>JAESUZ010004405.1:1200000-1927414 GCA_017311185.1 Proteles cristata cristata | reverse complement strand
TGGGTGGCTTAGTCGTTAAGCGTCCGACTTTCGCTTAGGTCATGATCTCGCGGTTCGTGGGTTCGAGCCCCGCGTCGGGCTCTGTGCTGACTGCCAGCTCAGAGCCTGGAGCCTGTTTCAGTCTGTGACTCCCTCTCTCTCTGACCCTCCCCTGCTCACGCTGTCTCTCTCTCTGTCCTAGAAATAAATAAAAAATATTTAAAAAAAAATGTGAAATATACACAGCAATACTCTCCTTAATATGCAATGTGTACATATCAGCCATCTTAAGAAATAAATTAGGAGCACCTTAGGATTCTCCTGTGTGCCTCTCTCAGATAACATCCCCCAAACATTCTCCCGAGTTAACTTCTAATCTGAGTTTTGTGTTAATCGTTCCCTTGTTTTCCTTTATAATTTTACGATTGGTGTATATACCAACAATGTTATGTTTATCTTTACCTGTTTTGTCATTTCATTTATACAAAGTATTATATAAAATATTTTATATATAGTATGAAAAAGTCATACTATATGCATTCTTCTATGAGTTGCTGTTTTTATTATCTATTACTTCTTTAAGATTCATCTGTGTAGTGTGTAGCTATTGGTCTTTCCTTTGTGATTGATAGTATTCTGTGTCATTAAATATATCACAGTTTATCCATTATAGTGTCAATGGATTTCACTTTTTGTTTTGTTTTTGCTGTTACAAATTATATACACCCATTTATCTGTTTACTGATTTATGGAAGTTCCTCTAGCATTATACATGGGAGAGAGTTTTGAATCTTAGGGTATACATTCCTTAGCTCTACAGCCAGTTTAGTTTAATTGGTAGTTAAAAAAATTAATCTATTATAAACACTTAAGATTCTGGAGCATGAAATGAAATCATAATTATATTGAATTGTAAAATCTGGCTAACCGAGATGTTAGTAAATCCTACTAGAGGAGCAGAACATTACCCTGGGTTGCACTACTGAAATAAAGAGATACTGTAGTTCATTAAGAAATAAGAAAAACCACATAGACAATTGCCACGACATGGATGGAGCTAGAGTGAATTATGGCAAATGAAGTAAGTCAGTCAGAGAAAGATAAATAGCATATGATTTCACTCATTTGGAATTAAGAAACAAAACATGAACATAGGGGAGGAAAAGAGAGGCATACCATAAAACAGACTCTTAGTTATAGAGGACAAACTGAGGGTCTCTGGATAGGAGATGGGGGGATGGGTTAATGGGGCGAGGGACATTAAAAGAGGGCGCTTGTGATGACCCTGGGTGTAGACATAAGTGATGAATCATTAACATTCTACTCCTGAAAGTAGTGTTACATGATATGTTAACTGACTGGAATTTAAATAAAAGCATGAAACAAACAACAAAAATAATAATAATAGAAATAAATAAAATTAAAATTTGAGACAATTTTAATTTCTATTCTCAAATTTTGATATAAGTGGTTGATTTCCTTTTTTTATAAAATAAACACTAATTATAAATTTAAAAAAAGAACAGCATAGGAATGGATAAATGAAGAATACAGGAGACTGTTCTGTTTCTAGAAAGATAATTTAGAAAGATGGGCAAGTCTTGTTCCTTTTCTATTAATAATTAGATTCTTGTTTTAAAAATGGTTATGTATTTATTTTGAGAGAGAGGAGAGCATGTGGGGGGAGGAGGATGAGAGAGAGAGTCCCAGGCTGGAACCAGGCTTTCAGCACAGAGCCCGAAGCAGGGCTTTAAGCAGGGCTCATGATTTGATTTGTGAGAAAATGACCTGTGCTGAAATCAAGAGTCAGATGCTTAATTGACTGAGCCACCTAGGTGCCCTTCTCTGTTCATGCTCTTGATGACACTCCAAGGGAGTCACAGTGTAGAAAGGAGAATAGCTCAGAATTTTCTAGGTAAAATTCCCTGACATCCTAAAGAATATATTCTTAGAAATATAAAAGATAATACAGAGTTCATATTAGTTTTATGAGTTTATACTTTTTTTCCATTATGGAATCTCTTGGAAGTTATTCCATAGGGCTCTCAAAAGGAATGGCTTGAATGTCTCTCTTCACTAGTTGTCCCAAGCCTGTATGCCATGGATTTCAGTGGGTACTAAGAGCTATAACAAGTGGACAGTAATTTCATGTGTACAGTAATATTATCAGTGGGCTAAATAAAGAGTATAGTGCATTTCACGTACCTAAGGAGAGTGACTATTCAAATGTATGTACATAATGCTGTGATTAGTAATGAAGAAATGTATTTAACACCGTAAGTTAATCCTGTGTAGCTTTTCTATCTTCTTAGTCAATAGATAAATAGATTTCAGCTATTATCACACAGGTAAGAAGAAATGTTTGATACTAAAGATGTTGTTGAGATCTAAAAGTTTGGGAACAACTGAACAACTGCCGTGTAATGTACATGTATACCTCTAACATTGTGTGTGTGTGTGTGTGTGTGTGTGTGTGTGCATTCAAACAGATACACACATCTCTGGATATAGTTTATGAAAATCCACACCACCAGAAGGATAGTAGGATATTAAAAAAATTTTTTTCTGTACAGATGTAACATCTAAATCTCTCTGAGACAGGATTTTAAATTATTAAGCAGGATACTTAACATTTGTGCTTGAACATTTTATTTGTAAACAGATAAATTAGAGAACACCATTAATCAACAAGATTTCTCACACTGCAGAAGGAACATAGGGTCCCTTTTAGCTTCATCTTTGTGAACATTATTTATAAATCACTAAATACTTAATAAGGAGAGCATCAAAAAGCTAAGTTGATTAAATATGAATCAGAAAATAAGATGAAGCAAAAGTTGAATAGTAGTATCTTTTCTTATTTATTGTCCAGGTTTTGAAAAATTAAGGTTCTTTTTTTTCTAGTTTTGTTACTCAAAAACACACAATTTCTTCCAAACCAGGAAGTAATTTTGAGCAACCCTGAATATCCCTGTGAGTGCATTTATTTCCTTTTCATTTGAGCAAAATTTCCTTGAGTGGAAAAGACTGATCTTTTAAAAATAGTATAAAAATGATACCCCATCCTTATAGTTCAATTTATTATTGAACTCTTCAAAGAAAATAAAAATAACTAGAATGGTTTCTCACATGGCTAAAATTCAGATAAAGATTTTTCTTGCTAATGCTCTTCAGAGAACTGTTATGGAAAATCACTAAACTGGCTTCTGACAGTGTTTTCATATATAGAACAAAATATAAATGACAGTTTTTTCATTACTGCTAATAATGGAAATATTGATGTCTAAATGTTTATACTCTGGAAAAATATGATTTGAGAGCTTAACTGAATAAAACATGTGTTGATCACTAAAATAGATTTTTTTAAATTTATAAAACAATTGGCATCTAATGTCCCATATGGGGTTCTATCTTCTCCCCTAGTGATGCTTGAAAGAGAGAGTTAAAGTGCAAAACAAAGTGAGGGAAACATACCAAGGAAATAGTAAAGTTAAGAAAAATTCTTAATTGGATGATCCATGAAGTCCCTACTCTTGTTTGTGCCCCCCACTCCCCAATAAGGGTCATTCAATAAATAACATGTTTGAGGGAATTTGTGTACACAGTGTCTTGGCACAGAGAAAGGTGAGATTAGAACCACCTCCTGGAATTGGTCCTGGTAGCCTGGCTGAACTCTACTGTGGTGTGAGTTGATGCACAGAGATTATATGCAGTAGTTTATCTGTTGTATCTGCTATGTTTACAGATGGGAAAATATAGATACTGTAGCATACATACAAATGAACAGCCATTTGAGAACATTTAAATCTATTACACTTTTAACACAATTATTCCTTGCTTTTGCTCTCCAGTAGAAAGTTTTCTCTTCCCATAGAAAAACAAAATGTCGCTGTACAGAGACCTAACAGAGTAGTGTTTACTGCTCCCTGTTTAGAGAATGAGGGTGGCCTTTGTGGAAGTGTTTGGAGTCCTTGGCAAACTTTATCTACTAACAAGCAGGGGACATTTACAAGGTCAGACTCCTTGCAAAAGGCTGGACTGCATCTCAGAATAACCACTGCAGACTTCATCTATTACGAAAGACACAATCTCCTTTAAAGCAGTTCCAAAACAATAATATTTCTCAATTTGAGAGGCTGGTGGAAACTCATCTGTCCCTCCCAACACATCTCCATCGAGTCCACACTGCAACAAGATCCCCTTAGTTACTAGATACCTACCTAGAGGTAACTTTATAGTCTTTCAGCTACTAGATTAAATTTATTTTTTCCCCCAAAGGACGAGTGTCTTTTTACATATTCAATTTTTGCCTATACTTTAAGAATATACCATTAACTTGTTCGTTGTCAATTAGGCATAAAACATAGCAAGAATGGTAATGCTTTACTTCTGTTTTCTAAAATATCATAAACAAGCAAGCATCGACCACTATTTTCTAATCTTTCTTGGTATCTGAGGTATTTTGGACTGTTTTAAAGCAACATGGATGGACCTTGAGGGTGTTATGCTGAGCGAAATAAGTCAGGCAGAGAAGGACAAATATCATATGTTTGCACGTATAGGAGGATTAGGAGGAACTTGACGGAGGAACAAAGGGGAGAAGAAGGGCGGAAATGGCAGGGGAAAGGGAGAGAGGCAAACCATGAGAGACTCTTGAATGCTGACAAAAACTGAGGACTGATGGATGTGGGGGAGGGGATGGGCATGGAGGAGGACACTTATGGGGATGAGCACTGAGTGTTATGTGGAAACTAATTTGACAATAAACTATTTGTAAAAAAAAAAAAAGAACAAAAACAACCATGATGCTTCATGGCATTGTAATTTAGAATTTGTCTAAATATAATGTTGAACTGTGCCATCTTCAAGGCTAATATATAGGAACAGTTTATTTGGTCAAGTTGAATGCACTGGGCCAAAGAATTCTGTAATTAAAATTGATTCATGTTATACAGTACAGTAACTCATGTTGTACTATACAGTACAGTGATTAAAAACTTCACTTCTTGGAAAAATGATTCCCCAAAGAAGCTATGCCTAAAGTTACAGAGATCCTCCAAACTGAGGATGTGAATGATCTGAGGAGCTACTTACAAATATCAGACGTCTACTGACTCTGAATATTTCCTGTTTTCATGGCATAAAGTCAGCTCCTTCTAAAAACTCTTTTTTGTTGTTTATTTATTTATTTTGAGAGAGACAGAGACAATGTGAGAAAGGTAAGTACAGAGAGAAAGGGAGAGAAGAATTGCAAGCAGGCCCCACACTTTCAGCTCGGAGCCCAACATGGGGCTTGAACCCACAAACCGTGAGATCATGACCTGAGCCGAAACCAAGAGTTGGCCACTTAACCAAGGGAGTGACCCAGATTCCCCATCCTTCTAGAAACTCTTGAAAGCACCAATATTAGCATTCTGAGTTACATGTGACAAAAAATCAACTCAAAAGAGATAAAAAATATATAAAGAAATTAAATGGCTTACATAACTGAAAAGGTCAGGTCAATAGGGACAGTTTCAAGTGTGCCTGGAGGCAGAGGATGGTAGATGCCACTAAGACTCTTCCTCTGGATCTGGGCCTCATGTAGGTTTTTCTTATCATGAAAGCAAGATGCTTGTAGCATCTGTAGCAACCTCACATCTTTCCAACCTCAAGTCTGATGGAGAGAGGACCTGCCTGTCTCAGTATTCCCAATTGAAAGTTTTATTATGTTTCATTGGCTTTGATTGTATTACCTGCCAATTCCTCAATCAATTGTCGTGATCAGAAGAATTTAAGAATACAATATACTGTTAGACTTGGGCCTTAGACATCTGTTCCACTCCTAGAGTTCAGGATGGAGGCCATTATGGAAAGGAAAGAATGGGGAACCTTAAACTAAAACTGGAGCCTTTTAGGGGTGTCTCAGTGACTCACTTGGTTAAGCATAAATAAATAAACATTAAACAAACAAACAAAAAACTCTGGAGCCTTCCACCAAAAAGAGGATGGCTGCTGGGGACACAAACCATGAAATTCACTGTTCCACCCTCCTGGAACCCTTTGCCATCAGCTCATTAGACACCGCATCATCTGATATTATTGTTCCTTATGTGTCAGGGATGTTTAAAAATTCATAAATGGAGGTGTAATCTTATAGGCCTAATACTCATACTCTCTAATACAATGTTTAGTTTTTTTTAAGTTTGTTTTGAGAAAGAGAGAAAGAGGGGGCGAGGGGCAGAAAGAGAGGGAGAGAAAGAATCCCAAGCAGTTTCTATTTTCAGCAAAGTCCAACATGAGGCTCAGTCTTCTGAATTGCAAGATCATAACCATAGCTGAGATCAAGAGTAGGATGTGTAAGTGACTGAGCCACCCAGGTGCCCAATATTTAAAATTTTTCCCAATATTTAAATTTTAAATGAAATTATTAATTATATTGAAGTAAATACTAGTTATTCTGTAAGTGGATTCTTTGTATTAACACCCACAAATACTTGGATTTTTAATTTAGGATGTACAGTTCAAAATCTATTTTAGTCAATTTGAGGCAAAGAATAACATTAGAATAATTTACAGAATGGCCAGGAAAACACATTTATATTAATATAACACTGTGAAATAGATTAATTTGGGATAATTCTATAAAGAACTCTTTGCTTGTCCAAGAGGACACAACTGCACCCCAACTTAGCTGATTCCTTCTCAGGGTTTTATTCATTCCAAGAGTGGGCTGTATCACATGATCAAGTCTCTGACAACCGTCTGCCCATGTGGAACACAGAGGACAAGGTAAGAAAGTTACTTTGGGGTCAAATCATCCAGGAACGTATAGACTGTAAGGATTTTAGTCTTCATTCGTCAAAGGGTGACGTAATCAGATTTGCATTTGAAAAATCACTCTTGTTAACTTGCAGAGAATAAATCAGAGGTTGGTGTAAAAATCATGTTAGGAAGCTAGTAGAGTGGTCCAGGTGAGAGAAGATGATGCAGTGGTGGCATGTACTAGAGTGGCACTGTTGGAAAAAATGACAGATTTGAGAGAGATTTTAAATAAAAAGTAAAAAGACACATTGGTTTTCACAAGTTGTAAGAGTCATTGAATGCCAGCAATTTTTTTTCAGTGTACTTCTGAGGAGACCAGTAACCAGTCTGTTTTCCTAATGAGACTCAATAAAGACTATCATTCTATGACAGTCATATTCCTTTAGTTTATTACAACATAGCAATACCTGTAGGAATAATGATCCCTACATCCTATAACTTTCCAGTTAATGGAGATGGCTTTTGACCATAGCCTTCATCTCTTGTTAATTCAAGTCTTTTTTGCTTCTTGCTATACTAACTCATGAAATGAGACACCTTCATGAAATGTAAAAGCATACAACAATCTAGAGTACTTAAAGGCCTGAAAATATTTTGAGTTATATCATAGTTTATAGATATCCATTCCTTAAATCCTTACACTAATATGATCTGGAGAACTGTGTAAGTCAGTAAAGGTAGCTGACCTGACATAGCACACTATATGGATATTTTTCCTTAAACAAATGCTATATCCTGAAATTTAAAATTCACATTTAGATCAAAATGACATTGATATGATTACATGCCTTGCAAACCTTCCATTCTGATTCTACCTTCCCTTTTTCCTCCCTGATTCCTATAGTGTTAGTGTTCCCCAGAATCTCACTGTAGACCATTTGCTCCTATTCCAAACCAAAGGTAACCAAATTACTGATGTTGCTCCTGAGCCGTCCACCTTCATGTTCAATTGTTTGTGTGTTCATTCAGTTAACAAACATTTTTGGAAGCCTAATCTATCCCAGCTCCTATTAAGTGTCTCCATGAGATGGTCCTCCAAAAACACTAATCACATACCTTAAATTAAATTCCTCAGGCCCCCCAAATCTACCTTTTACTCTCATATTCATCATTTCAGTGAAGTCAACATAGCCCACTTTCTTTAACTTCACTCAACACCTGC
Source organism: Proteles cristata cristata (assembly GCA_017311185.1). Lineage (NCBI taxonomy): Eukaryota > Metazoa > Chordata > Mammalia > Carnivora > Hyaenidae > Proteles > Proteles cristata. The sequence continues at coordinate 1,919,469 of JAESUZ010004405.1, read as the reverse complement.
CCCTATCTCTCCCTCCCTTACTGTCCAGTCACAAGTCCTGTGGCTCTTTCGTCTAGACCTCATTCAAATGCACCCTCTTCTTGCCTTCCTTTGTTTTCAGGGCCTCAGTTTGTACCCTTGTCACCTCTGATATAATAAGCTCGTACTGTGTTTCCCTTTCTCCAACTGGAGCCCCCTTGCCAATCAGTCTTTCCAATCCACGCCATCTATTATGAAGACTGATCTAATCATATGAATTGTGGAAACTTCAAGGGTGATGTTTCCTCATTAGGACAAAATACTGGCATCTCAGTACAGCAAATAGAACCCTTAGGAATGTGCTCTTTAACCTTTAGCTATATTCTAACACCGTTAGCCTACTTCTCTTCAGAGTCTAGTTGCGAATCATTTCTTCTTCAGCAGGTTTATAACATGCTCATGTCTATGCATTTGCTCTTCTTTCTGCCTCTCTCTATTATTGCTCTTCACCTTCAAGATTCTTTTCAAGTATTACTTCTTTGCACAGGATTTTCAGCATCTGTACTGCTGAAGTGAGCACTCTGCATGGAGTTTTCAGCTTCAGGCCCCTGTGTGCCCCTGCTGTTCTACTTTGGCCATCTATGTATTGAGACACTTAGATAACAGCCTACTTCTCTTTTGTCTTCATCTTACTCTGCCACTCAAACCAACTTTCTGGAGCACAGATCCTTTATCACCTTGGATCTACCCATAGTACATGAAATATAATTAAATGATCAACAACATTTGCTGAACTAGTACTAATAATTATAATATTTTAAATGATTTTAACAATTTGTATGATATAATTATAATTACTATTATAATGACAATATTTTAAAATTATTTTTAATGATTTTTAAGTGATTTGTACATGCTAAGTGTTTTAGCAAATCTAGGAGAAATGCACATACACCCATTGAAGAAATCAAATTAAAGTTTGAGTGAGAGAACAAATAGGTAAATGTAAAAAACTCACTATGGGATTCCCGGAACAGGATGACTTTCAAGTATATATATTTTTTATACAGCCAATACTAAAAATACACCTTATGTCACAAATCCTCCATCATCCAAACACATAAAGTAATGGAAATGAAAGTTTTACAAATACTTATTCTTACTATCTTATGATGCCTTTTGATATTTTTTCTATAACCGTTTTATCTTCTAATTGTTGACTATAAGCTACTAAATTTATTTTATGACTTATTTTGCACTATAATGCTTTATTATTTTTACCATATTTGAGTTCTGTGGGTTTTCATTCATACCCAACTTCTGTAGATAATTCAGGTTAAATGTAAAAAGGAAATAAGCAATGTCTAATTTTTAGAGGTACTCAAAACTGATCATTTTTTAAATATGTGATCCTTACTGCTAATACCACCACTGCTGTTTGGTAACAACAAATAGCTTGTTGTGAGAATTTTTTTGGATATTTCATGCATATTGCAATCATTGGAAGCAGGCTTTGCAGTCACTGGATTGGATGGTTCCCACTTTCAGTCTTCTATGCTCAGTCTAAACATAGGATCCATATTTCGTATTGTGAAAGAGTTAAAACTCTCCAATGGTGCTCCATTTCTATTAGGTGTTCTTTCCTTATTTGTTTATTTAATAAAATGCTTTAGAGTAAAATACAATTATGGGGTAGTTTTCTTGAAATGAAGCTAGCAATAGGAATCTCTTCATATGTATGAAGAATCATTTCAGAATACTCTTTTTTGTTTCTGATTTCTAGACAACTCTATTACTGTGAATAAATCACATTTAATTCTTCTCTCACCATGGTGTTTGCAAGGAAGTTTTCAGTGTTTCTTCTTTAATCTTAAGAAGCACATATCTGCCAACTTTCATGTTGCTCTTGAAAAGTAATAAATATTTCCCTTCATATGTCAGCATTTCAGTGCCTGGTATCGGGGAGAGTGTTCATTGTTTCTCTAAATGAAAGAGTATAAAATTGAGAAAGATAAAGAGATTTTGCCAGTGTTTTCCTGTAGAAACATTTTTCTTTTAAAAAAATATCTTCTACAAAAACTATACCAGCAATGGGGATATTTATCATGATATAAATGCTTTCATGACTAGAGTGTCACGTGAATATTTTAAATTGAGACTTTGAAAAGCATACTTATATGCATAAACATTTTATTTTTAAGTAATTTATATTTCAAGACAAGATTTAAGCTGTGTTGATAAATTTGTCAAAATTACATTTCTGTATCTACACTCCTGCTAAGTATAGTAACGTAGCTGCCATGAATCCTAAATTTGAGTACACAACTTCTATATGTGGGACATAAAATGATATTTCTCAAATATAATATGTGCTCCTCTCAATATGTCTGAAGACCATGGGTTTCCTTACCACATTTGATGGTGATACTAACACAGAAGGCTGAAAAGTGGTTTTGTAGCAGAGGGAGGCTATCCATATTCATATAGGTATTTTTCTGAATGTATTTTATGAATTGGAGAATTGCTTATACCAGAAAGTATCAAAATTTTATTAGAAATATTACATATTGTTTGGTGGACTAACATAAAACAAAGCAACAAAAAAAGGAAAGGTTTTTGTTTTGTTTTTGTTTTTTACATAGAAGAGCAGCCCTACACATGGTATTGGAGAACAAGCAGAATGAGCAAGCGGTCCACACAGAGGTGGAGGAGAGGCAGGGATCCGCAGTGACAGCTGTCCAGTACAGGTGTCAGTGCCTGAGTAGGGTGAAGAGCATATCTGAAGTGAGAACAAAATGAAGTATTATAACTACAGTGGTATATGTAAGGGACTGCTCAGGAAACAGTAGTGAGGAGAGCCCATGGCAAGTGGTGTCTGAGCCTGAGCAGAGTCAGGAGGATGTCAGTGCAGTGAGACAAGGAGTGGAAACATGGGCTGACATTTGGTTGCCTATAGGGGGTCTGATCACGACAATGTATTAAAGATGATGGGAACCAGGTTTCTCATAGTCGAGAAGGGAGGTACAAGTATAGAAAGGTAGGAAACTATGATTAATCCTTCAATGTAGTATCAAAATGGGAGATAGCGGTATGACCTTATGTTTTACCACGTATTGAAATGACATAGAAATAGATACAGAAGTAAATATGTGTGTATTGGGATTCTCCATAGAAATAGAACCAATAATATGCCTCTGTGTGTGTGTGTTTATGTATGTGGTTTATTATAAAGAGTCAGCCCACGTGATAATGAAGGCTGAAAAGTCTCAACATCTTCAGTTGGCAGTCTAGAGACCCAGGAAAGCTAGGCCAGCAGACTCAAGACCCAGGAAGAGCCAATGTTTAGGTTTGTGTCCAAAGGCAGGACAAAATTAATGTCCCAGTTCAAAGACAGGCAGGAGGAGTTTTCCCTTTCTTGTGGAAAGGTCAGTTTTGTTGTTCTATTCAGGCCACAAGTGGATTGGATGAGGTAGCTCTCACTGAGAAGGGCAATATGCTTTACTCAGTTTACTGTTTCAAATGTTAATCTCACCCAGAAACATCCAGCAGCCTCACAGACACAACCAGAATAATATTGACCAGATGTCTGAGCACCCCATGACCTGGTCAAATTGATACATAAAATTAACTATCACAGTATGTGTGGTTGTGTGTTTGTGTTTAAAAACAGCTAGCTTCCAGATCTTCGTTATTAAAAACTTCTCTCTAAAAGAGCTCCTTGGAGAAATGGCTGAATCCAAGGATGGGCAGGGAAAGTGTAATATGATCCTAGAATATCTTGTACCATAAAAGAGTGCTCAAAGAATGATGAGGACATATCAAAGAACATGGGAACCAGCTTGAAAAGGCTCCGACTGGCCAAAGCCAGGACAACTGAAGCATCAAAATAAGTAATAATAGCAACATATTGTAACATTAGATAAAATAAGAATCCATGAGCCCATCCTGTTTGAGACCATCTTTTATATTTACATAATCTCAAAGTACAAATGCACTAAATATGCATTAATTACAAAGGAAAAATAATTTTTTAGTGGAGAATTCTGGTAGATTCTACTTTTAACAAATGGTCAATGTTAACATTAAACAATAATAGGACAACTGTATGTCTTCTTTGGGAAAATGTCTATTCATGTCTTCTGCCCATTTTTAAACTAGATTATTTGTTTTCTGGGTGTTGAGTTTTAGAACTTTTTATGTATTTTGGATACTAACCCTTTATCAGATATATCATTTGCAGATATTTTCTCCCATTCTGAAGGTTGCCTTTTAGTTTTGTTAATTGTTTCCTTCACTGTGCAGAAGCTTTTTATATTGATGAAGTCCTGATCATTTGCTTTTGTTTCCCTTGCTTAGGAGATACACCTCCTAAGAAGTTGCTAATGCCAATGTCAAAGAGGTTACTGCCTGTGTTCTCCCCTAAGATTTTAATGGTTTCCTGTTTTACATTTAGGTCTTTGATCCATTTTGAATTTATTTTTGTGCATGGTGTAAGAAAGTAGTCTAGTTTCATTCTTTTGCTTGTCCAGTTTTCCTAAAACCCATTTATTGAAGAGATGGGTCTTTTCCCCATTGCATATTTTTGCCTTTTTTGATAAAGATTAATTGACCATATACTTGTGGGCTTGTGTCTGGAGTTTCTGTTCTATTCTTTTGAACCCAGTGTCTATTTGTATCAGTACCATACTGTTTTGATTACTATAGCTTTGTAGTGTAACATGAAGTCCAGAATTGTGATGCCTGCAACTTTGCTTCTTTTTTTTTCAAGGTTGCTTTGACTATTAATGATCTTTTTGGTTCCATAAAAATTTTAGAATTGTTTCTTAAAGCTCTATGAAAACTGCTGTTAGTATTTTCATAGTAAGACAAGGAGTGGCAACGTGTAGAGTGCTCTGCATAGTATCAACACTTTAACAATATATGTTTGGCCAACCCATGAGCATGGTATGTTTTTCCATTTATTTGTGTCATCTTCAGTTTTTTTATCAGTGTTTTATAGTTTTCAGAGTACATATATTTTACCTCTTTGGTTAGGCTTATTCCTAGGTATCTTCCTGTTTTTGGTACAGTTGTAAATGAGATCGATTCATTGACTTTTCTTTCTGCTGCTTCATTATTGGTATATAGAAATACAACAGATTTCTGTGTTTGATCCTGTGACTTTACTGAATTCATGTATCAGTTCTTGCAGTTTTTTGGTGGAGTCTTTCAGGTTTTCTATATAGAGTATTATGTCATCTGCAAATAGTGAATGCAAACTGGTGCAGCTACTTTGGAAAACAATATGGAGGTTCTTCTAAATGTTAAAAATAGAAAAATATTTAAAAATAGAACCACCTATAATCTGGCAATTTTACTACTAGGTATTTACCCAAAGAATACAAAAATACTAATTCAAAGGGATACATGTTCCTCAATATTTATAGCAGCATTATCAACAATGGCCAAATTATCGAAAGAGCCCAAATGTCCATCAGCTGATGAATAGATAAAGAAATTGTAGTACACACACACACACACACACACACACACACACACACACACACACTGGAATACTATTCAGCCATTAAAAAAAAAGAAATCCTGCCATTTGCAAAACATGGATGGAGCTAGAAAGTATTATGCTAAGTGAAATAAGTCAGAGAAACAAATACCATATAATTTCACTAATATGTGGAATGTAAGAAACCAGTGATCATGGGGATAAAAGAGAGAGGCAAACCAAGAAATAGACTCTTAACTATAGAGAATAGACTGATGGTTAACAGAGGGGAGGTGGTGGGGAAATGGGTTAAATAAGTGATGAAGATTAAGAAGGGCACTGGTAATGAGCACCGGGTGTTATTGTAAGTGTTGAATCACTAAGTTGTACCCCAGAAACTAACATTACATTGTATGTTAATCAACTGGAATTTAAATGAAAAAAAAAATCAATAATAGGACAAGTCAAACTATGTATTGACTGATATGATGTTGTGAGTCAAATGGAATATCACTTATATGGTATTCCTGCCATAAATAAAATGCATATTCTGAATCTATGAGAAAACAAAATACAAACTCAAATTGAGGAACATTTTACAAAATATCTGACCTTTATCTTCAGTAGTGTCAAGTCGTATGTCAAGGAAGGACTGAGGATGTTACAAATTGGAGGAGGAAAGAGATGTGACAAGTAAATGCAACATGTGTTTCTGAGCTATTTCCTTCTGCTGTAACAGATATAATTTTAATGATTCATAAAATTTAAATAGCTATAAGATTACATAGGAGTGATGTATTTATATTAATTTCCTGATACTGATGGTTTGTGGTAATGTACTTCATTTATAAGAAATACTCCTTGAAGTATTTGGGGTGAGGAGCATCACATCATTAACATACTCTGATTCAAGGGGAGAAAAGTTCTTTGTTTTTGCAACTTTTCTCCATGTTTGAAAATGTTTCAAAGTAAAAAATAAATACAAGACATATGTTATGGGACATTTTATTGCATTAGCAGTCTGGAATTTCCTTGTTCCTTGAGAATACAGCTCTTTTGTTATATTCCCTTAACTGTATTATGTCTGTTTATTTTGGTGTGAAAAGGCAGTAGTACTGTACTCTTATGAATACTAATTATGACTTTTTACCTCTTAAACAATTTCTCAGGCTTGGATTTTCATTATACAAAAACCATATCAAAGAGTGGTACTCAAATACATCTAGTCACAGGGAGTGCATTCTCATATTTCCTCCTTGGATACATCTTTCTCTCTGTCTCTTTAAGAACTTTCCCAGTATGGTAATGTTCCCTGCCATTTCAATGAAACTGCTTTAACAATTGTTACCACCTATTTCCCTCTTCATTTTTAAACTCTGAGGACAGTTATCAATTCTCTCCTCGTGTCACTGAAACATTTGATATTCTTGGCCTCTGTCTCCTTAAAACGCTCAAGTCACCAGACTCTGTGACAGGACTTTCTTGCACCCCTCCTGCCTCTCCAAGAATTCATTCTTCTTACTAGAATTCACTCATAGATTCTTTTCCCTCTGAGAGACCTTAAAATATTGATGCTTCTTCAAGTTCTTTTCTGTTTCATTTCATCCCTAAATGTACACTTTTCCTGAGCCATCTCTTCAAAATCTTGATGGCCACCTATTTGCTGATGGCTTCAAATTTCTCTTGTAGCCAGAATAACCCACTGCCTACAAGCACATCCACATTTCTATCCCTTGTATCACAAGGTCAGTAAGTATGAAACTGAATTTATCTCCATCTCCTATTTTTAATAGGATTTTAATAGATTTTAAATCCCCACCTCCAGGCTTGGTGCTCCTTTTTATTTGTCCCTTAGTGAATCACATTGCCATCTATCTACCTAATGGGCAACAACATGTTTTTTTAACTTCCTTTTTATTAACCATATCCATACATTTCTTTTTGTCCCCTCCCCTCCACTGTCTTAGTTAAGATCACCCTTACCTCTTCTCTGGATTACAGTCTCATAGTCGGTGTCCCAGATGGAAGCTTTGCCCCTCCTTAGTTTGTCTTCATGGTAATGCCAGGGCATATGTGGTGAAGCACAATCTGGCTATGGAAATCCTCTGATGAAAATTCTGTGTTGTGGGCAAAAAGGAAACTTGTTAGCAAGATGTGAATGATCTTTCCCAGTGATGCCACTGCTCACCTCTCCAGCTTCGTCTTTTCTCATTCTGTCTTATCAGTACTGTGCTCCTTGCAGTTCTATGACAGGGTCATGGTTTATTCACCTCCCAGACTGGAACACATTTTATGCCCCTATTTTATTTCTCTTTCTTCATGTTATTAACTGTTGGCATAAATACATGCCATGTCTTCTAGGGAGCCTTCCTTGATAGCCCCTCAGCCACTGGTTGTTTCCTCAGAATCCTGTGATTGCCTTTTGTTAGTAGTATCAGAGCACTTATCATATTGTATTACTAGTTTCATAACCACAGTCAAGCTTAAGACTTGATTATGCAAAACTTTTGAATAACTCTCAGAATAAAATCTAATTCTTTATTCTGGTTCACATAACTTTATGTTATCTGATCTGTCTCTAAATCTCCCACCGCATTTATTACCACTCTTTTATCTTCCTTAGTATTCTCAGGTATTGCTGGACTTCTCTTTGGTCCTCAGATTTGCCATGCTTATTTGAGGCTTGCTTGCAACTCCTGGTCTTTACATAGCTGGCTCCTACCTTGTCATTCATACCTTACCTTAAATATCATCTCAACAGAAAAGCTTTCCTAACTACCCTATCTCCTACACTATCTCTGTCAGTCTCTGTCACTGTATACCATTTCAGTTCTCTGCAAAATGCTCATCCTTGCTGAATGTTTTTCTTAGTTGTTAATTTTTTTTTTCTTATGTGTGCCCCCAGCCAGAAGGTAGAACTCCATGCTGGTACAGACCTTGTCTACCTTTTTCTGTAAATATACCAAATGCTAATAAAAATGCCTCAATAAATAATTAGTGGAATGAATGACTCCCTCATAAGACTACATGATTCTTAAGGACAGGTTCTATTTTAATAATGTCTATTTATATGGTATCATTCTTGATATATCAAAAGCAGTAATTTCATTCATTCACTCAACACATATTTAAGGTATTCCTATATCCTAAGCACTGTGTGGGAGATGCCAGTGTGAAAAACACAGTCCAATGACAAAAATGCATAGTCTACCCCGTATGCAAATACAGTTCAATTTTCCCAAGGTTGGAAGTTTGGAAGTTGTCCAATGTTTCACAATCAGCCTTTACTTTGATCATGCAATATAAAATAATTCATAAACCTATGCCAAGTGAAATCTAGCACCCTTACTAATATTACTAGGAATTCATCAGAGGATGAAACTGATTACTTTCAGAAGCTATTTGTCACCTCTTGCCCCACATCCCTGCCCTACGCTTCATTCTTGATGTCTTCATCTTACTTCCTTTAGCTATTGCCCACTATTTCCTCCCCAACAAAATAATTTCCTTCTAGTCCACCAAATGCAAACTTACTGTATGTAACTGACCTATAATGAAGATTTGGGAACTTAAGGGAAAATTATAAATCAGAACAAAAAACAATCTTCTATTAAATAGCAGTTCCAAAGGTTCTTTTCCCTAACAAGGAAGCTCTCACTAAAGTATTTCTCCTTAGTTTACAACCTGCCACTGCACTGGTAGATGCTACTTCCACGCACAGTGTTTCTCTCAGAAAATTCCCATTTTTCAAATATTTAGAAAATTTAGCTTCCCTATATCACTCTTCCTCTCCTAAATCAGTCCATATTTCTCATCACAAAGTGGCCACTAATAGGTTTTCCAAAGTAAAAGAGCTATCCACTCCCCTGATGGGGGAGTGATTCTATTTGAACAGAGCAGAATTATCATCTCCTTTACTTTAGATACCTGATTTCTGTCAAAAATGCCTAAAATTCCACTTTGCTTTAGGTTAAACATACTGCACAATTGATTTATTGAAACTGTTTGGACTGAGATCTTCAAGACTTTCAGAAGATTTGCTCTTCCACTGCATCTCTGTCATTTTGCACTTGTTTATTTGGAATTTTAACCAAAGTAGAGACATTTACCCCTGATAAGTTTCATCAGCTTATATTTGGCCCATCATTTCAGCATGTCAAGATCTTTTAGAATTTTGGTTCTGGCATGCAATATATTAACTATCCCTGCCAACTTCATGTCACATGTAATTGTTTAAGTATGTTCTCTATCCTCTCATCAGCTACCAAAAATGGATCTTAGGCATCTGCTGCTTTGTTACAGGATTTTAATGGCCAAGAAAGATAATAATCAAATGAGACTGATAAAAATGTAAAGATATGAAAAAGCTAAAAATCAAATGAGAAGATTAAAATTTGCCAAATGAGACATCCAAGGACCAGTATGTTTTGATTGGGAGTGAAGGTGTCATGTTCGGGCATGCATCTCCCTCCCATTTATCTTGATAATTCTTTCACTACTTATTTTGAGGTATAGGTCATTCTGGAAAAGGAATGAAGCATGGCATGGGTGGTTACCATAAAACATATTTTATTTTTATTTGTTTTTAGATTATTTAAATGTTTATTTTTGAGAGAAAGAGAATGTGTGCTCAAGTGAGGGTAATGGCAGAGAGGGGGGTACGATGGAGCTGAAGCAGGTTCTGCACTGACAGCAGAGAGCCCAATGTGGGGCTTAAACTCAAGAACTGTGAGTGCATGACCTGAGCAACTCGGATGTTCAACCGACTTAACTACCCAGGTGCCCACACCATGAAACATATTTTAATGTGGTGGGGCCAGAAGTAGTCTAAGGCAAGTAAGAAGCCAAAGACAGAAAGTTTAAGGAGGCACTAATCCTCAGCAACTTGCAAGAGCAAAGTGGCCTTGAACAACTTTGGGAGTGAGCACCCCTTAAATTTTTCATGCTAGGTTTCCCTTGTGATCCTATTCAAAGTCAAATGAGGAGGAACACTTAAGGTGTCCTTGCCAAAGTTTATTCCTTCAATCTGTGCTCGAGCTGTCATATTTCCACCTTCCTTATTGCTAGCTGAAACCCCATAGTTAGTCTTAGCAATCTTCAAACCATGCTTGAAATTTGTCCTCTGCTCATTACTCTAGTGATCTAAGACCACAGTTACTAGGAAGGAGCTCCAGGCATCAGAAATAATAAGAAATAGAGTTAACCTACCTTTTAAGTTAATAACATAGACAAAAAAGGCCAGTTTTTTTTTTTTAATATTTTTATTTATTTCTAGGAGAGAGAGAGAGACAGTGTGAGCAGGGGAGGGTCAGAGAGAGAGGGAGACACAGACTCCAAAACAGGCCCCAGACTCTGTGCTGGCAGTCAGCACAGAGCCCGATGCGGGGCTCGAACCCACGAACCGTGAGATCATGACCTAAGTGAAAGTCGGACGTTTAACTGACTAAGCTACCCAGGCGCCCCCAGTTTTTCTTTTTTTATGCAGTATGTTCTGCAACCTTCTTTGACAGCCACTGTATTATTTTCTCTGTTCTGCTTTCCCCATTTCCTTGCAGTTTGGTCCACCAGTACCATCACTTCCAGGAAAGGCAGGTTCACAACAAATTATGGCTTAGTTAAGTATATTGGGATCTTCTTGGCTACCCTGTATTGGTGCATACAGTTAACTTTCTTTGTCCAGAACTGCTGGCCATGTTTTCCAGGGGTCTGACTTGCTAGCCGGTGTCCAAATCTCTGTTCCCCAGGACTGATGCTTAAGTGATCATGAAGCTACAAGTGGCAGCATTTCTCCCTTTCTCTTTCTTCACGCCAATCATTATCATACCATAGCTGCTGAGTATCTGTAGATGTTCCGTTATAAAGTTATGTGTCCCTTTACCTATGCTGTTTTTATACAGTATATATATTTTATATAGGACTTATATTTACCTGGTTGAATGCAAACAAATTATAACTCTTGTTTTTTAAAAGGTAGGTTATTTCATGAATGCACAAATGAACTAAGGAGAATGAGCAGCAGGCATGAGATGTCTCAACACTCAGCAAGCCATTATTAAATCAACTGAGCTGCTAATGGGCCTTATGCAAATACTTGGAAGCCAGGCGGATAGCTGCTATGATATCTTAGTATCTTTGGTATAGTTATTCCTCACCAACTGTAAACATTGCTTTACTTCAGACTGTAGTGGGAAAAAATCATAATGACAAATTTAATGCCTAGTGAATAAAGGGGATTCAGAGAAAAATAATAAAATATATCCTGTATATGTATGTGCACTTGCACATACGTGTTCCCACACCTGTACACGAATAGATGTACATTATAAATGGCAGCCAGTGCCAGAAAAAGTACAATTCTTTGACTCTCTTGCTTGTGCCAGTATCACCCTTTTCGTTATTCAGAAACAAGTAGCCAAGGTGGATTCTCAATGAATCTATGATACATTATTTTTTTTTTAAATGTTTTATTTATTTCTAGGAGAGAAAGAGACAGTGTGAGCAGGGGAGGGTCAGAGAGAGAGGGAGTCACAGACTGAAACAGGCTCCAGGCTCTGAGCTGGCAGTCAGCACAGAGCCCGATGGGGGGCTCGAACCCACAAACTGCGAGATCATGACCCAAGCGAAAGTCGGACGCTCAGCCGACTAAGCCACCCAGGCGCCCCTATGATACATTATTACATTAACTTTATGTAAGACAGGTTGTATCCTCGTTAATGTTTTAAAATTTGATGCAACTAGATTAAAATTTAATGGTTTTATTTTTTATTGACACATTCCATCATGATGTTTTCACAAGTCCTATTTGCTCTTTCAGCAAGAATATTTTAAGACATTATTAGACATTACAGTAGGTACTATGAGTACAGCAGTGAAAACACCCATAATCCCTACCTTCATAGAGTTTATTTATAAACTAGAAGGACAGACAGAATTAAACCTGTGCTTAAGGAAATATTTGATTAAAGATACATTGAGGGGCTCCTGGGTGGCTCAGCTGGTTAAGCGTCTAACTTCAGCTCAGGTCATGATCTCACAGTTTGTGAGCTCTGTGCTGACAGCTCAGAGCCTGGAGCCTGGTTTGAATTCTGTGACTCCCTCTCTCTCTGTCCCTCCCCTGCTCGCATGCTCTCTTTCTTTCTCTCTCTCAAAAATCAATAAAGATTCAATTTTATTTTTTACAAAAGATACATTGTATCTCACCTCGAACCAAACATTTACATTAAATTTTTATGAAGCCACTATTTAGAAAAAAGAAGAGGAGATGGTTATAAAAAGATAAGATATTTTAGGAAATTTATGGAATACATAAAAGAGGTGGAGAAGTGTTAACTGATGAATTAGATCAGAGAAAATCTCCAGCCCAGACCACACAGAGAGGCTTGTAGTCTAAACCCATCTGTAATGCAGAATCTAGGCAATGCTTGGGTCTGAAAAATGCTACACTCAGTTGAGGACAAAATGCGACATAAGGCTAAAAATAGGAGGGATAATAGAATATCTGTTTGTGGGATGGTTAACTATCCCACAGGCATACATCTTCCCAACCTCTAAGAGAAGCCAGTTCAAAAGCAAGCTTCTATCGCCCAGGCAAGGGGGTACTTCTCTAAAGAAGGTGAACAGTCCTAGAGGAAATAACTTATTTAAAGCTCCCCCAGCATAAGAAACTTAAATGTGGGGTTCCCAAGCCCCTGCCCTGACCCCTGCCCCAACCCTGCTATCATTTTAAAAAAACTGCTTGCCTGTAAATTAGCAATAGAGGTACCAATGTATATATATAGAGAGAGAGGTACCAATCAGCTCTTTTACCAACTTATTTGTAAAAACTAAACAACTAAGATGCACTAGAAGTCTGAAGAAAGCCTTTAATATGAAAGAGTGGCTAAAATAAACTAACATAAAAACCAACTTAAAAAAAAAAGTAGGGGCACCTGGGTGGCTCAGTCGATTAAGCTTTTTGACTTCCGTTGAGGTCATAATCTCACTGTTTGTGAGTTTGAGCCCTATGCTGACAGCAGAGAGCCCACTTCGGATCCATGTTCTCTCCCTCTCTCTCTCTACCTCTCCCCTGCTGGCACTCTCCCTTTCAAAAATAAATAAACTTTAAAAAAAAAGTAAACAAGAAAATACTTATAATTGTTATCCTTAGAGACTTATGGGTAACTTGCATCCGCAAAACAAGAATAGGAAGCTATAAAAGTAATGACCAGAGAATTAAAATGAGCTCCTATGAAATACATTGCTGCCAAAAAATGTTATAAGTGGGTTGAAAAATAAAGATATTCTCCCATAAAATACAGGGAAAAAAACCTAACCCCTTCAAAACAAAACAGCGGAATACGGCACAACAAAAGACTGAAGATCTGAGAGAAAAGAGAACTATGGAGAAACAACATACAGCACTGCAGCTAAAGTAATCTTCCTAAAATGCAAACCATGCCTTCCATTCTTCTGTTCATAATCATTTAAGTTTTTCCAATTGTCCTAAGTAAAAATGTTTTCACACAAGTGACTTTGGGGTTTGATGCTTTTTCTCCAGTCAAGACTCAATTTTTCTTGTTCCCTCCCAGACTCTAGACTCTGTGAATACTTCTCTCCTAGAAACAACCTTTTTTCCATTGCCTTCTTCACCTGACTTTTCTTACTCCTTCTAGAATAACTGGAGCATTTCCTCAAGGAAGTTTTATGGAATTTCCCTAACATGGAATTCTTTTTATTCATAAATGTATTGTGAAGTTATAATGGTAGGAATTACATATTTTCATTTCTATTAGATTAAACAGGATGAAATTACTGATTTTAGGTCATATATTCCCTAGGTCATATATAAATAATTTTGTGTAATTTAGCTTGATATATCCCAGCACTTAGTGTAATACCTGGAGCTTAATGAATGTTAGATAATGTTTTGTCGAAAGAAATAACAAATTATTACCAGTATTCTGGTGGGGAAGAATTATTCTTGAAATCTAGGTTTTTACAGTTGTGGAATAATGGCTTCATTGTTATAATATAAGATCAAATATTTAATATTTTAAGATCAGAAACTAAACTGTCATCATTTAAATCAGCAAAGTATGCTAAATTAATGACTTCGGCTATGCTCCTATTTCTGAAACTCAATCACAAAATCTAACACAAGAAAGAAATCATTAGCTGGAATATAAGACGCACTAAAAATCAGACAAAAATGCACTTAAACTCTTAATCTGTAAATTATAGAATTTCTCTTTTTTACATAGTCTACATGAAGGACTTTTTGATATGGAAGAGAGAAGTCGAGTACTGTTAAATATTCTGTCTTCTGCCTCCCTCTGGTTAATTTTCAGTTAGCAGTATGTGGTAAAATCAAATACTTTTTCAGTCATTCTTGGCTTACATGGATGTTTAAAAGAAGGCTACCTGCTGAATTAGAAAAGAAAAAAATATTGACTGAACGTAGTGAATTAATTGGAACTTTTATTGTTTTACATCTGTTTTGTTCGTTTCCTACAAACTTTTAAATTAGTTGGCTGATTTTGATAAAATTTGCTGTACTTCAATTTTAAGTATCAAGATCAATGCCAGTCTTAGGAGGGGTCTTTCAATGTGCAAAGTTTGTCTTCAGGAAATTCCTAATCTCAGGTAAGACTAGAACATTTCTTGAGCAAAATCACAAAGCTGATAAAGTTTGTTTCAGATAGTGTCACATCTGCCTTCTCCATTTCGTATGGTGTCTCTTTCTCTTGTATTATGAATCAGACACATTTCTAATCAGAAATCGAAAAGTCTTACACCTGACATAGGAAGTGTAGACTTTAATGACAAGAGCAAGAGGTATTAACACAGGCAGGCAGGTTTTCCTACTACCCTGAAAGCATTTCAGGTTCTATGTTGCTCTGTGGAATATGATACTGTATTAGTTGTAGAACCATGAGAAACTAAACTCTCTGAGCTTTTATTTTTTCATCTCAAAAATGGATTAAAATACCACCTATCTCATAAATTTGAGGCTTATATAAGAAACTGCATGTATACCTTATAACGGAGTGCCGAACATATAGTTTGATAACTATCAGCTATGATATTATCTATTCCCCCAAACAGATGATGTCTAGCTTCTTACTTAAAATAGAAGTTTCATACCCTAACTTTGGCAGTCCTGTTTATCCTTCATCTAGATTTCCCCAATGGGGACATCTTGCCTGGCTATAATACGCAATACAATCCAGAATATTTATATTGGTATAATCCACAGAACTTAATCAGTTTTGAACAGGTTTGTATGCATGTATGTATAGTTCTATGGAATTTTATCATATATGTAGATTTGTATAATCATAGCAAGCAAGATACAGACTGTTTCACCACCAGACTCCCTTGTGGTATCTCATTTCTAACCTCATCCAGTCACCTCACTTCCCATGTCTAACCTCCAGCAAGCAAAAATCTGTACTTCAGCTCTATTGTTTTATGATTTCAGTGGTGTCATATAAATGGAATCACATCGTTCATACTATAAAGCCTACCCTGCTGATATGGACCTCACCCCAAAGAAGTTATTTGGGGTAATAACCCAAACATTTTTCTAACCCAAATATTTAAGGTCATCTTCTTCACTGTAATTTTTGAAAAATGTTCTCTCAAACTTCCCTGAGTTGAGAACATCTCTGTAGAAATTTGGAAAGAAATTTGACAAAACCTTCATTTAAGGGAAGTGATTAAAACTTTTCATCTCACTGGTGGTCAGAGAAACTTGTGTTTTCCTGAATTGAGGGCACATCATGTATTACTGATGAGGTGACTTTTCAGAAAGTGAAATTCCTTGTGTTCTGGCTTTTAAAAAGCGAAAGAGAAATGAATTCCATAATATATTTGAAAACAAAACACATAGCAACAGCAACAAAAATGCCTTCAAGCAGGACCTGCAACTGATGGAGAGAATGAGAAAACAGGACCTTGAGGAGGAGAGGGACGTGTGCCCACTGAGCTTCCATGTCCCCTGTAGGATCTACTATCCCACCAAGGCCCTGACCTCTTGCATGAAGAACAGGATAGGAGACAGTGTACCATTTGTACACAGTGCTACTTGGAGTAGTAGCTAGCCACACAATGCCTGTGCATCTTGGAGGTGCATCTTTTGGGTGAGGGACATGCTGCTGTGCTGCCGCAGAGGGGAAAGGGAATCTCATGCTGTAAAACGGTACTCACTAGTGTGGATAGCCTTCTGCTTGCCCAAATGCTGCAGCTGTTTCTGGGACCAGCTGGCTGCCTCACTGCACTCAGCTCCACCACTGGGGAACCATGAGAAAGATCAGGAAGTCCAGAAGTCAGGAGTTTGATCGTGTAAAGAGGAGGCGTCCCACCTGAGCACCCCCAAGGAACTTTTCTTTAACCTCTGGACTCAGTGCCCAGTGCTGCCAGGAAAGCCCACAGGAGGATGTAATCTACACTAGCTAAGACCACCTGTCTTCCACATGTGCAAGAAGGTGTAGAAGGACTTGGAGGAACAGGAGAATCTTCTAAGGTGCTTCAAGCCCTAGTGAACTCATTGAGCATCCTGTGAGGGAATGGAGTGGAGTGGAGGGCATGGGATTAGTGAAGAATTAGTAAATAAAGTTAGGGCCTTTTGAAAAAAATAACAATAACCCTTTCCCTGCATATCCCATCTGGTGGAAATTAATAAAGCCATTTATTGTCAACAGTTAATATTTTTTGTTCAACTCTCCTTCATCCTGTACAAAAAAATATTTGCAGGGTTAAGAAGCTACAGAGCATTTGGGGAGCTGATACCACCACACTTCTTTGATAGCTCCCAAGTAGATGGACACCAGTTCAGTTGTCCCCTTCCTAAATTTTGCTGAAAGCCCAGTATCTCTTTAGTCTGAGCCAATGGCCTCTACTCCACAAACTGCTCCCAAATCCAGGGGCTTATGCAGACCCAAAGGAAAGTCTACTCCGATATACTTTTCTAAGCCCTTTGGGCTTTCAGTTGGCTATCGCCCCCTGCTCCTGCTGCCGCCTAAAGCATCAACCCTCTAAAACCCCAAAGATGCATTTCTCTTTCTCCTTCTCCCCCACCCCCACCCCCTGCCCCACCACCTGCCTTCTCTTACCATTGAGCTTGACTGCTTCTGGGGAGGCAATTCTAAAGGAGTCACTAGTCCCAAGGAACTTCCCAGGCCAAGGCTGAGGAGAGCAACTCATTCAACACAAAGTTACTGTTATCTTTGTCTAGACTGAGCTATACACATTCTTTCCACGGAGTTAATCAAAGACTTTATTTTGAGGCAAAACTCTAAATGTGAACAATTTGCCCTCACAGTAGGCTTTTATCTTCCTGGGAATTAGTCAACAAAAGCACCGCATGAATGTTGATGTATTCTGAAAACTTAAGAAGGTGCTAGGTTAGTATAGGATGTGACTGTGATGAATAGCAGCCAGCAAATATTTATGAAGAAGAATCTAGAATCCCACATACTTCTTTTTAACATTTTCTTTAGCCTCTTAAAAAAGTTAGAAAGGCAATTATGAAGAGGAAGCTATTAGTACCACAATATCTGAAAGAAGAACATTTAGAAATACTACTTCTTGGAGGAGATGGTTACTAATGGCCTTTAAGTCCAGTACATTTCAGATAAGATTCCTAAAACCAAAGCTTCACTTCCACTTTACATGTAAGAGATCTTAGGATGACTTTATTCACCTAAACAGCCATACTTCTCGAGAACCGGATAAACTTTGGATACAAAGTAAATCCCTCTCTTGGAAGGGAGCCTTGAAAGATAATGCCAAGAAAACTCTATCTCCTGCCTTAAGTGCTTTTCAGCTCCTGGAATGATTTCCTATTATTTCACTTTGTGCCTCATTAAGTATATTTTTCACTTAATTCAGCTTTCTTAATTCCCAAAAAGCATTTTATTTTTTCTTCCTTCTTTGGTTTTTCTTCCCTTGTCAAAAAGAAATGTCACTCCCACAGTTGTTTCCTTCTTTTATGTGAGAATAGATTGTTCTAAAATTATTTCATTTGCCAGGTGGTGAGGTCTTTTCAACCTCTCATGAAATGCTCTTCACTGAACTTAAGCCACTTTCACAAAAGGTATAGTTTACAGACTCTTTCCTCATTTGTACGGTTGACTTTATTCTTGTGATACACCTTTTAAGACTGTTGAGTGTAGCTAGCAAGAGTCTAATAATGTTTGAATAGTGGAGGAATATCTCAACACTCTGGCACAGAAAACTGCAGGAGTTTTTCAAGTGCTAACATATCTATATGTATTTAGAGAAATATAATTGTGAATTGCAAATGTCAAAGGCAGTTTATTTACACAGAATTGCCATAAGTAATTAGATCAAAACTAAGAGAATAATCATATAAAAATTACATGAAAAGTACATTTACTCTTTCTCTTTAAACAAAGTTTAGCAATTACCTTTTTTCAGACTTTCCCCTTGAAAAATCTCGCAGAAATTCAGGGTGGGAGAGCTTAAATGGCCCCCAGATATAACCACGTGCCTGAAAAATGATCTTTCAGCCTATTCCTAATCACCTCTAGCAATGGAAAATACCATTTCCAAAGACTGTCTTTTTTCCTGGATTTCTGGCTTTCCTGGAAGAATTCAGTGACCGCTACTCCCACTCAGGAAGCTGCCTCCTCATTATCTATAATCATCCCTCATGAGCCAATATTTTTATTCCCAAAACTTGGACCCATTGGTTCTAGCTTTGCCCTCTTACACCACACAGAAGAAATCTAATCCGTCTTCTGGGTAAAAAACACTGTACTCAAAGACCACACATCATGTGCCCTCCCTCTTTATTCCTATATATTAAACATCCCATTCTCCTACAGCCATGTGATATGGTTTCTAGACCACTAGCTATTCTAAACACCTCCTTGTGGATACCCTTCAGGAATCTCTTTAACTATCCTTGAACAGACGATTCCTGGTGAGGTCTAATCAACACAAAACCCAGCAAGACTGCTTACACACTTTCTATAAACCTAGCCTAACCCTCAGGAGCTTTCTAAGCCAACACATCTGCTCTTTATTCATTGAACTCACAGTTGGCTTAACCAAATATCCTCTGTCCTAGAACTGTACAATTTGATTTCTGAACTCAAACATATCACTTTGCTTTTAGACATCTTACATATCTTTGTTATCCTTAACATCCTAGCTTTCTGAAGTTATTTTTGATTCTTGTTTCTTTATCTAACATATTAATTATTCTTTCTAAAGTTTTAATCTCTAAGTTTGAGTAATATGCATCAATGTATTTTTCTAACTCTGTATATTCACACTGTTGAGCAGAGCAGGATGAAACACAGAGTCATCAGTCATGTTCCTACATAAAGACCCCAAATTAACATCAATCCAATAACCTTTCCCATTCTCTTTGTGGCATAACCACTCTGGCCCAACTACTCGAGCCTGACCTTCAGAAATAGCCTCTCTGCTGTTTTCTTTACGGGAATATTCCTAAATTAGCCTTTTTATGCATTTGAGTTATGGTGTTAATGTTGACAATTATTAAATATTATTAATATTTTCATTTTAACAAAAGCTGTCAGTGTCCTGAACCAAAGAAGTATATATTGTGGGTTCTTGACATCCATTTCATAAAAGCAGCTGTATTCCCTCACTGACATTCAAACAAGGCCTTAAACCATTACCATCCCTCTAAGGCTGGAAAAAGCTGGCCAGTGTATAGATACTCCTCTGAACTAGAATTGATTACTATCTTTTTATTTAATGTATTAATGACCATCCCTGTTAACTTCCCTAGTTAGAATTAAATAGATGATTTTATTTTAAAATGTGCCTGATTGATAAGGAAACTTTACTCCAAAGTTCAGTTGTTTGTATTTTTAAAACATCCTAATTAAGAAAGAAGTCAGAAAGGTGTGCCTGATGGCTCAGTTGGTTAAGTCTTCTACTTTGGCTCAGGTCATGATCTCACAGTTCGTGAGTTCTAGTTACACGTTGGGCCCTGTGCTGACAGCTCAGGGCCTGGAGCCTGCTTCAGATTCTGTGTCTCCCTGTCTCTCTGCCCCTCTCCCACTCATACCTGTCTCTCTGTCTCTGTCTCAAAAATTAATAAACATTAAAAAATTTTAAAAAAAGAAAGAAGAAATATTTCAAACGCAATATCTAAAAAGCAGTTATCTACAAAAACAATAATAATAACAACGCCAATATCCCCAAAGCATTGTTGCCACTAACCTAGAATGTCAGCTTTCATTACAAAAGATCTTAAACCCTATCACTGAAACTTAATCCTATCTTCACATTAAGATGTAACCAAGTTTTAAAAATTATAATAACAGCATCTGCTCCCAAAAAACAATTTACCAAATTTTATGACAAATTTTACCCAATTTAGTTGAAATGGGACTACTTCATATGCATGTAAACATGAATGTATATTTTCTGAGTGCTTATATACATTTTAGTCAAAATTTTGTTTGTCTCTAAAAATTTTATGGCAGTCCCAGCAAGCTTAACAATGAAAGGGGTTGTTTTCAAGGATTTGTGTCAAGTGGTTTGTTAACGAAAAATTATCATTAAAAATATATAACATCACAGTGTCACAGGATTTAGAAGGAGCTTTGAAAAGTCATCTTAAACTTTTAATTCTAGATGTTTAAGCTAAAACTAAGCTCAGAGAGATAAGTAGCCATTGTTTTTATGGACAGTTACAAAAAAGATTTCATAACCAAGAGCTTCCACAGTATGTCACCATCCCCATTATTTATCAAAAAAATTCTAGTCACTTACTGAGTTCATAACAACCATTACTTTCTAAAACTCCTCTTTGTGGTTTTCCTAGTGTTGCTGGAGTGGGAAGCAACAGCCTCTTCTCTCCTAATGCATAGTGTACTTGAAATGCTTTCTCAGGTTATCATGAACTGCCTTTTTCTCAAGCTCAGATTCAGTGGGAATCCCAGAGAAAGACAGAGAAGAAATATTCATAACTTTTATCTCCCAAAAAGTTTGCTTATAAAGGATCAATGAGTCGCAGATTAGGCCTTGGATGAACTTTATAGGAATATGGCCCACTTTCACTTTCACTACCATTCCAATTTGCTTACTGTCCCCGTTTGATGGGAGAGCAGCAGATAATAGTGAGGATTACATAATCTAATTGTATGGGTTCAACTTACTGTTTGTAATACTGGGTAATTTGGGAAGTCATATCAACTTTTAAAGTTTTGGCTTCCTCATTCATAAAATGAAGGTTGATGTGAAGAATTAATAACAAGATGTTGTTATGAGACTTAGTCCTGAGTGTGCATAAACTCTTCATCTCCTCCCCCTTTGGTCCTCCTTCTCCTTCTCCACCATTATCATCATTGTCATCATCATCATCATCATCATCGTCATCACCATCATCATCATCATCGTTGTCATCATCATCATCCTCATGGTTTAATGAAGTAATTTACTCTGGGTCACAAAATAAGGGTTTATTCTAGACCCTCTGACTTTAATCTCTAGGCTTTTCTCTAGATTATACTGTCTCCATTATATATAATCTTGAACTATATCTGGAAAGGACAGAAGATCAAACAAATTGAGCATCACTGAGGAACCCTTAAAGTAGTAAATGAGAAGCACCACTCATGAAAAATTGGCATGGTTTAGTGAAGTCATTCTGGTATAAGTTGACAAGTTATCATTTCATCACCCACATAGAGAGAATCTAAGATCTCCAATGATGTGACTTCTTATCAGACCTTCACGGTAACATATTCATCAGACAGAGCTGGTAACACCATCTCTGAACACAGGTTCAGAGAAGATAAATGTTTGTTTAGATCACTGAGTCATTAAATATGCTCAGTAAAATGGGTTCATTATTTCTCAGAGGAAGCTAGCATACACGTAGAACATTACTGGTTGAAAAACACTTCCCTATTCCAAATGAATAAAGGGATTTTGATTATTATGTTACTTGTGAATTTTTAGCAGGTCCTAAAATAACTCTATTAACATTGGCCTTACTGTTGATCACTGTGGATTTTTACATGTTATGCAGCCCCAGCATCATTTAATCAGCACCCCATACTACTGTAGTCTTGGCCCTGATAATGAATTTTCTAAATACTGATTGTTTGGCTATCTGCCTTTCATTGTGGTTTGTTGAGTCTAAACCATGCTAATCAATCCTATTGCTTCTCTGCCTTTAGCAATCTGTGTTTACAGTACAATGCCACCCTCATAATTTTTTTTTATTACAAAAGATTTGCCTATATAAAGATATTATAAACCTCACTAAGATGGATTTGAGTACAAAATAAGATTATTTTAGAGACATATGTAAGAATGTTCACAAGTGTATTTATTAATATTTGATGCACTTAAAAAACCAGAGTGGGGGGAAGCATCTGTGGTGAGATGAACATATGTAGCAAATGCGTTCATTGCTTGTTTGAGACTGTTGATCTGTCAATATATATACTGGGTAATTACTCAACTTATAAGTGTAAATCTGAGAGATCTGCTAAGACAAGTACAGTAAAATGGAACACGTTAGTTAGTATCCAATAATAGAAATTATTAAAATGTATGGAGAAAGATGTTTCTAACTCAGTGTTTAATTTCCCTCGTTTAGTCATGGAAGAAACCATGGATATAAATTGTCTTATTCAACACTTAAGAATTTGCAACAAGGGCATAAGGGAGAGGTGATGTTCTCATTTCTTATGAAAACTGCTTCCTGATGAATTTTGATGCTAATTTCCAAATATTCCATTCACTGTGAACAGTTTTACAAAGAAATGGTTTTTCCATGAGTTTATTAGAAGCAGAATGAACAAGATTTAGAGGAAAATGTTTAGAGCCATTTGGGACTTTTAGCAGGAGGAAAAGTTGACATATGTTTACTTAGTATCACCTTTACTTAACAGAGAGATGATATTATAACTACATAAGAAATGTACTTCCCTTCAAAGTCTGCATTTGGACTATAAGCTACCCAAGAGTTTGGTTTTCAAGTGTTGCATATACCAGCAACAACACTATCTCCCCAAAATATAAAGTTTCACTATATGCTTAGATACTTTTAGAAAAAGAAGCCCTTTGCCAACACCGTATAAAGTGATTATTTAGTTGCTTTTAATATTTACATGTTCACCCAAAATGTTGCTCTTGTGAAATTGTATTGTAATTATGCTAATAGAATGTGTGGCCACTTTTCAAGATTCTCTATTAAACCAATTACTCATTAAAGTCTTTATTGGCTCTTTCCTCTCTACAAGTGGGAGGAAGTTGGAAATATATCACTACCAGATGGAGTCGGAAATATATGCCCAGGCTGGGTATTGCTACTCTGACATCAAGGGATAGGAAAGTTTCCAGAAGACTCTTTAAAAGTAGAGAAAACTTCTCACTCTGCTTGTTTTTTTTTGTTTTTTGTTTTTTGTTTTTTGTTTTTTTGTTTTTTTTTGATATGGAGCTTATAGAGGACAGCATACGTAAGCAACATTTTTCAGATTACTGTCCCCTATACAGGGGGTGGCGGTCATACCGTACCAACAGCACACATCCGTGCCATGCTGTCTCTCCCTCACTTACAGAGTCCCACAGTGGCTCACAAGGTGGTAGCACCCTACTTGCTTACCTCCCTTGCTACATCAAAAGCTAAGAAAGACCCCCCAGCTCCACTTCCGGCCATGGGCTTCTTTCAGCTCACAGCACTGTTTCTGATTCACAGTGGCCAAGATAGGTGGCACAGGGGGAGCCATCTCATGCCCCTTGTTCAGGGCTCTGCCACTCCTCTGTGACTCCCTCTCTCTGTATCATGCTGCTGACTGCTGGCTGCATTGGACGCCCAGCTTTTTCAGGTAACCTTCAGCTTGTTTGTGTCCCACTGTCTGATCCATGGCTCTGGGGTAGAGTGTGAGCTTTGCCTGAGGCTGCCTCACTGAGAGGCTGCTTCTTCTTGATATTGTTCTACAGTGAATTTGCATCCTTTAGAGATTCATAGACTATTACGACCCTCACATTTTAGGAGGTATTGCTCCTCTCTGTTAATAGGAGCTGAGTAGAACCCCATCACCCTTTCACCATCACCCTTAAAATTTGAAGTGGTTGGTTCTCATGCTTCTCTCTGGAAATTATTTTCCATTACTTTGGGATTTCTTCCTGTAGCTCATCAGTATCATAATCCCAATAGGTCTTTATGCCTTTCTCATGAATTTCATTTTTTCTTTTGTTAAAAATTTTTATACTTTATTTTTTATATTTGAGAGAGACAGAGGCAGAGTGCAGGCAGGGGAGGGGTGGAGAGATGGAGACAGAATCTGAAACAGGCTCCAGGTTGTGAGCTGTTAGCACAGGGTCCAACATGAACCTCGAACTCACAAGCGGTGAGATCATGACCTGAGCTGAAGTTGGACACCTAACCGACTGAACTGCCCAGGTACCCCATGAATTTCTTTTTTTCTTTGGAAATTTAAATTAAGGACATAAAGAAAAGTGAAGTCAATTCAGCTATCCAGGTATATAATATTAGCAAATATGTGGAAAGACACGAGAAATAGGAAAGACGTGGTACCGTGATGCTTTCTTCAGAGTTTACAGTGAAGACTCCTCAGCCAGGCATGAAATGCTGGCTCATATCTGTTTGGGCCCCAAAACCCTTGTCTGTCTTCCCTCTTCCCCAGTGTTGTACTGTGATTCAAATGTCCTCCAGAAGCTGTATTAAAGAACATCCCCTTCAGTATTTTAAGTGTGAAATAACTACTTCTCGTGATCTTGCAGAAGTCTCCAATTGGCATCCTGTGAGTGACTCAGTGTTGCTTAATAATCTGAATTTTAATGCCAATAGAGAAGGTTTCATCAGGTTTAATAAGCCTTTGCCGTTCTCTATTACCATATGCCTTGCTGGCTTCACTTAGTTGCATAATCTGAGTTTTGAGCACCTGTAGACCATGTCCTATGAAAATCTCAATTGCCCTTTCCACTGCAAAATCATTGGTGTGTTAGCATAGGGCCTAGCATGTAGGGGATACTTAGTAAATGCTGAATGATGAATGAATGAAATCTTTTATTATAAAAAAAAATGTGTGTGCAAGTAAAGAAAGAGATGTAAAAATATAGTAAGATATAAAATATACTGTAATAATAAACTATACTAAGATCTGACTATGCAGATTATAATGTACACAACAGATACCTCAGATTATCATACTTCCCCAACACAGGTACATTGTATTTTCACTGCTTGGGTTGTTGATAAAAGTTTAGATTAGTGCATCTTGATATCTTTCTCCCTATTTTTGCCCTAACTTCAATCTGTAAGTGGTACAGTTATCTATACTTTTTATCATATACATGCATGTGCTCATGTGTTTCAAGATCTTAGGTAGCATAAAAGACTTGTACATGTTTGCCTCAAGAGTTTTAGATGGTCACAGAACACTGTTGAGTTGAACCTCTTTCCCTTGAGGCCAACATATTTGAACTTCAGCAATTGTAACTCAGTTTGCATTGCTCTTAAGCATGACAGATTTGAAGTCCTTGGGCATCTCTTCATAATTTCTAATGTGAAATGTCTATGAAAATGCCTAGAAATCACATTCTCTTTACTCCTGAAAATGTTACTACCTGACCACCATACTTTATCACTCTAGCCCTGGCACGTTTGTGAACAGGACATCAATTTTTTGCTGCTTTTTATATTTTCAAAACTACCTTATCATGTGATGAAAACATCTTCCCTCTGTGATGGCATCTAAAATTTATGCTTTCCCCAACTTGCCAGTTTTAGGCCTAGATATCAGAGTTGGGTTTAAGATGATGATCACTTCACATTTTGCATCCTACCGTGTTCATACAGGTCTCTCTTATTAATTAATCTCAAATCTTGATCCTGGCTTATGTGTGGTTTATTTGTGATTAAACTAAACATAAAAATTTTTTTGAACACTCGGGACGCCTGGTGGCTCAGTCGGTTAAGTGTCCAATTTCATCTCAGGTCATGATCTTGCAGTGCATAAAGTCGAACCCTGTGTCTGGCTTTGTGCTGAGAGCTCTGAACCTGGAGCCTTTTTTGAATCCTGTGTCTCCCTCTCTGTCTCTGCCCCTGCCGCACTAATGCTCTTTCTCTCTCTCAAAAGATAAATAAACATTAATTTTTTTAAAAATTTTGAACACCCATCAGTTTCATGAAGGCATTGCTACTAAAATGGTATGTTTCTATAATTTGGGGGTAACATATACTCAGTAGTGGAAAACAGAAACCCCCAAAAAAATCACATTGGAAAAAAAGTCGTCCTTGATAACAGTAAGTACTTAAATAAAGTTTATTATGTACCAAGGATATTTTAGGCACCATACATTTATTAGCTTGGTTAACTCGCCCAAAAACCCTAGGAAATAGACATATAGGCCTTCATATGGTCCTAGGGAATAAATGAAAACAAAACTCATACTCTCTAAAGTTACACTCTAAAAATCAGAGTTTATTGGAAAAACAGAGGCAGGACAGTTAAAACTTATGTATAATAGTACTATTACCATAATACTGAGAGAAACATTAATTTGTACTTTTAGAGACAGCTTTGACAACTGAAAAGGCACTTCAGAGAGGCTGGAGGCTCTCTCTGGGGTGAGGAATGCTGGCTTTTAGGCACTGGCAATGCAGATGAGTGTGATGATCTGAGATGGTATGGTGGCATTTAAAGTAGGCACAAGAAGAAGTGTAACCTGATAAGAGCCAAAAACCATACATGACTGGAGGGTTTCTGGTGAAATTAGCAGGGCTTGTAGTTTACTTTGTGGGAATTTTTTGATAACTAATTGAATCTCATTACTTTTTATAGATTTATTCAATTTTTCTATTTTTTTGGAGTGATAGTTTGTCTTTCAGTGTCTAATTGTGCCTTTCTGTCCATTCCGTCTAAGATATCTAATTTTCTGGCATACAGTTTTTCATAGAATAATATTCCATTATTATACTATTTATTTTTGGAAGATTGATAATAAAATGCCCTATTTTATTTCTGATTTTAGTAATTTAATCTTCTTTATCTTTTCTTTGTTATCCTAGCTAAAGGTAAATTATTCTTTTCTATCTTTTTAAAATATGAGCTGCATAGATTGTTTTGCCTACTGGTTTTTTTTTTCCTATTCTCTCATTTATATCCATTCTCATCTTAATTATTTCCTTCCCTCTGTTTGCTTGGGTTTAATTTGCTCCTCTCTTTCTAGTTTCTTTGAGGAGAAAGTTCTTACTGATTTAACTTTTATCTTCCTTTTATTATGGGGATTTATAGCTATAAATTACCTCTGCACAGTGCTTTTCCTGCATCTCTTAAGTTTTGATATGTTGTGGTTTCATTTTAATTCATCACAAACTATTTTAAAACATGCCCACACCAAAACCTGGATGCAAATTTCTCTAACAGCTTTACTCATAATTGGCAAAAACCTGGAAGCACACACAAACTGATATATCTGTACAATGGAATACTATTCAGAGAGTTTTTTCAATGATTTTAAAAAGTCAAGTCACTAAGAAGACATGAATAAATATTGAATGCATATTGCTAAAAAGAAACCAGTCTGAAAAGGCTACACACTATCTGGTTCCAACTATATGACATTCTGAAAAAGGCAGAATGGAGGTATGGAGGTAAAAGATCAGTGTTTGCCAGGAAGTCAGAGGAAGGCAAGAGAGTTAAGCAGATGAAGCACATGGAATTTTTTTAGGGCAGTAAAACTATTCTCTACGGACTCTAATAGTGGATACATGACACTGTGCATTTGTCAAAACACAAAGAATGAATCTTAATAGATGCAAATTTAAAAATCATTTTGGAGTTCAGAGAACCTAAAATGGAAATCAGAAGTGACAAAAGTCTAATTATATTACAAATATATGAAACAACCTCACTGAAAAAGAAGGGAGGGAGGGGAAAGATGTTTTAAAAAGTTGATAAAATTGCTTCCCATGAGGGTATGGATTAACAATTCTGATACCTCTATAGGTATCCCTTAATTGAACAATTAAGTAAATGGATGGTGGAAGGTTTCAGCCAAGTTTCTCACTGTTAGAATAGGATATTATATATAAGCAAGAGAAGAAGGCTAGAATGAACCATGTGGTAATGAATCAGAATTGAAAGCATTAGTATGCATTCAGTTTTAGCTTAATATACTTGTAAATTATTAGATACAGAAATGTTTATAGGTGTACACACACTGAAAAATATACACACATATTGTTTTGCAAGCTGGAAGGCGTAGAAATAACACTATCCCAGCAACAACAGTCACACCTAGCTTCCATATCTTGGTGTCTGTTACTTTCTCTAATAAAAGAATAGGGGACTCTAAGGAGAAATAACTGATTTTAGTACTGGCATTAGGAATAGGGATGCCTGGGTGGCTCAGTCGGTTAAGTGTCCGACTTCAGCTCAGGTCATGATCTCACATTTCGTGGGTTCGAGCCTCGTGTCGAGCTCTGTGCTGACAGCTAGCTCAGAGCCTGGAGCCTACTTTGGATTCTGTGTCTCCCTCTCTCTACCCTCCCCTGCTCACTCTGTCTCTCTCTATCTCAGAAATAAATTAAAAAAAAAATTAAAAATTTTTTTAAAAAGGAATATACAACATGCTTCTGAAGTATCTTGTAATATCAGAATGTTAGGAAATCCTCAACAAAAATCTCACAATGATAATGGGGTAGTGAGTGTCCTTCCAAAATTCATTTTCATAGAGAACCAAGAAATGTGACCTTATTTGGAAATAGTGTTTGCAGATCTGAAAATACACAAGATGAGGTCATACTATAATAGGTTGGGCTCTAGGTCCAATGACTGGTATCCTTTTAAGAAGAGGACAAGGCACTCAGAGACACAGAGAGGAAAATGTGATGTGAAAACAGAGACAAAAATGGGAGTGATGAGTCTACAAGCTAAGGAATGCCAAGGATTGTCAGCAAGAACTGCAGGCTGGAAGACTCCAGATTCTTCCCTTCAGCCTTCAGAGGGATCATGGCGATGCCAACACCTTAATTTCAAACCTCTGGCTTCCAGACTGTGAGAGAATACAGTTCTGTTGTTTTAAACTACTGCAGTTTTGGCACTTTGTTACAGCAGCTCTAGAAAACTAACATAGGAGGTATATGAAAGAGGCACAAACAACTGGAAGAGGTCCCAATGGCCAAAGCAGGAAAAAATTTAAGCAACAAAACAAATAATGTAGTGTTGTATTATAGCCCAAAATATAAAATACGTATCCATAAGGCCATACTGTTGTAAATTATTAACTGAATAAATAAATATATGGGGAAAGGGGCTAAATCTTCCATGCAGAATTCCAAATAATTTACCTTCAAAGAGCTGGAGCAAAATCCTCAAACCTTAAATGTGGGATATTCATAATGATTTTATTTTGAAGAGTATAGTATGGAAAAGGGGGGTTGTAACTTTACAGTGGAAAAATCAGATAAACATTACTTCAGTCAGGTAATTAAGCACAACATCAACAATAATAAGTCATGTTGATAGTATACGACCTTCACATGATGTGATGAAAATGGTATTTTCCCTCTGAAATCTCCCTCCTAAGAGCACATACATATGATATAATCACAAGAAAAAATCTGACAAATCTCAGTTGAGGGACATTCTACAAAATACCTAATCAATACTTATCAAAACTTTCAAGGTCATCAAAAACAATGGAAGGGGCACCTGGGTGGTTCAGTGGTTACATGTCCAACTTCAGCTCAGGTCATGATCTCGCGGTTTATGAGTTTGAGCCCCACATTGGACTCTGTGCTGACAGCTCAGAGCCTGGATCCTGCTTCAGATCCTGTATCTCTCTCTGAAGATACAGAGATAGATCTTTTTCTGCCTCTCCCTGGCTCATTCTCTGTCTCTCAATATAAATAAATGTTAAAAACTTTTTTTAAAAAAACAACAAAACAAGGGAAGTGTGAGAAATAGTCACAGCCAACAGGAGCTGAAGAAGCCATAAAGAATAAAAGTAATGTGGTATTGTGGATGGGATCTTGGAACAAAAAAGACATTAGCTAAAATCTAAGGAAATTTGGATAAGGTATATACTCCTAAAAAATTAGCCAAAAGGATCCAAAAAATATTTGGGGTCTACCCAAAAACAGCACATACAAATTCATTTTTAGTTGCCATAGAACATAAACCAAGTAAAACCACATTCTGGCCAATAAATGAACCTCAACAAATTTAATAAGAACTGAAATCTTAAAGAGTATGATTTGTGACCACAATAGAATCAAACTAGAAACCAAATATAACAAGAAAATTCATACCCTTGAAAACTATACAACAAACTTCTAAATAATCCATAGGTCAAAAAGGAGATCTCAAGAGAAGTAAAAAATGCACTTAACTAAATGAAAAGGAAAATAAAACACATCAAAACTTTTAGTATGCAGCTAAAGCAGTTCTGAGAAGGAAATTAGTAACACTAAAATACATTAGAAAAGAGGAAAGTCTCAAATCAGTAATCTAAGCTCTTTCATCAAGAACTTAGAAAAAAGAAGAGCAAAAATAACTCCAAAGTAAACAGAAGGAATGATGTAATAAAGATAAATCAATAAAACCAGTGGTGCTTGTGTGATCGTCTGGTAAGTGTCCTACTCTTGATTTTGGCTCAGGTCATGATCTCCCAGTTCTTGAGATCGAGCCCTAAGTGGAACTCTGCTTGGGATTCTCTCTCTTTGCCCCTCCCTAACTCTTTCTCGCACATGCACAATCTCTCTCTCAAAATAAATAATTAAAAAAATAAACCAATGAAACTGAAAACAAAAGAAACAGAATTAATGAAACAAATCAATTTTTTGAAAAGTTCAATTCCAGGTTTTTAGAGGGAGACCTTTACAGCTGGTCCCCAAATACTTTTGATATGTCCCCATAAGTTTGTTGTTGTTGTTGTTTTTTGGCCAGTTTCTTACTTTCTGATGAAACAAGATATTGTGAGATTATCTAGTACTTTCCCTGTCCCAATCCTAGAATCAGCTCTTTGTCCAAGTAGTACTGATTCCTTTTCGAAAGAGTAGTATTTACAAACTAATGTCAGGTCATTAGATTTACTTACTGCCCTGGTGTGTTATTGCTTCTAAGACTTCTCAACAACAGAGCTTTACAGTGTGTGAGTGTGCATGTGTGTGTGAAATGAATTAACTAGTATTAATTTTACTGGGTACCTTACACCCTTTTTTCTTTCCTTATTTTTTAAATCTCTTCTCCAATAGTGATAAACTTGGCTCCCATTATTTTCAAAATATTTACTTACTGGCGCAAGCATAATTCAAAGAAAGCAGCTTCAGAATTGTCAACCCATAATAAACCTGTTAATAAAAGCCCTTTGATCTGAAAAATATATTTATTTTGCCTTCATTTTTTAAAAGATATTTTTGCTGGGTATAGAAATATATATTGACCAGTGTTTCTTACAGACGTTAAAGACTCATTTTCTTCTAGGTTGAATTAGTTTTGAAGTTCTTTTGTCAGTTTGATCCTCTGTTCTGATGTGTGTTATCATTTCTGGTTGCTGTTTTTTCATATTTATAATTCTATCAGTTTTTTTAAGATATAATTAATACTGTATTATGTTAGTTTCAGGTATACAACATAATGATTTGATGACTGTATATATTGCAAAATGATTACAATACCTATATTAAGACTACATGATACTGTTATATATATCATTTTTCCCCCATAATTTTACTTCTGACTTTTAAGATTGTCATTTCTTTGCTTTAACTTCACATGTATTAACTCTGCTACCGTCTCCAATTTGTTGTTAAACCCATCAGTGAATTTTTTTTTTCCAGATACTGAACTTTTCAGTTAATGAATCTCCATTTGGTTGTTTTTCCTTTGTTTGTCAGTGTTCACTTCTCTGTGGAGATTTTCTGTTCACTCATTAAGACCATATTTTCTTTTAGTTTTTGAATATGTTTATTATAACTTCTTTAAAGTCCACATCTGCTAATTCTACCATGTGCATCATATTACAGTCTATTTCTATTGACTCCTTTCTCCCTTAATTATAAACACATCTCTGTTTCTTACATATCTGATAATTCTTAAATTTTATACTTAATTTTGTGGACAATCCATTGTAGAGATTGAATCTCTTACTGGCTTCTGACTAGTGGTTATTTTTATTTTAGGAGAGAGTTCTCTTGGCTGGACTTAAACCATAAGCTCTGTTCTTGAATTTCGCAGCAGTTGAATTTGCAGCTGAGTTTTCTCAGTCTTTAGCTCTAATAATCTTTCTCATGCTTACATAATTCAGGGTTCAACCAAAAAGTTAAATATAGTCTTTGTAGATTATTATTAGATATTGTTATTATCCACTCTATACATCCCTACTTTTCCACATCCCCCTAAGTGTTCAGTCATTGTGGTAATACCTAACTTTATCCATTGATTCCTCTAGCCAGAAAGACAGTGGTTTTCTGCTCCAATTATAATTTTCTATCACTGCAGACTGGAAGAAAGCTATATATGTGGGAATCTTTCTCAGTTATCTTTTTTCAAAGATGATTGCCTTTCAGTTTCTGCCTGTTTTTATCCTATTCCCATGCCTTCAAATAATTGCCTTTTTAAGTAGTATTTTGTACAGGGCTTATAATTGTGATCTACAGTAGGGTTGGTCCAAGTAAAGGTAATCTACTATTACCAGAAGTAGTACCTCTGCAATTAGAAAGAATGAAATCTGGCCATGTGTAGCAACATGGATGGACCTTGAGGGTGTTATGCTGAGCAAAATAAATCAGGCAGAGAAGGACAGATACCATATGTTTGCACGTATAGGAGGATTAGGAGGAACTTAACGGAGGACCATGGGGGAGAAGAAGGAGAAAAATAGTGGGGGAGAGGGAGGGAGGCAAACCATAGGAGACTCTTGAATACTGAGAACAAACTGAGGGCTGATGGGGGTGGGGATGAGGGGAAGAGGGCTGAGGGGCATGGAGGAGGGCACTGGTTGGGGATGAGCACTGGGTGTTATATGGAAACCAACTTGACAATAAACTATTTAAAAAAATAAAAATAAAAAAATATATAAAATAAAAATAAAAATGAAAAGTAAATAACAAATAAAAAAAAAGTAGTACCTCTGCTCGTTCATTTTTTTAAAGTATATTTATCTATTTATTTTGAGAGAGAGAGAGAAAAAGAATCCCACGCAGGCTCTGCACTGTCAACACAGAGCCTGACACGGGGTGCAAACTCAGAAACTAGGAGATCATGACCTGAGGCACAGTCAGATGCTTAAGTGATGGAGCCACTAGGCACCCCCTGCCTGTTCATTTCTTAATCATCTCTTTTCTCTTTCATTTCCTTAAGCATATTAAACTCACTTTATATTTCACATATAATCACTCTGATTATTTGATATTTTATAGGTTCGTTATTTCTTCTTTATCATAAGTTGGCTTTTTCCCATCTATTTGTGAATTTTTTTCTTATCTTGGGTTCATATTTGTTGATACTTTTTTGTTTTTTAATTTGGAAGTCTGCATTTAATGTTCTTTCCTGGAAATTTTCAGTTTACTTTTGTTTTACTTTCATTTTTCAGTTTGTTTTTGTTAGACATGGAAAAGGATCCTCCAATTCAAGATCACTTCGAAACAAATTCTTATTTTTTTGGAAGAATTATATATTGAGAATTATGGCTTCAAGCCCACATGAGAAATTTCCTCCCTCTCTATCTAAAGCCAAATCTGTGGGAGGCAAGTTTCTTTATTTCTGTCTTTCACCCTTTAAGCATGGGTATTGCCCTTCAGGGGATCTGGCTTTACAATAGTATGTCTAATCCAATTTTTTCTTTTATATGAGAACTAAGCATTATCTACTGAATTCAGCCCCATCCCACCTCTAGGACCATATCTAGGGTTCTTTCTAGGTTATTGAAGATTAAAAGATGCTCAGAGCAGCCGTGACTTCAGTTCTTGCTAACTGCACTAGACTTCAGCTTTCCATTGTTTTTGAATTTTGACTTTCCCCTTACTTTCTTAGTTAGCTCAGCTGGGCATTTAGAAAGATTTTTTTTTTTAATCCAGCAATCTAAATGTTGGTAACTGAAGGGTTTTTCAAGATATCTAATGTATGATGTCAAAAAGAGAAAGTTTTTATTCTTATTTTAACTAAATATTACTTGAGTTTTTTCCTTACACTTATTTACTTTTATATTTAATCCAAATGTTGATAAAATGTGAGAGAACAATATATTCTGTTCAGCAGGAAGCTCCTTGTGGGGAATTTCTTCGGTCTAGTGTCTTGTACACTGCATATAGGAGAAATTTTGCACTATTGATGATATATTTTTAAAGTTTTCCAGGCTGATGCTAGATTTTATATTTCTATTTGCAGTATTTAAATGTGCTTGTCATATAATCATGCCTATGGGCTTTCTTGGGAACTATGTTGGTGATACTACCTATCTTAAAAAAATGGTTAAAATTAAGTGAGGCTGTTAAAGGATTACATTGTGTTTGTTCAAATGGAATTCTGTTTTTAAGAATTTATGGATTTTGAGAGAGTCATTATCAGAAAAACATGATTCTCCTACTTCACTTAAAAGACATTTCAGTGGTCATCTAATCATTTCATTCCTCTCAAGCAAAATGGTAATGAAATAGTTTTTTATAGATTAGAATGTAATCTTTTTAAAGGCTTCCAAAGAAAACCACGTTTTAAAAAATATATTTATTATCTCTGACATTAAAGAAAGTTCTTTTACAAACATGGCCTCTTTCGCATATATCCCACCCTTGTCTCTTACATCTTAGTTATCAAAGTTTTCTGACCTATCTGAAGAGAGTGCCAAAAGTTTTCCTAAGTATTTAGGAAAAAGAATAATTCTCTCTTCTCTCTTCTATCTTTGCCCGTTAAACAATACAAAATTACTATAACTTTACAAGGTAAGGATGGCACAGATGTTTTGCTATCTCCCACTCACAGAGCTTACTAGTGCAAAACCACCACACCCTGCCCCACCTGGCCTTCCACATTTTTGAAGTAGGTAACTAAAATTTCTTTAAGAAAGAAAGCAAGAAAATCATCAAAGTCCAGCATACTCTCTAGCCTTTAAATAATGCAACATTTTTTTATTCACCCCAAGTAGTTGCGATTAATACAGTAATGTGGTTGCAGCTCTCAAACTGATTTTCAGTTTATTCTCCACTAGTCAAGTTGATCCCTAATTCTTTTCATCTCTTCTCACAAATTCGGTTTTATTATCTTGTAATAGTATCAGTGGTTTTCCCCTGAAATCTCTTCAAGACTATGATCCTCACACTCATCTCAAGATGAGTCATCATCATTGTCCCTTTCCATCTGAAAAAGTTGCACACACACACCCACAGACCTATACACATGCATGCATATACACACACTTAAACACACAGCCCTGTGTGGGAACATTTCAGTTCATGTAGATTGACATTGTTAGAACTTTAAAGTCTAGGCCCACATGTACAATTATAAATGTTTCCTTTTTATTAATTTTTACTGTTTTATTTTATTTTTTGAGAGACAGAGTGTGGGTAGGAGAGGGGCAGAGAAAGAGGGAGACACAGAATCTGAAGCAGGCTCCAGGCTCTGAGCTGTCAGCACAGAGCTGTATGGGGGACTTGAACCCACAAACACAAGATCACGACTGAGCCAAAGTCAGAAGTGCAACCAAGTGAGCCACCCAGGTGCCCCCATTTATAAATGTTTTTTCAGTGGTAAAAGCTATTAACCAAGGCTTTCTGACCCTCCAGGCCTTGATGCTTAAGACAATACTAAAGTGGAAATAGAGTCAGGTGGCATCATATAGTTTTATAATTGAGATATATAAATATTTATATATTTATATTAATTTATTTTTTTAATTAAATGTTTATTTTTGAGGGAGAGAGAGAGACAGAGCATGAACAGGGGAGGGGCAGAGAGAGAGGGAGACACAGAACCTGAAGCAGGCTTCACGCTCTGAGCTATCAGCACAGAGCCTAACACAGGCTGGAATTCATGAGCCATGAGATCATGACCTGAGCCAAAGTCAGATGCTTAACTGACTGAGCCACCCAGGTGCTCCTATTAATTTGTTTTTAAAACTCATGCCATGTACTTTGATGGTTAATGCACACAACATAAAATTTATCAGTTTAACCATTTTAAGAGTACAATTGAATGGAATTGAATACATTCAAAATATTGTGCAAACATTACCTCTGTGTAGTTCCAGACATTTTTATCACCCCAAAAAGAAACATGGTACACATTTATTAGTCATTTCCCATTCTCCTTTCCCTCAGCCCCTGGCTACCATTAATCTGCTTTATGTTTCTATGAATTTACCCTTTCTGGATATCTAGTGTAAGTAAAATCACATGTACATGATATGTAGGCTTTGGTATCTGGTTTCTTTCAATCAACATGTTTTCAAGCTTCATCTATATTGTAGAATGTATCGGTATTTCATTTTTTTTATTTAATTTTTATTTATGTATTTTCAGAGAGAGAGAGAGAGAGAGGAGTGGGGGAAGGGCAAAGAGGGAGAGAGAATCGTTAAGCAGGCTACTCATTGTCAGTGCAGAGCCCAGCATGGGGCTCAGTCTCACAAAGTGTGAGATCATGACATGAGCCAAAATCCAGAGTCGGATGCTCAGTCATGAGCCACTCAGGTTCCCCAGTATTTCATATTTCTTATGACTGAATAATATTCCACTGTGTAGATATAACATATTTTTCATCATTTCATTAGTTGATGGAGAATTTTCCTCCCATTTTTTGGTTATTGTGAATAGTGTTACTGTGAACATTGTTGTACAAGTGCTTGTTTGACCGCATGTCATATATTATAAATTCTTTAGGAATTTTGGGAATTGGGAATTATATGACAATTCTATGTTTAAATTTTTGAGGAACTGCCAAACCATTTTCCACAGCAGCTGCCCCACTTTACATTCCTTCCAGCAATGCATAAGGGCTCCAATTTGTCCACATATGCATCAGCACCTCTTATTTTCCATTTTTAAATTATAGCCATCTTATTAGATATAAAGTGTTATCCCATTATGGTTTGGATTTGCATTTTCCTAATGGCAAATGATGCAGAGCATCTTTTCCTGTACTTTTTGGACATTTTATATCCTGTTTGAAAGAATGCCTTGGCTCTTTTTTTCCTTAAGTTTATTTATTTATTTTGAAAGAGAGAGCATGTATGAGCAGGGGAGGGACAGAGAGAGAGGGAGACAGAATCCCAAGTGGTCTCTATGCTGTCAGCATGGAGCCTGATGTGGGGCTTGAGCTCACAGATCTCAAGACCATGACCTGAGCCAAAAGCAAGAGTTGGCTGCTTAACCAACTGAGGCACCCAGATGACTAGTCTGTGGCTCATTTTCAATTTGTGTTGTTTTTCCTTTTGTTGTTGAGTTGTAAGAGTTCTTTTACATGTATATACACTAGACACTTATCAGGTATATCATTTGCAAATATTTTCTACTATACTGTGAGTCGTCTTTTCACTCTCTTGATAGTGTCCTTTGATTCACAAGAAGTTTTCATTTTGATGAAGTCTAATATATCCATTTTGCTGTTGTTTTTGGTGCCATATTTCAGCATCCATTGCCAAATCCAACATCATGATTTACTCCAGTGTTTTTATTCTAAGAATGTTATAGTTTTGTGTCTTATATTTTTGATCCATTTTGAGTTAATTTTTTTAAATATTAAGTGAGGTAGATAGTCACCTTTATTCTTTTGCATGTAGATAATCCAGATTTTACAGAATCATTTGTTGAAGAACCTATTTTGCCCACCTCCATTAAAAGACCTTGACACTCTTGTCAGAAATCAATTGGCTAAAGATGTAAGTGCTGATTTCTGAACTCTCACTTCTATTCCACTGAGCCATATGTTTATCTTTATGCCCATACCAAACTTTTTTGATTACTATAGTTTGTAGTAAATTTTGAAATTGGGAAGTGTAAGTCTTCTTTTTGAAGATTGCTTTGATTACTAGAGGTAATTTGCAATTTCGTATGAATTTTAGTATTTTTTCCATCTCTGCAAAAAAAAAAAGGTCATTATGTTTTGACAGGGTTTGCCTCAATTTGTAGATAACCTTGTAGAGTATTGCCATCTTAATAATAATACATTTCCAATCTATGAACAAAGGGTATTTTTCCTTTTGTCTATTTCTTTAATTTTTTCAGCATTGTTTTCATAGTTTTCACTGTATAAATTTTCTACCTCCTTAGCTTAATTTGTTAATAAGTATTTTATTTTTTGATGCTTTTGTAGAAGATACTTTTTTCTTAATTTCCTTTTTTGAATTGTTCACTTTTTTTTTTGGATTATTCACTATTAGTATGTTAAAATGTAACTGATTTTTGTGTCTTGATATTGTAAAACTTTGAGTAATTTACTAGCTCTAATAGTTTTGTTGTTAATTTTTTAGGACTCCCTTTATGTAAGATCATGTCATCTGTGAAAAGAGATAGTTTTACTTCTTCCTTTCCAATCTGGATGATTTTTACCTCTTTTTATTACTGCATAATTGTTTTAGCTAGAACTTTCAGTAAAATGTTGAGTAGAAGTAGTAAAAGCAGGCATTCTTGTCTTGTTCCTGGTCATATGGAAAAAATCTTTAGTCTTTTAATTAAAATGTTTTTGGGGGTTTGGTTTTGTTTTTCAAAAATGCCCTTTATTTTTCTTTTTTTTAAAAAAAAATTTTTTTTAATGTTTTATTTATTTCTAGGAGAAGGAGTGAGACAGCGTGAGCAGGGGAGGGTCAGAGAGATAGGGAGTCACAGACCGAAACAGGCTCCAGGCTCTGAGCTGGCAGTCAGCACAGAGCCCGACACGGGGCTCGAACCCACGAACCGCGAGATCATGACCCAAGCGAAAGTCGGACGCTTAACCGACTAAGCCACCCAGGCTCCCCTCTTTCTATTCTTTTTTTGTGGCATGTTTTACCCATGAAAGATTATTGGATTTTGTCAAATGCTTTTCTTTAACAATTGACATGATCACATGTTTTTTCCCCCTTCATTCTATTTATGTGGTGCATCATATCAGTTAGCTTTTATATGTCGAATCATCGTAGCATTCCTAGGATAAATCTCACATGGCCATGGTGTATAATCTTTCAATATGCTGCTGAATTGGGGTTACCAAAATTCAGTCGAGGACTTTTGCATCTATATTCATTAGAGATACTGGTCTGTAGTTTTCCTTTATTGCGATGTCTTTGGCTTTGGTTTCAAAATTATGTTGGCTTAACAAAGTGAATTAGAAAGTTTTCCCTCTTCTATATTTTGGGGAAGTTTATTTTTTCTTTCTGCCTCTCAGACTGGATAATTTCAATTGTCCTATTTTCAAGTTCACGGATTCTTTCTTCTTCCTGCTCAAATCTGATGTTGATATCTTCCAATGAATTTTTCATTTTGACTGTTATACTTTTCAGTGCCTAAATTTGTTCTTTTTATTGACATTCTCTATTTGATGATACATTCTTTTCCTGTTTCCCTTTAGTTTTTTATGTTCATTATGACATTTAGCTCTTTAAGCATATTTTAAAAAGTTGATTTAAATCTTTGTCTCATAACTCCAAAGGGCTTTCTCAGGGAAAGTTTCTATTTGTTTCTTTGTGTGTGCCTGTAAATAGACCTTAGTTTCTTGGCATGCTTCACAATTTTTGTTGACAACTTGATATTTAAATATTATAATATATTGATGTGCCTCAGTGACTCGGTTAAGACTTTGGCTCAGATGATGATCTTATGGTTCATGTATTCAAGCCCCACATTGGGCTTACTGCTATCAGGGCAGAGCCCTCTTCAGATCCCCTGGCTCCCTCTATCTCTCCCCCTGCCCTGTTCATGTTCTCTCTCTATCAAAAATAAATAAACATTAAAATAAATAAATATTATAATATAATAACTCTGGAATTCAAATTCTCCTCCTTCCCCACAGTTTGTTGTTGCTGCTTGTGGGTTTTGCTTATTTGTTTAGTGACATTTATAAAATATTTTGGGAGAGACTAAAAACTTTGTTGCATGTGGGCCTTGACGTCTCTAGATGCCTGGAGCGAAAAAAAAAAAAATCCCCCAGTCTTTGCACAGGTCTGTGTATGTTTGTTGTAACATTCTTCAGTGCTCCAGCTGTTTACAGTATAGCTTGGCCTTGTTTTCATATTTGCATAGGCTTGAATGCCTATGACAGTTAAGGGTTTAGGATCTTCTCAAATATTTTTTTTAGCATATTTCTAACTCAGATCATGAGCATGGCCTTGTAGATTCCCTCATATACATGAGGACTTTCAAAGTCCTCAAAAGCATCTCTTTTCCAGCATTTCCTTCCAGCTTTTTGAAGTGTCTCTTGTTTCCCACAATTGATATCATTTGCCTTATGTGGCAGCACATAGTTCATTTGCCTTTGAATGTTTTCAACCTCTGACTTCTGCAGCCATGTTACTCCTTCTCTGCTCTGAAAGAGCTTTGAGTTAGAGAAATAAAAGCAAACTCTTTGCATTAGGCTTCAGGGAACTGCAAGAGAGGTCAAAACAGACAGTCACATTTCTTTGAAAACAAAGTTTGCTATGTTCCCTTTGGCCCTAGGAGCCCACACTAGGGATGTGGACTGCCATCTTCAAGACTGCCACCCATCTGGGGGAAGTGAAGTCAAGGGTAAGTTAAATTGTTTTGTAGTTCTCTTTCCAGTGTTCAGTTGCCTTTCTATTGATCAAAAGTTCAGTTGATTGCTATAAACCTCTGACTGTTTTCCAGAGTTCTGACAAAGTTGATTCTGACAGTTTTTGCCAGGTTTTCTAGTGTTTTTACAGTGAGACATGCTCTTTGAGTTCCCTACTCCACCATTTTGGATGATGAAGTACACTTTTAACTATTATTCTTACACATATAAATTATATTTGCTTGAACATAGAACAGAAATTGTTTTTTTTCACTCAGGATTTGTATTGGGTACATACTACATGCTAAAATCTATCCTTAAAAAGTAGATATAACCATGAACAAGACCTGAAATCGTTTGTCAGAGGTTTATGTGCTTCTGAGAACATAAAAGCTACCAAAGCTACTAGGACCCATGGGTAGCTACTTTTGTAGCTTTTGTAAACATTTTGTAAACATTTATTGGGATGCAGCTACACCCATTCCTTTATATGTTGACTGTGGCTGTTTTTGTGGTATAGTAGCATACTTGAGTACTTCCAACAAAGCTGAAAATATTTGCTATTTGGTCTTTCACAAAAAGCATTTGCAGACTCCTGAATACAGAGTTTTGGAAAGGAAAAGAAAAAAGGACAGAGCCCCTATGTCATGCAAGAGTGTATACATGTTATGATTAAACATATTATATTTCAAATATGCAGGAAAGGAACAATAAATTATTAAAAGATAATTATTTGGGGCACCTGGGTGGCTTAGTCGGTTAAGCGTCCGACTTTCGCTTGGGTCATGATCTCACAGTTCGTGGGTTCGAGCCCCACGTCGGGCTCTGTGCTGGCTGTCAGCTCAGAGCCTGGAGCCTGTTTCAGTCTGTGATTCCCTCTCTCTCTGACCCTCCCCTGTTCACACTGTCTCTCTCTATCCTAGAAATAAATAAAAATATTTTAAAAAATTAAAAAATAAAAAAAAATAAATAAAAGATAATTATTTGATACCAGTGTGGCAAATAAAATCTTAATATTTAAGAAAAACACTATAAAGAAAATACTGGTAAATCTACCTTCCAATTAACTATGCTACAGTTTTGCTTTGGTGTGAGTCTGAAATTTTAATATAATTTTCACATCACTCTATTATTAAACTTTCTGTACAAATGAAAAATTATGGCCTGGACTGAAAATTATGGCCCAATTTTAGGCAATAGCATGGCTCTGAAATTATGCAGCATCAAAGAAGATGTATTCCAAACTTATAGGATAGGCTTAGCCTAAAATGAAGAGGATTTGTATGTATGAAGCCAAAGAATATTATACACTTGCATGACGATTATTTTAGAAGTGTAGCCATTTGGCACTAGATTGGACAATGACTGATGTAGTAAATCTTAAAAGTCCACCTAGAGACACAAGGAAACTGATGAGAATTGTCTTGCTGACTTCAAGAAAGTAAAAAACTTCAGGCTTATTTATTACTAACACAGTATACTAGAGGGAGGGCACCAGTTTTTTTTTGTGTATCAGAAAGAGGCTATCAATGTTATAATGGTACTGGTGCAGAAGTAGAGCCTAATAACATGAGGAAATGAATCCTATAAAAATCACAGGTTTTTTTGTTTGTTTGTTTGTTTCCCTTCTGGGCACAAAGATTACAGATAAACAGCATTTCTTTGCACCCAAGAGAACTAAGACCAGCACCAGATGTTTCTCTAGAAACGTTTGAACTTGGCTTCCTTAAAATCTGAAAGCAATTACCATAAAAATATCTGAAATATAGATTACCACTAACTTCTAGGAGCATTGCTGGCTCATAAAAAGGCATAAACTCATATGCTTTTAATTGTCTTTCTTAATCTTGAAAGAATTGTTGATTTAATTAAAGCACAGCTTTTTTAACACAAGACTCAAATCATCTATAAAAAGCAATATATTTCATGACCCCTTAAGAATACCACATTAACTTTGTCTTTTCACACATCCTAAAAATGTCAATTAATGTCAAATTAAATCCAAGATGGACACATTAAATTCCCATTGGCTTCAAATATTTTATTATATGCTTTTGAATGTGTTCACTCTGGAGATTTTTCTGGTAATCATTTAGGAATGTTTGTACCTCAAGTTGAATCTCTTCCTCGCACGTCTATACTGTTTTCCAGTCATCTACGTGTGATGAAGTCTTAACTGGAAATCACAGGCACAGAGGTGGGCTGAAGCAAGCCAGATCTGACACCTGTAAAACAGAAACAAGATACCTCAACCAACTGGCACCTGTCAGTGGTTACATATGAATGGCATTTTTATGGCCGAATATTATTCAAGCCTATTTCAAAACCTCAAATTAACTAGCAGTTCAACTGCTCAGGATTGTTAATAATGAAGACATAATTATAAAGAGGTTACAAATTTGCAAAAGTAATTTCCACTGGGCTTTGAAATTAGAAATGTTTTCATGACGTTTATTTTTGTTTTCCTTTTTTCCTTGCCACTTTGAAAACAACAAGGAACTCTTAGCATGTTATTCCCCTGTGTTTAGCTCTCTGCACCAGTTCTTTGCTTCATGTGAGGTGGAGAATAACAGCAAATCTGGCTGAGGAGGGAGACTTAAAGAATGTTAGAAAACAACAGATCATAATGCCACAGATGCAGGGCCAGAATGCTGAGCTTGTAAATGAATACTGTCACCCAGATAATATCATCACTATGTATTTGATAGAGAAAGAAAATTAGCTGATTAAAAATACTTCTACATAAGTGTAGAAATAACAAACTTTTAAAAGAGATTTAAAAAAAACAAACCTACTTTTTGATATTTTAGTATGGGTAGCAGTGAGTTGGAGAAAGGAAACATGAGACATCCCAGAAAGGGGTATAGAAGCTAAGCTTAATGTGCAGCTCTGAAGTGAGAGCTCATAGAACATCACATGAGGTACCAGCTTTGCCCACCAAGGTTGGTGTGATTGAGGGGATTGTGATGGTACCCAGACAAGTATGAGAGTGTAAACTTAGTGGGATTATTTCCAAGTGAGTTGGATAAAACAAGGAATAACCATGAAATGGTGTGAAAGGATAACTAACATTATTAGATCTTTCCTGCTGGTTTGTGGGAACCAGGTCTGAATTGGATATGTTTTGAGCAAAAGAGTATGTATCCAGCTTTTGCAAATAATATTAAGTTGTATAAACAGAAACTAAAACTAAATGCCATGAGGGAAAAGCAGAAGCCCTGTTACATAGTCATTTTTTCAGCTATATTAGGACTGGAAATAATAGACCAATAGAAGGTGACAGCTGAACAAAACCTTAGAGGTTTTGGATCATCGCATTATGGGATATAGATATGAAAACTGAGATACACAGTATCTTGTGAACCAGATTTGTGTACATATCACACATACACATGCACATGCGCATGTGCGCGCACACACACACACACACACACACACACACACACACACACACTGCCCCTGATATGACTTACTCTCTACCAGTGTAGTTTTCTTCACTTTGGTATCAAGCCTAGTGTAAGAAGTCTTTCCTGAGTGCCATTGTTTTCCCATTTATCATTAATAAACACAGGGGTCTAG
This sequence comes from Proteles cristata cristata, assembly GCA_017311185.1. NCBI lineage: Eukaryota > Metazoa > Chordata > Mammalia > Carnivora > Hyaenidae > Proteles > Proteles cristata. The sequence goes on along the minus strand of JAESUZ010004405.1, from coordinate 1,874,781 downwards.
GCTTGCTAGCATATGTAGTACAGGAAAGAATCAAATCTTTGTGAGAAAGTGCACTGGAAATTATCTGAAAGGGCACACACAAAACCAACAATAGTACTTACCTTCAAAAAGAGAGTGAACTGGAGAAAAATTAGGGTGGTGGTCAAAGGCAATTTTAGCCTCATCTATAATGTTTTAGTTTTGGACAGAACGCCTTTAGATACCATTTGTGTAAATGAAAAATCAGTTTTAAAAAGTGTTTTAGTATATATGCAGGTTAATCTTAGCATATTTATGCATATTTCCATATATGATTTCTTAGATTTATATTTTTAAAATTGCTTAAGACAGAACAGAATTCCCCAATTCTAGTTACCTTATCTTAAATAGCCATTTCTGAATAAGCATGTGAAGTCAATTCTTTACCTTTCAGTTTCTACCATAACTTCATGTGTATTTGTTCTGATAGATTACTATATCACAAAGCCCACAAAAGACAGATTTTCTTTCTATGGCACCTACCACCAAACTTGGTATCCTCTAATAGAAGTTACTATCAATTAAAATTTTTTCTTAAGGTGCACCTGGATAGCTCCATCAGTTAAGCATCCCACTTAGGTTTAGGTCATGATCTCACTGCTCCTGAGTTCTAGCCCCACACCGGGTTCTGTGCTGACAGCTTGGAGCCTGGAGCCTGGAGCCTACTTTGGATTCTGTGTCTCCCTCTCTCTGTGCTCCTCCCCCAACTGTGTGTGCGCGCGTGTGCTCTCTCTCTCTCTCTCAAAAATAAACAAACATTAAAGAAATGAAAAAAAATTTTCTCTTAAAATATTAGAAAGTACCGGGAAACCAAAATATTTATAAAGAGAGGAACAGAATTTCAGACATTTAAATATTTCATGAAAATATGCTAGAAATACACCAACCTAAGATAATAACCCAGGGCTTCATCTAATGATAGTAGGTTAATTATCCCTTGATGGGAATCAGTCTCATCTACAGAGGCTAGCTTCTGATGCTATCATGTTTACCAAACTTGAGGCTAGTATTCACATATACATTTTGATTATTTTGATATCTTGGGTACACTATAGTCATCACATTCTAATGTGCATAGATATGTTATAGAAGTAGAGTTTTGAAACTGTTAAGAACCTTCAGAATCTTCAAATTCAGCTTCTTCAAATGAGATATTGAGAACCAAAAAATTATTGACTTAAAATCACTCAGCAAGTTAGTAATTTCAAACACAGGTGCTGATCCACATCTATAAATGTGTTTTCTTGTTTTTTCTTTTTCTTTTTTTTTAATGTTTATTTTTGAGACAGAGTGTGGCCAGGGGAGGGGCAGAGAGAGAGACACACACACACACACACAGAATCTGAAGCAGACTACAGGCTCTGAGCTGTCAGCACAGAGCCTGACACAGGGCTCAAACCCACAAACTGTGAGATCATGACCTGAGTCAAAGTAGGAGGCTTAACTTACTGAGCCACCCAGGCACCCCTAAATGTGCTTTCTTATATGCAACCAAGTTAGAAATGTAAAATGGGTATGAGAAAAAAAGCATCACAAGAGTTCATTAAATATTCTAAGGTACACCTAAGCAAAAGCTTGCCTCTAATACAGATTTTTTAAAAAAAAATATATTGTGTGAAAACTATAGAAAACTTATGAAGGAAATTGAAGAAGACACAAAGAAATGGAAAAACATTCCATGCTCATGGATAGGAAGAATAAATATAGTTAAGATGTCATTACTACCTAAGGCACTCTACACATTCAATGCAATTCCAATCAAAATTGCACCAGCATACTTCTCAAAACTAGAACAGACTATCCAAAAATTTGTATGGAACCACAAAAGACCCCGAATAGCCAAAGTAATCCTGAAAAATAAAACCAAAACGGGAGGGATCACCATCCCAGACTTTAGCCTCTACTACAAAGCTGTCATCATCAAGACAGTATGGTATTGGCACAAAAACAGACACATAGACCAATGGAACAGAATTGAGAACTCAGAAGTGGACCCAAAAGTATACAGCCAACTAATCTTTGACAAAGCAGGAAAGAATATCCAATGGAAAAAAGACAGCCTTTTTAACAGATGGTGTTGGGAGAACTGGACAGCAACATGCAGAAGAATGAAACTAGATCATTTTCTCACACCATGCACAAAAATAAACTCAAAATGGATAAAGGGCCTGAACGTGAGACAGGAAACTATCAACACCCTAGAGGAGAAAGCAGGAAACAACCTCCTTGACCTCCACCGCAGCAACTTCTTACTTGACACATCCCCAAAAGCAAGGGAATCAAGAGCAAAAATAAACTGTTGGGACCTCATCAAGATTAAAAGCTTCTGCACAGCCAAGGAAACAACCCAGAAAATTAATAGGCAACCAACGGAATGGGAAAAGATAGTTGCAAATGACATATCAGATAAAGGGTTGATATCCAGAATCTACAAGGAACTCACCAAACTACACGCCCGAAAAACAAACAACCCAGTGAAGAAATGGGCAGAAGATATGAACAGACACTTCTCCAAACAGGACATCCAGATGGCCAACAGACACATGAAACGATGCTCAGCATCCCTCCTCATCAGGGAAATACAAATCGAAACCACACTGCGATACCACCTCACGCCAGTCAGAGTGGCTAAAATGAGCCAATCAGAGAACTCTAGATGCTGGCGAGGATGTGGAGAAACGGGCACCCTCCTACACTGTTGGTGGGAATGTAAACTGGTACAGCCCCTCTGGAAAACAGTGTGGAGGTTCCTCAGGAAACTAACAATAGAACTCTCCTATGACCCAGCAATAGCACTGCTAGGAATTTACCCAAGGGATACAGAAATGCTGATGCATAGGAGCACCTGTACCCCAATGTTCATAGCAGCACTCTCCACAATAGCTAAAACATGGAAAGAGCCTAAGTGTCCATCAACAGATGAATGGATCAAGAAGATGTGGTTGATCTATACCATGGAATACTACATGGCAATGAGAAACAATGAAATCTGGCCATGTGTAGCAACATGGATGGACCTTGAGGGTGTTATGCTGAGCGAAATAAGTCAGGCAGAGAAGGACAAATATCATATGTGTGCACATATAGGAGGATTAGGAGGAACTTAACAGAGGACCAAGGGGGAGAAGAAGGGCGGAAATGCTGGGGAAAAGGGAGAGAAGCAAACCATGAGAGACTCTTGAATGTTGACAAAAACTGAGGACTGGTGGATGTGGGGGGGAGGAGGGATGGGCATGGAGGAGGGCACTTGTGGGGATGAGCACTGGGTGTTATGTGGAAACTAATTTGACAATAAACTATTTGTAAAAAAAAATAAAATAAAATAAAATTCACCATATAAGTGAAAAAAAATATATTGTGTTTCTGTTTAACAAACCTTGCTTTCTCTCAGTTAATATCCTGCATTGTCCAATGCTTCCTAATTGCAATTAAATCCCTAACACTGTTTCTTTCAGATAGAGGCAAATGCACTCTTACCAATTCCCCCATCAACTCGTTTGTAAACTTTCTGTTTTTTGCCCTCCTCCTGGGACTGGGACTAAGTCAAACCTATGAAGTCCTCCTGTGTAATTCCCCTTCATCTTATATTGAAAAGCGCTCTTTGTCTTGCAATCTGATGTACAATCAAAAATTTCAAACTGCTGATAAACAGCATGGATTCTTGGGTCAGAAAGCTGACCATCTGTGTGCCAAACACCTGGGTGTAAAGAATGAAGCCTCTCATTATTGATTCAAAACATGAATATAAATTGTAGAACTCTGGAATGTTATCAGACAAAACATCAGAAGGTGCTAATAAACTCATAACTTCACACAGTGTCCTGTAGATGTTGCTTCAACTTCTCTTCAGTTTTTCTTTCCATTCTTTTATGTATATATCTTCCAGATTTAGCAAATAAAAGTACAAGATACCCAGTTAAATTTGAACTTCAGATAAACAACAAATTTTTAGTGTGTGTATCCTGCAATATTCGGAACATACACCAAAAAATTCTTTGTAGTTCGTCTAAAATTCAGATTTAACTGAGTGTCTTGTATATTTTATCAGAAAACCCTAATTGTATGCAAATACCGTTGAGCTACCTCTGAAGATAATCTGGCTTTTCATATGAACTAATATGTGATGTTCACAAATTTTGGGGAAAGAGATTTTCATCGAGTGAATATCTTATGAACTTTGCTTCAAGACCTACCTAGGGAAATTTGGCAGACTTGGTTTATTAAATAGTCAAACATAAAGATTCAATAATATTTTAGGCTTTGCAGGCCACACAGTCTCTCTTGCAACTCTTTCTTCATAGGATGAAAGCAGTCACAGTACATAAATAAATGTGGCCATGTTCCAATAAAACTGTATTTAAGAAATCAGGTGTCCAGCCAGATTTGGTTCACAGGCTGTAGTTCCAATTAACGTCACATAGCCAGTATTCCAGTGACATTAAATTTATCTTACTGGAAAATCAGTCCATTCAGTTGGATAAAGCCGGACCTTGCAAAAATCATAAAAAAATAGTGTGATATTTAAGTGAAATGGCAATCAAGCTTTTGCATGTATAATCTGAAACTGGACTGTAAGAGAGATAAGCATTACCATATGATTAATTAAGTTTGTAACATTAATTAGAACTAGTTAATTTTAGAACATTATGCTATTACCTAGTTCATAATACAGACAGACACTGTTGTTTAGCCAAATTAGTACTTTTTAAAAAAAATTAATGGGTATATTTAAAATTAAAAATGAAGGGGAAGCTGGTATTTCAAAGAAGATAGAAAATTTAAACAAGAGAACTAACACTGAACAAAGCAAATGAAAAAGGATCTTGTTATACAAGGGCAGCTGGAAGGCAGAAAAATAACAGGATATGGCTGGTAGGATAAATAGAGAGAGACAAATCTTGAGCAGTTTCCATGACTCATTGCTGAGCCACAGTAACCAGAGCAGTACAGACTGATTCAAAATGGATATAGAGAAAGTGAATATGGCCTGGAAAGAGACAGACAAAAAGAGTCAAGGACCAAGAGAGGGTGAAAAGGAGCAATGTCTTAGAGAGACACCTTTCCTGGCAAGACATGTGGAAAATAGAGATAGAGAGATTGGTTTTGTTTATGATCTTTTGCCAGCAACTACTTGCTTACAATACAGGAGATAGGTCAAAGATGATGGGTGTACCTGATGATGACAGGAAAGCCGTTTTTTACAGTGTGTTTTGCTGTCCTAGGAGTTTAGTCTGGTAGAAGGTATTCAGGCATACGTTTAAAATCAATCATGCATGTGACAGCCAACAATGTATTTCAGATAATCCATTGGAACAAGTGTTGCACTTGCTAAATTTGAGGCACAGATAAAGAAATGCAAAAGCAAATTGAGTGGAAAAAAAAATCACTTTATTAAATGTTTCTATTTTCCCTTTTTATCAGCATCAAAGCCAGAATCATCCTGACACAACAGTAATTGTATAAATGGCAGAAATGAAGTAAAGAGGTTATTGTCATTGAATAGCTATCTCCATGGCAATCGGAATAGATTGTGTACAATAAAGAGTGAAAAGAAGTAAATGAATAATGAATAAATACAATGCACATTCTGAGAGAACTCAGAAGCAAGCTGATGGTTGAGAGGGTGCCAGAAAAGTTACCAGAGTTTGTGATACCAGAAATGACCAACATTCTAACTTTGTTAATTTGTGAGATAAAATTGTCCCCAAGTTGGAATGCAAATTTAGAGGAAATGGCCCAGGATAGCTTTAGCTAGGCATAGTCATCACAAAAACAGTAACTGAATTAATCTTAACAGGAGATTTTTATATACTCTTATCAAATTAACCTTAAAAAATTTTCTAGGTCCTGTGTGAATATTTTGCATTTGTCACAGTAAAATATGTAATTGTTTCTGTTGAAGTCACTAGATATCATCAAAGGCAAAAACATATCTTCCTGGATGCATAGTAACTAGTCTTTACTGAGCACTTTATAATGCCAGGCATGGTGTTAAGTGCTTTTATATATATGTCTTACAACATCCCTGGGAAGGTGGTATTTTTAATGTCTCTATTTACATATGGAAAAAATGAGGCCCAGGAAGGTTAAGTAACAGTCTCAGGGACACAGCTGAGAAGTGACAGTGCAAGTCTTCTATTGCCAGGCTGTCCTACTCTATATTAAAGAGTTTTATATATGCCCAGACAGATGATCACTCACCACCTCCGACAACAGCCAATGTGGCCTTCATTACTTTATAAAGTGCTTTGATGGCACTTGGGAACTATATACAAGCCTTCCTGTTCTGGCTCACAACCATGGTTCGTCTCATCACTTATGATACTGGTTCCTGGCTGGGAGGGTGATCTGGTGGTGTCATCTATTACCACACTGACTTCCAGAGTTGATTCTGTGATCTTACTGGCTAGAAAGGTTTGCCCTTCCTCCCCCCTCAGTCTGGGGCAGTCCTCCAGAGACCCATTCTTTGGTTGTAGATGTTTATAGAAGCCATCCTCTTTCTGAATGGAATTAGCGAAGTGAATGCTAAAGGTGGTTCTATTCAAAGTATGTTCCTCAAAATAGCAGAGCGGCAACACCTGAGAGCTTGCTCAAAAGGCAGCTTCTTGGGTCCTACCACCCAGATTTACTATATCAGTATCTTTAGGATTTGCATTTTACCAAGACATCCAAGTGATTTGTGTGCATATTAAAATTGGAGAAATATCAACTTAGAGGACTTCCTTTAGCCATCACTTTTCCTCACGTTTAGAAGATCCATTACTGTGTGTCATGGGAGTCTTCCAGGACTCAGTTGCAGCTGACCAGAGATTTCCCTAGCTAGACATGGTAGGTGACAGTTGTAGCCCTACTTGAAAATGGCTCTTCTTCATAGAATTATAAATTGGAAAATGTTTTTCTCAGAGCCTTAGTTTTCCTCAGATTGCCAACAAAATCAGTGACACAAAAGCTTCACTGTGGAATCAGACCTGTCATAGCTCCTTGACTTTCGTGTGTGCCTCACTGCATAAAAGAACTCAAAACTAAAACTGAAAAACTACATAGAATCCAGGTCAATGTAAGATGGTAGAAATCATGGCAGCTGACTGTGAAAGCTTAGTGACAGACTTATGATACAAAAACAACACTGCTGCCTCCCATTTCTTCCCTTTATTCCTGGCTGCCTCAGCACTCACCTTTTCCTAAATATTTATTTAATATTCCAGAGATTAATTTTGATTAAGTGCTTAGTGCCAGAGTCTTATCCTGCCAAATAAGAGTCAAGTCTACTTGAAATGATGCCATCAGTGCATAAATTATAGAAGGATAATATAAACAAAATAAGAAATTGTAAGCAAAATCACCAATAATTTATATTATCAGCCAAGTGAAAGCTCTATTGAAACACAGTCTGGTCTCCCTATTTATGACCAAGCCCCAACAAACACTCCATGATAAAATAAGAAAACTAGACTTGACTGTTAATTGTCCAGAACCAAGGGTCTTCAGTACAGATTGCAAACAAATCAAACAGTTAAAAATCCCAGTTTTTCACAAGTGATTAGTGTAGATTTTCTTTAACTTTAAAATCAATTTACTTATTTTTCATCTTGTACTAAAAATTTACCCCCACCTGCCTCCATATCTCACTTCCTCCTTGTCTATCTCTGTATCTGCCACCCTATCTTTGAAGTTTTTGCATCTCTCTCCTTGTGATCACACAACTTATTTTAGAACTGGCCAGGGTTTCTTTAGAAGGTTTCAATCTGGACTCCTAACACCCAGAATTTAAATTCATTCTGCATCCCGGACAAAGCAGGAATTAGAGACGTGTAAAGACAGACATGACATGAAGACAGATGCCAAACAATAGAGGGCTAAGGAAAGGCAGATGTCGAGGGGGGCAAAATTCAAATAGGAGAGAAGTGAATCAATAAATACATAACAAGTTAGAGAGCCGAGAGAGAAAGAGAGAGAGAGAGGGAGAGAGAATAAAGACCCTTTAAAAAGGACCACAGGATTTTACAAGGTCCAGACAAAAGATTCTCATCTAAACATGGTCAAAGTATGTGAAATTTAGCTCTTATACTTAACAGCTCACTTACCCATTTTATACATAATAGCATAATTACTCTTCAGTTGTGAATGTACCTGATTATACCCATAAGTGGAATGGTAAAAATCATTGTTATGTCAAAATTTTAGTTAAATATGTTTTATTTTCTAATATTATATTAACATCAGCAAAATTATTGCACATACTACATGTAAATTTTCAAAAAGCAAAATTAAAGAAGTACTTTGGCAAGTAGGCAATATAGAATACATGGTGTCTAATATAGCTTTCTAAAGCATCCCCTAATTTAATGGTAAGACCCAAACAGAAGCAAATTGTCAAGTGTGCAGCCAACTGGTCTGCTAAAAGAAATTGCCACATTAATCTCCATTTTGGCCCTAATGAGTAACTAACCATTTCTGATACTTACCTTATTTTTGAGAAATAAAATATACAAGTGAACATAACTAAATATATTGTTTAGGCATAGTTACATATGATAATAATATTTTTCTAAAGGAAAGGGATGCTAAACATAAACCCAGAAGGAAGGCAGTGGAATGCAATAAGGAAAAGCACAATGGTATTGGTGATATTCTAGTTCTTAAATTGGGTAATGAAAGTTTATTTTATTACTAATCACCATGCTTTATATGTTACATGTCTTCATATGCGCAAAATTTTATATATTAAAATTTTAAACAAATCATCCAAATATTTTGTTATGCTGCCAATCCATAGAATGCTAATTCAGAAAAAAAAATGGAGTGATGAAAATTCACAAGTTTGAACACTAATTATGTGGGGGTAAGCTTATGCCTTGAAATATTTTTCCAATTAAATTGAAAACAGAAGGGGCACCTGGGTGACTCAGTTGGTTAAGCGTCCGACTTCGGCTCAGGTCATGATCTCACGGTTTGTGGGTTCAAGCCCCACATCAGGCTCTGTGCTGACAGCTAGCTCTGAGCCTGGAGCCTGTTTCAGATTCTGTGTCTCCCTCTCTCTCTGACCCTCCCCTGCTCACGCTGTCTCTCTCTCTTTCAGAAATAAATAAAACATTTAAAAAAAAAATTGAAAACAGAACACATCATTTCTGCCAGAGAAGTTAAGGGTAGGACTCCTGGCCCTTCTGTTTCTTGCTTGTGCTTGAATGTAAAAACGACAGTTTTGCTTTTTTCCAAGAATAATTGTAACCATTTTTTCTCAGAACAACTAACTATAAGTTTTGCAGATAGGCTGTGATGAGTTTTAAGATGCAGTGTTTTCCTTACTAGAGTACTATGTGTTTTAGTATGGATAAATGTCTATAAATTTGTCATAAAAAATGACAAATGACATTTGTCATTAAAAATGTCTATAAATGCCATAAGAGAGTTGAAGGATCTACTATAATTCTTTAAAAACCTTCCAATTTTTAAAAGCTAGGCACATTACAACAGGCAGAAAATAATAAAGACTCGTTGAAGATGTGGTGTGCCAACATGTGTAAATATCTTAGGATATGGATATAAACAAGACAGATAAATGGAGACTGGGCAACAAATGAGCTAAATTTACAACCTGTTAAATGACCATGCCCTAAGTGTACTGACTCATCAGTGAGTGGTGGACAACAGGGCTCTTAACCTCAGATGATGAAGTAGAAGTAAGTAATCCATACTAGGTGTACCAGATTGTATGAAAGTGGGGAAGTTAGCTAATAAAATGTGGGATAAAAGCAATATCCTAGTGTTCTTCACAAACTAGACTGATGAACCAAATCCAACAAAATACATTTAATCAGAGTATGTGTAAAGTTCAATACTTGGTTTTAAAAATATCATAGCAAGACAATTTTTTGTGAAAAGTTACCAAAAGTGAATTTGATTTCTGCCTGCATGAATAGTGGTAGAGTGTCCAGAAAACTGAGACAATCATTTTCCACTCAGGAAATTTTCCATTTAAGTGCCACATCTTCAAGAAGATACTGAAGAAAACAACCGAAGAGATATTAATGAAAAAAACCAAGATAATGGACTGTCTTGAATCAGCATCACATATGGAATAGTGGATATCAAAACTAAAGAAGAAAAGACATAGCAAAGAAAGGAAAATCAGAATTCAGCTATGTGTACAAGTACTTCAGGCACTCTCATGTGAGTAATTAATTTGATTTGCAGATTTCTGTCTTAAGGGGAGAACATGGCCAAAGAAGGGAAGAATTATCTAACACTTATTTTTCCTGGGGATAATTTTAATTATGGGAATGCTAAAAGGGAGATTAAAATATTTGACTCAGGATTATATTAGATTAATTTTAATATTTCCAAATCTAAAGTGTATGTGTGATTTCAAATTTGTGTACTTTTCCCAATTAATACAATGTTTTTAAGATTTAAAAAAAATTATTAGCTCAATAAAATTTGAATTCAACCATTGTATAAATACAGAGAAAAACTAGAATCAATAGATTCTAAAAGACATGATGTTAAGAAAAAGGTTAAACCAAAGAAAATTCAAATGTGGTAACCAAGCCAGTCTTAACTTTCCCATCAGCTTGACAAACTTTAGACTGGCTGCTTCCTGGCTTTATGCCCTGAATTCCCTTTCCTTAAGAGCATTTACTTTAAAAAACATAATTGTTTTCTAAAATGATGTCTTAGCCCCTTTGAGATGTAAATCTTCTCTGAGCCTCTTGAATGATTTATGAGTAAGGAATGGCTTTCTCAAAGGTCTGGGAACTACCAGTTTGAAACGAAATCATTAAGGAAGATAGCATCCCCTATTTCCCAGTCTCTGTGAAAAAGTAGGAGCCTACCTTGATGCTCACCAATTAGCAAACACAGATGGGCTAAAACAGACAAAAACATCTATACATAACTCAGGAATAACTCAGTGTTACAGCACACCTTACTGCTTAGCCTCTCCCCTCAAGTGCTTCAGTACTTCCCACTAGCTCACCCTAGCACTTTTAAAATCCCTCTCTCCTTATGTTTCAAGAGAATTCATTTCAGACTGAAGCTCTATCCTATACTTCAGTATCCTTGAATAAAATTTCCCTTACTGTTCAACTTTCTCCGGTGCAGTTTTTAGTTTTGGCAATGGCAGCCAAGGTAACACCCGAGGATAGAAAGCCAGGCAAGGTGCCTGGGTGGCTCAGTCAGTCCAACACACATTTTCAAATTCCTATCAGCCCTCTGTACGTATAATAAGGCATGACCTACTGGCATAATAAGGCATTACCACAAAAGACTTTAATGCAGAATAAAAAATGAGTCAAGTGGCTTAAGAGATCTTATAAAGTTCAGTGAGAGAATCATAAATTTCTATGGTTGGTGTTAGAGATGAAAGGCACAAGATTCATATGTAAAACTCCAGAAATAACAAAAAGCAAGAAAGTTTTGACACAGCTAATACTAGATCAGGAGTCATTTATCAGGTATAAGTAGCAACAGAGTTGTTAAGTAGGTGACATGAAGTTTAAGTGGTGGAAAGAATGGCAGTCTGTCTCCACTACTTATTTCTTGATTGGTATAGGATCACCAAGTGGAGTCTCCCTCCCTCTCTCTGTCTCCCTTCCCTCCCTTCTCTCTCTGTGACTGTATAAGTACACACACACACACCACATATACACACACGACATAAGGTATGTAAAACATTTGGCAAGGCACTATCTATTGGTTGTTATTGCTACTGTTTGTATCATTAAATTTTTATCATATGTTTTAATAATAAAAACAGTAATAATAGTCAATAATACATGGTGCCTTGCCAAGTGTTTTACATACCTTATGTTATTTAATCCTTCTTACTATCCAATGAGGAAGATACGATTATTATTCCCATTTCTTTGCTAAGGAAACTAAGAGTTAGATAAGTCATGCAGCCAGTACATGATGAGGCTGACATTTAAACTTAAGCTAATTCTAGAACCCATATTCTTATCTAATTAATCCAGTGGTCCTCAAGTCTAACTGAACATTAGAATCACCTAGAGTGCTATTTAAAAATATCAGTATATGGGTCCCATTATCAGAAATTCAGATTTAATTGATTTAGGGTAAGACCCAGACATTAATATAAAGACCAAACAAAAAAAAAAAACCCACTAAAATTAAGTAAACTCTTCTCAAGGTGACTACAATGTTATTAACTATGGCACTAAGCTATTCTGTTTCTCCTACGATTTTTGTGGTAGAAATAATAGCACAAATCAATACCAACAGAGACAAAGCTCACTTTTCATCACTTCTTCACCTCTAATTCACATTAGAAAGTAGCAATCTGGGGGCGCCTGGGTGGCTTAGTCCGTTAAGCGTCCGACTTTCGCTTAGGTCATGATCTCGCAGTTCGTGGGTTCGGGCCCCGCGTCGGGCTTTGTGCTGACTGCCAGCTCAGAGCCTGGAGCCTGTTTCAGTCTGTGACTCCCTCTCTCTCTGACCCTCCCCTGCTCATGCTGTCTCTCTCTCTCTCTCCTAGAAATAAATAAAACATTTAAAAAAAATCTTTATTAAAAAAAAAAAAAAGAAAGTAGCAATCTGGTTTCTACCCTCACCATACTCTGACTGCACATGCTAAGGCTAGCAACTACTTCTGACAAATCCGCCATCCTTTTTATATTCCATCTTCCTGCATCACTTGACATCATGATTAAAGCATCACCCCTGAAACTATACTTCTTCCCCATTTTGTAAAATATGTGGTCTAACTGTCCTGCTGTTCCCAATGGATTTTCTTCCATGTCTCCTCTTTTTAATTTTCCAGAGTTCCATCTTCATTCTCTACCTTTCTCATTTGCATTCTAGCAGAGTACCTCACCAACTCCCATATTATCAGGTATCCCCAAAGAAAAACAAACTCTCCGTTACTGTCTCCAGCCCCTCCTGGACCTCTGTTCCACACATCTAACTGCACATCCCAAGTGTCTCCACCTGCTTCACTCCAGACCAAGGATGCTGGACCTCATGGGAGTTAACAGCCCAGAAGCCTGGGGTCTCTCATTTTATGCAGTATCTGTTGTTCTGTGCATTGTTTAGGGCAGGGTGGTCATTTACTCCTCAGCAACTGAGGGAAAAGTAAACCCACCATGCCTTCCACACCCACCTCTTATAGCCTTAGAGGGTGTCTATACTGCTGATGGCCATGAAAAGCTTATGAAGAATATTGTTTTAATAGAAATTTAAGGAAACAGAAATCAGGAGAAATATATTCTGTTAGGTCTTTTGCCTATTTCCTGGTTCTCCAATACACAGTTTATCTACCACGGCACAAGCCAAAGGAGAAATTGCTCATAGTCATGGCTGATTTTCCGTTTCTCAAATTTCTTTATTCTGACTCTTTGTGCTGCTAACTAGAACTGGTATATTTGAGTTTTTGTCTTTTCTTTTTACTTCAAATATTTAAGTAAATAAATATAATTTATTTCCCAATTACTGTATATATAATTGATACTGCTTTTTTCTCATTTCTGTGACATGCTGCCTTGAAAAAAGACAAATTGTCAGTTATATGTCTATTTTTAATACAGTGATGTTCATTAATTTTACTCTGTAAGGTAATGAAAGAAATAATTTACTTTATTACTACTTTAAAATTTTATAGTATTATTCTTAAGTCATGGTACTGCTGATGATAGTGATAACAGGTGAGCTATTTTATTTGGTGAAACTTGTTCATAATTTATAATGCCTATTACTAGAATGTTCATCTTAAATTTTTATCTTTATTACATAAGAACAGTAGACTATTATAGCATCCTATTCTTTGTGTTACTAGATTTATGAATGAGTAATAACTTAAAAGTATATAAATTAAGCACCTGGCTCAGTAATCAAAATCCAAATTTATATGAGTTATAAGCCTTTAGGCTTATAACTTTATAAGCTCATTATTAAGTGATAATTATCTGGGTGAATACGCCATTTCATTTATCAAAAGTGCATGTGTTTTGCAATTTATATAAAGACAAAAATCCAATTAGAAGATTTGCAAAGGTAATCATTTTGTTACTGAATATATTAAACTTTGTCATATTAAAATAATCTCCCCAGTGTTAAATCTTTATATCAATATCTGTCATAATTTCCTTTTGCTTACAAGTTAATATGCATACCAGGCATACTGGATACAAAAGCATTCAATGGATTCTCTTTTTAACTTCATAAGTTGTAATATTAAAAAAAAAAAAAAAACATTTTCACTGTGCTCCAAGTAAGACTTGCTGAGACTTGCCTATGAACAGAGATTCTCCAAGATATTTTAATTTCTTTTCATTTTCCACTTTGAGCATAGTTCTAAACTAAAAAATTGAGGATGGTTTATAGTCTAATTTTTGATAGAAATTTTTGAATTGAGTTGGAATCTGTTGTGTTTTACAATACAAATCTTTTCATAGAGAATTAATAATGGGGAGAAAAACTCAAGCAATTTTCATGGATAATTCACCATTAGGAATCTTCATTATGAAATCCAGTTGAGTATAAAATAGGTAAATTAATGATGGATTCCACATGTCCTTCCAACATGGAAGCACTGTCTACTCTGTAAAATAAAAAGCTTCATGAGAAATAGGACTGACATGTATTTATGAGTAATAGTTTTAGGAAGAAAGACGAATTGCCTGTTATAGGCTATTTTTGATCAATCCCAAAAAGTCTGGCATTTGGCCACTGCCTACCTGGCCCTGTATGATCTACAGACATATGCGCTGACTACCAGGGACTCTGCCAGACACTTTTCCCCTGTAGCCTGTGGGGCACAGAAATGCAAATTGAGACAGAAATGCCCTTGGCTGCCTACACAACTTCTCTCTTTGGTTATTTGGCAGGAATACTCAGCCAAAATTAACAGTCTCCCATCTTCAATCTCCTTCTCACATATCCCCAGCAGTACAATCCACAGTTATTAACAGTAGAGAATTCTTAGTTTGATATAGAGTCCAAGCATTAAAAACAAAAGAAAATAACTAAGTCAATGGAATCTTAAGGATAGAGACCAGGGATATTTTTTGTGTGTGTGTAGGATAGGATTTTGTAGTCGTGTGCCAAGGAAATAGAATGTCAGAAGACTATTCTGTAGTTCTAACAAAAGATGTGAGGAATAATATGCTCCTGGATTTTGAAACCAAATACTGGGATTACAAAAGTCATAGTTTTCTCTGAATAAAAAGAGCTATTTGGTTGTCTCTGTCAATTTAAAAATTACTGAGAAGGTGAGCATTCTGAACTTAGTCTCTACAGATTCTTTCCAGGCTAAGCCCATTTTGAGTGCACCCTTTGGAATTTGGGATCAGGTATGCCTAGGTTTCTTGATGTTCTTTTCAGCACATCTCTTATACAGTGGAGATAGTGTGATGGAGTGGCTAGGAGCACATATGAACTTCAGAATCATAAAGCATGGATTTGAATATACCACCTAGTAGCCAAATGACCTTAGGAAGTTTATTTAACCTTTCCTAATCTTTAGGGATTCTTTTGAGCTTAAACATGGAAATAAAAACACCTAACTGTAAGAGTTGTTGACACAGTCAACTGAGATCATGTGCGAAGACATTAGCACCATGCCTTCCGTTTAATAAATAGACAAATAATACTTAAAGGTGCAAGCATATTTATATTCTTTGATGAAATGAGTCCTTCTACCTTAACATCTTAAGTTGTAGCTATCTTTCTGTGCTAAGCATATTTCTTCATTTTCTAATAACCATTTATACGATCTTGTAAATTCAGAGATTTCTGTGTTTGCTTCTTTAATTTCTTCTCCCCATTTCCTTCTGACATATTTTCTGTGGAATAAATTCAATAGTCAAGGAAAAACTCTAGTTTCACCTTATCTGTAAAAGATTTTCTGATCCTTTGAGAAGAATCACTAGCTTCCTCCCCTGTGTTCCACAAATAGCATAGTATTTACTTGACTAGCATAGTATTTACTTGACTATCTTTGGTTAGCTGTCTGTTTATCTCTATCCCTTGATAACATGTAAGCTTCTTGAGGGCAGAGATCATGGCTAACTTGTCCTTATTGAACTTAATAGTGTGAAAAACAGCTTCAAAATACATGCTTTGGGAAAACAAATACTGAGAATATTCTGGCCAGCAATGTCATTTGGCATTTGGAAAGCCACTAGGGATGGAAAAGTACAATCAGACATTCTGTTTGATATTTTATAGTAAATGCCACAGTGAAAAGTGACTGAGCATTTGAAAGGCCCCCTGGAGTGTCACATTCTGAAGCAGCAGTTTTTGAATGCTGTTTTAGGACCCATATCTGCTCTCGATATTTTTTTGTTCAATGACTATGCACAGAAGAACATAAAATATCAGTAAATGGTCTTTTACCTTCTCTCTCTTTTCTCTTAAAAATAAGAGAAAGATTATCTTCTGTCTTTAAAAATTAATTACTCAAGACTTCAACAATAATGATAATGTGATTTTGATTTTGTTCTACTTTTAAAATTCTCAAAATACAGGTATAATTTAAATCAAATTCTGCTTATAGTTCTAAAATGTAAGTAAGATGAAAACTGAATAATTCATGATAATTGTAGTCATGTGAGGTCAATGCCATTAGTGATAGCAATTTAAGTATTAATTTACACTTGCTGGGCATGTAAAATATAACAAATCTTAATTATCTTTTCTTGTTTCTTTTAAACTATTGGTGATCTTGACACTTAATCTAATAAATACTGTGTTTACATAAATGAGATTTTTTAGAGAAATGTTGAGAAAAAAGGTCCAATGAAACAAATCAAATATATAAAGAAGGACAGATCTCATCGTTTCAGATTTCACAAAAGTTTACTCTTAAATGCAGTTTCTTATCAATACAACACAATAAAAGCAGACTAATAAAACAAGTAAGTGGTTGAAAAAAATAGAATAAGTTAGGAGAGCCACTAATTTCTCCATCTTCTCCAATTACAAACTTTAATACTAAAATTTAAGTGGACTACAAAGCATATTCCAAATTAAAATAAAAATGAGTTTTGAATTTTAACCAAAATATAACTACTATTTCATAGCAGAGGTGGGACAAAATGTATTATCTATCATTCTGAAAACTAATGACCTCCACACAGATGATGATTTTTGATGAATTTTAATGGAAATAAAATTTCTGAAGTTTAATTATCACACATTTTACTGTATTTAGAAAGATCTAACCAAGTCTCATGTTAAGAAGAGATAAAAATTAAAATTTACATTTTAATTCTTTCTTAGATATAGCTTCTAAAAGATGGAGCTTAAAAGATAACTTCATTTTGCATTATAAAATATTCTATCTGTTGTAATTTCTAAAGAGGAAATTGATAAACTGCATTCTGGGCCATAAAACACACCTTACAAATTTAAAATAGAAATCCTATAAATGTCTACTCCCAGACCACCTTGAAATTAAACTAGAAACTAATAACAAAAAGATAGCTGGAAAAACCTCAACATACTCAGGGTTTAAACAACACACTTCCAAATAACACATAGTTCATAGAAGAAATGTCAAGAGAAATTTAAAAACATTTTAGACAAAATAATAGCACAATGTATTAAAATTTGTGAGATGCAGAGAAAGCAGTGCTTAGCAGGAAATTTATAGTATTGAATGTATGTATTATAAAAGAAGAAAATCTATAATCAATAATCTTAGCTTCCACCTTAGAAAACTATAAAATGAATGAATTAAATTCAGAGTAGAAAGAGGATGATGAGGGTAGGAGGGCTCTCGACTCACCTTGTCCCACAAACATAACTAGACAACTATCAAATTATCCTAAATATCCCAGAAATTGACCTGAAGACTGGCAGAACAAACTTCACAAGTAAAGGAAGAAAAGTCCACACTAAAGAAGGTAGGAAGTGCGAAGACATGGTTTAGGAGGGAAAGGGATCATGAGGTGATGCATAGGGGAGGAAGCTATGGTTGAGGAGAGAGAGAGAGAGAGGGAGAGAGAGAGACAGAGAGAGAGAAAGAGAAAGGAGCACCCAGGGAAACACAAAAGGAGAATGTTTCCCCAAAGTCATTGGCTTAGAAAATGGAAAGGACTGAATTCATGAACTCTTACAACTAGCAGGGTTTAAAGCCTAGACTTTTAAAGGTCAGCCAGCATGGCTGGGATAGAGCCTAGAGGGCACTGCACTGCTTCCTGAGAGAAGGCAGGCAAACAACCCTGGGGACCAGACAACATGGAGGCAGAGATCTGACGAATTCCTGGGGCACACAGTGGGGCTATTATATGCTCTGTGAGGCAGCATTCACTGACATGCTTCTCCAGGAACAAAGAAAGTACCTGGCTCCATTTTCCTTTCCTGCCCTCAGCATAAATTCAGAGCCATTTGGGGGCACCTGGGTGGCTCAGTCTGTTAAGCAGTTAAGTGTAGGACTTTGGCTCAGGTCTTGATCTCATAGTTTATTATGAGTTCAAGCCCTGTGTCAGGTTCTGTGCGAACAGCTCAGAGTCTGGAACCTGCTTCAGATTCTGTCTCCCTCTCTCTCTCTGCCCCTCCCCTGCTCATGCTCTGTCTCCCTCTCTCAAAAATAAGTAAACATTAATAAAAATCAAAGCCATCTGTGGGAAACAGCACAGCACTGACCCTGGCTGCCTAACTTGCTTGCACCAAGCCCCACCCCCTGGCAACTGATGGGACTACCCTTCCCAGTCAGGCTTGCCTCAATCCCAGTGCAGCAGGCCCCTCCCTAAGAAGACCAGCACAAATTCCTGCCCATACCATCGACACAAAGTCTGAAACAGACTCCAGGCTCTGAGCTAGCTGACAGCACAGAGCCTGATGCGGGGCATTAACCCACGAACCATGAGATCGTGACCTGAGCTGAAGTTGGACACTTAACTGACTGAGCCACCCAGGCACCCCACCTCAGTTCTGATAGAAGCAGTTTCAAGTCTCCTTTCACAAGTAGACCAGAGCACACCTAGTTATAACTCACCACATTCAGCCCAAGGACTAAATTCTAACTACAGCAAGCCAGAGATGCAGATGACTGGCCTGAAAGCTAGAGCAACCAAAACACAATAGCATAGTGCATACAGTGAATACCAGAGACATTCCCTGAAGCACCAGGCCCTGCGCACTACATGACCTTTTCTTCATAAGGCCATTACTTTCAGGAGCAGGAGACATAACTGGCTTTTCTAACACACACACAAAAAGGCAGAAACTTAGACAAAATGCCAAGACACAAGGATTTATCCCAAATGATAAAACAAGATAAAGCATAGCCAGAAATCTAAGCGACACAGATATAAGTAAGATGCCTGATGGAGAATTTAAAGAAACAATCATAAGGATACTCACTGGGCTTGAGAAAAGAATAGAAGGCATCAGTGAGACCCTTACCACAGAGGTAATAAGTTAAAAAAGAATCAATCAGGGGCGCCTCGGTGGCTTAGTCGGTTAAGCGTCCGACTTTCACTTAGGTCATGATCTCGCGGTTCGTGGGTTCGAGCCCCGTGTCGGGCTCTGTGCTGACTGCAAGCTCAGAGCCTGGAGCCTGTTTCAGTCTGTGTCTACCTCTCTCTCTGACCCTCTCCTGCTCACGCTGTCTCTCTCTCTCTCCTAGAAATAAATAAAACATTTAAAAAAAAAATCTCTGTCATCACATAGGACTGCAATACTTAAAAAAAAAAAAAAAGAATCAATCACAGGTGTGGAATACAATAAAAAAGATTGGAAACAGAGTTGATGCAATGAACAGCAGGTTGGAAGACACATAGGAACAAATTAGTGATCTAGAAGACAACACAAAGTAATGAAGCTAAACAAAAAACAGACAAAAGAAAAATTCTGCATTATGAGAACAGACTGAGGGAACTCAGTGACTCCATCAAACATAGTAATGTTCATATTGTAGTATAGAAGTCCCAGAATAAGAATAGAGAGAGAAAAGGGGACAGAAAATTGATTTGAAAAGATAATAACTGAAAACTTCTCTAATCTGAGGAAGGAGACAAACATCCAGATCTAGGAGGCAAAGATAACTCCCATCAAAATCAACAAAAGCGGGCCAACACCAAGACATATTGTAATGCAGTTTGCAAACTATAGTGATAAAAATCTTAAAAGCAGCAAGACAAAAGGAGTCCCTAACTTACAAGGGAAGATTCATAAGACTAACTTGAGATTTCTCAACAGAAACATGGCAAGGCAGAAGAGAATTGCATGATATATTCAAAGTGCTGACTGGAAAAAAAAATCTACATCAAAGAATACTCTATCCAGCAAGGCTATCATTCAGAATCAACCCTTGATTTTGGCTCAGGTTGTGGTCTCACAGTTCATGGGATCAAGCCCAGCATCATGTTCTGCACTGACAGCATGGAGCCTGCTCGGGATTCCCTCTTCCTCTCCCTCTCTCCCTCTCTCTCCTCTCTCTCTTTGCACCCCCCTGCCCTTCTTCTGCTCTCTCTCTCTCCAAATAAATAAACTTAAAAAAAAAAAAAAAAGGCAAGATAAAGAATTCCCCAAACAAACAAAAACTAAGGGAGCTTGTGACCACTAAACCAGCCCTGCAAGAAATATTAAAGGGGACTTTGAGTGCAAAAGAGAAACCAAAAGTGACAAAGACAAGAAAGGATCAGAAAAATCTCTGGAAACACTGACAAAAAAAGTAATAAAATGGCACTAAATACATATCTATCAATAAATACTTTGAATGTAAATGAACTAAATGCTCCAGTTAAAAGATACAGGATGTCAGAATGGATTTAAAAAAAAAAACAAGATCCATCTATATTCTACCTATAAGAGACCAATTTTAGACCTAAGAACAACTGCAGATTGAAAGTGAGGGGATGGAGAAACATTTATCATGCAAATGTATGTCAAAAGAAAGCTGGAGTAACAGTACTGAAGTCTAGACAACTAGATTTTAAAACTAAGTCTGTAACAAGAGACAAAGAAGGGAACTATACAAATGTCCATCAACTGATGAGTGGATAAAGAAGATGGGGTATATATACACACACAAATGGAATACTACTCAGTGATCAAAAAGAAGGAAATTTTGCCATTTGCAACAGTGTGGGTGGAAGTACATGTATTATGCTAAGCAAAGTAAGTCATTCAAAGAAAGACAAATCATATATTCACTCATATGTTGAATTTAAAAAAAACAAAACATGAACATAGAGGAAGAGAAGCAAAATAAGATAAAAACAGAGAGAAAGGGAAACCATAAGAAACTCTTAAATACAAAGTCAAACTGAGGATTGTTGGAGGGGTGTTGGTTGGGGGATGGGCTAAATGGGTGATCGGCATTAAGGAGGGCACTTGTTGGAATGAGTACTGGGTGTTATATGTAAGTGATGAATCACTAAAATCTATTCCTGAAATCATTATTACACTGTATTTTAACTAAGTTGGATTTAAATATAAATTTTAAAAATTAGAATCTAAGTAGAAGAGTACAAAGTTCAATATCCATTCATGATAAAAACTCTCAATAAAATGGGTTAGAAGAAACATACCTTATCAAGTAAAGGCCCTCTATGAAAAACTCACAGCTAATATCATCATCAATGGGGAAAAGCTGTGAGCTTTTCTTCTAGGTAAGAACAAGATAGGGATGTCCACTGTCACCACTGTTACTTAATATGCTTTTGGAAGTCCTAGCCACAGCAATCAGACAACAAAAAGAAATAAAAGGCATGAAGATAAGCAACAAAGAAGTAAAACTTTCACTATTTTCAGATGATATATAATACTCTACACAGAAAACCCTAAAGACTCCACCAATAAATGAATTCAGTAGTTTCAGGATATAAAACCAATGTACAGAAATCTGTTGCATTTCTATACACCAATAATGAAGCAGCAGAAAGAGAAATCATGGAAATAATCCCATTTACAGTTGCACCCAAAACAATAAGATACCTAGAAATAAACCTAACCAAAGAGGTAAAAAACCAGTACTGAAAGAAACTATGAAACTATAAAACCCGATGAAAGAAACTGAAGATGACACAAAGAAATAGAAAACATTCCATGCTCATGGAGTGGAATAAATTGTTAAAATGTTGAGACTACCCAAACAGTCTAGACATTTAACGCAATCCCTGTCAAAGTACAGGTAACATTTTTCGCAGAGCTCGAGCAAAGAATCCTAAAATTTGTGTGGAACCACAAAAGACTCTGAAAAGCCGAAGTAACTTTGAGAAAGAAAAGCAAAACTAGAGGCATCACCATTCTGGAATTCAAGTTATATTACAAAGAAATCAATATGGTACTGGCACAAAAATAGACACATAGATCAGTGGAATAGAATAGAAAATTCAGAAATAAATCCATAACTGTATGCTTCGACAAAGCAGAGACTATCCAATGGAAAAAAGACCATCTCTTCAGCAAATGGTCTTGGGAAAATTGAACAGCAACATGCAACATAATGAAACTGGACCACTTTCTTATATCATACACAAAAATAAATTCAAAATGTGTTAAAGACCTAAATGTGAGACATGAAACCATAAAAATCCTATAGGAGAACACAGGCAATAACCTCTTTGACATTGGCATTACAATTGACATTGACATTGGCCATAGCAATTTCTTTCTAGATACGTCCCCTGAGGTAAGGGACACAAAAACAAAATAAAGTATTGGGACTTCATCAAATACAGGTCCAGCAAAACAGTCAACAAAACTAAAAGACAGCCTATTGAATGGGAATATATATTTGCAAATGACATATCTGGTAAAGGGTGGGTATCCAAAATATATAAATAACTTCTAAAACTCAACACCCAAAAAACAAATAATCCAATTAAAAGTGGGCAGAAGATATGAATAGACGTTTTCCAAAGAGGACGTATAGATGGCCAACAGACAAATGAAAAGATGCTGAACACGACTGATCATCAGGAAAATGGAAATCACAACTACAGTGAGATATTACCTCACACAAGTCAGAATGGCTACAATAAAAACACAAGAGACAAGTGTTGGAAAATGTGGAGAAAAAGGAGCCCTCTTGCACTTTTGATGGGAATGCAAACTGGTACAGCCACTCTGGAAAACAGTATGGAGGCTCCTCAAAAAGTTAAAATTAGAATTACTCTAAGACCAAACAATTGCACTACCTGATATTTACCCAAAGAATACAAAAATACTAATCCAAAGGGATCATGCATCCTGATGTTTATAGCAGTGTTTATCTACAATAGAAAAATAATAGAAACAGCCCAAGTGTCCACTGGCTAATGAATGGATAAAGATGTGGTGTAGATACACATACACACATACATATGGCAGAATATTATCAGCCATAAGAAGAATGAAATCTTGCCATTTGCAATGACATAGATGAAGGTAGAGTGTAATATGCTAAGCGAAGTAAGTCAGAGAAAGACACATACCACATGATTTCACTTATATTTAGAAGATACAAAACAAAGGAGCAAAGGGAAAAGAGAGAGACAGACCAAGAAAAGACACTTAACTATATAGAGAACAAGCTGATGGTTACCAGAGAGAAGGTGGGGGGTGGGGAGAGGATAGATGAAATAGGCGATGGGGATTAAGAACTGACCTTGTTGTGATAAGCACTGGGTATTGTATGGAAGGTTTGAATCACTATATTGTACATCTGAAGTTGATATTACACTCTATGTTAACTAACTGGAATTTAATTGAAAAAATTAAATTCACATTAAGCACAAGAAATTAAATAATACAAATTAGTAAATAAAATTGAAAATAAGAAATCAGTATAGAAAATCACCAAAACAAAAGCCAGTTCTTTGGAAAAATCAATAAAATTGATAAGGCTCAGACTAATTAAAAATGAAAGAGGGCATAAATTGCTATTATCTTAAGTGAAAGGAGACATCACTACAGATCCCATGCACTTTAAAAGTTAATATAGGAACATAATGAACAACTCTATGCCCACAAATTTGATAACTTAGATGAAATGTATCTGTTCCTAAAATGACACAATCTGTTAAAACAAGAAGAAACAGAAAATGTGAATATGCCTATACCTATGGAAGAAATAGAATTATTAATTAAAAACCTTTCAAAACAGAAGGCATCAGACCCAAATGGGTTCACTGGTGAATTCCACCAAACTTTCAGAAAGAAATGATACCAATTTTCTAGTCTCTTCCAGAAGATAGAAACAGAGAGACTACTTCCTAATTCATTCCATAAGGCCAGCATTATTTTATTCCAACACCAGACACAGTATAAGAAAAATACAGACCAATCTCTCATTAATATATATGTAAAAATCACAAACAAAATATTAGAAAATCAAATTTAACCATATTTAAAAGGAATCTTGCACCACAATCAAATGAGATTTATCTCAGGTATGCAAGGTTGGTTCAATCAAAAATCATTTAATATTTAGTCAAAAATTCATTAAATGAATAGGCTAAAGAAGAAAAATTACATGATCATAGATATAGAAAAACATTTAACATAATTCAACACCCACCCCTGAGAAAAACTCTCAGCAAATTCGGGTTAGAGAGAAACTTCTACAACTTGATAAAGTATATCTACAAAACACCCATAGCTAACATCATACTTTAATGGTAAAACACTCAAAGCTTTCCCTCTAATTTCAGCAAGAAGGCAAGGATGTTCCCTCTCACCAGTACTTTTCAACATTGTACTGGAAGTCTTAACTAATATAGGAATACAAGAAAGGGAAATAAAAAGTATGTAGATTGAGAAGGAAGAAGTGAAATTATTCATAGATGAGCAGGTCATCCAGGTAGAAAATCTGGAAGAATCAACAACAGCAACAACAACAAATATCCTGGAAGTAGCGCAATTATAGCAAGGCTGTAAGATACAAAGTTAATATACAAAAGTCAGTCACTTTCCTATACATCAGCAATGAACAAGTAGAACTTGAAATTAAAAACACATTAACATTTATATTAGCATTCAAAAAGATACATAAGTATATTTCTAACAAAATATGTGTGAAATCTATATGAGAAAACTACAAGGCTTGCATTAAAGATATCAAGGAAGAATTTAAAAAATGGATAGTCACGTTCATGGAGAGATTAAATATTGTCAAGATGTCAGTTTTTCTCTCCTGGATCTGTAGATTCATCACAATTCCAGTCAAAATCCCAAGTTATTTTGTGTATATTGACAAATTGGTTCTAAAGTTTATATTAGTTATAGCTAACTATATTTTGAAGGAGAAACAAAGTTGGAGGACTAAAACTACCCAACTTGCAGACTTACGCTAACAAACAGATTAATGAGCCCAGAAATACATCCCTGTAAACACAGCCAACTAATTTCTGGCAAAGGAGCAAGGACAGTACAATGGAACAAAGATATCTTTTCAACAAATGGTGCTGGAACAGCTGGACATTCACATGCAAAAAAATGAATCTAGACATGGACCTTAAGTCTTTCACAGAAAATTAATGCAAAATTGGATCGTAGACCTAAATGTAAAATGCAAAACAATAAAATTCCTAGAAGATAACATAGGGGAAAATTTAGGTGACCTTGATATGGTGATGGCTTTTTAGATACATCCCCAAAGTAATAATCCATGAGAAAAGGATCTGTTAAGTTCTACTTCATTCAAATTCAAACCAGATAAAAACCAAGAACAAACATCCTTCAATAGGTAACTGGATAAATAAACTGTGGTACCTCTAGACAATGCAATATAATTTAGCTCTAAAAATAACAGAATCATCAAGTCATTAAAAGATGTGGAGGAAACTTAAATGCATATTACTAAGTTAAAGAAACCAATCTGTAAAGGTTACTACCCTATGATTCCAACTATATGCCATTCTGGAAAAGGCAAAACTATGAGACATTGTCTTTGTCATTGTCATTATGACATTGTCATTATCAATTGTCAGTGCTTATGGAGAGAAGAATGGATAGGTAGAGCACAGAGGATTTTTAGGACAGTTAAACAATTCAGTATGATACTGCAGTGGTTGATACATGTTATTATACCACAGAATGCACAGCACCAAGTGTGAACCTAATGTATAATATGGACTTTGGGTGATGATAAGGTGTCAGTGTAGGTTCATCAGTTTTAATACGTGTTACCACTGTGGTCGAGGGCATCTATTGAGAGGGACTTCTGCATGTATAAGGACAGAGGGCTGTCTATACTTTCTGCTTATTCTGTTATGACTCTAAAACTCAAATAAAAATGAAGTCTAATTTAAAAAATGTTTAATGTCATTTATTCTCTGTACACTTGTACTCAAGAATTGGAAATGTTATCAAACCAGCTGCTGCAAAATTGAAAATAATGACTTTATTACACTTATACAAAACTATCACTTATCATATATATGAGAAATTTTCATTTATGTTTCTATTCCACAAAATAATGTAAAGACTTTGTTATTCCTGGACCATTGACAACTTTAAAATTGCTCTCCAGAATTGCATATCTCAAACTTACTTGATCCTAAAACAGTTTTTAAGTTATGGTGTATTGACAGCACTTTAACAAAAATTCGTTAATTTATGAGGCTTCATGTGCCTTAAACATTGAAAATATCACCATTGTGTGCTAAAGGTACAAAACCAGACAGTACAAATGAGCAGATGGTCTTTCAGGACATAGCTGTCAGTGAATGCAGCCTCTGCTTTAGCACACTGATCAAATGGCATGCTCCTTTTTTTTACTTCTTAATACTCTCAGGAATTTTTCTTAAAGTCAGACCTTAGCAAATAATAAAAACAAATATAGAAGCATCTTAAACTTTTTATTAAATTAAAAAGTACATCTAGAAAGAAAGGAATTGTTAGTAATTTTGCATAGAACACCTTACTAACATCTTGAGAAACACTCGTATTTGTTAGAACAGGATTTGGAAAATTTTGCACTACATGATGAACTCTCTTCAAAATAAAGGAAGAATATTCTTGTAGAAGACTCCAAATAAACAAACATGATTTTATTTCATCCTGGCAAACACTGACAAGAATTTTTTTTAATATATTGTCAAGTTAGCTAACATACAGTGTATATTTGACTTTAGGAGTAAATTCCCATGATTCATCGCTTACATACAACACCCAGTGCTCATCCCCGCAAGTGCCCTCCTCAGTGCCCATCACCAATTTTCTCCCCCCACCATCAATCCTCAGTTTGTTCTTGGCATTTAAGAGTCTCTTATAGTTTGCCTCCCTTTTTGTTTGAAACTATTTTTCCCCTTCCTTCCCCCATAGTCTTGTTAAGTTTCTCAAATTCTACATATGAGTGAAAAACACATGATCTCTGTCTTTCTCTGACTGACTTATTTTACTTAGCATAATACCCTCCAGTTCCATCCACATTGTTGCAAATGGTAAGATTTCATTCTTTCTCATTGCCAACTTATATTCCATTGTATATATAAATCACATCTTTATCAGTTGATCAGTTGATGGACATTTGGGTTCTTTCCATAATTTGGCTTTTGTTGATAGTGCTGCTATAAACATTGGGTACATGTGCCCATATGAATCAGCACTCCTGTATCCTTTGGATAAACTCCTAGTAGTGCTATTGCTGGGTTGCAGAGTCATTCCATTTTTAATTTTTTGAGGAACCTCCACACTGTTGTCCAGAGCAGCTTCACCAGTCTACGTTCCCACCAACAGTTCAAGAGGGTTCCCATTTTTCCACATCCTCACCAACATCTGTTGTTTCCTGAGTTGTTAGAAAGCCACTCTGACTAGTGTGAAGTGGTATCTTAATGTGGTTTTGATTTATATTTCCCTGATGATGAGTAATATTGAACATCTTTTCATCTGGCTGTTGGCCATCCGGATGTCTTCTTTGGAAAATTGTCTATTCATGTCTTCTGCCCATTTCTTCACTGGATTATTTGTTTTTCAGGTGTTGAGTTTGGTAAGTTTCTTATAGATTTTGGACACTAACCCTTTATCCGATATGTCATTTGCAAATATATTCTCCCATTTTGTTGGTTGCCTTTTAGTTTTGTCGATTGTTTTCTTTGCAGTGCAGAAGCTTTTTATCTTGATGAGGTCCCAATAGTTCATGTTTGCTTTTCTTTCCTTTGCCTTCAGAGACATATTGAGTAAGAAGTTGCTGCAGCTGAGGTCAAAGTGGTTGTTGCCTATTTTCTTCTCTAGGGTTTTGATGGTTTCCTGTGTCACATTTAGGTCTTTCTTCCATTTGAGTTCATTTTTGTGTATGGTGTAAGAAAGTGGTCCAATTTAATCTTTCTGCATGTTGATGTCCAGTACTCTCAGGACCATTTGCCAAAGAGACAGTCTTTTTTTCATTGGATACTTTTTCCTGCTTTGTCAAAGATTAGTTGGTGATACATTTGTGGGTCCAATTCTGGGTTCTCTATTCTATTCCACTAGTCTATGTGTCTGCTTTTGCACCAATACCCAACTTTCTTAATGATTACTACTTTGTAGTAGAGGCTAAATTCCAGGATTGTGATGCCTTCTGCTTTGGTTTTCTTTTTCAACATTACTTTGGCTATTTGGGGTCTTTTGTGGTTCCATACAAATTTTAGGAAGTTTGTTCTAGCTGTGAGAAGAATGCCAGTGCAATTTTGATTGGGATTGCATTGAATGTGTAGATTGCTTTGGGTAGTATTGACATTTTAACAATATTTGTTCTTCCAGTCCATGAGCTTGGAATGTTTTTCCGTTATTTTGTGTCTTCAATTTCTAAGTTTTCTATAGCTTTCAGTATACAGATCTTTTACATCTTTGATTAGGTTTATTCCTAGGTATTTCATTATTCTTGGTGCAATTGTAAATGGGATCAATTTCTTGAATTCTCTTTCTGTTGCTTCATTATTGGTGTATAGAAATGCAACCGGTTTTTGTACATTGATTTTATATCCTGCGACTTTGTGGAATTCATGTATCAATTCTAACAGCTTTTTAGTGGAATCTTTCAAGTTTTCCACGTAGAGTATCATGTCATCTACGAAAAGTGAAAGTTTGACTTCATCTTTGCCAGTTTTGATTCCTTTTATTTCATTTTGTTGTGTGATTGCTAATGCTAGGACTTCCAACACTGTTAAGCAACAGTGGTGAGAGTGGACATCCCTGTCGTGTTACTGATCTCAGGAGGAAAGCTCTTAATTTTTCCCCATTGAGGATGATATTCACTGTGGGCTTTTCATATACGGCTTTTATGATGTTAATGCACGTTCCTTCTATCCCAACTTTCTTGAGGTTTTTATTAAGAAAGGATGTTGTATTTTGTCAAATGCTCTTTCTGCATCAATTGACAGGATCATATGGTTCTTTCCCTTTCTTCTGTTAATGTGATATAACACATTGATTTATTCACGAATATTGTAACTAGCCCTGAAGCCCAGGAATGAATCCCACTTGATCATGGTGAATAATTCTTTTAATATACTGTTGAATTCAGTTTGCTAGTATGTTGTTGAGAATTTTTGCATCCATGTTCATCAGGGGTATTGGCCTGTAATTGTCCTTTTTTGTGGTGACTCTGTCTGGTTTGGGAATCAAGGAAATTCTGGCTTCATAGAATGAGTGCAGAAACTTTCCTTCCTTTTCTATTTTCTTTTTGGAACAGCCTGAGAAGGATAGGTATTAACTCTACTTTAAATGTCTGTTAGAATTCCCTTGAGAAGCCACCTGGTCGTTTTCTTATTTGTTGGGAGATTTTTGATATCTGATTCAATTTCTTCACTGGCTATGGGTCTGTTCAAATTATTTATTTCTTCCTGTTTGAGTTTTGGTAGTATGGTGGGTATCTAGGAATTTGTCCATTTCTTCCAAGTTGTCCAGTTTGTTGGCATATAATTTTTCATAGTATTCTCTACTAATTGTTTGTAGTTTTGTGGTGTTGGTTGTGATTTCTCCTCTTTCATTTGTGATTTTATCTATTTGGGTTCTCTTTTCTTTTTGAGAAGTCTGGGGTTTATCAATCTTGTTTATTCTTTAAAAAATAGTTCTTAGTTTCATTGATCTGTTCTACTGATTATATGTATTCTGTATCATTTATTTCTGCTCCAATCTTTACTGTTTCTCTTCTGCTGGCTTTAGACCTTCTTTGCTGCTCTTCTGGTTCCTTTAGGTGTGAGGTTAGGTTTTGTATTTGGGATTTTTCTTGTTTCTTGAGTTAAGCCTGATCTCAATGTATTTTCCTTTTAGGACTGCTTTTGCTGCATCCCAAAGGGTTTGTACTGTCATGTTTTCATTTTCATTTGCTTCCATATATTTTTTACTGTCTTCTTTAATTGCCTGGTTGACCCATCTTTTGTAGAATGTTCTTTAACCTCTATGCATTTGGAGGCCTTCCAAATTTTTTCTTGTGGTTGATTTCAAGTTTCATAGCATTGTGATCTCAAAATATGCATGGTATGATCTCAATTCTTTTATATTTATTGAGAACTATTCTGTAACAAGTATGTGATCTAGGAGAATGTTCCATGTGCACTCAAGAAGAATTTGTATTCTGCTGCTTTTGGTTGAAAAGTTCTGAATATATCTGTCAAGTCCATCTGGTCCAGTGTAGCATTCAAGACCATTGTTTCTTTATTGATTTCCTGCCTAGATAATCTGTCCATTGCTGTTAGTGGAGTATTAAAGTCCCCTGCAATTACCGTATTCTTATCATAAGATTGCTTATGTTTGTAATTAACTGAGTTATATATTTGTGTTCTTCTAAGTTGGAGCATAAACATTTACAATTGGTAGCTCTTCTTGATGGATAGACCCTGTAATTATGATATAATGCCCTTCTTAATCTCTTGTTACAATCTTTAGTTTATAATCTAGTTTGTCTAAGTATGCCTACTCCAGCTTTCTTTTCTTGTAGACAGCATATAGATGGATCTTTGTTTTTTTAACCATTTGATACCCTATGTCTTTTGATTGGGGCATTTAGTCCATTTACGTTCAGAGTTATTATTGAAAGATATGGATTTTGTGTCACTGTGTTGTGGGTAGGTTTCATGCTTATGGTGATATCTCTGGTCCTTTGTAGTTTTTGCAGCTTTCCACTCACAGAGTCCCCCTTAGGATCTCTTGCAAGGCTGGTTTAGTGGTCATGAATTCCTTCAGTTTTTGTTTGTCTGTGAAAGCCTTTATCTCCCCTTCTATTCTGAATAACAGTCTTGCTGGATAAAAGATTCTTGGCTACATATTTTTCCTATTCAGTACACTGAATATTTCTGGCCACTCCCTTCTGGTCTGCCAGGTTTCAGCGGGACAGGTCTGCTACTTCCCTTATGTGTCTACTTTTCTAGTTTAAGGCCCATTTGTCCCAAGCTGGTTTCAGAATTCTTTCTTTATCTTTGTAGTTTGCCAGTTTCACTATGATATGCCGTGGTGAAGACCTATTCTTGTTGAATCTGAAGGGAGTTCTCTATGCTTCCTGTATTTAGATGGTTGCTTCCTTCTGTAGATTAGGGAAGTTCTCAGCTATAATTTGTACAAGTAAACCTTCTGCCCCTTTCTCTCTTCATTTTATAGAACTCATATGATACTGATATTATTATGTTTCACTGAATCACTTAGTTCTCTAATTCTCCCCTCGTGGTCTAATATTTTTTATCTCTCTTCTTCTCAGCTTCATCATTTTCCATAATTTTATCTTCTACTTCACTTGTTCTTCTCTCTGCTTCCTCCATCGTTGCTGTCACTGCATCTAGTTAATTTTGTACCTCATTTACATCATTTCTTAATTCATCATGACTATTTCATAGTTCCTTGATCTCTGCAACAATAGATTCTCTGCTGTCTTCTTTGCTTTTTTCAAACCTAGCTATTAATCTTATGACTGTTATTCTAAATTCTTGATCAGACATATTGTTTATATCTGTTTTGAGCAATTCTCTGTCATTTCTTCCTGAAATTTCTTGTGAGGAGAATTCTTACATTTTGTCCTTTTGGCTAGTTTTCTATCCTTTATATGTTTTAATAAACTGTTATGTGTCCTATACCTGTGAGCACTCCTATTTTATAAAACGGTCATGCACTGTCCAGGGCCTGGCCCTTCAGGAGATGTTTTTGTAGTGTGTTGGATGCTCTCTGTTGTGATTCTGGTTACTTTATCTCCCTCGTAGTGGTGGTTTGGACCTTCCACAAGGTGTGCTTTGGTGTTTGTTGAAACAACCCTGGAAAAATTTAAACGGGAGTGGTGATGGAAGAAGCCTTATCCCATACAAAGAGAGAAATGACAGGGGTGGGGTGGGGTGAATAAAAGAAAAGAGAAAAAAAATGGCCAGGCAGAGAATCAGAGAAACCATATGGCTAAATCCAGAGAGAGAGAGGAAAATAAAGAAGAAAGGAGATACAGAAGAGCTGTAAAAAGAATGGGTTAAAAATGTCTGCTTAAGGGGCACCCGAGTGGCTTAGTCGGTTAAACGTCTCACTTTCACTTAGGTCATGATCTCGCGGTTCGTGGGTTCAAGCCCCATGTCGGGCTCTGTGCTGACTGCCAGCTCAGAGCCTGGAGCATGTTTCAGTCTGTGACTCCCTCTCTCTCTGACCCTCCCCTGCTCATGCTGTCTCCCTCTCTCTCTCCTAGAAATAAATAAAATATTTAAAAAAAATTTAAAAAAAAATGTCTGCTTAAGCAAACCAACAACCAGCATAGAGAAGGGAAGAAATAAAAGGAAGAAAAAAAGAAAAACATATATATATATATATATATATATTCATATACACACATATTCACATGTGTATATAGACCAGGAATCAAATCAGAGAATGCAAAACCACTGGACTGATATGTAATGATGCCTTGGAACCAGTGGCTGCACTGGCTTGGAGGAGGACTGTCTGGTTCTGTCAGTGTCAATCTGGATCTGGTAGATAAGCAATTACCAGGCACAGAGGGGCAGGGTTTGGTGTAAGTGGTCCTGACTCCACTGAAGGCCCACTGTCCTATTCTCTGCAGCCCCACCTTGTTGGTGATGGGGAGAAAAATGGTGATACCCCAGTCTCTCTTCCCTGGACTGGGTGTCCATGACCACTCTGTTCAGGCTGTCCTCCCAGTGCTATGCTGGAGTGAGCCGACTGGTTTGTCCCACTCCACAGTCTCCTTGCCTCCCAGATGATCAGCTGGGATTCAATCTCCGATGTCTTAAAGGATCCTGCTGGCTCACCTAGTTCCAGGTAGAGCCACTCCACCCAGCCAAACAAAGGGCCTCGGGCTGGCAGGTGCTTGCAGAGTCTTTTGTCCTTGGAGCAGCTATATACCTTCTTCCCACAGCTCTCAGGGGAGGGGACTGCTCTCTCCGACTATGCCTCAGAGCTAGCTATGGAGCCTGGGGCTGGCTCCCCCTCCCACCAGATGCACACAAGTTGTCAGGCTCTAGTCCAGAAAAAGTCCCACATCCCTGGATCGTTATTCCTAAGGCTGTTTGCAAGTTAAAAATTGGTTCTTTCTCCGTTTTTTTCCATTCCCCAATCCATGGTCCAGGGAGGTTTTGCTCTTTTCCAAATACAATCCTACCCTCCATAGCCTCTTTCTCTTCCTTTTGTCTCTCTACAGAAGTGGATCCCTCCCCTCTGTGCCTAAGCCATCTGTTTTATCTCTCCAATTTGCAGTCATGCACCTATGGCCCCCCAAGTTGTCCCCATGGGCCCCTGGAGATGTTTCTGTCACTCTGTAGCCCAGATTCCTGAAATCCAAGTCTCTGGCCTCAGTTTACTACTGTGTTTGAAGGATAAGGGAACTTCAGGTTCCCCTACTTCTCTACCATGTTGATTCTTCAAGTCAGTTTTCATGACAAGAATATTAACAGTGAATTTGCTAAGCTCTTATGTCATTTCTTCTCTCCTCTTAAGAGACACTGCTGGAAATGGGAGATAATTATATTTCTTCAAAAGCTGGTGATATCTTGATATACATATACATGCTGAGTGTATAGGGCTGGCTGAAATTATCAAAAGCCTTCTTGAAAATGGAATAGGCTTTTCAAGAAATAATAAATATTAAATTTACAAGCCAGTAGTCCATTTGTGTTTTAGTTTTATGCATGGGGCTCTTAAGATCTCTAACTGATCTATCAGTGATACATCTATCAGTGATCTATCTATCAGTGAGTAGACAAGAGCTATTTCATGTCTCTACAGTAGGTATCATATTTATTTTCATCTGTATTATATTTAGGATTAATTTGATCAAAATTTTCAATTAATATCAGTAAAAGCACAAAAAGTTTTTATAATTATTAGTTGTGGGTGACAGAAACCAAGTAAAATAACAAATCATTCATGGAGACAGAATGTCATTGAGTGATGCACATTCACCCAAATCCAGGCTTTGTATATCCATGTCCTCTAATGAATTAATTTTCTTTTAATTAAGTTTCAGTTATTGAGAGAAGGACTGAAAAGCTATTTTCCCCTTGTGTATTTCAGTGTTCATTATACCTATGGCTTTGATATATAAACATGCTATTAATACAGTAAAAGTTTGTATAAAAATTACCTGTGGACCAAAAAAAAAAAAAAAAAGATGTAAAATAGTACTGTGGATACAAAAGAAAATAATCTAGTAGAGACTTTTCCTTTAAAGTGGAACACTGACTCGGAAATGTCCTTAATTTCTATTTTCCATTGCAGATATTAGAATGGCTTCAGTTTTTTTTTCCTATGGTTTAATCATATATTACTGAATACCTAAAAATATCATAACTTAACAATACTATCGTGCAACAAATATCAGTTTGCTCAAGATAGATAATAAGAGCATAAATGTGACCAAAAAATTCTATACCACCACATCAGTGGAAATATAAAGTGAAAACAAAGTGAAAGCGTGAACAACATGCTGTGGAAAAAAAAATCATATTTACTGTGCCATCTATTGTACAAATCATCCTTTTTTTTGAAATATAAAAACTAGACATACTGTATTTTATGTTTCCAAAGCTAAAACAAATTAGTGTGTTTAATCTGAAAATGAAAAGGTGGTGGCTGTGGTAGCTCACGTTTCAGAAAGTATCAGATCATTCTGATTCTTGGACAAGTTCAACACGGTACTATCTGTTTAGTTTTGAATAGTATAAATTCTTCCTCTGAATGGAGAGGACAGTGTATAGAACTTGAAGTTTCTACTGTGTAACTTAAGTTGAGAAGACCTTATTCAGTTAGTTACTACATCTCCTTTTTCAAGCAATTTTCAGTCCCTGGGGAGCAATTAAGGAAGACCTCTTCCTGGATGCTTTGCTAAATGTTGTTAGTGCCATCTGCTGCATGCTTCCGGCTACTGTAGGGTTGGGTGGGGGGGGGGATTACTCTAGTTAACAGGAGTTTATGGATCTAGAAAGTGTTGACTTATTTGTCAATTTGCAATCCATGTGAGGAAAGAAATCACACTATAATAGCATTCTCAAATAGAAAACTCTTTTGAAACTATCTTAGAAATAGTTAACAATACCACATCCTGTGATTCTTACACTAAAAATATTTATTTAATGTACTCTGTTTCTTCTATTTAGAAAGCGTCTGTGTAATAATTTTATCTGATATCTATCAGTAGCTTCAGCTCTTCTAAAATGAAGCTACTATTATCTTTCAGCTTGCTCCTTAGAAAAGTAATGAATCTATTTTATTTGGAAGCAGCCACAACAATTTGATGGTATTAATAATAAAGCTTATTGGGTGTATTCTTTTTTTAATTAAAGGGCTTATTGTTGAGCTAAAAAATAAATAGGAAGATAGAGAAAGACATTTAAAAAATAGATGATCCCATTATTCTGAAGAGCATTCCCAAAGATACATGTTGATAGCTAAATACCACCTAAATGCAGAGGAAAGTCTGCTTGTGATTATGTTATTTTGTGGAATAGGTAAGTATCTGAGTATGCAACCCTATGACTCCTTAACCAACAACACCATTTGGAAACATGATCTGTAACTATTCTGAATATTGGTACATATCATATAACCAAATCCCTTTGATTTTTTATTTTTTTATTTCCTGACTTAGATTGGCTTTTTCTGAAATAAAACTCTAAAATGTAGAGTCTGGTGTGCATTAGGGTGGCTGACAGTTAAGACCAAGCTCTTGAGTCTTTTCTGGTTATAATCTGTCCCCTTGTTCTAATTCTGAAGTTTCAATGAAATATGCTGCTTGGAGTGACTCCATTATTTAGTGGGTGCTTTTCCAGCGCTCACTCCACCTAGTGGGTTGTTCTTTGGACCACTCACAAGAAGCTCAGTAAGTACTAAATTTCAACTCAATTTTCATACTTGCTGTAACAAGCATGATGAAACATGCTTTGTTAAGGTAATTACATTTTAATCCTTAACAGTTAAATCCTTAACAGTTAATCCTGTTAATCCTTAACAGTTGAATTTATTAGCTAAAATACGTGGGTATAAAATGTCCAAAGAGGACTACCAGTCTTTATCTTTTAAACTATGTACTTGTAACTGTTACTCTTAGTAATTCCTTGAGCCAGATTTTTTCTTTTTGTTCCAAAGAATCAAGCCTTTCTTTCACCCTGTCTATAGACCATCCTCATCTGGCAGATAATTAATTCAAGAATCCTATTCCCTATACTGTTATCTTTAAGATGCTAGCCTCCTAAAAAGTACACAAGACATTTTCTCAAAATTGGAAATGAAGCAGACTGTCATAATGCAATAGGTGTTTAATTATGTATAAAGCAAATTTCACTTGCACAATGACGAGGAAATTAGTATTAGAGTAAAAGACTGCATGGGCAAATATGCTCAGAGGCCCTATAAGCTAATAACAAATATATTGTGAAGATACTTAAATCATTAGGACTCTTGAAAGAAAATGTCAACTTTTATTTCTAAAAGCCAATTGATTAGAGTTGATCAAAATCTTTCCTAATCACAATGGAAATAATATTTAGGTTTTAGTTTTTAGTCACAAAAATAAATGTTATTTTGTGTACAAAGAGGCAGAAATTCACAGTGTTTAATGCAAACCTAAGTATACTCCTTGGGAATTCTTGTCACACACACCCTAAGGTGATTAAGAAAAAAGTACTAGTTTGCTGAGAATGCCTGGTAATATCTGCTTTATTTCAAAGACACCCTTTTTGGGGTTAGTAAGTAAAAGAGATAGCTACTGTATTCTACCTGTCTTAATTCTATTTCCTGTTTCATCCAGGACCCAAGTTTTTATACTCTCATGATGCCTCTTCTCCTAGATCCATGTAATCTGATAAAGCCCATTTTCTCCACACTATGGTGAAGTGGGAGATTATACATCCATAAGAAACAGCCATGTGGGCAGGGTAATGCCTTCAAAACACCTGCATGTCAAAGTTAACTTGACTGTAGCTATATGACTGGCCAGTTTTACTTACGTTTTATGGTTGGAAAGTATATACTGTTCTCCCTATTCATTCAAGTCTTTTCATTTGATATTATTTACCCATAATTGCTCCAGAGAAAGTGGTAATGATATAGGCATTTGAGCCCATGTCCACTGGGCTCTAAAATATATTCTTTTCCAAAGAACTACACTAACAAATATCAAAAAAGCTATATAAAACCCAGGGTTAGACCCAAGACATCTCATGAGTTTCTGCGAGTGATCTAGCCTATGCTGTTCAGCAACTTGGTCAAGAATAAAAATCCAAAATTTAATTTGATTTAGTTCTTTAAAGATATCCCTTAACTTAGTAACCTGCCTCTATCCTGATATATTTAACATATAGTCCAACTCATGGAATATGGTATCCAAAAACATTTCTGTTATCCCTCTCTAGGCCGTTTTTCACACTTAGTTCAGTTTTTCTTGCCTGCTGTTTCTCCATTTGCCTTCCCTTTTGGATTAACCCACATTTTCCACCATACTCGCTCCTCTCTTTTCTCCCTTTAGAAGAGGGATATCTTGAAACATTCCAGAGAAGACAGAAAAGGTCTAGAAATAAATTTAGTAAAGCAAAGGGGGGGAATATAGTAAAAATTTTTCAAGAATAAGTTGGGATAATAAAACAACCAAATGGGGGATTTACTTATGTTAGAAGAATGGAACGAGCCGTTTCTAGGTAATAGTGATTCAACAAAATGAAAACCCCCTTGAAAACCAACACCAGTATACAGAACCTAGTTTGCCTCTGAGAGAGCCTTTTTTAGGATTTTATCAAGCATAAAATGTTCAATATCTTTCAGTAGAAATGTGAAAAGGCACTCCTATGGCCCTCTCAGATTCATGCTTTGTTCAAAGCCTAAACATTAAACTTTACTTCTATCCCATAACAAGAGCATACACTCAGCTTTCTCCAGGGCATTTGCAGGAACGAGGCTAGCCCTCAGGAGAGAGTAATCTCAAATTCCTGTGTGAGTCTGCAGTGGGGTAAACATTCTCTGCCCACTTAACAGTGTTAAAACAGTCACGTGCCTTGTGTGAGACTGCCCACATTTTTAAAAATCTATTTATTGTACTGAGTATTGCTTTAGGATACTATAATTGCTTTGATTTCCTTTACTATTCATTTTTCTGAATGTAATATTCACTCTCTCTTTTGTTAAATAAATTGGACCAGATTAAATTTCATAGTATAATAAATGGTATAGTGTAGGATTTGTTAACCTGATAGCACCATACAGTTGACCCTTGAACAACTTGAGGGTTAGGGACATCAACCCCCATGCAGTCGAAAATCCAAGTATGACTTTTGACTCCCCAAAAACTTAACTACTTTTTATAGCCTGCTGTTGAACAGAGGCCTTACCAATAACATGAACAGTGTATTAAAACATATTTTATATGTTACATGTATTATATACTATATTCTTATAATAAAATAAGCTAGAGAAAAGAAAATGGTATTAAAATCATAAGAGGAAATACATTTATAGTACTGTATTGTAAAAAATTCACATATAAGTGGACTTGCATAGTTCAATGTTGTTCAAAGGCCCACTGTACAAGCCAATATAACCATTTAAGTTTAGTATTAAAAAGGTGCCTATACTCAGCTTTTTAAAATTACTAATTGATGTGCCTAAAAAGTCATAAAGAATGCTTCCAGATAAAGATGGCTATGAAAGTCAACATTTCCCCCCTTCTCATACTGGGAAACATAGAAAAACAACAAAAACCTAAAATCTATATTTTTAGTGAAACTGAGAGACATGTATACATGGTAGTCTGCAAACGAAAAATAAATGTGTTGTTGGTTTGTTTGTTTTTTTAACATTATTACCAGCAGTGTATGAGAGTTCTGGTTCTTTCACATTTTCACCCAACACATGGTATGGTCCATCTTTTTAATTTTAGCCATCTGAATAGGTATGTAGGCGTATTTTGTTGTGATTTTAATTTGTATTTACCTAATGACCAGTGAGGATAAAGACCTTTGCATGTGCTTAATTGCTGTCAGAATATCTTTGGTAAAGTATCTGTTAAAAGATTCTGTTGATTTTGAAACTGAGTCATTTTTATTATTGTGTTTTGAGAATTCAAATTTTGCCAGTCTGATTGTGGGCAATGGGGGTAGTATTGTTATTTCATAATGATTTTTTTTTAGATTTTTTTTAATGTTTTTTATTTATTTCTAGGAGAGAGAGAGAGACAGCATGAGCAGGGGAGGGTCAGAGAGAGAGGGAGTCACAGACTGAAACAGGCTCCAGGCTCTGAGCTGGCAGTCAGCACAGAGCCCGACGCGGGGCCCGAACCCATGAACCGCGAGATCATGACCTAAGCGAAAGTCGGACGCTTAACTGACTAAGCCACCCGGGCGCCCCTATTTCATAATGATTTTAACTAGCATTTCCCTGATTATAAGTGAAGTCAAGCATTTTTGTAAAGGTTTATTGGCCTTTCAGACTCCTTTTTTGAGGAAAAGTGCCTGTTTGCATATTTTACCCACTTTTTTCTATTGGATTTTCTTTCATTTCATTGATTTATATAAGCTCATTTTGTTTATGGATGAGTCCTTTATCTGTTAGTAAATATCTTCTCCCACTCTTTCTTTTAATCATTATTTATAGAAACTTTTGATGAACAAAATTTGTAATTCTGACATAGTCATAATCACTGATCTTTTATGGTTTGTGCTTTTTGTGTCTTATTTGAGAAATATTCCCCTTTCCAGACATCATGAATATATTATGCAAATTTATTTACAATAGCTTTATCATTTTCTTATCCCATTTTGGTGCTTCATCCACCTGTGAATGGTGTAAAATAGAGATCTACATTTACTTTTTTCCACATAGATAATTATTACTGCACTGTTTAAAAGGCATCTTTTTCCACTGCTCTCCCACTTAATTCAATGTCCGTACATGCATGACTCTGTTTCTAGGATCTCCTTTCTACCCCATTGAGTTGTCGTAATTATTTCACACTGCCTTAATGTTACTAGATCTTGATAACTTGTGGAGATATCTGATAACTTGTTGTGTTTCACAAACTAATGTATTTACCACTCTGTTTGCTTTTTATTCCCTTAGGCATCTTTAATCTTTCATCTGGAGTCATTTTTATTCTTATTAAACACATCCTTTAAATTTATTTTTAAATACAGCTTTATAGGTGTAGAACACTCTCAAAAATTTTTTTAATTGAAGAAATCTTTATTTTACCTTCATTTTACAGGATAACTTCACTGGCTATCTATATTAAAACATCAAAAATATTCTAGTGACTCCTAGCATCTTCTGTTGCTGTTAAGGGTGAACTATCAGTCAAGCTGCTATTCCTTTGGAAGTACTCTACCATTTCTTTCTCCTGTTGTGCTTCAGATTTTCTCTTTGCCTTAGGTATTCTACATTTTCATTATTATGTGTCAAGATGTGTGCTTCTTCTTAAATTCAAATTTAATTGAAATGTAGATTCATATGCAGTTGTAAGAAATAATACAAAGGGATCTTATGTACACTTTCCTTAGTTCCCTCCAATGTTAAAATTTTGTGGAACTGTAATATATATCACAAGCAGGAGATTAGCACTTAGACAATTCTCTGATCTTATTCAGATCTCTCTAGTTTTAATTGTGCTTGTGTGTGTGTGTGTGTGTGTGTGTGTGTGTGTTTAGTTTTAGGCAATTTTATGTCATATGTAGGTTTGTGTGTCCCTTACCCCAGTTGAGATAAAAATAGTTCCAATACCACAAGGATCCTTCAAGTTGATTTTTTTTTAAATTTTTAATGTTTATTTCTTTTTGAGAGACAGACTGGAGGGAGTAGAGTGAGGGAAACAGAGGATCTGACGTATGCTCTGCATTGACAGCAGAGAGCCTGACGCGGGGCTGGAACTCACAAACCATGAGATCATGACCTGAACTGAAGTCCGGTGCTCAACCAGCTGAGCCACCCAGGGGCCCCTCAAGTTGATTTCTTATCAACCATCTTCCTCTGCAGCCTCCTGAGTCTAGAGCAAGAAACATACTCTAAAAAATCAATCCCCACCTATGTTATTTTCAATTTTTTCAGTCTATGTTATGTGTCTCTTAGCACATCATTTGCATTTTTCATCTTTTGTCCCTTCATGCTGAATTCTAGAAAATTTATTCTAACCTATCCTCTAGCTCAGTAATTTTCTTTTCAGCTATTTCCAGCTATTTCTAGTCAGTTGTTAAATCTTTCCACCAAGTTCTTAATTTTAGTTATAGATTTATAGACTGATTTGATTTTTTAAAAATCAGTATCATTTTTAAAATACTTTTCTGTATCTCAAGTTTATTATTTTTATATTTTTAGCTTTTAAACATAAGTTGTCTTGTAATATATGCCTTTTAATTTAAATATCTGAATTCATCATCTCTTTCTACAGTCTACTTTTTTCTGTTTATTCTATCTTATGGTATTTTCTTTTCTGATCATTGTATTTGAAAAAACTTAATTGCAAGAATAATTTCAGGACTCAAAACAGAATTTTTATTAGGGAACTGCAAAAGTGTTTTCATCTGAGGCTGTAGGATCAAGTAAGGGTTTCTTTGCTTCTGGCTTACCTTCTCTGAGCATACAGCTTTTTTCAGACTCTGCAGTTGGGTAGGAAATGATTTTTGAAGTCTACCCTTTTGCCCTAGGAGTGTGCCAAAACCGCAGCTAAATTCCACAGCTATTTTATTGAATAGACAAATACCCTCTAGGCAAAAGTAGCTTTTAGGGTTGGGCTTGGTCTGAAATTTTAGTTTATCTTAGATTTTGGCCAGGTAACTCTTCACTATTTTATAACTCATACTTGCTTTAAAATATTTTTAAACATTTTATCTGGCTTTTTTTATAGTTATTTCAGGGTGCTGGGGGCCCACTAAATATCTTTCTACATTTTTTAAAAGTTTGAATCATGTAAATGTAATACCAGTTTATAAATTACACACACACACACACACACACACACACACACATTATGGAAGAATTCCAAAGATGCACTTGTGGTAGTAGGAAAATTTGGGAGAATTTTATCACAGCTATCCATGCCATAATACTCTGTAAAATCAGCCACACAACCATGGAGTCTGTGTTTTGTTATTTACTTTTGAGGTTTTAAAAAAAGATGTACAGATTGCCAAAGTCCTTGGCACAAATACAACTAAAACACAGAATGAAGCATGGGGGTGGAGAGCAGACTTATTTTCCATATTAATCACATAAGTTCATTTACTACTGAAAGTTTTTAAGGCAGTTGAATTTAAAATAATGTATCAGTTGCATTTTTTTGCTTGTTTGGTTTCGTTTTTTAAATTTAAAAACTGTGCCTTCAAAGTAGCTAGAAAAAAAGGTGATAACTGGTACTGTTACATTCAGTTTGTCTTCAGTAGCCTCCTAAGTTCTGGGAAAGTCACTAAATGAATCTACAA
Source organism: Proteles cristata cristata (assembly GCA_017311185.1). Taxonomy (NCBI): domain Eukaryota; kingdom Metazoa; phylum Chordata; class Mammalia; order Carnivora; family Hyaenidae; genus Proteles; species Proteles cristata. The sequence goes on along the minus strand of JAESUZ010004405.1, from coordinate 1,832,020 downwards.
AGATAAGACAGTAAGAGGGGAATCCTGCACAAGAAAGCTCATGCCTTAATTTACAATTAATTGAGGGCATATCTCTCTAAAAAGCAGCAACTACAAAAAGCAATAACTAAGTGCTTCTTAAATGTGGCTCCTTGGTCAGCAATCATGCCGTAAGCAAAAAATTACAGATTATAAGCTCCTTGAAGTGGGGAACTATTCAGATAACACTAATAAGGAAAGACATAAAGACCCACATAAAATCGAGGAATGAAACCTCCCAAGAGTATATACTTGGTATAGATATTCTTAAAATCCTGTAAAATGAAGTAGCAATAGTTGGTAGTTCATAATGTTGACTGAAAAGGTATTTCACATATGAGAACTATAACTTAAGACAAAAGATCATGTGAAATGTCTATAAGTAGATCCCATTTAACATTGTCTTTAAGTGCTTCCTACTTAGTTAAAGTATCCCCAGACAACAAATTCACTCCAAGATCAGGCTGTGCTTTATGTCAACATATTTTGTCCCTCCACTTAGAGCAATCTTAAGAAGGTCAAGAACGATAAAGATTTGTGAGCTCTCATTATCCTACTATTCATCTATTTTTTTTTCCTACCAATAATGGCGTAGTAATATCAGAGGGGCTGGACACTGAAAAAAAGATATTTAAGAAGTTGCACCAGGAGTGACTTATTTAGAATCAGATCTACTCCGGGATGTTCTTAGGTGACACTGATGTCTCATAGGAAATGAACTATTAGAAGTTTCTCTAGTTATCATGTTATGAAAATGAGTTTTCCTCACAGTTATCATGTTATGAAAATGAGTTTTAAAAAGCTATTTTCAATAGTTTGAAAATTTCAATAGTTTGAAAATGGCTTTTTAAAAATTATTTTCATTAAATATTGTGTAGACACAAAAAAGCACAAGTAAAATATGTATAAAGTACAAAAAATAGCAGGGCAGCACTTCGACAAATACATGCTTACCTATAACCTGGTTTCAGAAACGTAGCATTACTATCACTTAATACATCTCCTAAATGCTGTTCTCCAAACTCATCCCATTTGCCAGTCCCCTCCCCCTTTCAATCCCCCGCCTCACCTTTCTGTATCATTCCTTTGCTTTTTAAAATTGTTACAAAGTGGGGCGCCTGGGTGGCTTAGTCGGTTAAGCGTCCGACTTTCGCTTAGGTCATGATCTCGCTGTTCGTGGGTTCGAGCCTCGCGTCGTGCTCTGTGTTGACTGCCAGCTCGGAGCCTGGAGCCTGTTTCAGTCTGTGACACCCTCTCTCTCTGACCCTCCCCTGCTCACGCTCTCTCTCTCTCCTAGAAATAAATAAAAAACATTATAAAAAAATAAAAAATAAAATTGTTACAAAGTATGTTTATATATGCAAATAGTATATTGTTTACTTTTCGCATGGTTTAGCAGTTTATATAAATGGAATTATCAAGTGTCTTGAATTTGCCATTTTTTTGATCCTGACATACATCGAGTTGTAATTCACTCATTTTCCTGTTGTTGACTGTTCCCTTGTACGAATACTCCACAATTTGTTTTTTCAGCCTACCAGTGGGCTCTTTCCAGTTTTTTGCTGTTAACAAACAATGCTTCTAATAACATTCTTGCACATATTTCCTGGTATCCATGTGCATGTGGTTTTCAGGAATATAGAAAAAGTGGAATTTGTAAGTCATAGGATTGATATATCTTCAGTTCACTTGGCAAATGTCAAATATTTTTGAAATGTGTCCCAATTTATACTTCTACTAAAAGCACATAGTGGTCTGGCGGCCTCATATAGTAGGAAAAATATCATGTTCTCATATTTAAAGTTTTTTGCCAGTGTAGTGGATATTAATTAACTTCTCATAATGGTCTTAACCATTTCTCCGATTTTTTTAATGTTTATTTATTTTGAGAAAGAGAGAGCAAGCAGGGGAGTGGCAGAGAGAGGGAGAGAGAGAATCTCAAACAGCCTCTGTGCTGTCAGCTCAGAGCCCAATGCTGGGCTCAATCCCACGCACTGTGAGATCATGATTTGAGCCCAAATCAAGAGTCGGATGCTTAACCAACTGAGCCACCAGATGCTCCCATTTCTCTGATTTTTAAAGAGATTGAACATCATATATTTTCTGGCTTTCTGTTTTTCTGAAGTGAAAATAACTCCACACTATTTCTTTTCTTGTGGCCCATTTTATTGGATTGTCTTTTTTATGTTGATTTTTGTGATTTCTTTATATATCCTAAATTCTAATACATTGTGTCAATTATATACATTGCCAATATCTTCCAAATTTAGTTTGTCTTTTTATTTAACTTATGGATATTTTGAGCAGAAGTTCTTTATTTCAGTGTCCTACTAATGCATTCTTTGGGTCTTGTTTTTTTTTTTTTTTTTACAAATAGTTTATTGTCAAATTAGTTTCCACATAACACCCAGTGCTCATCCCCACAAGTGCCCTCCTCCATGCCCACCCCTCCTCCCCGCCACATCCACCAGTCCTCAGTTTTTGTCAGCATTCAAGAGTCTCTCATGGTTTGCCTCTCCCCCTTTCCCCCACCATTTCCGCCCTTCTTCTCCCCCTTGGTCCTCTGTTAAGCTCCTCCTAATCCTCCTATACGTGCACACATATGATATTTGTCTTTCTCTGCCTGACTTATTTCGCTCAGCATAACACCCTCAAGGTCCATCCATGTTGCTACACATGGCCGGATTTCATTGTTTCTCATTGCCATGTAGTATTCCATGGTATAGATAAACCACATCTTCTTGATCCATTCATCTGTTGATGGACACTTAGGCTCTTTCCATGTTTTAGCTATTGTGGAGAGTGCTGCTATGAACATTGGGGTACATGTGCTCCTATGCATCAGCATTTCTGTATCCCTTGGGTAAATTCCTAGCAGTGCTATTGCTGGGTCATAGGAGAGTTCTATTGTTATTTTCCTGAGGAACCTCCACACTGTTTTCCAGAGGGGCTGTACCAGTTTACATTCCCACCAACAGTGTAGGAGGGTGCCCGTTTCTCCACATCCTCGCCAGCATCTAGAGTTCTCTGATTGGCTCATTTTAGCCACTCTGACTGGCGTGAGGTGGTATCTCAGTGTGGTTTTGATTTGTATTTCCCTGATGAGGAGGGATGCTGAGCATCGTTTCATGTGTCTGTTGGCCATCTGGATGTCCTGTTTGGAGAAGTGTCTGTTCATATCTTCTGCCCATTTCTTCACTGGGTTGTTTGTTTTTCGGGCGTGTAGTTTGGTGAGTTCCTTGTAGATTCTGGATATCAACCCTTTATCTGATATGTCATTTGCAACTATCTTTTCCCATTCGGTTGGTTGCCTATTAATTTTCTGGGTTGTTTCCTTGGCTGTGCAGAAGCTGGGTCTTGTTTTTAGAAAGCTATCTTTATGCTGTGGGCATAAAGATATTCTCCATCATTACATCAGTTGGAAATTATTTTTGTGTTTGTGTTTAGTCCAAATTTCATTTTTCCCCATAATTATCCCAATGCCTTCTTCTTTAAAAGTCCCTTTATCACCATTAATATGAAATCCCAGCACATCATCAGTTGAGTTTATATGTTTCATTCTGTTTCTAGGCACTCTTCTGTTTTGTTAACTGTCTTGATTATTATAGTTTAATAATTATTTTTTACAATTTATCTCAGCAAGGAAAGTTTATTCTTGTCAGGACTGCCTTAGCTGTTTTTGGACCCTTTGGTCTTCAATACAAATTTTAGAATAAGTTTCTCAAGTCCCATAACAGAAAAAAAGCACACAAACAAAAACAGGTTTCATCAGAATTTTTATTAGAATTGCATTGAATATACAGATTAACTGAAGGGAAAGCTGATGTTTTTAAATTATATCTTCCAACCCATTAATATGGTGTTTCTCTCCAATTATTTAGGACTTACTTAATAGTATTCAGTTAAGTTTTATAATTTTCCCCATGAATGTCTTACATATTTTTGTTAAATTTTTAATGTTTTTATTTGAATTCTAGTTAGTTCACACTATCAGTTTCAAGTGTAAATACAGACATTCAACACCTCCATATGACACCATGTCTTGTGTATTTTTTGTTAATTTATTCTTGTCTTAATTTTTTAAATTTCATGTAAAGGTTATTTGTTTGATTCCATTGGTTAATGCTTTTTGCTAATGCATAGAAATATTATTGAAGGTTTTCATTGGTTGTGTCCAGCAGCTTTGCTGGATTTACTAAATGGTTCTTCAGAGGTTTTTACATTAAAAACATTATATCATCTGTAGGAAATAAATTCATTTTTTTCTTTTTAAACGTTATGCGTTTTCTTTTCTTCCCTATCTGTCAAGGTAAAATGCAACTAAGGTGATAGCAAGGACCCTTGACTCTATCTTATCTTGAAAGGAATACTTAAAAAGTTTTATCACTGGGAATGTTCTCAGGCTTTTGACAATCCCTTCAATTAGGAAACATTTTTGTTTTCAATTCTTAGTTTGATAAGCATTTTAACACAAAGAGAAATATAATTTATCAAAATCTTTATCTTCATCCATTCAATTGTACATTTCTCCTTAATTTGTAGATATGCTATGTTATTGAAATTTTTTGTTAAGCTACCTTATATTCCTGAATAAACATATATTTGTCAAATATTAAGATTTTGGGGCTCCTGGGTGGTTCGTTCGGCCTCTGATGCTTGATTTCAGCTCAGGTCATGATCTCATGATTCCCAGAACTGAGCCCTGGTCAGGCTCTATGTTGACTGTGGAGCCTGCTTGGGAGTCTCTCTCTCTGCCCCTCCCCCACTCAACACATAGCACACATGCTCTCTCTTACTCTCTTGTGCTTTCTCTCTCTCTCAAAATAAATAAATAAACTTAAAATAAAATAAAGACTTTAACATCTGTGTTCACAAGTTAGTTTGGTCCGTAATTTTCTTATATTGTCCTTTCAGATTTTGAAATCAAGGTAAGGAGATCCACATGAAATGAACTGGGAATATTTCCTCCATTTCTGTACTTAAGAATAGTTTGTATAAGATTGGAGTTAATTCATCTACTAGAAGTTTGGTGGAGGGGTGCCTGGTTCCTCCATTGGTTAAGCATCCAACTCTTGGTTTCTGCTCAGGTCACAGTCTCGTGGTTTCATGAGTTTGAGCCCTGCATTGGGCTCTGCACTGGCACTGTGAAACCTGCTTGGGATTCTCTCTTTCTTCCTCTCTCTCTGCCCCTCCCTCACTTGCACCGTCTCTGTCTCTCTCAAAATAAATAAATAAACTTAAAGAATAAAATAAATGTTTGGTGGAAAATAAGAGTGCGGTACTGAGCCTTTTTGAGAACATAAATGGGAGAAAAGATTTTAACTATTTGTTCCATTTCTTACTAGTTTAAATTTTATTTATTTTTCCCATTTCTCCTTAAGTGTATTTAATTTATATTTTTCTAAGAATTTGTTCATTCTATCTGATATTTTTAATTTGTTGGCATAGTATTTGAATCTTAACGTTTTATCATTTAAACTACACATAATGCTTAGTTATGCCTTGCCTTTATTACCAATAATATTTTTTCACCTTTTTTTCTTGCTCTTACCAGAGTTTGTCAATTTTGCTATTCATTTCAAATAATCCATTTTAAACTTTGTTGATTGTCTCTCTTGTATGTCTGTTTCCTTTCCACTGGTTCTCTATTAATTTCCTTTTGTTTTTGTCGGGTGAATTCAGTTTTTTGCTTGTCTAATTTCTTAAACTTACTCACTTTAAGAGTTTTTCTTTTTTAAAAATCATTTTTAATGTTAATGTTTATTTTTGAGAGAGAGACAAAGCATGAGCAGGGCAGGGACAGAAAGGAAGACACAGAATCTGAATCAGGCTCCAAGTTCCAAGCTGTCAACACAGAGCCTGACTCGGGTTTGAACCCACAAACCATGAGATCATGACCTGGGCAGAAGTTGGACACTTAACCAACTGAACCACCCAGGCATCCCGAGACTTTTTATTTTCTAACATATTGACTTAAAGCTCTATATATTTTCTAGGAACCACATTAACTTTATTATATAAATATGATACTGAGTATTTTCCCTGGCATTCAGTTCTCAGTACTTTCTAATTTTTATTATGATTTCTTCTTTGACCTGGTTTTTAGAAATGTTTGATTTCCAGAACTATGAGTTTCATCTTATTTTTTTGTTAATTATTTCTAGCTTGAGTTCATTGTGGCCAGAGAACATGTTCTACATGACACTAGGTATTTAAAGTTTGGTGAGCCTTGCTTTATGGCAACAATATGTGGTTAATCTCGTAAAAGTTCTAAGTACCTTTGAAGAGAATGAGCATTTTGCAATTGATTCATTAGGTTAGGCTTGTACTTGTATTATTCAGATCAGTACTCTCACAGATTCGATGTGTCTGATCTCTGTGTCATGACACAAATATGTTAAAATCTATCAACTGTGATGGTGTGTGTCTTTTCATCCTTTTCATTTCATATACCTATATACAAATATGATATTATTAAGTAGATCTATACAAATTAAATTGTTAAATTTGCTAGTAAATTGAAACTTTTTGTACTTTGCAGTTACCTTTTTTCTCTATTAATGTTGTTGCCCTGAAATATGTTTTGCCTGATATTTACATAGTTACAGCATTCTTTTTTTAACTATCATTTTTGTTCCAACCTTCCATTTATAAACTGTATCCTGAAGGGTTTTAGGTGGGTCTTTTATTTTATTTTTATTTTTTTTAAATATTTTTTATTTTATTTCTAGGAGAGAGAGAGACAGCATGAGCAGGGGAAGGTCAGAGAGAGAGGGAGATACAGACTCTGAAATTGGCTCCAGGCTTTGAGCTGGCAGTCAGCACAGAGCCCGACGTGGGGCTCAAACCCACGAACCGCTAGATCATGACCTAAGCAAAAGTCGGATGCTTAACCAACTAAGCCACCCAGGTGCCCCGGGTCTTTTATTTTTTAATAAAGACTAAAAATCTTTGTCATTTAAGTGGATCACTATTTGCATTTTTTATTCTTTTATATGCCTGCAAATAAAGTTAGTAAACATAATAAAACAGAAACTGAAATCAGTTTCCTCAAACACTGACATTCTAAAACTTATCTAACAAAGTAGCAAGTATTTCTGCATTATATAGAATATTTCAAACCCAACTTACCAAATTATTTAGTGCTTAATGATGTTTTTGAGTATGTTGCATATAGTATATATTTATTCTGTGCAATATTGAATGTAAATTGCCTTGTATGTTTGATAAAAATAGGTACTGTTCTATAACTAAACAAAAAAATCATTTGTTAAACATGGCATAGATACTATCTAAATTGGATCTAGGTGTTAGTGCTTCTAAGTGCCTGGCAGAAGCAAACACAGAAGCTAAACCCTCAGGAAAATAGCATTAGCAAGAGATAAGACATTATCAGGAAAACAACTGACATACATCTGCAAGAGCTGTGAAGTCTCTTTCCTGAACATACACAGAACTTAACATTTTTGCTGATACATAATGCGGATATATCAAAATTGGTTTTCATATCAGATAATACATTTTTTATGAAGCATATGCAAGTCATTATTGCACATATCTAAATACTGAGAGCTCAGAAGTGAAGGATATCTCTATTTGAAATTATTTCTACTCTTCTCTTTGTGTGCTTTCTATTTGTCTGACCTTATCTGTTTCTTTTTTGTTTGTTCTACCTTTCTAAAATATTGATGGAATGTCTTTGCTCACTCATTTTTCCCCACAGATTTGAAAGTTAAATATTCTATATCCTTTTTTTTTCAGGTGCTACTTATCAAAATCTTAAATTATTATTTCAGTCCTTTTAAACAATGATCTTATTACACTTTTCAATCTAATTATGACCTTCCCAACTTATATGTAATTTTTATTGGATATCAACATTCTACCCTTTTTTAATCCCCAAAAGAAGTATTGTTTTGTGCATTCAATGTTATTTATATTTACCCACATATGTGCCACTTTATTTTTCTTTAATCCTTCTTGCATCTTCCACGTGCAATTGATTTTCTTTTGCTTGGTGTACATCTGTTGAATTTTTTAAAGAGAGTATCTTTTGATACAAACTCTCTCAGTTTTCCTCATCTATAATATTTTTTTCTTTTTTCATTCTTCAAAGTTATTTCTTCTATGTGTGTAATTCTAGATTAATAGGTATTTTCTCTCACCACACTAAAATATCCCACTGTCTTCTGGCTTCCATGGTTGGTCCTAAGAAGTCAATTGTCAGCCTAAATATACTTCCTTTCCTTCTGGTAATTTTTAAGATTTTTCTGTTAGTCTATGGCATTCTGTACTTTAAGCTAGATAATCTAGGTGTTGATATATTTTACATTTATTCTACATTGGCTTCATTAATCTGTAACTGATACTTTTCATTGGATCAGAAAATTTCTCATACTTTCCTCTTCTCATATTGCCTCTACCTCATTCTATCTCCTCTATTTCTAGAACTCCAATTATTTGAATCACATTAGATTTTTTTTTCACTTTTTTCTTCCTATCTCTTTTCTGTTACATTTTCTCTTTTGCTCACTGTGCTGCATTTGGGATAAATACTTCAGATCCATCATCTAGTTCACTAATCTTTTCATGAACTATCTAGTTATCCATTAAACATAACCAGTGTTTTTATTTCAATATTTGTTTTTCATTTCTGAAAATTTTAGTTTTTTCAAGTCAGCTTGTTTAATCTTATAGCATTTTATATTTTAATATTTTCTTTTTTAAAGCACGTATTTTAAAAATGCTAAATAGCCATTTTATTATTTGTCTGATAAATCCAATATCTAAAAGTTTTGCTAGTTGTTTCACTTGTTTTTCTTACTCTGGTATTCAATTATATTGTACTGTTTTCCTCGTGTGTCACTATTCTTGTGATTTTGACAGTGAGCTCTCATTCTTTGGGATGTCATTTGTAGTATTCCCTTGAAACCTCACTTGATAGTGGATTGCATTTTTGCATTTGTTTCTTCCAAGTTCCTGAGAAAATTAAAACCTGAAACGTCTTTAAACTAATGTACTACTACTAGCCTTTTTGAACTACCTAGATGATATGACTTTAGTTTGCAAATGCTCCTGTACTGATTTGTTTAAATTATTGTGAACATCTCTTTTCCCCCCAAACCCATTGATGAGTTTTAAGACAGTTAATTTTTCTTTCTGTTTTCTTCCAGTTAGCCCTTTAATTGGAGATTTAGCCCATCGAGATTCTGTGCTGGGAGATTCACCTATTAAATCCCCTACCTTGAGTAGTTTTGCCTCCTGCCAGTATATGTCAACACCAATACTGTGTGAAAATTGAATTTCAAGTTCACTTGAATTTGGCAAATATTTCTTAGGGTGGGAGCTCAGAATTCTCATTTTCATTAGTTTTTAGCTTGTAAGGGGTATTGGATCCACAATGCCAGAAACAGAATACCAATAATGTGTTTCTTTTTAACTTCAAGGTGGTGTGTGCGCGTGCCTGTGTGTATTTGTAAAAATATCTGCTCTCTAATATTGATCACTGAAAAGTCAATAACTTATCTGAATTACATATAATACCCATGTCAGAAGATAATATTAAAATTCTTGTGTTTCTTTAGCTAGCATTTTTGATCACACACTGTTATTAATTTGTGTTACTCCAGTTTAACTTGCATTTGAATCCATGAGAACACCTCAAGAATATGTTCTATGCAGAGTCTGTGACCCCTGACAACACCACATAGTGAATTTTCCTTCTGGGAAGGTGATGAAATAAAAATTCAGTTTCTTGTAACCTCTCTCAAAAGACAAAGAACATATCATGACATCAAACTCCCTGTTAAGTCTTTCTTTTTGTTGGTTTTGTTTGTTTATTCATCTTTGAAATTACATTTGCTTGCAATTTATGTTTCTATACAGTAATAGAGACATACAAGCATCTCAGTGTCCCAAATGAGATAAGAAATTTGTGTTTGGAGCTCTTGTATAAACTTATATGGAATTAGATAATGAATCAACCTGTACTGTTACTTAAAGTGTCTATATTCTAATGCAGTCAAGAGAGAATGTCAAAAGAGCCCTCAAAACTAAACCAACTGGTCATTTATTTATTCCCTGACTCTTACTACCTCTTTCATGGTAGTCCTATAGTAGAGGCAGGAAGATATGTTAATTTTTAGTTATAAATAATTCTGTTATTGCTTTAACCTTCTAGAATATTGCCAAAGTAGCCATGCTTACTTGTTGACATTCCCTGGTATTGTATACATTGAAAGATTTTATTTTAAATGGGACAATATTTTTCTTAGGAATAACTAGCATCATTTCTCCAGGCATAGACTAATACCTAAAATTCTAAATATAGAAGCAAATGGCATATAGACCAACATATATTACTGAATGACAGCAAAACTCCCCACTTCAATACATTTAAAGACTGGCTTAAAAAGTATGTCTAAAGCAAGATTTCTCAACCTTGCCTTTTTGGGTAGGGTAACTCTGTTGAGCATGTCTGTGCATCTCAGCTTTGCCAATTCAAGGACTTTATGCTAACCATAGGCTTTCTTGTCTTGATAAATGTCATCAGGGTATTCCTAACTTCATTTTAAGAAATAGTATGGGCTTTTTTTTTCAGCATGGGAGATCAAGGAAGTTTCTGTTACCCCAAATATTCCAATATGTATAACACATCCCAAAGAATCCTTGTAAAATTCATTCCTTTAAGAATTTCAGTCCAAAGACTCAAAATCTGGGATCCACAAACTACAGGTTTTATAAATTGTTTCAGAGTGTCTGAATGTTGTATGTAAAATTATAGATATGCTTTTCAGACTTTTTCTAAGGCTTTAACCAATTCTCAAACTTCTATCATCCAGAAGAACTTCAGAATGATAAATTCGCAGGTACTCTAGGGTGATATTCAACACCTATCACTAAACATCTAAAATATCATGTATATTTTAGAGTCAAAAATTAAGAATTTATTAGGACTTGAATATTGCTGTTAGAAGTATAATAACAGCCGAAGATATATATATCTTTTTTTATTATATAGACATTTATATAAAAAGAGAAAATTTTTCTTGACATAATTTAAGATAATCATAAGAACATTTGTTGTTGCATATTTCTAATAATGTAAAACGTGGACTCTTCTTAGGAAGGATACTATTTTGATGGACTGGGGTTCACAGTTAATGTTCCTCTTCATTGAATTAGTTGCATATATTCCTCTGTAAAAGCCATTCTTATCTCATGGGCCTTCCAAATGAGGTGGCAGACTGGATTTGTCCTGCACACCAGTTTCCGCCCCTGGTTATCTATCTATCTATCTATCTATCTATCTATCTATCTATCTATCATCTATCTATCTATCTATCTATCTATCATCTATCATCTTATATGTTAAGATTTCTTTTGTATAATTATATCTAGTAACTTGTAATAAAGTATTATTAAACAACAAATGAATGCATGGTCTGGTATATTATCAGGTATGGTTGCTTTCATTTGCTTCACACATAGTTCACCTGGAAGCTATTATCTGCAAAACTTCTTAAAATTTAATTCTGGATTATTTCAGAGTTTACCCATAAAAACCTATTTTGTTTACAAGCTCATTTAAAAAAAAATTTGGCCTCAGATAATAGAACAAATGTTTATCATTTTAAATCAGGAAAGCAATTTTATTGGGGTTTTTTTTTCTCTTCTTGTTTTTACCTTTTGACTCCCTTCACCCATTTCTGCTACCTCCAACCCCTGTGCTTCTGGTGACCATTAGTCTATTCTCTGCATCTATGCATTGGAATGACTGACCACTTTATCACTTGGTAATGCCCATCTTTGTCTCTTATGGCAATCTTTGTTTTAAAGTCTGTTGTGTCTGATTTAATTACAACTACTCCAGCTTTCTTTTGGTTTCTTTTTGCATGGAATATCTCTTTCCATCCCTTAAAGTCTGTATGTGCCCTTACATGTAAAGTGAGTTGGTTGTAGGCTACAAATAGATATGTCTTGTTATTTTATCCCATTCAGCCATTCTGTATCTTTGAATTGGAGAATTTAGTCCATTTACATTTAAATGGTACTTATTGCCATTTTGTTAAATGTTTACTGGCTGTTTTTGTAGTTCCTCAATATTTTTATTTTATGCTCTTTTGTGGTTTGATGACTTTCTTTACTGGTACACTTATATTCCTTTCTGTTTATCTTTTGTATAGGTTTTTTTACTTTGTGGTTACCATAAGGTTCACATATGGTAAGTATAATAACCTACTTTAAGCTGATAACTATTTAAGTTTGATCCCATTCTAAACCTTAATGTTTTTATTTCCCATCCCTCATGTTTTATGTTTTTGATGTCACATTTTACATTTTTTTAAGTTTATTTATTTTTGAGAGAGAAATAGAGGAGGGGAAACAAGTGGGAGAGGGGCAGAGAGAGAGAGGACAGAGTTTTCTAAACAGGCTCAGTGTTGTCAGTGCAGAGCCCTATGTGGGGCTCAAAGTCATGAATCTGGGACTTGAACTTACGAACCACAAGATGATGACCTGAGCTGAAGTCAAGAGTCAGATGCTTAACTGACTGAGCCACTCAAGTGCTCCACATTTTACATCTTTTTATCCTGTATCCCTCAACTAATTCTTATAATCATAGTTACTTTTACTGTTTTTATAGACCTATAATAAGGCCTTTACATAAAGTATTTCATTTAATCTTCACAAAAGCAGATATTATTATCCCTACTTTATTTTTTTAATGTTTATTTTCAGAGAGAGAGAGAGAGAAAGACACACGGAATGAGTGGGGGAAGGGCAGAGTGGGGGAGAAGGAGAATCCCAAGCAGGGCCCACATTGTCAGCGCAGAGCCCAACTCGGGGATCCATCTCAAGGACTCTGAGGTCATGACCTGAGCCAAAATCAAGAGTCAGATGCTTAACCTACTGAGCCACGCAGGCATCTCCTTATTATTCCTACTCAAACACGAAAGAAATGAAGACAGAAATTCAGTAACTCAGCCAAGAACCAGGATCCCACAAACTAGAAGTTTTTTCTGACTCTAAATCCTAAGCAGTTTAAAAGCAATTTATTAGTAATTATTGTTCCATGTTTGATTTCACTAACCAAAATAATATTGGGTGTTGTCCTCTGTTTCTTCCTCATTTTTAATCTTCCTATTCACATCATAAAGTATCTTCTTTCTTAGGATGAATTTTTCAGCTACATCCCTTTTTTTCTCAACATGCTTCAGCCTCACATACAAGATAAGATGCAACAACAAAAACAAGGCAACTTGGTTTCAATCCCATTTTCCTTCTGTTTTTCAGGATACCTGCCTCTCACACAAACTAACTCTTTACTTTCAAGATTTCTACATAAGGCCACTGTTTCTTTGTGCCATTTTGATCCTGTTTCCATGATCCAGAGCATTGCTGGCACAGAGCTACAGACCTCAAGATGACCATAACCTCAAGCCAGTGAGCTCTGGCTTTCATCGGCCTTCTCCTTTTACCCTAAGTGGGCCATGAGTCTTACCTTTTGTAGCTGTGACTCAAAAAGTAGGAAGTGTTACTCTCAGTAGCCAAGCAAAGAGGATTAGTCTTAAAGTCATTGGTTTTCAGAGATCATTTTAACATCCTTTTAAATATAATTTTAGTCAGAAGTCTCATAATAACAGAGAAAAACAAATCTCCAGGTAAAACTTGGATGCCCCTCTCCTGTCAATTACTGACCTGCCTGAAGGACTCCAGGTGTTCCCCTATAGCTCTGAGCAGCAGTGTTTGAAAACTGTGTTGAATAGTTAAGAGATAATCAGCCCTTTAAAGATACATAACTATAAATGTAACTATATAGATAGGTAGATACTCTTAGATGATCTGGTCAGTTCCTCAGTCTTTTCTTATAAATAAAATAAAAAATATATTGTTTATCCAACATGCTTCTTCCTTCCAGGTAAAACTAAACATGCATATATTATATTAAATTGGACTTTTGTGGAAATGTTAGTTTATCATTAAAAATATATAGATTTTATTAAAAATGTTATAAAGGCAGAATCAATAGAAAGTGTCCAAGTTGCCTCAGACCTCACAACTGGCAGTGAAATATTGTCAGTCAAAATTGCAGCTCTGTTGTCACGTCTAAATGACTCCTCAGACTCAGCCACAGGACCTGTGAGAGTGGCATGCTGGCCACTCAAGTCTCACATGAGTCGACATTGTGTTTTGTTTAGAACCTTTCTCAGACCCAAATCGTCTGCTTGCTTGCCCTTCAGAATCATGATCTCCACTCCCTCATTTTTTAATTCTTTCTCTTCCTATTCTGACCTAATTCCTGTTTCTACAATTCTACAAGGAAACAAAAAACGGAAACTACTTCTTCAAATTATTTCCTTGTTGCCAGATCCAAAATCCTTGTCTCATTTGATCTCTTTCCAACATTTCTCTGTTGAAGCTTCTTCTCTGGCTAGGGTGGCATTGATTCTTTGTAGTTACTCTGCTTTCTCTGTTTCCATCTTCTCTCTTCTTCCTTTCTTCCTTTTTCTATACCCCAACTACCCTAAATGCTCATGCTCACCAGCATTAGGTCCTCAGGCCTCTTCCTTTTTAAGCTAATATATATGTTTTCCCAGGTAATCTGATCCCAAGCTATAACTCTCATCCATCACATATATGCCGGTGTATACACACACACACACACACACACACACACACACACACACACACACACACACATATGATTTACTGCTTTACTCTCTACCCTCCTCCTTACAGTCACACCTATAAAAGCACCCTGGGCTCTAGTAGAACCCAACTTCTTTTCTTTCTCAAAGCACAATCAGCTCTCTAGACTTCACATTTTCTCAAATGTTTTCTCTTTGAATATCCTGCCTTCATGTCTTCATAAAAGTCCAGTTACTTCTCAAGACTTAGCTCAGCAATTGCATTCTTCAGGAAACCCTGTGTACAGGTTTACATAACAACCCATAACATCCTTTGCAAACCTCTGCAAACTCATCACCATGTTATAGTTACTTGCCCACTTATCCATCTTCCCAACTAGCCCATGAACATCATAAGATTCAGGATTGTTTTTCATCTCTGTACCCATTTCAGCTAGCACAACACCTGAAGTTAATGATCACTTGTTGAAAAAATGAGTAAGTTTTGGGAGGTTCATAAAGGATGCCTTCTTAATTCCTCTTTGAAAAAGTTTTGATAAAATGTGAGTACCACTAGGGGGCACAGAATTATAACACAATTTTCCAGTACAGTAGCTCAAAGATGTTTTCCTTCTGTATCAATCTTTTAACACAGTTTTTAAATACATGGATCTTTAGAAGATCCAATAGCTATACTCAAATTACCTTCAGAAGGAAGAGCTGAAGTAGTTGGCTGAAAGAAAAAGTAGCCACCATACCAGCATGTCAGAAAAAATGAAATTAGGCACTTGTATCACTCAGCCAAATACAACAAACAGTTTTATGAATAAAAGTGAAGGTAGTATTAGGAAAAAGGTTACAATGTAAACACAGTTTCAAGAAATTGATACTACAAGATTTGGGACTGTTTTAAAATGTTCAATAGAAAAAAGTATCTATGAAAGGAAGCTCTTCCTTCTTCAGGAAAAGTGAACAGGAATATTGAGGCTATTTCTGTGTTTAGAATTGCTTTAAAACAACTAATAGAAATTTCCCAATCCTTTTCTTTTAGGAAGAGAAACTGTCAAAATTATTAACACATATTACTAGGCTAAGCTTTTTATTTCAAGAGTTTAGTATTAGTTTAGTAATTAAAAATCTAGGCTTTTGTTTTTCTTTCAGTGGGTTTTATTTTGTTTTGTATTAAATACCCATAAGTTTAAGGGCTGGCTCAACAATGATTCATTTTGAAAAACTATTCACTTATCCACACCTCAGTTTCTTCTCCTATAAATTTGAGTATGATTGCAGTGCCTACTTGTGAGGCTATTGTCAGAATCAAATAAAATAATTCTTGCAAATCGCAGCACATAATAAAATATGCTAAATATTATTATTTTCTTTGACAGTGCCTTTTAGCATATTATTTTAGTAATTCCTAGGAAAATAAATCTTTATTAGTTGTTATAATAAAATGGATTTTTTTTTTTTAGCCTTTCCCCTACTCTTTGTACCCCTACAGGCTTCTCTTCACACCCATAAACATTCCATATACACCCTTTTTGCGTCCCTGGGACAGAGGCTTTTCTGAAAGGGCCATGCCTCACCCATTTTGTGGGGCAGAGTTGGGATCCATACTGTGTTAAGCCCTTCATGTATTCTGGCAAGGCCCAAAAGATCTCTCATATTGTCCTGGGGTCTCTGATTAATTTCTGCTCATTGGGAGAAACATTTTGAGTAGTTTTTAACATTGTATCTCTTACAGATAAGAATTCTTGATTGACTAAAAATGGTGCTGTGATACACAATACCCATACATTTAAAATATTAAGAAAAGGTAAATATGTTAACTGAACCAATGGTTATAATAAGATACCTAACAAACACAATTATAGTTGCTATGCTTATTGGTTTGATTATGATCTGATAGGAGGGAAACCTAAGCTAAGGAAAATGATGGTATAGCTTAAAGGGCATTCTATTCAAGAGTTAAGAGACTTCACTTCTACCTCTAGGCCTACAAGACAAATAGCTAAGCCTTGAGCAAGTCACTGAACAGCAGCCAAACAATGGATTTCCATTTCATCAGTAAATTTCCTTTTTGCTCTAAGGTTTGAGGATTCTGTTTATCATTATTACTATCCTGGTTGACCCAGGAATCTCACATGGCTCAAAGTGTATCCACATCACTAAAAAGTGGCATTTGTATCACTCACTAGTTTATGTGAACTCATAATCATGTGAGCATGACTTGATGGGAAGATATGAGGGGGGAGGGCTGGAGCAAATGGGAAGATGGAAAGTCACAGAGAAAAAGGAACAGGGGAGAGTAATGGGATCACTGACACTCTGTGATACCAGCTCAGATCTAGCTGTTCTTCCTGAAAAGTCTTACCTAGGCATCTCCTGGCTCTTGTATGGAATTGTCAATACTATTATTATTTAAGAGTACCCTTCAGAAGAAAAATATAACAGGATAGAAAACACACTGAAATAAAATATTTCTAGTAACTACTTTCAGTTGAAACCATCCTCATGTACACATCAGAAAACACAAGTTTCCAAGGTCACAAATTTCAGACAGGCATCTTATGACATGTAGAGAATGAATAGTTAAAAGCAAACCCATCTCAAAGGATGGAGAAAGCTAATCAATTTACTCTTTACACTAGCAATAAGCATTTGCTTTTGGAAAAAGTGGTTGTTTTTTACCTTTTATATCTCTTTAAAATGTTATAATTGTTATGCACAGAATACACCCTATATTGTTTTACTCTGCACAAAATGCATTCCATCCTCTCTTCTGATATCTGGATTTTAATATTTCAGGAAAATAAAAAGCAGTTTCCTAGCAACATTTGTATTCAATGGCACAACAACTGAAAAAGCTTTATGACAATACTTTGTTTTCTCCCACAGTTAATTCCTGCAGTTTGGGGTAAGTTAGTAGGTAGTAAAGAAAGCAAGGTACACACACAGAGAATCTGGTAGAAAGGCCATGCATCCTCACATGGCTTTTCCTTCTGGAGTATTCAAGGGCAGAATGGTTAGGGCATGCAGCTAAACGCCCCTTTCTGAAAGGTAGTTGACAGACACATTGAAATAAAACCATGTGCCCATCTGTACATACTTAAATGGAGATGAGGACTGTTTGATGGGATACTGAACTGGGAAGTAAGATTTCTGAGTTCCCAGCAACCCTTATTCAATCTGCTGTGAGCGCTTGGGCAGATGGCCTCTAGACTAGCTCTCTAACTTGAGGTTATCCTAGAAGATCTCAAAAGTCTAAACCATTAAGAAACCAGCTCTAAACAGCTACTGATTACCAGATCTGATTTTTTAAGTTTCATAGCATTTACTTAATCAACATCATGGTTTCACTGATATTTTTGCACTGCCAGGAAGATAACACTGGGAAATTAAGCAGCAGGTACTCTTCCAGAGAACCGTGTCAGTACCGGTTCTGCCTTCCCAAAACTTCCTGCATGCACGCTGGGCCCAGCTGCATCATTGAGATGGAAGTGACCTGACCTGCTCAGAGGTGGTGGTCAATGTTTGCAAGAAGGAAAAACAGCTTAGTTAAGAGGAAATGGTATTCGTTTACTCGCCTTGCAGAATAGCGAAGATTTTCAAGTTTAAACCGTGCACATGAATCATTTTAAGACTCTAGATCTTTCACCCTGAAAGTCCGTGCACAGAAACTCCGCTGGGAATCTAAATATAGCAACAGCAAACTCCCCCCACCCTCAGCTGGGGTCTCGTGCTGTTCTAGGATTGGAGAGCTTGCTCCAAGGCGCTCTCCGCATCTGCCTCGAATAGCAGGGCACAGAGCAATCTCTCGCACCTCCACAGTGCGTGGGTGTGAAGTGTATTAGGGGAAAGCGACAGTGACTCTGGGTACTGGTGCTTGGCTCACAGTCACGTGGCACCGCGGCCAGCTGCATCTAGTGGCTCCGGCTCAGAGCTAGTAACCGCCAAGGAGAGGCTTGGGGGAACAGGAGGGAGGGAAGCAGGGTCCTGTGAGTGACCGGGAGAGAGCTTCACGCAGACAACAGTGTAACAATGCAAAGTAAAAGAAAGTAAAAGTAAAGCATTTAAATGGAGCTACTGCCAGAGGCAGAAAGGAGCTGCCGCGAGCGTGGGTGTGTGTACAGGAGGGAGTTGAAAGAGTATCTATCCCTGAGGGGCGGAGAAAGCTGAAATAAGACTTTTGCTTTAGTATTGCCTCGGTTTCAGGCTTCTAGAAGGAAAAGGCAGACGGGATCACTACCTTGAGATCATATGCTCTGGTGGAACGTTCTTTCTTCAATCTAACTTGGTGGTTGTTTTCTTTCGTAATATTGTAGGGGTGGCTGAGGGGGTGGGGGGAATGTGAGAATCCACTCTTTTGGTAGAAGTTCCCAAGCCTGGCTTCCTTTCAGTTTCCCCACACGGACTGTGAGGTTTAACTGCTTAAGCTTTACAATGCAATGTTGCTGATGGCCAGAGGCCGAAGCCAGTAGCATCGTGGCCTCCCTCCCCGCCAAGGGCGCGCACGCTTTGGTTCTCTAGAGTGTCAGGTGGTGGGAGACTCAAACAGTCCTAACTCGCCACACGTGTCTCACCGTGTAAGTTACAGCCTAAAGGGGTGAGGGAAGGACCCCGACAAGCCAGGACAATCCTCCAGGATTGTTCTTCCAGACTCTGGGGCCGCCGCTGGCACTTAACAGTTTTGTGACTTTTTCGGACTTAAATGGAGATTTCCTGACGAAGGGAACCCAATTCGCTCTCCCGTGCTTCGCGCCGCTGTCAGGCGGAGCCCAGGGGCAGGCAACTCCTTAACCGCGGAGGAGCTACTCAGCGGCTTTTATGCCCTCCCTACACTCCACCCCCCGGGCTGGGAAGGGATGTCCAGTTACTCGAGGGTTCGCTGCCTGATGCTGGGATGGAAAGTCACAGCCTGAGAACTGGAGGGAGCCTCGGGGAGATGCCCGCTGCCCGCCTCTCCAGCCTGTTCTGCCGGTCTGCACACTGAACTGGCGGGGACCCGAGCGCCACTGCCCGGAGCGTCGCCCCACGCGCTCAGGTACTGGCTGGTACCTGAAGGGCAGGTCAGGGCCGTTCCACACACCCCTCTTGCGGAAAGGACAGCGGGACCTGGCCGGCATCTTAGCGGCGGGAGTGAGCGGAGACCTGCATCTCCAGTTTCTCTTCGGGGCGCGAGGCCGACTTACCTTCCGGACAGCTCCAAAGCCCCTGAGGCAACTCAACCACACTCCCGCCTCCAAGAGGGGCTTTGGAGCCAGGGGAGGGGGCGGACGCAGTCAGGGCGTGGGGAATCTAGTGAGAGAGGAAAGGCGGGAGCCTGGGACCGGGTGTGCGCGGCTGGGAGCGCGCCTCGGAGCGCCCGGCACTCCGCGGGTCCGGCCCTGGGGGCACTTGGGAAGGAGGGAGTGCTAGCTGCGGTAATAAGAGGAAGCAAGGGAAACCCTGTCAAAGTGACGCCCCACACAGGTCCTGATTTCGAATTCGAAGCTAAAGACTGCCAGAAATTGGGCCTCCTTCGCACGCCCCTCTCCGCCCCCACCCCAAAGCCCCAGCGGTTTGCTGGCTGCTTGCTTCCCCGCCCCTAGCTCGGAGGTCGCGGGCCGGCGGGCGCTCCGTCGGCCACGGCTTCCTCCTCGAAACCCGCCCGCGCGCATGAGGCCGCTGCCCCCGCCACAGGCACTGGCGCCCCCCTCGCGGTGCCCGTGGTGATGCCATGCCCCGCCACCACGCGGGAGGAGAGGAGGGCGGCGCCGCCGGGCTCTGGGTGAAGAGCGGCGCGGCGGCGGCGGCGGCGGCGGGCGGGGGGCGCCTGGGCAGCGGCATGAAGGATGTGGAGTCGGGCCGGGGCAGGGTGCTGCTGAACTCAGCCGCCGCCAGGGGCGACGGCCTGCTGCTGCTGGGCACCCGCGCGGCCGCGCTCGGCGGCGGCGGCGGCGGCGGCGGCCTGAGGGAGAGCCGCCGGGGCAAGCAGGGGGCCCGGATGAGCCTACTGGGGAAGCCGCTCTCGTACACCAGTAGCCAGAGCTGCCGGCGCAACGTCAAGTACCGGCGGGTGCAGAACTATCTGTACAACGTGCTGGAGAGACCCCGCGGCTGGGCGTTCATCTACCACGCTTTCGTGTAAGTACCCGCGGCCCCCGCGCGCCCCCCGCCACGCCCGCTCCGGGGGGTCTGTGTGTCTGGCCCCCTGGGACGCGCTCCGCGCCCACGCCCTGGCCTGGCGCGCGCGCGTGCACACATACACACACACACTCACTCACACTCGCGCGCACACGTGGTGGCTTTTATTTCTTTGCACGTGTTTATGGTCTTCCTCCTAGAGCCTTCTACCTCCCTCAGCCCCACCTCCTCCACCTCTACAGACTCAGCCGTCTTCCCTCACACACCCAATGAGCTGCCCCGCAGTTTTAGGCACCGAAGGCGAGAGCCAGGCAGACCCAGGACTTAGGCTGCGCGGATAATTGGGAGCTATTAGGTGTGGAGATACATAAATTTCAACCGCGAGGGGCGCCCGGGAGCTGGGAAAAGCGAAGGGAGGACGTGCGCCGGTGTGAGGCTCGTGAGAGTGTCCTGGAGAGGTTAGGAGGTGATGCCAGGCTAGGACCGGGTAGTGAGAGGAGAAACGGAGGGCTGGGTCCTCAGTCCTGGGGGCGGAGCTGGGGAAGCTGCCACTTGGTGGGGAGTGCAGCTAGGTTTTAAGTGCGCCCGGAAACACGCCTCGCCACCGTCTCCACCACTAACGGAAAATCTGTCAGTCCGTGTAGTCCTTTCTGCCACCAAGGTGGCTAAGATCTAGAAAAGACGAGCTGGGCGGGGCGAGGTGATGCTCCCGCGCAGTGGTAGAGGCCAGTGCATAGCCTGGGGCTCAGGAGCCCGGGCCAACGTGCCACAGTAGAGGCGCAAATGGGCCGCCTGGGACAGGGATCAGGCAGTGGGTTAAGTAGGCATTTGTGCCGCCGAGTCAAAAGTGTGTGTGTGTGCGTGTGTGTACTCCTTCACCATCTAGCAGAGAATGCTTAATGAGAAAATGATTGGAAGCAAATGTTTATTTTTCCCTTAGGCATTTAAAACCTTTCAGTGGCTTTAAAGTTTACTACTGTTTTTCCCACAAGGTCCATTCATTCAGTCTCCTGTTAGAGTTAGATTTATCTGGACGTTTTAAGGTAGTTTTTATGCCGTTACACCCCATGTAATTATTTCCTTTTTTTTCTCATTTTCATCTCTTTTTAGTTTTTTCCCCCGTTTCTTTATGTTAAAATGAAATACAAAGACATCAGCCTAAGGAGACCTGTAGAGAAAGTTGCAGGCACTCATTGATCCGTTCCTTGTTTCCTAGTAAAATAGGTTTTGAACACATAAACTAGGTTTCTTTTAGAAATGAGGCATGTCATCCAAATATAGTTCTCACCTGGGATGGAGGATTGGCGTCAACACCAGAAGCATTTTTTGAAATAACATGGAAGAAGGAGCTGGTTTTGTAAATAGGTGAACCTGGAATTTGACACGTAGGAGTCAGGAAATTGGTGGAGTCTACAATCTGTGGGGCTCTGGTGTCTGGAAAATTTTACAGTCTCAGATTGATGTGAATATGTAACATTAGGTAGAATATTCCAGCCAACTTTCCATGTTACAATGCACACAAGGAGAACACTGTGTAGCATCATTATTACATCAAAAGGTATAACTTTTATTATTCACCTAATTTAAGATTCACATTGATTAAGATGTGGTCACTGTACTAAATGATAGACATAGAGAAACACTATGATACTTTTCATGTTTGTCCTTCCTGATTTGATATAATTGATATAATTAATCATGTTACCTAGCGAGCCGGATAAATTCTTTTAACCTGTCAGAGTCTACTAAAACATTTAGCAATAATGATCTGTGTTCAGTTTGGCAGCAAAATATATACTGTATGGAAAAAGATTTTTTTTTTACAATCATACTTTCAGAATATTTGTAGATTTGAATTTACGATATGATGCCATTGGTAAGTTTTAATTTTCGGTAAATTATGCACTGTATATTTGGAGAGAGAGACAACTTTGACTGATGTTCATGCTTTACATGTCCTAAGTTTTGCCCTTGAACATGAATGAGGATTTACTGTAATGCAAAATTTTCTTTTCAATATATTGGTGTTTAACAGACTTTTATGGCCTTACATAATTTAAAATCTTTAACAAATAATTTTTCAAGAGGTTCAAGTTTGGATAATTCTCTACTCACCACACTTTTTATTAGCCTATCAATGCCTTTAGTGGTAGACATGAAATAAATTATGTGTTTGTCAATATCATGTGCTAATAGGAAGTTTTGCTTTATACATTTCTAGACTCTGAAACTCTAATGCTTGAGCAATTAGATAGCAGTGCAAGATTCACATTAGCAGGAAGAGGAAATGGATAAGATCATCTTCTGGGAGGATTCTACACACCTATAGCCCACCCTGAGGGACAAGCCATCTTTGGCAATTGCTTCTTACAGTTTATTTAGAGAGCTGACTTTACACATTAAGTGAGTAAAAGTTACTTTGAGCTGTGAGTCTAACAAAACCACTAATAATTAAGGAAATTATATGAAAATAATTTCTAAAGCAGTGTAACTAATTCCCTGCCAGCCTGGGAATCCCCAAATCTTATTTTAATAACAGTGTTTGTAGCACATTAAGATTCTTGCCAAGAGCAAGTGCACTGTGATTAATGAGGTACTTCAGGGATGGATTTACATGGTCAACCAGTGTTTTCACTGCCAAAAGCCAAGAAAAGTAGGTTTAAAGTTATATTTCAGGTAAAGACAACTTTCTGTTAAATATGTAAAAGTCATTATTATAATGGCATTTTAATGGTATAAAATGTGTTTTCAAGAGTATATATCTACTGAGGAGATATCTGGCAAGAACAAGAGATGATCTACTTCAAATACTTTCTTCCAATCTTTATGAATTAGTGGGGATTAGGAGAATCTGTTCCCTTACTATTCTTAAGGATTTACCAGACAGCTATGAGGTGGTATATTTCTTTAACTGTTGTTTGTCCATTTTTTTTTAAAGTTTATGTATTTACTTTGAGAGGGGGGCGGGGGGAGGGAGAAAGAGAGAGAAAGAGAGAGAGAAGAGACGAGCTGAGATGAGACAGAGGATCCCAAGTAGGCTCTGTGCTGTCAGTGCAGAGCCTAATGCAGGACTCAAACTTACAAACCACGAGATCATGACCTGAACTGAAATCAAGAGTCAGACGCTTAACCAACTGAGCCACCTAGGAACCTGTGTCCGTTTTTAATTCATCTTCTTTTTGGGAAAAGTTTAGAAGAATAATGGTGGTAGTAGAACACATGATGGGGCTTCATATATAAAATGTATTGATGCAGCAAACGTGGTTCTAAAAAACAGCATGGGAAACAGGGTGGCAGATACATGTATCCTCTACTTTGTCAGGCATATCTTTGCCTGGTGTAATGCCATGGATCAGAATTTATAGGTATTTTAAATTAGAAGAAACAGTCCAGTCACCCAAGCTAAGAAATTCCAACTCACCCTTGATACCTTTGTTTTTATCAAATTTGGTCCTTCTGGCCATCCAAATAATCATTAAATTCTGTGTATTCACTTTATAAATATATTTCATATATATTCCCTTCTCTCCTTTGCTATTGCTACTATCCCTCTCTGTTTCTCAATATCTCTCCAGTGGATTATTTGTAATATTCTCCTGCTTAATCATCCAGCTTCTGCTCTCAGTCTTCCAGCTTTCTACTCTGGCACCATAGTGTTTTTCCTAAAACGTACATCTTATCATATCCTTTTCTTACCTATAATCTTTGTGATGAGGGTCATAAGTGTGAATTAAATGGATTGAGGATGGTTAGCAGTTGGGAAAGTAGAGACAGCAGTATAGTTAGCCAAATTCCTTAGAATAGTACACAAGACACTTTATGACATGGTCTCTGTCCATCTGTCTTTCTTTCTTCACCTCTATTGTACACTCTGAATCCCAGCCTTACTCAGTGTGTCTCACTACTTTGCTTTTGCTTGTGCTGTTTCTTTTAATTCTTGCCACTCCATGCATTCTGGCTGTTAACTCCTACTCTTTCTTTAAAACACAATTCAAGGATCGCTTCCTCTTAGGCACATCTCCCCACTGCCAGAATAATTTAGGTGTCCCCAGTCTTAGGCTCTATGGCACTTCAGGATGTCATTATGATGGTGCTTGCCCCACTGTGTTCACTGTGAGCTACTTGGTCTGGCTCTCCCACAGAAGGGCAGACCTCCTACCCAGAGATAAGGAGAACTACTTATCTCTGAATCTGAAGCACCTAGCAAGATGCCTGGTACCTAGTAGGCTCTTAGTAAATGCCTGCTTAATGAGTGAATAATTTTTCTTAGAAGCTTTTCATAAAGGAGTTTCAGAGTGAACTAAAGCTAATGGAACTACTAGGGGCACCTGGGTGGCTCAGTCGGTTAAGCGTCCAACTTCGGCTCAGGTCATGATCTGTTCTTGGGTTCGAGCCCCGTGTCAGGCTCTGTGCTGACAGCTTAGAGCCTGGAGCCTGCTTCAGATTCTGTGTCTCCCTCTCTCTCTGCCCCTCCCCCTCTTATGCTCTGTCTCTGTCTCAAAAATAAATAAAACATTTTTTTAAAAAGCTGATGGAACTACTAAATCTTTTTTATTCTCTTAGAAGATATTGATACTTCATTTTGAGGAGAAAGGTTTAAGGATAGAAGTGGGAGATCATTGCTTTGTTTCCTACTTTCCTACTAATTAGCTTTGTGACATGGAATGAGCCATTTCACCCTTTGGGATATCCAAATCTTTATCTGTGAAATGGACACATCATTGTCCAGTGTCTTTGATGGAGCCAAATGGTGGAGGATGCTACAGATAGTCTAAGATTCTATCACAAAGGGAAGGTATATTTGTAATAGAAGGGATCTGATATTTTATCATTTTTTTCTCTTCCCTCATATTTAGCTGCTGAACCACTTGCTAAATGATCACTTTAACTTTACTCCTAACTCCTGGTGAAGTTGTATATCACATAGTAACCAAGCCTTCCCCTAGGCTTGAAGAAGGAATTAGTTTGTTGTCTGTCTCTGCCCAATTCTTTAAAGGCAGGGACTCTTTCCATCCTGTCCTCAGCACCCAGAACAGTGTCTGCCACATAGAAGATGGTTTTATGTACACACTGATTCACCTACTGATATCCCCAATCTCCAAAGTATACTACTGATTTCCTGGTAGAAAACAAGAGTTTACACTACTGTTTGCTCCCTGTGTCAGGATTCAATTAGACCCAATGAATGACTTTATTATTTACATATATATGCTATTCTGAGTTAAAGCTATGTCCATAGATTGATACTTGGATTTTATTTTTACTCCTGCATTTCTTAAACATCATCTACTTCTTTTAAATATAAAGAGGACTTATCCAAGTTACACTGCTATATTCCTTGCTAAGATGGTAACATAAAATGATGCATATATCCTTCAAATCGATTTGTTTCCAGAAATTTAAACAATGCTGTAGTATTTGAGGCTCATATTAATATTGAACTAAAGTACTGAAAATGTTAAAATATTAGTATTGGGAATATTATGGCCTAAAATAAATAATACCTGAGAAAAGAATATTTCAAAATGGAATGAAGTCTTGATACAAGAAACACTATAAACAAGGAAAATTGCCAGCAGCCTTTTGATAAGTACTTGCAAAGAAGTGGTGCCAGTTTTAATTTTTAATTGCAAATGGCTATTTTGGCAGATGAAAATGCCAGCAGAGCATGTTTTATCCTAACCCAGTGGTGTGAAACTACGTGAAGTCCAGTTGTTGAATAACTGCAGTTCAGAGTTATGTTTAATGATTTGTAGATGTTTCCATTTTAATTTGCTTTTCTTCAACTATTACAAGTATGCTATTTGAAGTTTTATTTTGTTGCAACCTGGGAGATAGATTGACCTCACAACTCTATTTTTTTTTATAATTACTATAATTCTTTGATGGTTCTCAGAGTTTCAGCTGAGCGTTTTGATCTTTTGTTACCAGTGTGTCCAAAGAATGAGTTTTCTAAATGCTATTGACATCATCTAATTCTAAACTTAAAGATAGGTTGAGCTTTTTTATTATATATGGCTATATATGCACACATATATTTCATACACATACCAATACACACATAATACACACACATACACTGTCATTGAATAGAGAACTTGATAATGAAAATATTTACATTTACTTTATTTTGCTCCCCTGAAAGTAAGACATCTGAATAAAATGCAGTTTAAAAAGAAAAAGAATCATAAAGTTACTCTTGGCAATATGGAGATTATATCATAATTTGAAAGATATTTAAGTATATATGA
Source organism: Proteles cristata cristata (assembly GCA_017311185.1). Taxonomy (NCBI): domain Eukaryota; kingdom Metazoa; phylum Chordata; class Mammalia; order Carnivora; family Hyaenidae; genus Proteles; species Proteles cristata. Next base: position 1,804,998 of record JAESUZ010004405.1, on the reverse strand, counting down.
GCAATTTTTACAAACTCAGTTATAATGTCTGTTGCTTCCATTTACCAGTGAGGTAATTCTAGAATCTCTACTCTTTCTTCAGTCAGTGGTAGGATGATCTTTTATAATCATATTATAATTTCTCATTTCTTTTTTTAATAGTCAATTTAGTTTAATATCTAATTAACAGCCATTATGTGAATCAGTTAATGTGCTAGATGCTGGTGATTCAAAAAAGGGAATGATGTGGACCCTGACCTCAAGGAAATTCCATTAGGGAATATGATTACATTTGGATTCGATTATCAGTATTATTAATTTGGTAACTATGAACAAGTTACTTTCAATAGTACTTACTAAATCTGTAAAATAGGCATAATAATATTCCATCAAGGTATTACAACATCATATAAATTATATATGTGTATAATCACACTTAGAATGGTGGCTGTTATTGAAACTATAGAGGAAAGTAGAAATAATGTAGTGGAGGACTGTCTTACTATCTTAAAGGAGGACTTTACTATCTTAAAGTTCTAGGATTTTTATCCTGTAGGTGAAAGGCAGTCTTTCAGTTAGGTGGGCTTTGGGCATGTAATGATATTGAATTTCTATTTTAGATTGATCACTCTGCCAGCTCCGTTAAGGCTGGCTTGAAGGAGGAGGTAGGAGATCTTTTGAAACTGATGTTTCAACTTAGACAAGAAATAATTTGGACTTGGACTGGAGCAGTGGTAATAAAGATGGAGAAAAAAAAATATGATGGAATAGAAATGTATTAAAAATATGGTGATTAAGTTGAAATATGATGATAGAGTTGAAATTAATGAAGTGAATTTGGAAAATGAAGACAGATAGATTTCTTATTTCTGGATTCCTGATTTGAGTGGTTGGCTAGATAGTGGGGCCATTAACTGAGATCACAAAAACAGACAACAGGGTGAGTGGAATGTTGGGGGTGATAAAATGAATTTAGTGGTGGAGATGTTGAGCTTTTAGTGACTGAGACTTCCAGCTATATATTCCCAGCAGCTGTGAATAAAAACTTAAAAGACGTAAAAGCACACATGAGAGTTAAAACTACAAGGAGTGCATAAAAAGAGAGAGGGCAATAATAATTAAAGGATGTAAACCTGGGTGATACCAACATATAAACATAAGCAGAAGAAATGGGAGACATTAAAAGGAATAGACAGCAAGATGTAAGGAAACAGTAGATTTTTAAAAAATGGTTAGATGGCCAGGGAAATCAAAATATGTTCCAAAAAGGAGTCAGGTATGAAATGTAGATAGTGATTTAGAAAGATAAAGACCATGGAGCTACCATTAGATCTGGCAGTGTGGAAGTCTTCATTGATTTTGTAAGCTCGCCAATTGTTCACCTTCAGTGAAGTGGTTAGGACAGAAGTCAGAATGCTCTTAATTGAGAAATGAGTCAGAAATGAAGAGATGAAACAGTAAATATAAACCATATATTCAGTTAGCCTAGCAAGAATATAAGAAGAGAGGTTGGAACACTAGCTAGAAGGAAATACAAGACTAAGGGGGAAAGCAAGAGAGGATAAGCTATAGGAAAGAAGATTATTTACCATCATCAGTAGTCATTTTAATTATTGATTATGGGCTGGACATTGTCCTAAATGCTTTATGCACATCAACTCTTTTAATCCAGAGAATAGCTCTAAATGATACTATTAATATCATCATCTCCCTTTAACAGATCAGAATTCTGAGGTAGGGAGAGGCTCAGTAATTGCCTGAGGTCAGCCACTGAATTAATGGCAGAACAAGGCTTTGTACCAAGACAAATTGGCTGAGGGCCCATGTTCTTAGTTATTATATCTTGATTGTGATGGTACCTGTGGGCCTAGGGATCCTCCTATCAGATAGCATATTTATAAAAAACTGCTTTTGGGTCTCTTATAGATAGCTCTTAGTAATGTAGTATATGCATAATAAATATTTGGTGAAAAAAATGAACAATAGTTAAAATCCCTTATGTTCTAGTACCAGAGAATTCCATATAAATTAATAATATTACGAATGTTTACTCCTCTATCTTCAAATCCAAACCAGCTCAAGTTGTAGTTTCATAAAGGTTTCCTGATAGCTTTGGCTTATTTCCTTACCTCCATTTACCTCCCATAACTTTTATTATTTGGACTATTTAGCTCTTAATTACATTTTTGCATTGTCTTCAAATCGGATCATTTATCTAATTCTTCACAAATAATTTCTGTCTGAGGAAACCAAAGTACCCTCTTTAGTATCTCCCAGATTTTCATTCTTTATTTTTAATCAAAATTCACCCTACCTATTGCTACCAACAGGACCGTTTGAATCTTATTTTTTTAATCGTTTTATTTATTTCTGAGAGAGCGAGCAAGAGACAGCGTGAGCAGGAGAGGGTCAGAGAGAGGGAGATACAGAATCTGAAGCAGGCTCCAGGCTCTGAGCTAGCTGTCAGCACAGAGCCCAACACAGGGCTCGAACCCAGGAACCATGAGATCATGACGTGAGCCGAAGTCAGACGCTTAACCCACTGAGCCACCCAGGCACCCCTGGACCTTTTAAATCTTATAATCTTCTGTTTTCCCAACCATGAATTTTAAGTTCTTGTAGTTTAAATTGTAGAGCAATTTGTATTGAAGACCCAAATTGCTGTTATTGCTTCTTAGTACAATTTCCTATGAACATTAAGTTTCTAATTTATACTTTCATGCAGAATACCTAAGATTCACTTAAAAATAACAGAACTTGCTTAAGTTTCATAATGGCTGAGCATAGAACCATTTTCTCCAAACTGAGTTTACAGGAGTTTCTTTCTTTAAACTAATAAAATAAGCTTGTTTTCTTCATGCTAGTATAAATACATTTTATTTCTCCTCCATGCTTGTCTCTGTCTCCTCTTATATATACATTCCCTCCTGCCCCCCCAGGCATTTCTTCTTTTCCCTCTCCCATTTGTTCCATTGTCCACCCCTCCCCTCTCAATTAAGCTACTCCTAATTTTTTGTTTGTTTTATCTTTCCTCTCCATGCATCCATCTTTTTGGAATGGTGTTTCTGGACATTTCTTTATACCATGTTGTATAATTTAATTCTCTTCCTTTAAAGCTGTCTACTCTTAAGCAAGAGATGCATTGACCCTATAATTGCTTACAAGCTCCAAGAGTGCACTGCATAAGTAAACTGGGGCACCTAATTTACACATTGCACTGCAGTAATTAATAGAGGCCTCCAGAAAGATGTGAGGGCTAGAGAACTCAACTTTTCTTGAAGTTTTAGTTAAGCTCAAATTTCTTAGAAAATAAGGGGCTGAAGTCTTAAAATTCCTCTGAGGTTTTCTAATATCTATTTATTATTTCTGAAATCTGGAATATTCAGATAGATATGTAATAAGTAGTTTATGAAAGGTCACATTTTTCATCTTGGGAGACTGACTGCATATATGGTTGATAGACAAATTGGAAATAACTTTTATTCCAGATCCAATTATAGAGGAAGATACATTAAAGAAGTCTAAATATGTTTGTGATGTAAACAATAGTAGTTAACTTAAAAATATTTAACACATAGACTGTTATAGTCATTAGGAATTTCCTTATTCATTGAGCCAAGAAATAGATCTATAATTTGGCAGCAGAGAACTGTACTTTTTCCTCTTTAATTGGGAGACTAAAGCATGGATTCAGAATGTAAGTGTCACAGGAGTACATAGGAAATAGAAAACCACCTGTATTTTTTCCTACTTGGAAATTTTTCAAAAGCACAGACCATGTGAAAGTTATTTCCATGTGAAAGTTATTTCTATATATATTATAGAATGGGAGCCTTCCATTTCTCTAAGCCTATTTTCTCTCATAACTGAATGAATCTAGGACTAGATAGGATTGAAAATTTAGATTCTTCTCCTCATGTTTTGATTGTTGGATACATTTCTCAGATTTCTGATTTATTTTTTAAATGTGTATTTAAAGAGACATTTTTAAATGTATATTTATTTTGAGAGAGAGAGAGCATGAGCAGGGGAGGGGCAGAGAAATAATGGGAGAGAGAATCCCAGGGGCTCAGTCTCAAGACTGAAATCACGACTTGAGCAGAAGTCAAGAGTAGGACACTTAACTGACTCAGACACCCAGGCACCCCTCAGCTTTCTGATTTATAAAGTTAGGACATAATTCATGAATGTTTGTTCAATAACCTGACCCCATATTATGTGTATGGGCCTGAGTAGGAACTACCAGGGCTGAATGGAAATAAAACACAACCTGTTCTCTCAAGGAATTTTTATTCCAGAAGGATATTAGTTTACTGTTTCCTGAGCTCCTGAAACCATTTATCTGAATTGACTCAGGATAAAAGCAATGACTGGCCTGTTTCCAGCAGCTTTTAGCTGTTGCTGCTATTGAAAGGGTTTACAAGGTAAACTCCAGAATCACCATATGAAGAACTGCTGATTGCCAGTTCTCTTGACCCCTTGGGAAACTTTGGAGCTGGGTGTTCAATTGCCTGTGCAGGTGGGAGTTCTGCTCAGGGCATTCCCACACAAAGACCAAATACAGGAGTTCCCACTGATCATAGTAATTTCCAAAGAGTAGTAATTAAACTAGTTAAACTAAATGTTCTAGTTAATAAAACATTCTGAGTATGTTTAATTTGCTCCAAAGTATTTTTAAAAATAGAAAATAAACCAGTGCTGCTTCATAATACTTTGTTTAGGAATGTTATTTTTTACCCCCAAAATGGCTGAAGAACAATAATGTAAGCCAAAAGTTTGTTGTTGTTGTTGTTACTGTTGTTTAAATCAAATGAAATGCCTATCTTCATTATATACTCAAATTTCTAATAGTGTTAACTTCTTTATTCTGGTACATGGAAGGAAAATCTTCTATTATACCCAGCTTTTCAGGGGGCCTAGAATTCATTCATTCATTCTTGCATGCATTCATTCAATAATTGAATGCCCACTGCGTGCCATGTCCTTGGAACACTTCAGAAATACTGCTTCGCATTTGATTGACTTTCTCTAGGCATGTGGGAAATGGCTCTCCAGCTTTCACTTCAGACTGAAAGTAAGATCAGTAAATGGAAGAATCTGTGTTCATTGTGATCTCTAAGGTGCTTTTCAGTCATGTTCTTAAGACTACAGCCAAACCTTCAAATATATTTCTGAGCTAGATAAGCAATCAAGTTAATGAGTTACAAGGTGAGATTAAATTAGTTTAAAATTTTCCATGCCAGATGATAAGATCCTATAGCTCTGTTTTGCTTCATCAAATGGAAAAGGTAGAGAAGCTGAATGGCAATACAAAAGACCTCGAGGGAACCCATTTTTAACCTTCAAGATAGGATCTTGAACCCAAGGAACATCGACTTTTACTCTTGCTGTCCTTGACAACTAGAAATGTCAGGAGCAATGTTTAGGAGCAACATTTTACCAAGCTTACACAGTCAAACTGGTATCATGTTTTTTGTTTTCTTTTTCCTCTAAAAGAGAGCCAGGTAACATCACAATGTGACGTTTCAGAATCACCCCAAACGAATGAGTTACCCTAGTTATGTTGCCTTACTTTAATCTTAAACTGAGATAGTCCTGCAGACCTTCCAAAGGTAAGACAAGAGACATGAAAGGGAAGAAAAAAGTATTCAGTCCTCACATTTGTGCCAATCATGTTGGCTTGTAGACAGTAATTCAGGCCACCAGTTTGGTTTGACCATCATGCTTCAGTGGCCCGTTATTGTCTTCTCTCAGAAGAAGAGAATAGTAATCATCCTACTGAAAGTATAACTTATCTTTAGCAGGAAAAATTCCCTTATATGGTTCCAGAGTGTTCGCTTCCAGTGTTGGACTTGATGAGTTACTTTACAAATTACTGTTCCCAAACTAGTTGGGTCATGCTGCTGAGAGCTATTTTCCAGAGCTCATAGGTATGGAGTTTTATTCCAGGCTTTGGGGCAAGAAATGGATAATAAAAATAAGTTTATAGATGGTCCTAAGCGAGGTAACCTAGACAACCTTAAACAAGAATAGTTAAGACATTATGATCACATTGTGCTGGAGAAAACATAATATTCCTCTAATTCAAATGTAGTTATCATAACACTCACAAGTGTTATCAGTGAGTTTTTTCTCCAAATAAGGTTAAAGGCAATTACCAGATTTTTTTTTCTTTTTGGTTAGTTGTTGATCCAAAGGCCCTTTTCACATTGCAATCTTTTTTTTTTTTTTAATTTTATTTATTTCTAGGAGAGAGAGAGAGACAGCGTGAGCAGGGAGGGTCAGAGAGAGAGGAGTCACAGACTGAAACAGGCTCCAGGCTCTGAGCTGGCAGTCAGCACAGAGCCCGACGCGGGGCTCGAACCCACGAACCGTGAGATCATGACCTGAGCGAAAGTCGGACCCTCAACCGACTAAGCCACCCAGGCGCCCCTCACATTGCAATCTTAATATAGGTTTGCAAAGCACATGATAATACATTTAAAAGACCTATTCTCAGTAACTCTGTTATGTGTTATTTTTGTCTTTGTTTGTTTTCATTTTGCCCCAAGAGCCACGCTAGTGATTACTCTAGAATAATTGTCTGGGAGAGGTCCGGCCACACTACATGACAAGGACTAGCCTGGAGTGTCCGCTCTGAGAGTGTGAAGGAGAGAGAATAGAATTCAAAGGGACACCTGGAGTTAATCCCTGATCAGTTTTTGGTAAGAAGAAGAGATGAGAGAATCAGAGGTTTCCAGGTTTCAAACAAATGTGACTGTGACCAAGTACAAGTTGATTAATTCTGCTTTAAGGAGAGATGGGACATGTAACTCGTTTGGGCAGTGGGAGAGAAAAACTGAGGGTCATTATTTACCAATGTGGAGGTGATGGAGGAAAAAATGATAAAGGTGTTGGGGAAGAGTGTAGTGAGAGAGGTTTAGGGAATAGTGGCATGTGAGGTGGAAAGAGGGGAAAGAGGGGTTTGTGAAAGGGATAGAGAGGAGGAAGACCAGTGCCATACAGCATCCACAGGAAAACCAAGGCTCCAAGAACAATTGCAGTGGAGAGCAAGTATTAAAAAGAAGAGAAATGAAGATGTCAGTGTAAAAAGAGGCAATTTATATGGAAAGCAGGATAAAGGGGGAGCAGCCAGAACCTAGAAGAAGACTCAGTGATCTAGGAGTGAACAGCATGTGCAGAACCATGTGCTAGGAGGACATCTAGTATCACAAGAGGAAAAAAAATCACGTCCTGGACAGAGGGCCAAAATAACTCAACAACCTGTTACAATGCAGGCACAGCAGTCAGCACTTCAAAAGGCATCCACAAGGTGAGGGGTGTCCCTGAAGGTATGGAATGGGGACTCCTGGGGAGAGGGTGGTATTCAGAGAGCCTCCTGTGAAAGCAAGGAAATCTGGTTTGAAAGCAGTTTTGCAGTCCCTGAGAGAGATGCTGATAAGTGCCAAGCAGTTATAAAGAGTTTGAGATAAGACACCAAACAGTGCTTGGAGGGGAAAGGGAGGAGACAGATTAGGCTGCATAATTGACAATTAAATGGGTAAAAAGAGAGAGAGAATGGTAGGTTAGGGAGCAACAGCGTAAATCTAAACCTTTCTTTATTTCCCCAAGCAGCTGGAGGTCTGCACAAATATAAAAACCTAGGGAAAGGGCCCCCCTAGAAGAGGAAAGATGAACGTAATTGAAGAGAAACAGGTCCTAGAAGAAGAGAGGTAGGGGTTTATGGTAAATAACAGTTTAAGGCAGCAGCCGGAGGTGTATAACACTATTTCTTGACAACAGCAAGGCCCTGATGGAGTTTGTCATGACCAGGTGGAAGACTCAGTGTGTGTGATTCTGAGAATCTCTCTGACCGTGGTGTGTAGAGGAGATTTAAAAAGCAGATGGAGCCATAACCCAGAGCTGGCAACTGTGTCCAGGGAATGAGAAATGCTCTCAGAATCACACACACTGAACGCGTGTGACCTTGGGCTAATCACTAACCTCTCTAAGCACCAACCATCTGAAAAATGTAGACATGATAAATGTGGAAATGTACAAGTTATGAAATCTCCTTATATAATTGCTGACACACACACGCACAAACACACACACACACACATACACAATGGTAATTTTTATACTTCCTCACCAAATATAGTCTCTTAGCCTCTTCAGAGGAGGAGATACTGCAATAATAAGTACATATAAAAATGTATGTTTAGTGAATAAATGAGTGAACAAATGAATTACCACAATGTATCACTTAGTTTACAACAGCATTGTATTTAGTGCCAAGATTAGGCAGCCAAAAATTTCCCTTTGTCTGTATAAGCTCTTTTAGCTTGAACAAAAAGATTTTCCTCAGAAATCAGGAAATATTTTATAATGTCTTTATTTTTAAATACTTGGATAAAGGCACATTCTTAAAGCTTTAATTTGAAAACACTGTTAGGGACTACTGATTTGACAGATTTAAGTAATAAGATTATAGAGCTGGTAGGACTACTCCAACACTGCCCTTTTTTTAGAGGGGAAAACTGAGACTGCAAAAATGTTAAGTAATTGCACAAGACCAGTCATTTACTGTCAGAGCAGGACTGGTGGCCAGGCCTTCCCATTGCCCTTACAAAAATGACGTCAAGTTTAGGTCTTGTGATCTGTCCTCACCTTGATCTACTGAAGATTCTCTATGGTTATGAAAAAATGAGCAAAAGAAATGAATAGTGACATTCATTACAAATACTATTGTTTGCTCAACTATTATGTGAAGAGTAATCTTAAATTTTTTTTTTAAATTTTTAGAGAGAGAGAGAGAGAGTGCTCACAAGCAGGGGAGAAGGGCAGAGAGAAAGAGAGAATCTTAAATGATTTCCATGCTCAACACAGAGCCTGAAACAGGGCTCAATCCCATGACCCTGGGATCATGACCTGAGCTGAAATCAAGAGTCAGACACTTAACTGACTAAGCCACCCATGCACCCCAAAAATATTTTAAGCATTTTCTCTCTTTTCACTCTGTACACTACCGGAGAAAATATTTCTCTCTTCTACAAATTTCTAAATGCCAGAAAAAGGTATTAATTTTTATGACCTTTCTTCTAAAGAAGCTGAATTCTGAAAAAGGAGTCTCTTTGAGGGTTAAAATATATATTGGCTTGTTCTTTAAAGGCTCCAATATATGAATTGATCAAGTAAGATATTAATTAATACTTAGTACTTTCAGTTGCAGCACTGTGGCTTCTTTCAGATATCGAAATCTGGTGAGAAATATCTCCAGAATTCCAGCAAATGGGAGTGGGAAAAGCACATACAAACATTATATGAGGATTCCAAAAGCTTCCATCGCTCCTTCTTGCTGTCTTTTCCCCCTTCCTTCCTTCCTTCCTTTTCTTCTCTCCCTCTCTCCCTCCCTTCCATTTCTTTCTTTCTTTCTTTCTTTCTTTCTTTCTTTCTTTCTTTCTTTCTTTCTTTCTTTCTTTCTTTCTTTCTTTCTCTTTCTCTCTTTTCTTCTTTCTTTCTCTCACACACTTACACATACACACACATAAGCAATCTCACTAGGCAGATTCATTAGGGGAAAGCAAATGTATTCATCCATGAATTCAAATGAGCTCAAACACCTGTATTTAAGTGTGCCATGTTAAACAGACCTAGCACCCTGCTTAGAGGCCCAAGAGATCATGGCCCATGACATGCAGGAGCAGCAGGGTAAGATGACCCCAACTTCTGGAAACTCCTTGCCCTACTTCATGAGAGGTGAGGTGCCTCCACTTCGCAAGTTCAATATGTATTTTCTAATGTGAATGCCTAAAATTAACTTAAACTCAATTTCTGCCCTTCTGGTATTTCTTCTTTTTCTTTTTTAAGTTTATTAATTTTGAGAGAGAGAGAGAGAGAGAAAGGTGGGGGGGGGATCCTAAGCAGGCTCTGTACTGCCAGCACAGAGGCGGGGCTTGAACTCACCAACCATGAGATCATGACCTGAGCTGAAGTCTGATGCTTAAATGACTGAGCCACCCAGACACCCCATCTTTGATTATATCAAATGTATTTTTGTGGTTAATATTATCATTAAAAAACTAATGGTTTCATTAATGAATTATGAGAATAAAGGAATTTTGGTTGCTATTTAAACTTGTTGACTTATAAATGGCCTTTTTTTTTTTGCACAAATTTTATATATATACATTGAGAGGTTGATGTACTGTATGTGGTCCTTCAGGCATCTTGTTTGTAGCTAGGAAAATTTTGAAGCAGAGAAGTGGAGAAAATGTAAAGCCCTCATTTATTTTTATCAACAGTTCTTTGTGCCCTAAGTTACTCCCATGGTTTTATACTGGCAGTATTTTTTCTCAGCCATCATAATCTCCTCGCCATGGTCCTGATTCAGAGGTACTTCATTCACTACTTAAAGCTTCTTCATTCCTTACTCAAACACAGGGGTGGCAGTGGGGGGAGGCAGATCAAGAAGGAGAGGCTAGATTTTCTTTGACACATGACGCCTGCATTTTTCTTTAAGAAGAGGGTTGATTTGGTGCCACAAGACAAAGAGCACTTTACAAAGCACTTTACATCTGCTGCCTTTGGTCATGGAGCAGATTTGTATACAAATGCAGAGCACTTACACGGGCACTCACATAAAGGAATCCTATAGTTATGAATCCCTGACCTTACCTATGGAAGAAGGTCTAATTATGTGACATTTGTTAAACATGCTCAGTGTGGTAGATGCTGCCCAGCCACATCGGAGTCACAGGCCAAATCCACACCCTGTGTACTAATACCAATCTACTAAACATTTTTGATGGCTCCTAAGACAGCTGCAGCTGTTAGGTATTTGTTCTAGAAGAGCCATAATTCTCTTAATTCAGAGATCTGTGTGGTTTGCAAAGATCTAAGTATAAGAATGTTTTCCTGAAGCATTGTTTTGTCATTAAAAGAAACCTCTATCATTATCAGCTAGTTGTATCAACAATGGCAAAATTGTCCAAGGGAAAACTGCATTATTTGAAAAGAAGAAAGTAAATGTACATGACCTGGTATGTCATTATTTCTAAAATGAATTAATAGGTTAAAAAATCAAGATATAAAATAGTGGATATAGTGTACATAAATATCCATTTTTGTAAATTAAAAATGTGCACTCACATAATAGATTCTCATTATTTGTGGTTTATAGTCTATAAAGTCACTGTAAACACTGAGTTAGTGAAAACTGAGTCATTGCCCCTAGCAGAAATACAGGGTTAGGTTAGTTATTATTGCTATTTGATATGTAATTGATTCATTAATATTGAACTCATAGTGAGTAGCACTATAACTCATATCTGAATGTAGCTTACCTGGGAGGCATACCATAGCTTTCTTGTACTTAAGAACTAGACAGTGACTACAACAACAACAAAATACCCCCAAAACAAAAACAAGCCACTAGACAGTGCTTCAGCACTATAATGGGGATGTTTTTAAACAGTAAAATCACCCTCTGCCCAAAAAACAAAAAAATGTGAAAAACCTGGCATTAAATGCGCCTTGCAAAGGACACTTGTTTACAATGGGGAGCTGAAACAAGAAGGCAGAGAATTGCTTTCTTCAGTGTCAGTTGGGAATGTGACTCAGGAGACAGATTTGGGGCCACCTTTTTCATGTCTGCATGTGATCATGAGTGCCCAGCAAGCACTGATTTTGGGGTTACAAATACATTTTAGGAGTAGGAAAATTCACCAATATGGAATCTGCAAGTAATGAGGATCAGAAAATATGTATGCGTGCACACACACACACACACACACACACCTTTAGGTGTGTGTGCAAATGGAAAATTCTTCAAAAGACTAGAAGAAACTGCTTGATAGAGCTGTTGGAGAATAGGACGGTACAGCAGAAGTGAGACAGGTGAGCCTTCTATTGTAACTCTCTCTCTGTCCCATGTGACTTTTATTCACTGTGAACATAACATGAACCTTCTCTGTCCTGTCTCGCCCTCCTCTACCATCACCACCATCTTTATTCTTCAACATGCTGTATGCATTTTCGGAGGAGCTATAGGGATAAGATTTTATTTCAGCTAAATTTATCATAGTGAATATACATTGACTCAGTCTCCTGGCAGTGTTGGCCGATGTAATTTTGCAAATGAAACGTGTTTTACAAATGTTAAGTATGACACTCAGAAGATGAGTTCTCCAGGTAATTTGTGTTACAGAATATTACCCTATCTCCTAGCACCCTGAGAAAACCTGGACTTTAGGGCTCTTTAAGTCTGCCAAATACTCTTGCATAAATTCTGAGCACAGGTTGTCAGATTGGAGGCTTAATAAACCTCTTAAATAATATTAATGATATTAATAATGACGTTGGTATCTGATATATGTGTGGAAATTTTCCTCAGGTAGAATTCTGGTTTCTGGTCTCTTCTCACCTCCCTTGTGGAACAAAGGAGGTGGCAAATCCCCAGGTTTGACCCCCTGACTTTAGGCTGGGCTCAGAGTTCTCAAGTCCCCCTTCCACAGGACACTCAGAACTCATTTCTGCCTTGAGAAGAAAAGAGCATCATTTCTGCCTTGTCCTTAGCACATATGCTTGGCTTCTTGGGTTACTTTGAAGTCTTGCCATTCATAAGTTGTAACTTGGGAAAAGAGGCAAAATTTTTATTTTTTTTTTCTGTTTCCTTCTTTGCATATGTCATGGCAGTCTTTTCGTTTACCACCTATGAAAAGCCTGAATAGAAAGTAACCTCCCTGAAAGCCTTTCTTCCTAATTAATCTAAAGATTTTCACTTCTGCTAGGTACTTCCTGTGATGTACTGTAGTCCTGGTTAAAAGCAAACTGAAGCTAAGCTGACAATGGGTTAAAAAAAAAAAAAGGATGTATAAGGCATGCTCATAATTAGTTATAGCTGGAATTCACTGGTATTAATGGCTTCCCATGGACTGTCACTTTGTGTCCATTATTAGTTTGTAATAAAAAATAATATACATTTCTGTATAATTGGACTTCTCCTAGAAGTATTTCATCCATCACTGTATCTCTTCTCAAACATTGAGAATATTGTCTCTGAAATATGTTTGTATGCATATACACATATATAATCAAAATGTGTGAAAACACTCCTTCATTTGAAAAAAATAACAGGCTTGTAAAGAATAACTTTAGCAACAAATGGTAAGTTTATTTTCAGAAAAAACTTCATAAATGTATGGACCTCTAAAAATAAAAATAGTAAGATTTCTCAAACATTTATTTTCTTTACCAAATATGACAGTTATCCACAAGTGGAACAGATTGTAGTTATTGCCAATCATAAAAAACCACAAGGGTTTTAGGAAGAAGCATATGGATATCTATTGGTCTTCATGGTTTACAGTTGCATCTGTACACAGGAATCTTCAGTGAAACTAAAAGGGAACTTTTTGGATCAGAAGTGGTGTGTAGTGAGTGTGTTCCACTGGTCAAGGCTTTCTTGAATTACTGAGGATGACTTCTGGCTGGTAATTGGTTGGCATCAAGTTCTCTGTGATTGGCTTAGTATAATTTGTTCCATGACTGTACATTATAAAGTGATACTGGTGCCAATGAGCAAGTGCGCAGCCTAGGTGCATTGTCCCAATTACAAATCACCATCAGCCATGTCTGTGAACCCTGACATATGAGTCACCATTACTTCGTATACTTTAGTCACATTTGAAGGGGTTCTTCTTGCTTACTGGCCCTTGTAAAACTCTCTAATGAGTTGGAATACTCAAATGCATGTAACTGTCCAATTATATTCCTGTAAACAGAGCCATGTGCAAAACCAAACTATCATTAGAAGATGCCTTGGTAAGCATAAGAACAGAACAATCAGATTCTGGTCAAGTCTTGTAGATCTGGAGTCAATTGCTTATTCTTATTTTGATTCTATATAAGGGATGTCAGTAGATAGTCTCCCATGAACACTTCCTTTTGAAACTGCCATCTCTTAGGCCAGGGGTCAGCACATTATGGCCCACAGGCCACATTCAGCCTGCTACCAGTTTTTATAAATAAAGTTTTATTGAAATACTATCATGCACATTCATTTATGTATTGTCCATCACTATTTTCACACTATGTTAGCTGATTTGAGTAGTCTCAACAGTGACTTTATGACCCACAAAACTGAAAATGTTTACTTTCTGGCCTAGGCTAGAAAACTCTGTTTTCTACATTATGTCCTTGCCCTGCTGGCAGATGACTTATGGACACATGGGATGAAAGCATAAATATGGTGAGTCAGTTGTCAGTAGAGCTAAAATTTAAAGGATGCCATTAGTTGGAGTTCAGGTCATGGCCAATGAGGGAGAGTGCAATGTGAAGTCAAGAGGGAGCAGAAACCATGAATTAAGCAGAGGAAGACGAAGGCCACCAAAACAGAGCCAGAGAAAACCACAGATGCCCTAAGATGAGAGAGAAGAAAACCATATAGACCTCAGACAGAGATTAGCTTGTTCTTTGAGCCCCCAGGGTTTCTGACAGCTGTCCAATAGACAGGCATATGTACATAAACCTTATAAAGGAATGAGATGTTTCATATGAGGGAAGGAGCTCTTTCCCTGGCAGTTAAAAGGAAGGGACTAAAAGAAACCATTATGTGTTTGGCCATCACAGGACAAATTTAGTTCTTTATGGGAATTTTTAAGTTCCTATGGGAATGACTCCCTTTTTAGATATCCGTATTGACAATAAACACTAATAAACTAACTTGGATAGAAAACTCACTTGATATAGTGGACAAGGGCCATGTTGATAGAAACTCAAATGTAATGTTGACTGCAGTGTGAAGATGTCACACACTTAATAAAATTAACATTTCCTCTTTTAATTCATTTGTTCAGCCATTCGGTAAATATTGAAAACTTACTAAATACAAAGACCTTGTACAATACAGCATGATAAATGAGAGTATGCACATAACAAGACCTGCTCCTGGGAAACATAAGCAATCTTGTAAGAAAGTTGAGCCAGATACACCAACAATTTCCATACAGGGAAACCAGCAGTAATTAAATTTAGTAAATATTTATAGCAGACTTATTATGTGTTAAGCATAATGCCAGATACCATGGATACCAGTATGGATGAGGCTGAGCCTTTGCCCTTGGAAGAACAGTAGTGCTATTCATAAAGAGAAGGGAGAATTGCTTCCTGCCACCGAGACCAGGGAAAGCATCATGGGGTCTTGTGCAGATGGGCACATGAAAAATAACTAGAATGTCCACTGCATCATTATTGGTAGAAGGAATATATATTAATATGTCCACAAGGAGAATGATGGGTAAATGGCCGGCAGTGTCATCATACAATAATATACCATCCTGTAGTTGAAAGGAATGAACTAGAGCTATACGAATCAATATTGATAAATCTCAAACCTAACACTGAGCCAAAAATAAGGTGCAACAACATTCTTACACTATGATAGCATATATAGTATTTAAAAAATGGAAACCAATACTTAAAGAATACTCAGACTGGTATACATATGTGGTATAGATTGCTTAGAAGTGTTTTATTGCTCATAAGTGATAAAAGGATTGCTTTTAAATGAGGAAAGAAAGAGAGAACTGAGATTGAGGAGGATATGCTGAATTTTAAATGTATGTGAATATTTTAGTTCCATTTCTTTTAAAGGCCTAACTGAAAGAAATACAGAAAAATGGGTAATGGCTACATAGACATTCATTATAATATTCTCAGAACTTTTCTGTTTGAAATATCTCAGAACAAGGAAAAAAAAAGGAAAGAAAAAAGAAAAAGCCTAAGTGTGTTTATATAGAGACATACCAAAGAAAGGAAATGGGAATGGTTACACTCAATTTCCCAGGCCAGATGATATGGATTAGGGCCCTGTTTTGGCTCTGAGCTTCTAAATTTTATTGTGTGCTTAATCGGATTAGTCAACCAAGTGAAATCCACTTTCTGGTAGAGTCAAGGCACCACTTCATGTGGTCAAACTAATAAATGAACCCTGGAGAAAAGGCCATGTTTCAGCAGACGCTTTGTCCTGCCCATAGGTGTGCAGCTGTGCAAATGTGGACAGCAGCAGAGGGGTTTTGAGAAATGACTGGCAAATAATTTCAGGAATCCTCGACCAACACTTCTGCTACAAAGGATAAGGTTTCAAATGTTTTGGGGCCATTGCTCCTTTCAGAATATGAAAAACTTATGAACCATCTCCTTAAACAAACATGCATGTGTGTGTACGTACACATGTGACTGCATATATTTGAAGAAATTCTGGGGCGCCTGGGTGGCTCAGTCAGTTGAGCATCCAGCTTCAGCTCAGGTCATGATCTCAGTCATGAGTTTGAGCCCTGCATCAGGCATGCTGCTATCAACCAGAGTCTGCTTTGGATCCTCTGTACCCACCCTCTATCTGTCCCTCCCCTCTGTCTGTCTCTCTGTCTCTGTCTCTCTCTCTCTCTCTCTGTCTCTCTCTCTCTCCCCAAAATGAATAAACATTAAAAAAAAAAAAAGAAGTTAATAGACCATGGGATCTGAGAATCTTAAGAATCTAATGTATAGAGGATCACCTTAGATAAATTTGGTCAAATTCTCCAGTGAAGGCAACTAATGGTACAATTTCTGTGACTATTTACAGTACCCTGGAGAAAGAGCTACAGACTCGGCAGTGAACTTGTACCACTCAATGAGACTTCATAGGTACATTGACTTAGATACCCTGTTAACTACCATCAATCTCAGAGCACAAATGACCAAAATATACAGAATCTGTCCTTGTTTTAATTGTTTTATAATGGTTCTTTAAATAAGGAAGCTCATAGGCATAGAAAATTCTTTAGCTAGTTCTGTCACTTCAAATCCAATCACTACGATGGTGTAATCCATTTGAAGGATTATATGTGAAAGGAAATTCAGATGACAAGCAAATTCTTGGCAACAGACTCCGACCACCAATGCAGAGTACGACTAAAGAATGAAATTTTTAGTGAAAGGTCAGAGACAACATGAACTTAACACATTTTTATTCACTAGGTGGCAAATAGAAATAAAATCCCAGCATCTTGGTTCATTGACTAAATATTGCAGTGACTGATATATCCAAATATACTTAATACAGACAGTTTCTCATTGCAAGTGTTATGTTTTTTTTTCTGTTATGCATTTTTATTCATGATTTAAATACTTAGTGGCCCTTATATAATACGGAACTCCATTTTCTATTCTGAAATGACATTTACATCATTATTGATTTGATCAGACAATTAGAATGCACTCGTATGAGATATAAACTAAGTTTCCTTTTCTTGTCTTCTTTCTTATAATTTAATCTGTATTAGATCATTCTTCTAATAATTGTTAGTAATTGTTGTTCTAATTATTTACCCTAACCATTTTTTCCCTCGGAACTGGCTGACTAGCTAAAGTGTATAAAAACAGTGACTCATGGACATCTATTTTGCAAGATAAATAGGTACAGTCTGGTTATACCAAATTTTAAACAACTGTCCAGCCAAATGAAATGAAAAAAGAAAAAAAATACTGCAAATACCTTGACATGTGTGTTTCAAGCTAACTTTCAGAACAGGTCTACATTTATATAGCTGTGTAAAAAGCAAAGAGAAACCAGAAATTCCAGAATATTTTCAAACTGGCATAGGCATTTTGACACTTTACTGTTTTTCTCTGCAGGGGAGTAAATGAACGGCTTGCGCTCTGGGGAGTAATGCATTTAAAAGAGAAAATATTTTAAATTCTTACCTTCATGGAAGAAAAAAAGAATTCTTAATAGTTTCTTTTTTTAGGGGGAAGCAATATATGTATATGGGAGGACACAGTGAGATATGTTTATGTAGATTCCTGTAATTATTCTTTTTTCTCATTCATCACACATTTACAAGATAAGGGCTACTGATAGGAAGATTAAAGAAAAGGTCCTCGCTCAAGTAGTTAGAGGTTTAAGGGAGAAACCTACAGAGACAACATAGTGGTAAGAGAATGAAATAAACAGTAACTAACCCTGTGGGATGCAGTGGAGAGGATAGTCAGGGGAGGTTATTCTTATTTGGTGGATGAAAGATGCAAAGGGTCAGCCTGTTTGAGGGGACATGTAGGAAGGAACAGGAACAAAGGCCAAAGGCAAGAGAGAATGTTTTGTGAACTGCTTTTGTGAACAGTAGATTGTACACTGTGGAGGTGAGGGAAGAGGTGAGATTTCTGCCTTCTTAGAGCCTTGTTCTCAAACCATTTGTCCAGATAGTTAATGTAACTACCCCTTCATTATACTGTAATTATCCAATTACCCTTTAATCTGCTCTGTCAAGTCCTCAAGAGTAGGAACAGTACTTTGTTCATTTCTGTTCCCCAGTGCCTAACGTAGGGCCAGGCACCTGGTAGGTATGCAATGAATGTTCTTTTATTTGAACTGAATGAATGAAAGGATGGATGAATGGATGGATGGATGGATACTCTGGATTTAGAAAGAAATGTATTTGGGCTATGATTGCTTCAGTGGAAAAAACAACATAGAAAAAAATGCAATACATTAGGCATGGTAGAATGTAAAAATATTTTTACTAGACATACTCTTGGACTTTATTACAAATTAGAAATTATTTCCTCCTATGTCTGGCTCTTCCAAAATTTCACACTCACACTAGTATGCTTGTTAAATTGTTGGACTAAACTGTCCTTTGATTTAGATTTTTTTTTTCATTGAGATGACAGTTTTTAACTAGAAAAGAAAGTCTTCCAACTAAAACACTCTAATTTTGCAATGTGTACCTGAATTATGTGAAAATAACTTAGTATACCGGAACAAAATCTTAATTCTGTTAAACTCTTTAAAATGGCGTTATGTATCAAAGAGTACACCTTTAAACTACCAATGGAGGAAAAATAAAATAGTTCTGGAGACACAAGGAGAGCAAGCAGACAGCTGGAATTTTTGGGAAATGTCTGTGGTATTTCAGTTTATTTTTAAGGGAAAGAAAAATTTTCCATTAAATTTTATAACATAATAACACCTAAAATCTTATACTCAATAGGAATCTTCATAATGCTGATGTAAAACTCAGATTATATTTTTTTATGAATTAAGGGCATTTTTTGTTTGTTTCTTTTGTTGTTGTTGATGGGGATGGAAAGGGTAAGAAACAGGTTTTTCTAAATTGCTTCCATCTCCTTTATTTACTTCCTCCTCCTGTCTTGGTGCCCACACTTACACACATCTTTTATTTTTATTTTTCATGGGACCTGTATGTGAACCACAGTATACCATATATAAATTAAGAAAGATTCCAAATATTCAGGTGATTAAAAGGAAATCAAACAAAAAACATCCTGCAATGTATAGACAACTTTAAAAGTATTTGAGACAGAAGCAAAGAAAACAAAACAAAACAAAACAAAACAGAAAAACAGAAAGAAAAAAAGGCTTTCTAGTCTTGTCTTTTTTAGTTAGATGTTTCAAAATATGAAGATGTTTTAATTATGTGCTTCCCTAGCAAAGTGGGATATTAACTCCTCTGAATCATTCTCTCCAACTTGGAGTCCTACTCTCATTTTTTTCTCTCTCTTTTCCCAGATCTTCCCTCTCTTCTCTTCTTTTTCCCTTCCTTCATCTCCCTTTTTCCACAAAAAGCCCAAGGAGCTTGGTGGTGATTGAGCAGAATAAACTGGGAGTAATTCTCATTTCCTCCTATTCCTACCTTCTCCCAAGTGCACTGAGGGACAGAAAAACCTATACATCCTTGGATCCATTAGGCATTTTCTGATCCTATCAGAGTCTACCTCTCCCCTCACCTCATCACGGGAATTGCTCAGAGGCCTTTGGAAAGGTGGAAGGAACACTTATTCATATCAAAATTGCTGCATTGTGTTTTAATCCTGAAAAGAGACTCTATACTAGCAAAAAAAGAACATTCAATCATAGTCAAAAGGCAAAAGTTACTGTGTGACCTTAAATAAGGAAACCTCCAGGCTTCACTTTCCTCATCTATAAAATGAGAATGGTTAGAACTACCTCACTAAAGTGTCATGAGGATTACTTGAAATGATATAAGTACAAAGCCATGCACCCAGCTGGTGCCTAGTACATTTTCCCTTCCCTGTGTGCTGTTGTTCACAGCATCCTGGATTTGTTCCCCATTTCAGTCAGCACCATTTACTCACAGATAATCACAGGTATTTGCAGATTATAAGAATCATAGTTAGAATTGCTTGCTGTAGTTTGTTTATTCCACAAGAGTAGTTTTAATTTATTTTAAAAGAGAGCCATTTCCCGTGGGTTTTCTTTACAAGTGTTCAGCAGCCACATTTTCTGACTCTTCCACATCTTGAAGCCTTTGTATCGATGTTTAGTAAACAGTCTGCAGGCTTTCGGAATCAGTGGAACAAGCCATTTACTGTATATCTTAGATATGCTCAATGAATTTACCCCAGAGCTTCAGTTTTTGCTTTAAGGATCTTTTTGGTTTAATAATGTTTTTTTTCTTTATCAGTGTCTATTAATTTAATTTTACCTCCATCTCTGATTGTAAAATTTGTTTCATAGATGTTATTTTCTTTCAATACTGAGGAGAAAATAATGTGTGCTACCCAAAAGAAAAGCTAAACACATCTTCTTTTTGCATTTTTACTGTATTTTGATGATTTTTATCAGCTACATCATTTTATGATTATGGCCATCATACATAGTGCATTAATTAGTGCATTAATGGAATTAGTGCATTAATGTCAATTCTAAATATTTGCAAATACAGCATTTTATTTTGCCAGTGCAAATATGTACTAAGTAACAATTCTTGTTGTTAAATGTAGATATAAAAAGTTAACTTTCTTGCTAAATTTAATTATTTGTACCAGTAAAGTGATATTTTCTTAACATTTTTTCAAGAAAACTTTATCAATGTTTATTAGAGAAAATGTTCTAGAAAAAATATAGATATTACATATTTGTGTTGGAAACTTATACACACCTTGATATCAGACAGCTTCATATATAATTATATTTCCTTGTGCTCAACAAATATTTTAAAAACTGTTTCTTATCTGTAAAATAGAAATAATAGCATCCTCTCATTGAGTTACTTTGAAAAATAAAAATAAATAGTAAATAAAAATGAATAATAAATAATACATATAGAACTCTGTGGCTAGCATTTGTGAAGGATTTAGTAAATGCTATACATTATGACTGACTTAATGCTATGAACACAGCTTACATTAAGACCTTTGGGACAGAACAATAGGCATAATCAACATTTTAGATAGAGGAAGACAGAAAGGAAATAAACAGAAATGACTTCTATGTAATGTAAGAATAGGAATAGAAAGAAATTGGGACCCAGAGGGAGGGAATTGAGAATGTTTGGGGGCCTGGAGAGAAAGGGAAATAGTGAGTTGTGTTTGGAATACATTGAATTTAGAAAAATCGAAGGTCATTGTAATGAAGATGTACTGTAGCCATCTAATGGATTGCACTAGAAATTTTATGTTGTTTACTTATTTTTCAAAAGATATTTTTGGTGGGCCAAAATGTGTACTAGATGCTGTGCTGAGCTGAAAAACCTAGAAGGGGAATATGTAAAATTGGTGAGTCAATTTTCTAAGGGAAAGCTAGGAGTGAAAAACAATGTGCTAAACTTGAAGAGCTGGTCAATTATTGAAAATGAGAGAGGAGAGGAGTAAATCTCTAAGGAACCAATACAGAGTCTGATGGCATGTGAAGAAAATGCTGTATTAGGGGAGAAGAGGGCTTCAAAAAATTGTGGGTGTTCAGAAGAATCACTTACAAATTCTTTTAATGTTTTTATTTATTTTTGAGAGAGAGAGAGACAGAGCATGAGTGGGGGAGGAGCAGAGAGAGAGAGCTGGAGACACAGAATCTGAAGCAGGCTCCAGGGTCTGAGCTGTCAGCACAGAGCCCAGTACGGGGCTCGAACCCACAAACTGCAAGATCATAACCTGAGCTGAAGTCAGATACGTAGGCAACTGAGCAACCCAGGCGCCCCTGGAAGAATCACTTTCAAGCACTGAATATGTTTCTTCGAGTTAAGATTATTCTCATAAATTACAGTATAGAAGATGAAGGTAAAGGTAGATTATTCTTGGCTTATATCTATCATATTTACACATGAAGATGATTACACATATCTACTCATTCAAATATGAAATCATTGTTTTCATAAAAGTAAAGATATTGAAGTAGTTACAGTGAAGAATGTGCTTTTGCCTAAATCCTGAATGTACATTACTCAAATGTTTGAAAATGCTTAGTATTGCAATTTCCTGCAAAATTTGTAGTAAACCAGAACATTTATAATAAATAATGTTTACCTTCTTTTGTTATATTTAGTAGTAAGGAGTTTATTTTTTAAGAAAATTATGGATGTTTTAGCTCAGTGGCTGTGTGCAAACAAAAGGGAATAAGTGGGGAAAATGCCTTCAGAACCAACAGGAATGGACCTATAATGTTTATAACCTAGGCCCCTGCCATCAAAAGAGACATCAAATACTGTTAGATTCAGTTCAGATCAACAAATATGTACTTACTGCCCATTTTTGAGCAATGTGTTAGGTTTTACAAAGGACAAGCTCATAATCTTCAAGTATCAGGAGGTAATGGTGTAAGTTGTCATGACACAAAGGAGAGTGAGTATGTTGATCACTGTGAGACATTTCCAAAGGATTATGGAGATTCTAAGGTGAAGGAGTCAACTGGTTGAGAGACGGCCAGAAAAGGTTTGTGGAGAAGGTAGAATTAGAGAAAAATGAAGAGTAGGAATGAAGAGTGATGCCGTGTTCCCAACAGTAAGAACAACATGAACAGAGACACGAAGACAGCCTTGGTGCATGGTGTTCCTGGGGAATGATTGTCCTGTTGGCTAGAGGAAAAGGAACATGAAAGTGGGGGAGTGATAGGAGTTTAGGGTAGAGAGGGAGGCGTGAGGGCATATTGTGATGTGAGGAAATGTTAATGTGAGGAAATGCTGGTCAATGTAGTAGGCAAGGAAGAACCATCCATCATTCTGAATAGGAGAATGCTATTACTAGAGCAGCAATTTAAGACTGGTATGACAGCAGTATGGTCTGCAATGAAGACAGATGGGAGTTGGGGAAACTGGCTGGGAAGCTATTGTTATAGCCCAGCTGTTAATGAAAGTGTGAACCAGGATGAAATAAAAAGGAAAAACTCTATATATGGGTCTTCCAAAATGCAAATATTTGGAAACATTTTATGTGGAACTCCATAGAGCACATGTCCTGATATTTGTTTCAATTTTCCACTGTGCTCTCAGATATTTGGCACTGATTGAACTGTGCTCTCATTTTGTACAGGTGAATCTCACCTATAGAGAACCACTTTTGTTCTGGGATAATGGGATTTTCTCACCTTCTCAGGACCACAAAAGCTCATATATAAGTCTTTTGCTGCTTCTAGTCTTTTTCTCATCCTGGATAGTCACACAGCCAAATCTCACTGGGGATTCAGAACCATATAAAACAGTATGGTGTCATGAACTAGTTGCCCCAGAAGTTTCAGAGACGCTTCTTAATTATTTTACAAAGGCAACCAACTGCTCTTCTCAACTACTCTCACTTGGACATTGCATGTTTGCTTTCTGGGTTCAGTTCTCAAATGCATCTCTGCCTGATATTCCATCAGAAGCAGTGGTTATGCTTGAAATTTATTGCTTTATTTATTTTTCATGAATCTCAGTTTTCCATTCAGTAAAGAAAATAACCTTAGAGCAAAGAGCCTTTAAAATAGTGATATCATATTATTTATTCATCATTATATTTTTGTCAAAATAAAATGTATTTAATTATAATAAAACTTCTAACACAAATAACTATAAAAGAAGAATCAGAGATCAATTAATCATTCTTGGCCTTGCTCTTATCTCCCTTTCACCTGTTGAAAGGTAAATTTAGTTTTCTTCATTTATGAATCAAATATGACAGGCTCAAATTCCTGTTATTTATGCTCCATGAAGGTTTTGTCACTACATACATGTATGTCCATTTTGTGCCCCTTATCTCTAGCTAAATCTCTGGCTTATCACTTTTGGCTTGGACTTAATCACTCCCATTTACTAGTGCATCTGGGATGCATTTGGCTCTCATTAAGTGCTTTAGGACATTATTATACCACATCATAAAACAAAAATTTTTAACCAAAATCCTATGAATCAAGGTACAGTTTAAAGCCTAATAAAATGATAGATCAAAAAAATAAAAGACCCTGCTTTTAAAAATTCACTCCACAAATTATTTTTAGCTTCCCCTCAAGTATAGCATATAATCAAATCATATTTTTTCATCGAGAGAAGTCTTAGAAATGTGATATGATTTTTAGCATTTAAAAGAGTCACATAACTTTTAATTACCATCTTTCAAATTCTGTCTCTTCATTAACTCACCCAGTTGATAAGTGGAGCTTTTTCAGTGAGATATATTTCAGTCCTATAATATACTTTCTCAGAGCATAAGAGATTATTTATTTTACTTTTAAAGCTTTTAGGAATTTACCTCATGGACTGTTAGAGCCTACGGGAAGAAACAGGGTCTTGTTTACCCACAGTGGTTCCTAGGAGGTCCCTAATTAGTTTATTCAGAGTAGCAGAATATGCCAAAAACTCTTCCCTCAAATAAAGGCCTGTGTAGATAGAAATTCATTACTTATTTGCAAATGATGTCATGAAATAGTCACAACTTTTATATTTGTCAACCTTGTATAATTATTATGATTTTATAAGAGAATTTAATACAGCCTATAAACCATTAGTTAAACTTTGATATTCCCAAATCCACCCATTCTCATTTGTTGGTCTTACCTTGCAACTTCTCCAACATCACTTTTTTTCAAATGAGTCATAGCTATGACTCATGGTATTTGGAGCATCTGTAGGCCAGGAATATGAAGGGCAGCCCAAGAAGCTTTCTTGGGACCTCTGAAATCCTTACCTTCTGTGCTTAGATCATTGATGAAGATTCAGTCTACATTCCATATGTCTGTGTTGCATGAATAGATGCTCAAGTACCCTTTGAAAATAAAGACAGTTTGTTCTGTGAATCAGTTACACTTATTTTTGTCAACTTATAGAGTCAACTTAATTTTTAGCGATGTGAAGACAGTTCAATTTAAAAGTTAAGAATAGAATAGCTACAGAGGGCAAAGAAAGGCCCTTGGAGGAATGCCTTTCATTGTGCCCTTCCTGTTCTAACATCCTTCTTGAATTCCATATTCTCAAGTTTTGCAAGTTCCTAGCTTCCTTTAGATCCTTTTAAAAAGTTAGCCTCTCTCAGAAGTCTGACCTGAGACTCCATGGACCCAGTGACTGGCTCCATGCCTATGTGTTCTCAGCACCTTCAGAGCCTTTAGTGGAACACATGGGAATTTCTCCCTCAACAATCGTGTACTTACTGGGCTCCTCTAGGCCCTGGATTTGGCTTTTTATCTTTATTCCTAATGACTGGATGAATAAATGCTAAGTTATTAGAGACTATAGCCCACTGCCAAATTGGATTGTAGAGAGTTATTTTAATGTTTGATCTTGCAACTGAGCAATGATTAGTGTTTCTTGGCTCAACAATTGAGATCTGTTGACTAAATTTCTCTCCTTCCTGAGTATTGTCCACTTCCAGGATTCTTACTCAGATATGCACATTTCATGATAGACGTTTCGTAGAATCATGAACTTTTTTTATAGTGATTCATGATTTTGATTTTAAAGAGTGTAAGATTTCCAAACATATTTAACAAGATCTGGGCAATGCCAAAATGTGCGATGCATATACCTTAACAATTGTTCAGATAATTTAAGGGTTTTAAGATAACCTCTAGTGGGAGAAAAATTAGTTTACCTTACAGTTAATTGCCCACTTAGGATTGTCTTCTTTAAATTTGCTATGTCACATTTGAGTAGCATTCCTAACAATATAATTTAGCCAATGGTGAATCCAATTTTAAATCTTCAGCCCACACCTCTCCTCTTGTTTATCCAGATGCCTCTTTGACATCTCCACATGGATGTCTGATAATCATCTCTTCCTAAACATATCAAACCAAATTCCTGGTTGTTCTTATTTCCTTACCCCAAATCTACACCTGCATTATCATTCCAATCTAGCGATCTTACTACTTCAAACTCCATCTTCTAGTCACTCAGACAAAAAAACACACAACTCCTCCCCCAATAGACAAGTAAATAAACAACCCCTTCCACATACATACATACATTAATTATCTTGACTCTTCTTTCTCTCAAACCCCATGTCCAGTTGACAAAGTAATAATCCTGCGTGCATCTCTATAACCTTACCACTCTGCACTACTTCCTTCCCTCCATTCTCAAGTTGGTTGTTACTTACATTGGCTGTTTACATGCTTTGTCTGCTTCTGTTCTTATACCCTCTAGTCTGTTCTCAATACTGAAGCTTATGTGAACATTTTTTTTTAATGTAGGCTTCATGCCCAGCGCAGAGCCCAACATAGGGTTTGAACTCATGACCCTGAAATCAAGACCTGAGCTGAGATCAAGAGTCAGACTCTCAACCAACTGAGCCACCAGGCACCCCTTGAATGAATCTTTTAAAACCTAAGTTAGATCATATGTTTTCTCTGTTGAAAACCCTTAGTGATATCATTGAAATGTTATGAACATTATTAATGATAACTTAAGCTGATTGGTGTTGATCACTTGCTACGTAGCAGAGTTTATGCTGAAAGTAAACATGCCTATTCTCATTTAATCCTCACCACAGTGTCTTATCATTGTTATCTGACATATGAGAAAATAGAGCTGAAGCAAGATTAAACAACTTTCTGAAGATACTCAAGTAGTGAGGTGGTAGATTTATGTATGCTTTGAATATAAACAGCCAAGAGTCCAGAGCAGGGACACTAAAAAGTTAAGTACAGTTTTCTCTCCTTTCTTGGTAACTGTTTAGCCTCTTCACATAGCGTATTGTTATAAACAAGTTCTATCTGATAATCCATTTTTATCAATGAAAAATGCCAACAGTAAGAGGTAATATATTTTGAAGGGTAACTTTGTGATAAAGTTTCTTAGCATCTTGTTTGTGTTAGAAGTAGTTTGCAGTACACTGGTTAACCACCAAATATTTCTCTTGGTACTGATGGCACCCGTAGTGTTTTTAGGCTTGCTGAAACTATCATTGCTAAGTTTTCCTGTTTATCTTGCACTTTAGTCCTCATTTAAAGTATGCTATTGAAAAAAAAAATAAAAAAAATTTAAAAAATAAAAAATAAAAATAAAAATAAAAATAAAGTATGCTATTGATGTTTTCTTTTTCACTACCACTGTATTTTTAAAATCTTTGTTCATTAAAGTGATAAGTGATAAGTGCTGTTCTCAGAAAAATGTATTAAGTTCTATTCTTTATGATAACTAGCATGAACTGAAAGGAATGTAATTATAGATAAAGAAAAATCTTAGGGGCCCCTGGGTGGCTCAATTGGTTAAGTGTCTGACTCTTGATTTCAGCTCAAGTCATGATCTCACAGCTCATGAGATCATGCCCCATGTTGGGCTCTGTGCTGACAGCATGGAACCTTGTTGGGATTCTGTCTCTCCCTCTCCCACCCACCCCCCCAAAATAAAAATTTTAAAAAATGAAGAAAGAATTTTAGTTCAGTTGGGAAGTATTAATGTTACTGTATTTTATCAGACTAATAATGATGACTGGAACCAAAGTCATTATAACCTAAATATCACCATATAATAAAAAGCACTACTAAAAATGTATGAAAGATGGCAAAATTTTTTAAATAACACAAATTTTTCCCCCAATGACATTTAAACAAGTATAAATTTATATATTTTGGGGGTGCTTGTGTGGTTCAGTGGGTTAAGCGCCACACTTTGGCTCAGGTCATGATCTCACAGTTCGTGGGTTTGAGCTCCATGTTGGGCTCTGTGCTGACAGCTCACAGCCTGGAGCCTGCTTCAGTTTCTGTGTCTCCCTCTCCCTCTGCCCCTCCCCTGCTCATGCTCATGCTCTGTCTCTTTCTCTCAAAAATAAACATTAAAAAGTTTAATAAATAAATAAATTTATATATTTTGTATAATAAAACCCAGGTCTAGTATTTTCTCCTTACCAGTGTTTGTTATGATATCCACATCTAAATAACTGTCCAAAGGAAATCCATATACAAAGCAAGATGTAATCCTCTTGTCAAGAACTAAGTAACTAATATATTCTGTATATTCTACTAATATATTATTGTTTTGGAAATGTAAAATTCTATATAACTGATTATTCTATTTAATTTAAATTATTCTCTATTTAAACTATAGCAGTCACACATTGTGAGTGTACTGAAAGAAGTACAACATAAAATTAACATGACTTCATGTCTTAAAGTACTTTTAAGACTTGGTTAGTTTTGGGGCGCCTGGGTGGCTTAGCCGGTTAAGCGTCCGACTTTCGCTTAGGTCATGATCTCGCGGTTCGTGGGTTCGAGCCCCGCGTCGGGCTCTGTGCTGACTGCCAGCTCGGAGCCTGGAGCCTGTTTCAGTCTGTGACTCCCTCTCTCTCTGACCCTCCCCTGTTCACGCTGTCTTCCTCTCTCCTAGAAATAAATAAAACATTAAAAAAAAAAAAAGCTGTTTAAAAAAAAAAAAAGACTTGGTTAGTTTTTCTTTAGTTTTACCTCAAAGCTTATCGACTTATTTAGTGTGATCACTATTGTACAATTATATAATCAAAATAATAAAAAGTGAGTACCTGCCTTAGGGTATTTTTCTTAAATTGAGACTTACTCTTGGAAAAATACAAGTGAACCCACCATCTACAACATTATCAAATTATTGTAACATAGTTAAAGCACATAAGCACATAGATAATTGTTTTTCCGTAGAAGTCGCTTTCTTTGCATATGTTTTCCATTTATTTGGTTTTATTTTTTTGTGTTGATTTAGACTTGGAAATGCTTTTAATATTGTCCTATATACCCAGTGATACATGCACCATTGCAGATCACTGGTGTGTAGTGATTAGATGAGCTTTAAAGACATAAAGACTTGGGCTTAAAGACAGACCTATTGTTTAACTAGTTTTGTTGACTTTGTCATTTGGTCAAGTTATTTAACCCTCTTAACTATATTCTTCATGTGTTCATATGTGTAAAATGTTTAGCATACTGGTTGACACATAATCAGCTATTTTTTCTGGACTTACAGAATCTCATCATGGGCTAGAATAAGCTTCATGAGATGAAGGAATGCACTGATTTTAAGTTATTTATTTATGTATTTTCTCCATTATAGCACTAATCTCTAAGAGAAGGCCACATCAAAATGAGCACCTGGGACACAGGAGGTACCAAACTTGTGGTTCCCGCACATGTGATCTTTTTCCATTTGATGTTTGTTTAATGTTTTCTTTTCTCTCCTAAGCATCTATTTGACATAGTCTTTCTTCCTCATCTTTCTTTCCTCATCTGAAATATAGTGTCCACCTATTACGAAAGAAATACGTTTCAGTACTGCTTTCCCTTTCAGTGTATTTATGTCCTGAACCTGTGGTGCAGCGAAGAATAAATTATATTAACATATAAGCACAGTTCTTTAGTCACAAATACTGTTTAATATTTTTTAATGATTAAAGGTAATACACATGTAAGTAGATATTTATGTCCTACAAATAAGGTAAAATAAATAAAATTTATACATGTGTAGTCATGTATCCATAGTTAGTTTCTATTTTTTTTCTTTTTAATCACCCAAGAAGTGTTCTGGTGATGTGATGACATAAATAACTTTAATCCGGAATATTTTTATTTGTTGAAAAGCAGGTATGGAGCAGCTACTAGGTAGAAAACATTACATTTTGTCTCATGGGAGACCAAAAAAAATTAAAACTTAAATGATTTTCACAAATAATCAAACTGAAACAAGTAAGTGATCAACAACTCAGGTTACTTCCTGAGAAAGAACATCTTTTTATTTACCTAAAGAGATATTTTTCTTTTACCTCTAGAAAAGGTTCATGGTGTCATTTAACAAACATAACATTTTGGGCAACTTAAGAAAGGAGGCACTCTTCATCCTTTTAGGAGATTCCTTTTTTTGTTTTTATTGCTTTGTTTTGTTTAAACCATGCTAATTATTGGTAAAAGAAAAATAAAAGAGGCTATTTCTGACAGCTAAAACCTATAAATACAATGGTCTAAAATAATTGCCAAACTTTCTCTTAACTTATAAAGGCATAGAGAGTCATATTGGTGAGTTTTGTGCTGCTCTTTTAAAAACCTGCCAGGATGAAATGTTTTAAAGGTCTTCCAGAAAACTCATGCATGGTACAATAGTAGCTGCCTGATCATTAAAACAGTCATGTTTCCTAAGAGGCCTAAAGTTTCATTTCATTAAGATTTGTCAAGGATGTGAAGCATAACATACTGCAATTATAATCACACTTGGTATTTAGCATAATTCACTTCTTGTGGGATATCCTTTTTGGTCAGTGGTTTCAAAATATTTTATCTTCTGCATATAAATGAGAACACTGAACTGTGCTGAGGTCTGTTTTTCTGAAGCCTCTTCCTGTTCCTCTATTCTTGTTCCCCATTCCCCATTCACCGTTCCATGGTTTTGATCTACCTCCTCTGGCTGTCCCCTCATCAGCAGTAGCTGCTCCAAGCTTGGAGGTAACTTTGGCCTCCACACAGAAAGTAGAGGACAGGGAAGTGAGGATAGGTTAGTATGGCAAGCCCATGACACTGTTACAAACTGCATTGCTAGCGGTAGTTCAAGCTCACTTATCCCACCCATTTCTCTTCAGGATTGCTCTGGTTTCCCCAAGGATTATTGTACAATCCGGTCATTGGAGGACCCCTCAGTACTGACAAAAATGGTGTTTCTCTAAGGAATCTCACAACCTATCTGGAACTCAGTCTCTGGATACTTCTCTGGTTTCATATGAACTAAGAGTAACATCATTGGAGGTGTGCCTTACAGTCTTTTCATCACACTCCAAAACTAGAATAAATAGAAGTTTCAAGAGTTATCATATCCCTGATTTACGTAAAAAGGGCAAGGAAGGGACTGATCTAATAAGGAAAGGTCCTATAAAATGTATCACTGTGGTTGCTGAGAGCAGTGAGACCTGCTACTCAGGTAGTGCAGCTCCTCAAAGGTATAACATGAGGCCTCGAAGAGGCACCCTTAAGAGCACATGGCAACTAGTTTTAAACTTGTCTTTATATTATACTACATGTTGCTGGCATAAGAGAGCCCATCATATTTTGTTCTGGTACTTGACACTCCAGGGTTCATGGGAGACCATTTCTGAGGATCAGAAACGGTGACAAAATGTCCATCCACGTTTTCCAGGGGTATGTAGAAGCAAATTTTCCACAAAGCAAATGAACTTTAAGTTTTGTTATCCCTTCACTTGCATGGCTCTTTTCAAGGCTCTGATTTTAATTTCCCAATTTTATATTTGTAATTTTGCTTCCCGCCCACCCCCATCAGAGAGATCAACCTTAAGGTTCTGTAAGAAATTCTACCTAGTTTTAATATAATCCTAGTCTAATGTGAAGGAACTCTAAAAAATAGTCTCTATGACTTGCTGAATAGTATAATTTTATCTACAGCATTCATAATTATTGTACTGAAGTTTGGTGAGACCCAGGATTACCTAAATCAGTGTTGCTTCAGAATTACTTCATAGTAAATTGAACCCTCTGACTCTCTACCCTGGTATCTTTGGCCACGTACAATGTTGAATAAGACTAATGAGGGTACCTAGGAGTGAGTATTCTGAAAATACAGCCTCCTTTCCTTAGACGCTGCCCAATGCCAAGTTTTTAGGATGTCACACTTCTCTAAAATTAAATGAAATTTTCTTACAGTAATGTTCTGATTTTAGTTATGAGGATGTAAGCCATGAATAAATCTGAAATTGGCATAGCATGTCAGAAAGATAAATATAAATTCCCAAATGAAGAAATTAAGATTTTGAGAAGTAACCCAAGACTAGGACTTTGGCACTAAAGAGCCCTGTTTTTAAAATGCATACTTCAGGGGCGCCTGGGTGGCTTAGTCGGTTAAGTGTCCGACTTTCGCTTAGGTCATCGTCTCGCGGTTCGTGGGTTCGAGCCCCGCATCGGGCTCTGTGCTGACTGCCAGCTCAGAGCCTGGAGCCTGTTTCAGTCTGTGACCCCCTCTCTCTCTGACCCTCCCCTGTTCACGCTGTCTTTCTCTCTCTCTCCTAGAAATGAATAAAAATATTTAATAAAATAAATAAATAAATAAAATGCATACTTCAGGGGGTGCCTGGGTGGCTGAGTTGGTTAAGCATCAGACTTTTTTTTTTTTTTTTTTTTACAAATAGTTTATTGTCAAATTGGTTTCCATATAACACCCAGTGCTCATCCCCACAAGTGCCCTCCTCCATGCCCATCTCCCCCCTACCCCCCACATCCATCAGTCCTCAGTTTGTTTCTCAGCATTCAAAAGTCTCTCTTGGTTTGCCTCTCTCCCTTTTCCCTACCATTTCCCCCTTTCTTCTCCTCCATGGTCCTCAGTTAAGTTCCTCCTAATCCTCCTATATGTGCAAACATATGATATTTGTCCTTCTCTGCCTGACTTATTTCGCTCAGCATGACACCCTCAAGGTCCATCCATGTTGCTACACATGGCCAGATTTCATTGTTTCTCATTGCCATGTAGTATTCCATGGTATAGATAAACCACATCTTCTTGATCCATTCATCTGTGGATGGACACTTAGGCTCTTTCCATGTTTTAGCTATTGTGGAGAGTGCTGCTATGAACATTGGGGTACATGTGCTCCTATGCATCAGCATTTCTGTATCCCTTGGGTAAATTCCTAGCAGTGCTATCGCTGGGTCATAGGGGAGGTCTATTGTTATTTTCCTGAGGAACCTCCACACTGTTTTCTGGAGGGGCTGCACCAGTTTGCAATCCTACCAACAGTGTAGGAGGGTGCCCGTTTCTCCACATCCTCGCCAGCATCTAGAGTTCTCTGATTTGCTCATTTTAGCCACTCTGACTAGCATGAGGTGGTATCTCAGTGTGGTTTTGATTTGTATTTCCCTGATGAGGAGGGATGCTGAGCATTGTTTCATGTGTCTGTTGGCCATCTGGATATCCTCTTTGGGGAAGTGTCTGTTCATATCTTCTGCCCATTTCTTCACTGGGTTGTTTGTTTTTCGGGTGTGGAGTTTGGTGAGTTCCTTATAGATTTTGGATATTAACCCTTTATCTGATATGTCATTTGCAACTATCTTTTCCCATTCCGTTGGTTGCTTATTAGTTTTGTGGGTTGTTTCCTTGGCTGTGCAGAAGCTTTTAATCTTGATGAGGTCCCAATCATTTATTTTTGCTCTTGATTCCCTTGCTTTTGGGGATGTGTCAAGTAAGAAGTTGCTGCGGTGGAGGTCAAGGAGGTTGTTTCCTGCTTTCTCCTCTAGGGTGTTGATAGTTTCCTGTCTCACGTTCAGGCCCTTTATCCATTTTGAGTTTATTTTTGTGCATGGTGTGAGAAAATGATCTAGTTTCATTCTTCTGCATGTTGCTGTCCAGTTCTCCCAACACCATCTGTTAAAAAGGCTGTCTTTTTTCCATTGGATATTCTTTCCTGCTTTGTCAAAGATCAGTTGGCTGTAAACTTTTGGGTCCAGCTCTGAGTTCTCAATTCTATTCCATTGGTCTATGTGTCTGTTTTTGTGCCAATACCATACTGTCTTGATGATGACAGCTTTGTAGTAGAGGCTAAAGTCTGGGATGTTGATACCTCCCGTTTTGGTTTTATTTTTCAGGATTACTTTGGCTATTCGGGGTCTTGTGTGGTTCCATACAAAATTGAGGATAGTTTGTTCTAGTTTTGAGAGGAATGTGGGTGCAATTTTGATTGGAATTGCTTTGAATGTGGAGAGTGCTTTGGGTTGTAATGACATCTTAACTCTATTTATTCTTCCTATCCATGAGCATGGAATGTTTTTCCATTTCTTTGTGTCTTCTTCAATTTCCTTCATAAGTTTTCTATAGTTTTCATCATACAGATCTCTTGTATCCTTGGTTAGGTTTATTCCGAGGTATTTTATGGTTTTTTGTGCAATTGTGAATGGGATCAGTTTCTTGATTTCTCTTCCTGTTGCTTCATTGTTGGTGTATAAAAATGCAACCGATTTCTGTACATTGATTTTGTACCCTGCAACTTGGCTGAATTCTTGGATCAGTTCTAGTAGGCTTCTGGCGGAGTCTGTCAGGTTTTCTATGTAGAGTATCATGTCATCTGCGAAGAGTGAAAGTTTGACTTCTTCTTTGCCAATTCTGATGCCTTTTATTTCCTTTTGTTGTCTGATGGCTGAAGGCATCAGACTCTTGATTTCAGCTCAGATCATGATCTTGTGGTTCCGGAGTTCAAGCCTGGCATTGGGCTTTGTGCTGACGACTTGGAGCCTGCTTGGAATTCTCTCTCTCTCTGCCTTTCCCTGCGTGTGCTCGCTCTGTCTCTCTCAAAATAAATATATAAACTTAAAAAAATAAAATTAAAATTAAATAAAATGCATACTTCAGTTCTAAAATAGGATTTTCTTTTAAAGGCACATGTTTTTCAAACTTTATGGGGTGAAGTACAAAATGTATCTTATAAAAATGCAGTTCATATTAATGAAATACAATTTTAGTAAATATCTGGTAAGCTATATGAGAGGCAAGGAGAATGAAGTGAACTCATAAAATAACAAGTTGAGAAAATCATCTCATCAAATGTTTGATTTAAGACCATAAGTTAGAAGACTTTATTATAATAATATGAATTAAATAAATCAGAAAGCTTGCTATTCTGAAGTTTGATTAAGGCTTGTTATTGTCACTATTCCTGTTAAATCTGTTTATCATTAATCTGCCTTGAATTGCTAAAAACATGAAGTGTTAGTGACAGATACTTTATCAGATAGGGAGACAGACTGGGGTTTACAATGTACAGATATATTTTAGGATAAAAGCATTGTTTTTGAGACTAGAACTAAGCCTTTTTAAATATACAACTAAGACTTGCTTATAAGTAACAATATTCTACATTTCACAAGATAGTATCCATATATTACCTATTGCAACAATTTAAATTTCAATTCAAAGACTGTAATTGTGTGTGTGGTGGGGGGGCGGAATCCATTCACGTAATTTGATGTTTAAAAATTTCCAGAGTCTAAATCTTATTGTCATCATTTAGATCTACCCAAGAATTGCCTTGAATTTCTGGCAAGAGAATCTGTAGGATCCTTATAAAGCTCTAATTATAATTAGCTCAGTGTGGATTATTCACATTGTAGATTGGCCATTACATAAGAAACCTCTTTCAGAATCAGCACTTGTATGAGGCCATTAGAAGCATGGTAACTCTGCCCAAAGCAATCAACCTACTATATTTTTCATGTGTAGTCCACGTTTTAAAATTTCCACTTGTTTACTCCCATTGGTACATATCATCAAAGCTGTCTGTGTGAAGGTGGTTACAGTATGCCAGAGGTTATGTAGCCCACACCCTGTTGTTCCTGAGGTAATATTCCCAAAGGTCATACCACTGGTATACATTACCAGGGATCTGTTTCTCAGTCTGGTTGGAATTGTCTTTAATCACTTAATGAGCCACATTAAGATCCTACAGTTATTATGAATAAAACCCCAAACCTGTCACTCACTTTCTTTACTGCTTTTGGCTTCTCATGACTCCATCTTATTTCCATAATCAAAATAAAAGGAAACAATTCCAAAGTAGTAGTTCCATAAATGGATTCAGCTATTTGAGTAGAACAGGAAAAATTTTACAGCTTCTACATTTGCTTGCACCTTCTTCATAAAGTCAAAGACCTGTATCTTCAAGGATTTGATGAGGTTATTTACACACTTTAAAAACTAAAAAGAAATGTTATGTATATTCCAGAAGTTAATAACAGTAAAGAGAAAGGAAATAGAGCCTTGTGTCATGATTTTATATAGGCCTTTAATGTCATTTTAAAGAACTCCAACTCTAAACTTGTATTCATTTTAGCAACCTATAAATATATAACAAATGAAATAATAAAAAATAAAATAAATTTACATATTGATTTGTGAGGAAGCCAAGCCTTGTCCTAACTTCTTGATAATATCAAATCATCAGTATCAATGTCATAAAACAGAATCCTTTAAAAATGAAGATTAATATTTTTTTTACCAAATTTAATGTACTGATAAGTGATTTACTCTTATTTTGAATCAATTTAGGTCTATAAGTTAAATCTTACTTAAGCCTTTTAAAAAAGTCTTTAATTTGTTTTTGAATAATTTGAAGTGTTGAAATTATGCATGTGTATATGGAAAGATTGAAAACACAAAATATAACTAGAAGGTGGTTTGAAATATAGATTTACTAAATGTTAACATGAAAACATGAGAAATATTTTAATAGTTATCTGTAATAGCTTTTTCATAATTATTTTTATGAACATTTATACTTAAAATCTTTTGAAGTGCATTATTATAAAATCACGATGAAATGTAGCAAAATGTACAATAAGAAAATTATTAGGTTTAGTTATAATATAACAGACAACTAACTGCTAGGGTTCCAACTAAATGTGCAATTAGTAGGTTATTGTTTCTATCTTCCACAGTTATATGTTCCATTGTTTATAGATACATTGCAATAAACATTCTGAAAATATTGGCTAAGATCAATCATCAAATAAATTAATTAATAATATTTTAAAGGGTACTATTATACCTCTGTAACATTAGCAAATATTCATTACAAAATCTTTTTCAAAGAAGATATGAGAAATAGCTTTTGATAAGAAATATGTCGTATAGGTGGATTAGGAGGAACTTAATGGAGGACCATGGTGGGGAAGAAGGGGAAAAATAGTTGGGGAGAGGGAGGGAGGCAAACCATGAGAGACTCTTGAATGCTGAGAACAAACTGGGGGCTAATGGGGGTGGGGGAGAGGGGAAGAGGGGTGATGGGCATGGAGGAGGGCACTTGTTGGGATGAGCACTGGGTGTTATACGGAAACCAACTTGACGATAAACTAAGAAAAAAAGAAAGAAATATGTCTAAGTCCTATTGCTCTCCCTTCCCTCCTCCTCCCCCTACATCTATTTCCTTTTTTTTTTTATATGAGAGAGAGAGTGAGTACACACAGATGTGTGAGAATGGGAAAGGAGCAGAGGGAGAGAGAGAAAAAAAATTTTAAGCAGACTCCATGCTCAGTGGAGAGCCTAGTGCAGGGCTTGATTACTAGGATCCAGGTATCATGACCTAAGCCAAAATCAAGAGTTAGGCCACTCAACCGGAGCCACCCAGGCACCCCCAACACACACACACACACACACACACACACACACACACACACACACATCTATTTTCAATTGTCTTTACAACAAGCCTTCAGACTAACTCAGCTCAAAAACAAGGAGGTGGAGCAAAAGATTGATGATGGGCCTCACACATCTAATGAAAGCAGCCACCAGAGGTACCTATGCCTGAAATGTGTCCCTGTTCTGTATATGGGTGCCCATGAACCTCCTATTATACTTGTATTGATCCTTTAGACTCTTCTTTGGGGGGAATCTCACTCTTTACCTCAGTATGTAGGGAATTCCAGGCCTTTGTCTTTTGTTTCTCCACAGAAAACTGCAGTGGATCAGTTTGTTTTGAAAATTGGCCATTCAAAAGAATAAGGAAGCTTTGTAATCACCATTAGGTAAACACCACAGAAATGATTCTTTCTACCATGCTCTACTAAGGGATGCTAGAATGAGTTGATAAAAGTTGAAGAAAAATAGGATATTTACATAGTCCCAAGATACCCTCAGCCCAAGATAATTAATTATAAGGGAATATATAATCACTTTATAGTGGGGAAATCTTGAAGACAACATTTTAACCAAATGATCAAGGTTAACGTCACCAGTAATAAGATACATCTATGTGATATATTGCAATAGGATGATAATGGGACATACTAAAATACATATACCTATAAACTGGTATTTATGTTAATAATGTGTAGCCTCAATCCAACAACAAGGAACTATCATTAAATACCAACTTGAGGAATATTCTACAAAATAATTGACTAGTAATCTCCAAAAGTTTCCAGGTCATGAAAGGAAAGGAAAAATTGTTATAGACTGGAGGAGACTAAGGAGATACAACAAGCAAATGCATTGTGGGATCTTGGTCTGGATCCTGAAAAAAAATAAAGACATCAGTGGAAAACTGGTGAAACTAAAGAAAAGGACTCCTACAGTTTAGTTTGTAATGTTATGTAATGTAATGCTAATGTAATGTTGTATTAATTTCTGGGTTTTGATAAATGTATGCTGCCATTGGGGAGACTGGGCAAAGAATGCATAAATTCTATATATTTTTGCCTCTTTTTCTGTAAGTCTAGAATGAATTCAAAATTTAAAGAGTTATTTTTTAAAAAAGCAATTTGACAGTTCAGAGAAATTTAATTCAATTGTATTGACTAGACATAATTACTGAGTACCCACTATGTGCTAAACACTGCAGAGGATACTATCATGAGTAAACACAGTTTCTTTCCTCAAAAAATTTAGAGTTTAGTGAGAACAATAAAATAAAGTAAATCAGTGACATGAGAGCTGACACAAATGAGGCAGGGATGACCTGCTGGGACTGTGTGTGTGTGTGTGTGTGTGTGTGTGTGTGTGTGTGTCTTTTTATAATAGGTTTAGAAAACCTTCTTGTGAATATGACATAATAAAACTTGAAGATTGAATTTTGACAGAAGACAGAAAAGGATTTCAGGTAGAGATTAGCATAAGAAAACACAAAAAAGTGAGGGTATTTGGAACTAACTGGTGGCCTAGTTTGCCGAAGCATAGACTGCTACTTGTATGTTACTTCAGGTGATTAATGAAGTCTTAACTCAGACTATCAAGACAAAATACCATAGACTGGGGGGTAAAAACAATAGAAATGTGGAAATGTATTTTCTTATGGTTTGGGGGGCTAAAAATCCCAGAGCAATGTGCTGGCCAATTTGACTCCTGGCGAGCGCTCTCTTCCTAGGCTAGAGATGGCTGCTTTTTCACTGTGACCTCATATTTGCTTAGAGAAAGCAGGAGCTTTTTCATGTCTTGTCTTATAAGAACATTAATCCTATCAGATCAGGGCCCTCCATTATGACTGCATTTAACTTTATCTCCATAACGGCTTCTCCTTCAAATACCATCATATTTGAGGTTGAGACTTGAACATATCAGTCCATAATATTCCCTCCTTGGTTTCTTTTATACAGAATACATTTGTTCCATCCCAACAGCCTCAAAGTCTTAACTCAGTCCAGTACCAACACTAAAGAAATCCAAAATCTCATCAGTGTATTGTCTAAGTCACATATGGGTAAGATTGAGGATAAACCTGTGGCAAAACGCCTCTCCAACCATAAACCTGTGAATCTGACAAGTTAGGTGCTTCTGAAACACGATGGTGGAACAGGAACGAGAGAATAGGATATTCTCTTCCCAAAAGGAGAAATTGAAAAGAAAGATGACAGATGCTAGGCACGTCCCAAACCCAGCAAGGCAAATGCCATAGAATTTTAAGTCTTGAGAATAATCCTCTTTGGCTGGATATCCCACCTGCCAGGCCCACTAATCTCAACCCTGTGACTAGGTAGAGTGGGCCCACCCCTTCAGCTGGGGGTTTTGACCTTGTCCCCCTGGCTCTGTGCAAGTGCCCAGCCCTCTGAAACCTGTAAGGAAACAGCCTTGCTCCTGGGGTTGTAATGGCAGACCTAATGATCTCTGAATTGCCTGAGGAGTCATTCCTCCTTTTCCTTGAGGAATAGCCTATATTCACTGCCCAGTAACTCCTTTGTCTGGTCCTGTGAAATCTACAAAGTCTGACAGTTTTCCTTTATACTGTCCTGCTATCTCTGTCCCCGTTGGCTCAAACTGGCATAGTCTCTGCTGGTGTAATCCATCTCAATTCCTGGCGCCTGATGAGATGGCTGAGATGGACTAAATCCATTAGTCCAACCCATGATTTTTTATCAAATGATTGTTCAGGCACACTTCTAGCGTCCTCTTTAGAACAGCATTATTTTTATTGTTGTTCTTTTTTTTTTTCCCAATAGGAATAGGCTGACAATTTTCCAAATCTTCAGTGTGGCTCCTTTCTGCTTAACAATTCCTCCTTCAGCTCATCTCTCTTCTCTCACATTTTACTATACACAGTAAGGAAGACCGAAGTCACACCTTCAATACTTCGCTTAGAAATCTTTTCTGCTAAATATCTGGTTTCATTGATCATAAGTTCTGTCTACCACAAACTCTAGACCATCATTCAGCCATGTTATTTGCTACTTTATAACAAAGGTTGCCTTCTCTTCAGTTTCCAATAATCCTCATTTCTGTCTAAGACCTCACAGAATGGCCTTTAACATCCATATTTCTACCAACATTCTGTTCATGATTACTTATGTATTCTCTAATGATAGAAGCCTTTTTTCCAGGTCTTCTTTCTGAGCTTTTACCAAAATTGCTTTTAATAGGCATACTTATACCAACAGTCCATTCATGGTAATCTTGACTCAATCTCGACTCTAGCATGCACCTCAAAACTCTTCCAGCTTCTACCTGTCACACAGTTCCAAAGCCACTTCCACATTTTTAGGTATTTGTTTTAGTAGCACTTTACTTCTAGGGCCCCAAATCCATCTTAAACCTAATTCCCTCCTCATAGACACTATCTCTGTTTTTCTTTTCTTTTTTTAATTTTTTTAATGTTTTATTTATTTCTGAGAGAGAGAGAGAGAGAGAGAGAGCGTGAGCAGGGGAGGGTCAGGGAGAGAGGGAGATACAGAATCTGAAACAGGCTCCTGGCTCTGAGCTAGCTGTCAGCACACAGCCCGATGCGGGGCTCAAACCCACAAACTGCGAGATCATGACCTGAGCTGAAGTCGGATGCTTAACCGACTGAGCCACCCAGGCACCCCGACACTATCTCTAAATAAAGTCACACTGGGAGTTGAGGCTTCAAATATGAATTTTGAGAGGACACATCATTCATTCCATAGCAGTGGACAATCTTGACTTTGAGAAAGCCAAGTGAATTACTTTCTGAGAGAGAAAGGAGTAGGAATATTGTTGAGTTTCAAAGGGAGTCTAGAGTGAGGGCTTTCAAGGCTGTTTTGAAGGCTTAGATTTGTTTACTGTCAGAACTTCCAGGAGGATTTCTCATAGTTTTGTCACCAACATTTAGATTAAGTCTCAGTAGAGTAGGATTACTGAGGTTGTCCTGAACCTTATCTCCAAACCATCTACCTTTGTGTTCTTGGGTTTTACTTTCTAGAGTGACAAGGTAATGACAGTAAATACATTTTATTCATCACGTTAAAATTGTTCTGCCTCAAGGCACCTGAGTGGCTCAGTCAGTTGAGCATCTGACTCTTGATTTTGACTAGAGTCATTATCCCAGGGTTGTGGAATCTAGTCACATTGGGCTCTGTGCTGAGTGTGGAGCCTGCTTAAGATTCTCTCCCTCTCTCTCTCTCCCTCTCTCTCTCTCTCTCCCTCACCCTGTACCCCCTCTCCCGCTTATACTCTCTCTCTCTCTCTCAAATAATAATAATAAGAAGAATAGGAAATTAAATACAATAAAATAGTTCTGTCTTTAGGATTTAAATTTTCTAATGTTATTTATTGAAGAAATAGCATAGTAATTTCACATTTATACATAACAAAGTATATTAGAATTGTCAAAGTAATCATGATAGTATGCTTCCTTATAACCCAATCCATGATAGCAGAGTCCATGGGCATGCAGATTCTTAGCAAGAAATATTTGTTTGTGGTTATATACAAACATAGACAGATAGGTATGTATGTTATAAAAATTGTTAATATACATGTTTTGGAATTAAAACTCTTTTTTCATTCTGAAAGAAAGAACAATTCACTGAGTGTTTCATATGC
Organism: Proteles cristata cristata; assembly: GCA_017311185.1. NCBI lineage: Eukaryota > Metazoa > Chordata > Mammalia > Carnivora > Hyaenidae > Proteles > Proteles cristata. Next base: position 1,763,065 of record JAESUZ010004405.1, on the reverse strand, counting down.
TTTGGTATGAGTAGGCAGCCTAGCATTTTTAGAAATACGAAGTATAAAAGTTTTGGTGTGAGAAGTCCCAAGTTCTAGTTTAGACCTTGGCACTAAATGGATGTACATTCTTTGGAATGACAACCTTTTGGGGCTTCAGTTTCCTCATCTGAGGAAAATGGGAGCTATATTGCCTGCCATACCTACTGTACAATTTGTCAGAATCAGAAGATGTCATGTCCAAAAAAGGAATTTGAAAAGTGTGCTACATTTCTTTTACTCATTATTTTATTACTATAATAGTGATTATTTTCCAATATTTATCACTTTCACATTTCATAATTAAAGGTGATAGTCAAACTCTGGAGAAATCAGTATCAGTAAAAAAAAAAAAGTGATAGAAATGAGAAAAAACACTTTTGAAAAGGTTAAATGATTTGTAGAGATTATACATGAGGAAGAGAAGGCTAATAGATAATCCAATAATTGTCCTGAAGCACATGAAAACTATTCTGGAGAGTTAATGAGCAGAATGGGAAAGTTCAGCCTGAATTATTTAGGTTAATTAAACAAAATAACTTGGCAATAGCGAGAGTAACTACAAAGTAGAAATGGCTTCTGGAGAGGTAGAAACCCATTTCATGGAAGCTGCCCATTGGCTAGAGACAATTGATCTTCATCCTTTCCTTGGGGTTGGGTACTTGGACTTCAGAGACCAGGACTTCTTCAATCTGAGCTCCGTGCTCTGTTCTTCCATATGAATCCAGGGTGCTGTGGTGATAAGGGAACTTCTTACTTTCCTGGTAATGATTGCTTACCTACAGAAAAATTAACAATAGAAAGTCACACACTGACTACCCAGTGCATCATCTATATTTCCCTCCTTGAAAAAAATAAAGTGTTTAATTTTTATTTTAGATGTTGCAAAGAAATTTCTTTAATGAGTATAGTAAATAGTAAAACATTCTTCTTTCCAAAGTTATATTCATTGAAAGTGACTGAGTTGGGGGAGCAAACCAAAAAAAGGAAAGGAGCAGGGGCAAGGGAGGGGAAGGAAAGGCTATGGAGAGGAGGAATTCAGGTAGGCAGTAAGGATTGTACAATGAAGAGTGGTGGAGGGTGGAAGCAGAAGGATGTGGAATAAAGATATTTAGATTCAGTAAAGGGCACACCCTACTGTACATTTAGACAGTGGAAATCAGCATTGTTATCATTTATCTTCTACCTTTGAAAGTTGGTTAACTGGTTAACTACCTCGTCCAGATTTTCAACCCTCTGATTTCTTTAGCTTGGTGCAGTAACTTAAGGGGGCCATCAGAGTGGACAGTGAAATCTAGACTGCAGTGGCAATGACAAAGCAGTTTCATTTGGATGAAAGCATACCAAATGTTCACATACCAGAAGTTCTCCACTTAAGCTATATGATGAAGTTAACATGAATCTGCTTTTTATTTTCAACCAGTCTCAATACAATATGCTACATCCCAAACGTTAACAAATTATTTCATTCTAATGAAACATTATCTCATAAGCTAATTTTGAAGACTGAAATTATGCAGTGAATTATAAGTGTTATTCCAGATCTTTTTTGCAAATAGAGGAAGGAAAATATTTCTATCCCTGTCTGTCTATCTAACTAGCTAGTAAGCTAGCCAGCTATCATCTCCAGTGTTTTTTTAGGAGTAATTCTTTTTCACCTCCTAAATCCTTGATAATAATTAGAGTTAAATTTCTTAACTCGATGGGTTGGAAGATAGAATCAATAGATGCTAATAAGAGGTCCTTAAATAGATTGGGAGTAGGTGTGGCAAATTGTCTTTCTAAAATCTAAGGCTCTACTATCAACTAATTTTGATCCTCTGCTTCATAGAATAACTCTATATGTTTTATTGTTCAGTTAGTAAATATGTGTGTGAGCATAACTGCATGGATGCTACTAGATTTCTTACTTAAGTAATATAATTATTACATAAAGATTGTTTTGAAGAAAGTTTTCTGCTAAGTTGCACTTAACATTGTTCTTTATGTAAGGCACTATCTTTCAGTGTTTTAAAAATGCAGTACTATTTGTTTTCTGCTTTGCTCAGACCTTTCTGAGCAAAAACCAAACAAAAACAAACAAACCTTCCCTGTCTATATTTCCCTAAAGACATTATATGTTGGTATCAAGGGATCACTTGATTTTTAAAATCAAATATCCAAAACTCTCTTAAGGACACATTAGGCTTTATCATGAACTTATTTGTTAAAGTAGTAAGTTAATTTTACGTTCTATTCAATGGCTTTCCAAGAAACTGTAAAATTGTCATCCTTTGCAAATCAAAGTTCAAAAGGAAGAATTAGGTCTAAATTGTATTTATATATCTTGGAATTGAAGAAATATTTAAGTTACAAACATTGTGTGTTTTAATTCTGTTGTGGAAAGCCAGTCTTTGTCTCTGGGTCACTGATTTCAGCTTTCAGATCTGTTCCTAGTGTCTGTTCCTACTTTGTTTTACAGTCTTGCTTCTTGTTGTTTGCACAGACAAACAACAGCCATCTAAGATTAACCATCAGTGGTTAAGAATGAATGACAGGACAATAGTGAGAACTGCCAGTGACATAATTACTGTGAACTTTCCTAGCATGCTTCTTGAAGGTATGTGTCACAGTTTTCCAGAATGACCCCTCGTGAAACTGCCTTTTTGGAATTCATCTCCCTTATTTCACTATAGAGTCTTTTAAACTAAGCCTTAGGATTTTACATTCCTGTAGCCTTACACTATTAATTTGTCGAGTGGTGCCTTTATGAGATGGGAGCAATGGCTTAGAAGAATTGATCCGTTTTAGAATTAAGGGAATACATTGTTGTACATGTTAACCTAGTTTACTAGGACAGTCTTTCCTTTGTTTTTAAAATATATCCAATCTGAGCCTCTTACTGATTTTGATACTGTATATTACTCCTGATATAACTTTAAATAAATTCAGAGCATTGAATCTTTGGAGCTGCTATTATAGGATCTAATTTCATTAACTCTTAGAAAGACCTTCTGATTTTTGAGGTTACTAACCGGGGCTGACTAATCTGCCTTGAACTACTGTACATCCCACTGAGCACTCCATGAAAAGAACCAGTTATTCTCTACTCTTCTCTTGAACACAAAGACACCTCCTAGCATGTGAGCTACATATAGGAGAGGGGTGTGGGAATGCAGTACATCCAAAAGAATAGAAATTTTCCCTCTTTTTTCCTGGATTGTTTAAATATTGTCTTTCTCTCTCATGAAGTAATAGAATAAAAGCCTCATTATAAAGTATTTCACTTAATTATAAACTCAGCTATACTAAGAGTGTACTCAGGGATGACACAGGAAAGATGGCATACTTCTGTTGTATGGCAAGTCTAAGAAGAAGCAGGCTGGTATCCATGTTTCTATGTTTTCAAAGTGAATTCCTGGAGTAAGCATCTCAAACTTCCTTAGATGAAAACAAAAACAAAAACAAAAACAAAACCATAAAGATTTCTGTATGGAAATAATAGAAAACAAAACTTAAGTAATTAGGAAAAAATCACTATTCATTTCTTTATACTGCAGTTGTGACATTGATCTACATGCTAGCAATTTTTTAAATGCTGTCTATCACCTGTCTTTTTGTTAGTATCTTATTTTTGTTTGACATTTAAAAAAGCTGGGTGAGGGGCACCTGGATGGGTCAGTCGGTTGAGTGTCTGACTTCGGCTCAGGTCATGATCTCGCAGTTTGTGGGTTTGAGCCCCGCGTCGGGCTCTGTGCTGACAGCTTGGAGCCTGGAGCCTGTTTCAGTCTGTGACTCCCTCTCTCTCTGACCCTCCCCTGCTCGCTCTCTCACTCTCTCTCTCTCTCCTAGAAATAAATAAATAAATAAATAATAAATAAATGTGTTAAAAATTTTTTTTTAAAACTGGGTGAAATCTATATTATAATAGTTTTATCCTGATCCCTCATAAAATGCTGATGTTTTTAATGATAGTAAAATACTAAAACACTCAAGTTTTCTTTTTTTAAAAAAATTTTAAATCCAAGTTCGTTAACATATAGCATAATAATGATTTCAAGAATAGGATTTAGTGATTCATCACTTATGTATAACACCGAGTGCTCATCCTGACAAGTGTCCTCCTTAATGTCTATCACCCATTTAGTCCATCCCCCACACCCAACACTCCACCAGCAACCCTCAGTTTGTTCTCTGTTATTTGTCTCTTATAGTTTCCCTCCCTCTCTGTTTTTATCTTAATTTGGCTTCCCTTCCCCACTGTTCATCTGTTTTGTTTCTTAAATTCCACAAATGAGTGAAATATGATAATTGTCTTTCTCTGACTTATTTCTTAAAATGCTAATCTTTAAAAACCTTTTTATGTGGAGATGAAACCGATGTGTGTAGATCTTTTATTTTGTATTTCTTCAAAAGCCTTATGTAGAGTAACATAGGACCAAATGTTAGGAGGTCGTTGATGGCCTAAATCCAAAGCATTATTTTTTCGATAGCAAGGAACGTTAGGTCTTGGGTACAGTTGCTCTTTTGGTCAGTATTTTTCTCTTCAATTTCTTTTGTTTGGGGGCGGGGAGTGTTGGTTTGTTTTGTTTTGACTTAGTGTGTGTATGTGTCTGTGTATCTGTGTTTCTGTAACAAGCTTTGAAATGTTTAAGACTTACCTCCTTGAGCTAACAAATCAAATCAGTTCAGTAATTGTAGTCTCAATTCATTCTGTCTCCCAAACAACTGGTCAGCTGAAACCTGGTTCATAAGATTGAATATACACCATGCCACACTAGTCTCCAAAGCCCTGTGCCCCAGCTGTGACATGTAACAAGCCAGCTGGGGATGACTCACATCAGACCCACAGTAACTGCTGAACACTTGGGCCTTTCAGGTGAGGCCTTTTGGAAACACCACTACCAGCCTTTACCTTTAAGATCACCTGATAAGATTGTCTCCAGGAATGGTGCCAATGGGATACTTCCCAGATAATTTGGAAACCTCAGGAATGGAAATGTTTATTTATATTAAGATGACATAAATAATTTTTTTTTGGAAGGGAGGAATCTTATAAAGGTTACTGTCACTGTTTACCGTACCACGAACTTTTCTAAACTACTTAAAATTTATCTTGAAATGAGATCTGTGTCTAATGTCACAGAGAATAAATGTGTCCTGCACAAACATTTTACTGATGCTTGTCTTGCCTTTACTAAATCTTATCTTGTAATCGACAAACTTGCTTATTTTTTGTTTTGAATACAGCATGTTTCAGAATCAGGTTTTTTGGGTTTTTTTTAACTTTTCAAAAATAAAAACACATATATATATTTTAATGTTTTATTTATTTCTGAGAGAGAGAGAGAGAGGGAGATAGCATGAGCACAGGAGGGTCAGGGAGAGGGAGAGGTACAGAATCTGAAGCAAGCTCCAGGCTCTGAGCTAGCTGTCAGCACAGAGCCCGACGTGGAGCTCAAACGCACAAACCATGAGATCATGACCTGAGCCAGTTGGATGCTTAACCGACTGAGCCACCCAGGCACCCCCTAAAAGACATATCTTGAACAAAAACTTCCTAATTTTTCCTAATAGGATCACAGAATTTCAAAGTCTTAAGATAATCTTAATTATCAGAATAAGGTTTTAAAGTTCAGGTAAGAGAGCGTGTTTCAAGTTTAGGGTGTATCTGTGTCACCTAGCATATTACTAGGGAATACAGTTGAATGGGATGTTACTTATAGGCTACTTGTAATGCTACTGAACTGTAAATCAAATATCAATATATAAGTTTGAGTGAGCGGCATTGTTCCCTTGTTTTCATTTTTCATTACATTGATGGAACCACATGTCTTTCTTAGGTGATTTTTTTTGCCAGGTGGATAGTAATTACAGCCATTACTGTCTGTGATACCACAGTGCTCATATAGCAGCTATTTTGCTTATAATCAGATAAACACGATATTATGTTTGGCTTTCTTGATGGAAAAAAGGACATTTTATGAAGTTGTGGTTAGAGGCCTTTGAGCAAAAAGGATGTGTGGTTTCTTGGAATTATGATGTGAACTTTTTAGAGAAACAGAGGAAAGTGTCTCACTGTAGGACTTAATTGGTTTGCGTCATTGCTTCTATAGCTGAAATCTGTGGATTTTATCAGAAGTGTCACTGGAATAAGACATGATCCTATAAAAGGGCATTAAGCAATGCTAGAAAGAAGATGATGATGATAACAGTAGTATCAGCTGACCAGCGTGCCCAGCATCTTACTAACTACTTTAAATGTACCATCACTGAATTCTTTCAACCCTGTGTTATTGTTTCCTAGATGTTGAAATTGAGGCCTAGAGAGATTAAGAAACTTTCTCAAGAGCATTAGTACAGGAATCAGGATTCATATCAGTCTAACTCCACGGCTCCTAATGCCACATTGTTACACATTATTAAATTAACCTTTGCATTAATGACACTTCTTAATGCGTTACAGTAAAAATAAAGAAGGGCACTTGGGTGGCTCAGTTGGTTAAATGTCCAACTTCAGCTCAGGTCACTATCTCATGGTTCATGTGTTTGAACCCTGAGTTAGGCTCTGTGTTCACAGTTCAGAGCCTGGAGCCTGCTTTGGATTCTGTGTCTCCCTCTCCCTCTGGCCCCTCCCCACTGATGCTTTGTCTCTATGCTTCTCAAAAATAAGTAAGCATTAAAAAAAATAAAAAAGTAACACTGGTCATATGTATGTGTACTTTTTATTTATAAAAATTACATTAATCTTTTCATTTTTCTGGAAATTTTTATTGTATGAAGTTGCTAGAAGACCCAAATGTAAAACTTGGCATTTCTTCAACATGTGTGTATGATGCTTCAGTAAGTGTTTAAGATGTTTGTGAAACAACATTTTATTTGAGAAATCTTTTTTATTAATGTGCTCGATTAAGAAGCTTATTTTTTCCCACTTTGGATATGTTCCATATTTGATCTGCTACTGCTTTCAGGAAGACATACAATATAATTTTTACTTAATTCCACTTCATTACCAAAACAAAAGCAAACAAAAAAAGAAATGTGAACACTTTTTTTATCCTATGAGAAAATCCAATAAAAGGAAAGAATCACCCAAGGCAATTTTTTTTAAATTCAAAATTGGCAGGAAATTTTGTTTATAAAACTATGGAAACCAAGTTGAGATTTACATACAAGGATTTCAAAACTTGTTTTGCTAATGCAGTGTCACTCAAGAATCCACTGAATCTCACAAAAGGAAGCTTGCAGTGAATGTTTGGTTTGGAATATGATGATGACAAGCCAGAATTTCATACATTGAATATTGAGATATGGTTCACATGCCATACAATTCACCCTTTTTAATTCTAAAATTCAGTGGTTTTTAGTATATTCATGGAGTTGTACAACCATTATCTCTATGCAATTTAAAAACATTTTTATCATTCCAAAAAGAAACTTCATATATCTTAGCAGTCACTCCACACTCCCAGTATCACCACCTCAGCCCCAAGCAGCCTCCAATCTACTTTCTGCCCCTATGGGTTTGCCTGTTTGGGACATTTAATACAAGTGGACTTATACGTTATGAGGTCTTCTGCCTGGCTTCTTTTACTTGACATGGTGTTTTCAAGGTTCATCCATTGTGTAGCATGCTTTATTTTTCATTCCTTTGTGTTGCTAAATAATACTCCACTGTGGGGATAGGCTGCATTTTATTTATTAATCAGTTGATGGATTTTGGGTCATATTATTAGTTTATACTAAAATCTGAAGAGTAGGAGCTTGAATACAACCCATGCTAGTTTCTTTTTTTATTTTTTTAAAAATTTTTTAAGGTTCACTATTTTTGTGAGAGGGGGACAGAGCATGAGCAGGGGAAGAGCAGAGAGAGAGGGAGACACAGAATTCAAAGCAGATCCCAGGCTCTGATCTGTTGGCACAGAGCCTGACGTGGGGCTCGAACTCATAAACTGCAAGATCATGACCGGAGGCAAAGTCAGACACTTAACTAACTGAGCCACCCAGACGCCCCCACCCATGCTAGTTTCTAACTGGAGAATGATAATTAACACTCTTGGCTTTTCTCTCATATTAACAACATCAGTCTATGAAAAGAAGATAACATTAGAAAGAAAACACTGACTTCCATTATTTAGGTAATTAGAAAACCATGAGAACGTGTTTTCTCACTTACATGCCTCAGCAAGTTAATTTTGCTCTTCCTTATTTTGCCTGACACTTGATAGTAGAAAGTCATTGGCTGGAACCACCCCTGCCCCGCTCCGAAAAATCCACATTAACAAAAATAAAAGAAGAAATATCTCTTTTCATTACTGTACACCAAATTAAGTGTGAAAATAATCAATGTGGTGTTATGAAATGAAGAGTAGAAATTAGAGTTGCGTTTTCTTCCTTGCCCTGGTTGGATTATTCCCAGATAATGTTTCCCAAAGAGAAACATATATTTCAATTTATAGTGAATTTTGTGATCTGATACTTTATGTGGGTGTTTAGCAAGTAGCAATAGAAGAAAGAGCACTAAAAGATCTGCAATTACTTTACTGCAAATCACAAGCTGCTAGAAATATCACTTACTAATTGTGTCCCAAATTGCTTGTGTAAAAAGGCATGGACGGGCCATGGAGTTTTGTTTGTCCTATTACTTGCTTCTGTAAACTGGAATGCATATTGAGTGACCTGTGCAGTCATCCTAGGTCTCCTGGTCCCTTTATGTTTGGGAAATCCAATGAGGGGCTGAGAAGTAGGCATGAGGGCTTACTATGTGTAATGGCACTTGTCTGTTCCTACTACGATGATAATAGCAAAGATCAAGAGATAACAGCAGTGGCTGTATCAAATACTTACTAAATCTACAGGGCACATTGCATCTATATTTTACCTTTTAACTTACCTTCAAGATAAGTTGTATTGTCACTGTTTCACAGATGAGAAAATGTGGCACTGAAGAGGGAAGTGAGTCTCCCTTTATAGCACAGCTAAGAAGTAATGGAGCTGCAATTCAAACACAGACTTGACCAACCCAAAGTCCCTCTCTTTGACTTAGTCAAAGATGGGCAATTACTATTTGATATCAAAACTATACATGTGACACACCCATTCTATTGATGACAATATGGTTTATTATGGCCCCAAAGAGGAGACGTGGCATGCTTGCCCCAAGTAAATGTGTTTTGCCTGTTTTTGTTCTGGATTTTGTGACTTCATAGCTGCCCCTTCAAGCTTATTCCTGTGACTTGCCCTCATCCCTCATGCTGTGACCGTAAGTTACTCAGAAGGTGTAATGGAGTTTTAGTGGAATCAACGAATGAACCACCCTTTTTTTTTTAATGTTTTATTTATTTCTGAGAGAGAGAGAGAGAGAGAGGCAGCATGAACAGGGGAGATTTCAGAGAGAGAGGGAGATACAGAATCTGAAGCAGGCTCCAGGCTCTGAGCTGTCAGCACAGAGCCTGACGTGGGGCTCAAACCCAGGAACCATGAGATCATGACCTGAGCCAAAGTTGGACGCTTATCTGACTGAGCCATCCAGGCACCCCTGAACCACCCTTTTCAATACCTTCAGTACCCATTTCTGACTAAATAGAATTTCAGTCACACTAGAATATTTAAATCTTTCTTTGAGGAGTCTCTAGGTGTAGCCTGGACTCACTTCTGGGTTTCCTTACAGGATGAAAGTATTTCTTACCTGAGAGGGAACTGGGAACCCCCTGGAGTTTAGAATTTGATGATTTCTTGGAGTATTGGGAACTAACCCATTTCTTGTGAGATCTTCAAATCTGACCCAACTTTCAAGTCCTTGGAGAAAAGAGCCTGCCTGAGCTATTTCTGTATAAGGTCACATCATAAAATATTCTGTTATGTATTTTAATGCTTAGGAATTCCATTTATAACATTGAAAGGACTGGGGAAATTCCTCCCACAGTCAAGTTCTTTTGGCCAGCACAGCACAATCACAGTCTTTGGGAAAGACACACTTGCTTAATTTCTCCACAGCTCCCTCTGGTATCTGTTATATCATATCCTTCCTGCTTCCCTAATTAATATTCTCTGCCTGACCCCTGAAGCTGGTTGTTTCTGAAGCCCCCAGAAGAGATAATCCTCTAAACTTCTAACTCTACTCTTCTCTGATTCTGTAATTATTTCCAGTTTATAACAAGATTTGTCCCATACTCAGGACCTCCTTTGCCCCATACTCAGACCCTCCTTATTTTCTCCATGCTACTTTTCTTCCCTTTTGTGCCCAGACATCCAGTTCTTCCACCCACTCTATGCTACAGTGCCTCACTTGTATCTTGCCCCCCTCTCCAATGTCCTGATGCCCAAAGTACTGCTATATACCCTTGCTTTATTCTTTTTGCTCAATTGTCTGTCACTATAAGGAACCACAAAGATAAGCTGTTTGAACTAATTCATGCTGAGAACGAATGGTGTGGAGTATCTCTTACTTTACTGTTAGGAAGGAGGTGGGGTGGAATGAGGAAGTCCTTATGAACTCCAGTGATTTAGTTGGTGGATTGCCAGGGTGGTGAGGGTGAAGGGGTTGTGGAAGAAGAATTCATCTTATTTTTAACACTGCCCAAAGAATGGAGAGAAAGGAGAGGCTGTGGCCCCCAGCTTCCAGGAGGCCCTTCTCCTTTCTATGTTGATAGGAGGACTGGTTGCTACCCTACATCTAGACATCGCTCTTCCTTCCTTCCTGTAGTACGCACCCCCTGTGACTATGCTCTGGCCCCAACTAGATCTCACCTGGGACCTTAGTGCCTACCTTAGCCCACATGCAGTGGGTGGAAGATGCTATGCTTGATTCTCCACATGCTTAGTTTGCTTTGGTTTTAATTCTACAACCAGTTTGGCAGAGTGTTTTTCTCACAGCTCTGTACGTGGAGAAATTAAGGATAATTAACTCAAGGTCACACAAATAGTAAATGCTAAAACAGGTTCTCAAACTAAAGTGTGCCTGAATCCCAAAGCCAAGGCTTTGCCTCCAGACTTTCTTAAGTTCTCAGAATCTGCCACCTCCAGATACCTGTGGTCAGAAGAGGGAGAAATACCCACACATTCCCACCCACTCCTGGACTTGGTCTTCAGAGGGACCTCGAAGCAGGGTCTTATGGGACACACGTACGTTTTCTCCTACACAGATAATCTTAGCTGTACTTGGTGTCACTATCTCTTAACTGTCTCCAACTCAGCTGTTTGTGTAGCTGCTTACCAATTAACTTAACCTAATTATGATGAGCAGAGTGATTATGTCAAAACATTCAGATTTACATTGCCTGGAGCTTAGTTTTATAATTGTCAACAACTAGCTTTCCTTTTGCACATCCACATAAATCAGCATTGCTCCTCCTCACAGAAAATCTTACCTGTGAGGTAGCTTTTAGTACCTTCTTTTGACCGGTAAAGAAACTGAGACCTGCACGGTTAGTATCAACACACAGGTCTTCTGATTTCAACTCCTATAAGTAAATCCTTCTCCTATATGTATGGTCTCATCAGCTGTTACACAAGTGGTATGATAACCTGGCTTCTACAAAGCAAAAACTAAATAAACACATTGATTAGGCTCCCCATGGTAATCTAAGCACCCCCCTCACCATTCTGGATAAGGGTAATTCCACTCCACTCATTCAAGGTCATTCCTTACTCAGATCCAGGTATTCTTTTTTGCAAGAGTGGAGACCACCTCCCCTGACACCTGAGATCACTAACAGACAAGACCCTAGCCACTTGTCCATTTTAGGACATACCCACATAGTGGGTCAGAGCTGACTGACGAAAGTATTTGAGTTTATTCCCAAGTTATTACTTAACTATTTTGCCTGGGAAACACTGTCCACTCTGATAATAAAAGCTTCAAAAAAAAGAAAAGCTGGTATCACTGTCCTTTGGGGCAGACCTGCCCCAGCCACCAGGCAATATTGTCAGGCCCCAGACATCTATTCCTCCTCTACTCATGCTTTAAAAACATTTCCTTATGGTCTGCATTCTTGGCATAGAGCATTGTCCCTCCTCCTTTCTATTTGTTAATATATCAAGCCAAAAACAAATATAGACAAATAAACACATAGAATGAAAAAGGGAAAAAAAAAGGCAATAAAAAAGGGTTTCAGAGATACCATCAAGTACATCCTTTATACAGCACAGCATCTTTCAGGACCTCCTGGGTGAAGAGGTTTTTAAGAGTTTACTCTTCCAAGAGTTTCCCCCACCCCTCTCCTTTATTGTCTAAATCTAGACTGGGACCTAAATATTTACTTTGAGCATTTCTGTATCTCTACATCTTTTCATTTTCTGCTGCTTATCATGTGTGGTTTGGGAAAACAGATGAAGAAGCTGGTCAGAATTATACCTAAAAAATTACTAGGATCCCTGTGATAGTGTGACGTTCCTCCTATAAATAAACGTATACACTGAATAGTGCCAGAGCTTGTGCAATCATTCTATCTTCAGATATTTAAAAATTGTTAATTTTTTGTCAACATTCAAACAGTTGAGGGGTTATCTGAGGATAGGTAAAATTTGGTCATATGTAAAAAATAAAATATAAAAACTTTAAAAAATTTTTTTAATGTTTTATTTATTTCTGAGAGAGAGAGAGTGTGTGTGTGTGAACAGGGGAGGGTCAGAGAGAGAGAGGGAGACACAGAATCTGAAACAGGCTTCGGGCTCTGAGTTGGCTTTCAGCACAGAGCCCGACGTGGGCTCGAATCCACCAACTGTGAAATCATGACCTGAGCCGAAGTCGGACGCTTAACCGACTGAGCCACCCAGGTGCCCCTTCTGTTTTCAATTTAATTGGAAAAATATTTCAAGGTATAAGCTTCCCCAACTGAGCCACCTAGGCGCCCCTAAAATATAAAAGTTTTACAGAAGATATTTAATGTCATTCTTGATACCTTTTGTTAAAATTGTGCCTTATTTATCTGTAGAATATATTTATTATTATATTTTTCCATTTATTTTAATGGTGCATAATGTAAAATCTCTATAAATGCAAAAAAGTGAGTTTTTGAAAATTTCAGTCTTTTAGTATATTGTTTCCTCATTGTACCTGAGTTACTAAAAAATATAAGCTCAGTAAATACCCATCACCTTCCGAAATATTTCATATCAAAATTGAGCATAGTTAAAGTAAAAACAGTCCTTCAGAGTGAGAGGAGCATTATTCCTATAAAGATAATTGAAGAGTTTTGACTATTAAAAATGTCACATTAAGTCCTTAAACATTTTTTGTTCATTCAAAGTTCTCACATTTGGTAACTTAATTTACTGATGGTCCATCTACAATGAACTTTGAAGTTTAAAATAAACTTCACAGAGACAGCCGTCTGGAGCCTCTGGTTAGAATACAAATAGAGTGCAGCTATTCTCCAGTGTGTGGGGATCTCTCCTGTAAGCAATCAGAACAGAATGAGTGAGGGCCATGACACAGAGGCAGGGACTAGGGGACAGAAAGTCGTGAGTCTAATTCCCCCGTGGATGGAGTCAGCTTCCACACAAGAAAGGCAAAACAAAATCTCTGGCACAAAGAGATGTTCTGCAGTCTCGGGCAGCATCCCCACGCTCATTCAGTGTGCTATAGTATCCCATGGTGTCCCCAAACACATGGGACACCAGGTAAGAGAGCTCTGAGCAGTGCCTTCAAGACACTGAGAGCATCAGGTGGGGTGCAGGTCTGGAGCAGCATCCTTATGTACAGAGTAAAACACATTTGTGATAGATGGGCCCTAGAAGATTTCAGTCCCCCTGGAAAGAGAAATTTCAGAGGTGGCAGATTTTGTAGTAACTGATAAGTTGTGTTCAAATAAAGATTCAAAGATCATATGTACTCATGCTTATAAAGTATTAAGCAAACTGGAGTGTACCTATGTTCATTTTATTTTTTTCTTACTATTATTGTTGAGGTCAAATTACATTTATATGAAATGAAGTACAATTTGATGACACTGCATGTAGTTTTAAAGTATTTTTTAATTGGGGTGCCAGGGTGGCTCAGTCTGCTAAGCGTCCGACTTTGGATCAGGTCATGATCACACGGTTGGTGGGTTTGAGCCCCACGTCAGGCTCTGTACTGACAGCTCAGAGCCTGGAGCCTGTTTTAGATTTGATATCTCCTTCTCTCTCTGACCCTCCCCTGCTCACACTGTCTCTCTCTCCCAGAAATACATAAAACATTAAACATTTTTTAAATAAAATAAAGTAGTTTTTAATTATAGTTTTTTTAGTTGAAAACAATAATTTTTATGCAACCTCAATGCTGAAGGAAAAATAAAAAATAAAACAAAATCTCATCAGAAGTTGACAGTATCTGATTCAGTAACTGATTTATCTTCTATTTCAATAGTTATTTAAGAGTTAAAGAGTGCAAGATTACATTTATACCAGGTGAATTTCAAAACTTAGCTGGAATAGCTGCAAAAGTGTGAAAATGTGCTGTTTCTACAGGATCTTTTTGCTGTGCAATCACACATGGCCACACTCCCATGCTTACTAATAATTTCATGGTCATCATCATCATATTTTCGAGTTACTCTTCCTAAATATTTGACCTGCTTCCAGTAATCCGTGCCTTCATTTCCCACTCCTCTTTGCCTTATCTACCTCGTTTTACTGCGTTTCATGAAAGCAAGGCTTATGTCCTATTTAGGGTTGTGGACAGAGAGCACTAGTAAAATTTCTTGCCATATGTTGTTGAATCAAATGGACTCAATGTAAAACATTGATGTTAGCAATGACTAGGTATCTTCCTGCAAGACTCACCATAGAAGAGGCAAAACCTGTGTAGCATCAAGTACCGCTGCTATCAGTGCTGATGTCATCTCTGTTCCCCCAAGCACACTTAGAATGCTAAAATGGGGCAACAAGTGACTTCTAGAATCTGTGTCCAGAAAAGCCTAATAGCCCACAATAGATAGAAATGTGTTTCTGTCTTTCTATTCTTAAGCCACAATAGCAGAAGTGTATTTTTTTTCAGTTCCTTCCATTCTTTGACTCATAAAAAGGATGCTAATATATAGTATATATTAAATATCACATAGAGTACTATGCATGAGTTATATATAAGTAGGGTACAGAGAGCATAAAAAGAATAAAAACTACATGCAATTATTGTGTATCAGATAATGATTTAGAAGTATCCACAATTATTAGCTATTTAATCATAGAATTTATTAGCTCAAATTGACTTTTCTTCTTAGTATAGGTTCTTGGAAGCTTGAACTCAAGTTCAAGATTAGTAAATACAAAAGGTCTCAGAGTATGTGATATAATATGTTTGAAATGAATATTTATTCCTTTTTCCTCTCTGTTTGCATTAGACTTGTGCCAATTATATGGTTCCTTTATATAGCCTCAATAATAAAGAAATTTCAAGTTGGAATGTATAGTTCTATTTTTACAAGTATTGTTTAGAAACCAATTTATAAACCCTATGATTTATGAAATATTTGTGAACAAAACTCCCAATGTCTTTGGAATGCTCCAGATGAAAGAGAGTCTTGTATTGAGCAATTTGCCAGTTTGAGACCTGCCTTTTACAATTGCTCTGCAGTTGACCCTTTAGTCCTATTTTGAGTTACCAGATGAAAATAAGGTTTCCCTTCAAGTGGTGGTTGCTAAGGGCAACTGCTACTGACGCCAAAAGATGAATACTCTACCTCCTTAGTATAATGCTTACTTTGTGAGCTAAATAAAGAGCTAAATTGCAGAGAAAGAAGTCATATAAATGTGAAATATCAAGAGAGGAACAGAAACAGGAATATTAGAGATGTGAAAATCAAAAAGAGAATTATTATCAGCAGTTTTTCGGTAATTGCCTGATATTTTGGATAGCTATCCTAATCTCCTGAGTACTCTGCATTTCCATGCATCATAGCTAGAAAAATAGCAACAATATGCTGGTGCAAGACTTCCTTTTGTAGCACAAATATTTCATTAGTTCTTAGTGGATTTTGAAAAAATGCAAGTGAGGTTCTGATGGAATTGCATACTAAGGTATTCGCCAACTTTTTGTCTTATATCTATCTTCAAAAGAGAGTTACCTTTTGCCGTCACCATTGCTTTGTGCTGTTTGGAAAATTTGTAGCAGATAGGGTCAGTTATCTCAACTGCAGCTGAGTAATAAATACATTGGTTTTTTTTTTTTAACATGTGGGTTTTCCTGTCAATAGAAAGTGTTTATAGAAGCATTCATAATTGCTTTGACCAAATTGTGCTATTTTAATTTAGCCTTTACTATGATTGCAAAAAATCTTAACAAAAGCTCTTCATTGTATCCTAGGCATTGCTGTTCTTGAGGGGTGAGTTCATTACTCTTTCACTGGCATCTGCTCTGTGCCAGGAGTCACAGACTGATTGGGAAAATGGACATAAAATTAAGCAATTCAGATTAATGCACTGTGAACTATAATCAAGCCATCAACTAGATGTTATAGGAACACAGAGGAAGAACTATGTTCACTGACTGTCAAATGTAGCTTGGGATAGATGGATAGATGGATGTGAGAAACATCTGCCTGAAGGACCATCTCCTTGATTATCAAGGTTCATCCAACTGGTCTGTTTACTTCTTTGCATGTCTCTTTCCTTCCTCTCAACTTCTGAAGTTCACTTGTTGATTAAAGAAGGTAACTTAGCTAGTGAAAATTCTGCCTCCCCGAATAGAGATTCTGGAATATGTGCTTTTCTACCTAAAATTCTGCAAATCCAGCTTATGTGAGCATGAATGTTTTTGACATTTTATACGATGCTGGACAAAGAGGAAAAAGAATTCTGTAGGCACAGCTTGGAACAGCTTCTGTTTCCTCTTGTTTCCCAAGACAGTCCTAACTTCAAATGAGTCCTCCTACCCTGGTTAAGATCCTATTTATCAGACTTTATGTCTTGAAGCACTTGATTTTGGAAATATGGTCAATGTAGCAAAAATACACAGGAAGGAAGGAAGACCTGTGAGGCGCTGCTGTGCTGTTTTGCAAAATTTATGATAAGGAGCAATAAGAATTGAGATTAGAAGCTAAGGGGGTACCTGGGTGGCTCAGTCCATTGAGCATCTGACTTTGGTTCAAGTCATGATCTCACAGTTCATGAGCTAGAGCCCCATATAGAGCTCTCTGCTGTCAGCGTTGGGCCCTCGTCAGATCCTCCGCCCCCTGGCCCCGCAACTCCCCTCCTCGCCTGCTAATGTTCTCTCTCTCAAAAAAAAAAAAAAAAAAAAAAAAAACATTAAAAAAAGATTAGAATATAAGCATGTAAAGACATACTATAGAACATTTTGAATGCAATACTAGGAAGTTTGGACTTTGTGCTCCAGGCAGACAAGCCATCAAATTTTTCAAAAAGAGAATTGTGATCGTTTTAAAAAAATTTAAGCTTATTTATTTATTTTAAGAGAGACAGACAGACAGTGTGAGGGAGAGAGGAAGAGGGAAAAAGAGAGAGAGAGAATCCCAAGCAGGCTCCATACTGCCAGCACAGAGCTGGACTGGGGGCTCAGACTCACAAAACTGCAACATCATGACCATAGCTGAAACCAAGGGGCAGATGCTTAACCAACTGACCCACCCAGGTGTCTGGTGATCACTTTTTAAAAATATAATAACGCTAGTATCAAGATGGGGAATATATTGGGTATGGGGTTTCAGGAAAGAGATTAAACTTGGAAGTATGTGTTGTTAACTTATAGATAATAATTAAAGCCATGGATGGGAGGAGCTAGGGAAAGCAGGTAAAATAAGATGATAAGCAGAAAAGAAGGAAAGAGTCTTTGGGAGTGTATATGACTGGAGATGGAGAAACAAGCAAGCATGACTGTGAAGGAGTGATTGGAAAGAAGAGAGCCAGGAAAGGGTGAGCATTTTAAGATAGAGAAGTTGGTAAGGAAGGGGTGCCAGATGCTCCCTGGGAGTCAAGTAGGGCAAACATTGAAAAAATACCAGTGGACTTGCAATCAGAAGGTCATTTGAAACTTCAGCTATTTGGGTTCACTCTGTCAAGGAAAAAATCTGTTAGTACTGGGATAAGAAATTTCCTAGGGGCAAGAGAGGGACTCTAATGGAGTAAAAACTTTTCTCTGTAGAGAAATAAAGGTTACAGGAAATGAAAATAATCTTATGGCATTAAAGGAAGCCCTAATCATAGAATTACAGGACTATTAACTGGTTTTTTAAACTGTGCCACTGTAGGCCAAGACTCTACCTTAACTGTTTCGGATAGGTGAATATTTTAATTGCTTATATTGAATCTAAATTTTGAGCTAATAAGCAGATGTATTAAAACTAGCATCCCACTGATTTAATTTGGAGAGAGACATTTATATTAGCTGTTTCTAAGACTTTTCTTTCAACTTTTCTCAAAACCATAGTTATTTCACAATTGGTTCTCAATTTTGAAAGTAGAACTGCTATACTAAAAAATATAGCTTCAAATATTTTAGTTCCTGAGGGTATCAGAACTCCATTCTCTTTATTCTTTTTTTGCCAGTTTTTGGATTTAATTTTTCAGATTTAATTTCTTCCTCTGAGCCCTTACATGTGAATGCCAGCTACCTTCCTCCTGGCAAAAAACTAGGACAGTCCCGTTCTAGCCCACCCTGTTGTAAGCAGCAAGCTCATAGAGGGTAGTGAGAAAAAACTTCTGGTAATTGCCCTCTTCAGTATTTCACAAGATATTATTTTCATGAGAAAGAATACACAGGAAGTATGCAACATCTGTGGCCCTCAGAGAGGCCTTGCATGGGGTATGCGGGGAAGAGTACTTGGTTTTGCAGATAAAGTAGCTGCACGACTGAAGGTTTCTGTTATCTTGGTCTGAATGCTTAACATGGTGACAGATGCATCCTTTCTTTGTGTCTGTCCTTCATTCTCAGGGATTGAGAGATGCAGAAGGGACATGTGGCAGATTTAGGAAAAAATGCACTGGCCCAGAAACATGGAGTCCTGAACTTTAGTTCTAACTTAGGCCCATATTGACTCTGTAATTGACTGTGGGCACGTCAGAAGCAGGCTGAGTCTGAATTTCGTCATCTTTAAAACAAAAGCAACAATGTGCCCTGAAGACCTCATAGAATGGTTATGAGGATCCAGAGAGCAAACACCTGGACAAATGACCTGAAGAAGTGTACTGTTGCCAATATATTGGAACCACATTGTTCTGTTATAGGACAAGTACTATAGAGATATTTGTACACATAAATGATCATTGTTGTAAAACAAAGAAAGTAACATATGTCTGTAGTTCATGACTCAGTTTCACTTAAAAGGACATTAATTTCAACCTAAGCTCTATACTGTTTTCAATTTTCATTTTTAATTATGAGTTTTTAAGCTAGTTGTGAAGCACAGACAATATAGATGTTCTTGTACTTCCTCATAGATAGCATGGTATTACCATTTTGCATCATTTCCTTCAGATTTTCTTGCAAACAAATGAAGTTTACGGATACCACAGAAGCCCCACTATCCCATCCCGGTTTCTTTCCTTCTCTAAATGTTACTATTATCTTTAAGTGGGCAGCTATCAGTCCCATGCATGCATGTTTTTGGCCTTTTACTCGACATCAATTTTTCCATAAAGTATATGTACATATATATAATTATATATTTTACATATGTGTGTACATATAATATATGTATACATACATATATACTACTGTTTTGGAGGATTTAAACTTGTACATAAATACTTCATTCAAAAATAATGTATGGGAGATTCATCCATGTTACCCATATAGTTCTATTCATTTTAACTTGAAAAGAGAACATGAGTTCTTATATTACTGGTAGAAGGGGAAATCTGGACAAATATTTAGTAGAACAATTTGGAAATACTGAATAAATTTCAGAGAATATATATCCTGAGCTAAGAACTTATACAAAATCTTTAGAAACTCACACATATGTAAAAAACATGAATAAGGTTTTTCATAGCAGTGATTTTAATAATGAAAACATGGAAGTAATCTAACCAATTAGTGAAATGGACAAATAGTGGAATACTATGTAACGGCTAAATTAGCATTTTAGGGGGCGCCTGGGTGGCTCAGTCAGTTAAGCGTCTGACTTCGGCTCAAGTCATGATCTCACGGTTCGCGGGTTCGAGCCCCGCGTCGGGCACTGTGCTGACAGCTAGCTCAGAGCCTGGAACCTGTTTCAAATTCTGTATCTCCCTTTCTCTCTCTGACCCTCCCCTGCTCATGCTGTCTTTCTCTAAGAAATAAATAAAACATTAAAAAAATTTTTTTAAATAGCATTTTAATAAGGCAGTATATGGTAATCTTAGAAAAATGATACAATCATTAAAAACATGTAGCTATAAAAATAATACTTAAGAAAATCTGTGTGTAAAAAATTATTTAATTTGGACACCTAACAAAACAAAGTATATTCTCTTATACTTTACTCACCATAATTTCTTTTTTTTTTAAATATTTTTATTTATTTCTAGGAGAGAGAGAGAGAGAGAGAGAGCATGAGCAGGGAGGGTCAGAGAGAGAGGGAGTCACAGACTGAAACAGGCTCCAGGCTCTGAGCTGGCAGTCAGCACAGAGCCCGACGCGGGGCCCAAACCCGCGAACCGCGAGATCATGACCTAAGCGAAAGTCGGACGCTTAACCGACTAAGCCACCCAGGCGCCCCAACTCACCATAATTTCTATATAATCTACTTTTGTTCTAAAGCAGTGTATTTGGATTGCATGAGA
The DNA here is from genome assembly GCA_017311185.1 of Proteles cristata cristata. NCBI lineage: Eukaryota > Metazoa > Chordata > Mammalia > Carnivora > Hyaenidae > Proteles > Proteles cristata. The sequence continues at coordinate 1,742,368 of JAESUZ010004405.1, read as the reverse complement.
TAACTACAGGAAAAAAAATAAGACATCACCAAAAGAGATTCAGGTTAGTAAATAGGCAAGATCTACTTTTCAATTTTACTTCAGTACTTTTATGCAATGCTGGATGGCAACTCCTTTTACTCTCTTTTAGTAAATTATAATCTAAAAAGTCCTTTAAATTAGTGTTATTTAGGGGTTATCTGCTCCAAGATCTGGCATCTTAAAACATGGGCTGAAACATAGATAGTAAATTGGGGATTTCCTAAAATGGAAGAATACAAACACTTCTGGATAAAGTCACTCACAATATCTTAAATATGAATCAAAATACCGAATTTGTTTTTTCGATGCTTCAGGAATACATCTATTGCATAAGGAGTTAAGGTTCATCCATAATTTGAAAGATATTTTATCACTAAATAATGATTGACACTTAAGTATCACATATTAGTAACTATAGTGATAAACTCTATTAAAGATGAGGATAACCAGGGGCGCCCGGGTGGCTTAGTCGGTTAAGCGTCCAACTTTCGCTCAGGTCATGATCTCGCGGTTCGTGGGTTCGAGCCCCGCGTCGGGCTCTGTGCTGACTGCCAGCTCACAGCCTGGAGCCTGTTTCAGAGTCTGTCACTCCCTCTCTCTCTGACCCTCCCTGTTCATGCTGTCTCTCTCTCTCCTAGAAATAAATAAATAAAACATTAAAAAAAAAAAGTTTAAAAGATGAGGATAACCAGATGATTGCTACTCACCCTTCTTAAAGTCTTATAGTTGCAGTCATAGTATCATTCTTTATTTTCATGTCTTGCCATGTTCATCACTGTGATGCTGATGGGATATTCTTCTAACTCATTCTGTAAAGCTAATATGCTATAAATCAGGTAATCATTAAAGTTAAGCAGGTTTAGTTTTGTGATTTCATTCTACTCAAGAATCATTGAGTGACCTTTTCACATGAAACAGTATTTCAGAGAGTATTGATTCTGCAGCTCTCGTAGGATGGATGTTTTTACCAGCCATACAGACTATTCATATTATCCCCTAAAACTTCCAATCATGTATTTCTGGGCGCCATTTGAAATGAGGAAGGAGCAAGTGGGATGCAGGAGGTGGAAGGAAGGGCCATGTAGAAGAGTTATAGCATCAAGTAACTCATTATGGGTCACAGCTGTGTTTATTTCAGCATCATCTGCTGCTGAAATTTGGAATACAAATTCTAGGTTTATTCCTGGAAGAACATTTTTCTCTTAACTAGATGCAAAGAAAGCAGGTGAGGGCAGCAAAACAAACTGTAATCCAAGATGAATTGCAGAATTGGAAAATTTAAAAGAAATGAGGAAGCAAGAAAGTGTTGTTCTAGTCTTCTTTCTGATATGAAATATTATTTATCAGATGACTGTCAGGTTCAAAGTAACAGTGACTAGAGATGAGATCAGTGGCTAAATGCTGACAAACTGCCATTTACAGATGCGCAAAGGGCTCCACTGGCCAAAAGGAGATTTAAACAATTCATTTATTCTTGTCAGCTGATAAAGACCTTTCTTAGCTCTTCTCTTGACCTCTAAAATTAATGATTTAGGTAAAAATTTTTTTTGCTATAAGAGCTAAACTATCCTATTTGACTGATTATATTATCGAGTTTATTAGAATGCCAAACTTACAGCTTCATTGTGAGCTATATAAATGTTACAATCGAAGAACAAACATGTCTCTGCTACTCTCAAGAATTTATAATTTGAGGGGTTGAAGTAAAACTCAGAATCCTTTAATCAGATGATTTTCATTCTTAGCCACTTTTGATTTATGTTAAGATGCAATGACTAATTTGAACTTTGCTTAATTTGAAAGTTTAACATGATATAGATTATGCCTAAATATTCCCATATTGGAGTACTCCTTATTATTTATGCTGTTCAACTTCTGTGAGCAAAATAGTTAACATTTTTTTGAGTGTTAACTACATTTGAGGCATCATACATTCCATACATCACACCTCACTTTTTATATATTATTCCATTATTCCTTACTTTTTATTTCTAAATTTTTTAAACATTTGAGAGACAGAGCATGAGTTGGGGAGAGGCAGAGAAGGAGATACAGAATCCGAAGCAGGCTCCAGGCTCTGAGCTGTAAGCACAGCCCAAAGTTGGATGCTTAACCTACTGAGCCACCCAGCTGCCCCTTATTTTTTATTTTTAATTATTCATCTGTAAATTGAAGATAATAACTAGACCCATCTCAAAGGCTTGCTTGAGAATTAAATGAGATTATTTATAAAATACTTTGAACGGTAGAGCGTGAACACTCAATAAATGTTAAGATATTAAAATCATCTGCTTTGATAATCAAAACAATCATGAGAAAATTAATATAATTTTTAATGAAAACAGGTAGTTCACAAAGCTATGAACTGACAACACTGAGATGCAAAAAATTGCAGTTATGTTTGGTTTTAGAGTCTAGTCCCTTCATTCAAAGAGCTAAATAGAAATTAAGTTTTTATTTAACATATTCCAAATTCTTCAAACAAACCCTGACATAAACATCCCCATCTCTATCATCACTATCCTAGCTCCATTCAAGTCTGTATTCTCTCTCCCACTCAGTTGTTTTTCTTGTTTTTTGTTTGCTTTAAAGATTTATCAGGTTTAGATAGAGTTTCTCTTTTTAGGATGTAATATCCATTTTGAGGTTCTCAACCACAGTGCCAGTTATTAGGTGTGTCACAGGTAATTTATTCAAAACATTCAAATAGTATAATAAAGGACTAATGTTTATAAATGACTCTAAACATAAATTATAGCATATACAAGATTATCCTTAAGACAACATCCCATTCACTCCATTACAAACTTATGTTCTTTCTTGAGAGTGAAAACAGTTTCCTGGGAATCTCACATAAACTGCAGCTTTATAATCGGCTCACGTCTGCAGAAGGGTCTTCCATGCCATCCATCACAATTACTGGGTTGAAAGTTGGAGAATTGGCTGAGCAGACCCTCCACTCAGCGAAACTTCCATGGAGGTTCCCTTCCTAACTTAATTGACCAGGTGAATCATCAGATTCATCAGAAAACCTGTAAGTTTGGGATCAAATGACATTTTAACCCTTCTATCATTTGACTACATTGCTGCATACCAGTTTCGTTTGTAGTGTCAACTCATTTTAAAAGTACAGCATCAACACCAACATAAAGTTCCAGGTGGGATTTTAATGCCAAAAATATGGGGGGAAATTTTAGTAGCTGCGTTAATGACTCTCTGAGAAGACTGATAAATTGTATTTTGGTGCCCTTTGTAGAAGGCTCAAGGTAGAAGGATGTTTAGTGAGAGCTTTATGTTCATTAAAATTTAACCAGCAATTCAGAAGAATCAGCTGAAATTTTTTTTATCTTTTTGTGAAAAGGTTAACCAATACTTACATAATATTTAAGACTTTTTATCCCAACTTTAGACCCTTTGAAATAAATTTCACTTGGTTTAACTTGTTTTTAGTTCTTATAAGCAAGTACCAAATACTGTGATCCCAGTTTTCAACTAAAATACTGTCTAAGAATTAGTAACAAATGTCATATTTTTGTAAGTAGGCAATATTATGAATTCAATAGCTAAGAATTATTTTGTGTTTCATGTATATGGTAGATGTATTCAGTAAACTCTGTATTACATCACTACACATCACTATCAGGGGAATGTTCAACTAAGTTGTTAAATTATTTTCATATTAGAAATTACAGAATAATCTAAAATACTAAAATTATAGAACAATTCACAAAAATATAGTATTAGTTTCTTGGCTGAGATTCTTAAATTGTATATATTGTCCTAGATTGTTCCTTCAGAAGAAAGTCGGTATTTACAAACTATTGCCTTTTCAGTGAAGAAGCATTATAAGGGTGAAAGTGAGGCTGAACAAGTATAAAATCCTAAAATTTGTGTAGCAATGTGAAATGTTTTTCAGATAAAGGGTAGGAACCAAATGCAGTCACTAGTTCATGCAGCTCAAGGGAAATAAAGGTGGGCATTCCTGAATTATTGGTCAAGCTAAAGGAAATACAGATTTCTTTTTTTTTTAATGAGTATATAAAAAGGTTTAGGAAACAGTTTTTTCAAGTGATAAAAAAAAGTATTAAGTTCTTGGAATGTTGCAATAAATAGCTAAGGTTCACATAGAGAAAGATGTGTTTTTGAATTTCAAGGAACAAAAACTCCCTTTGTTTTATTTCACTCTGTGGAAATACTTTAAGACTCAGCCCCAGGTCTGTGTGCAACAATCAGATAAGTTTGACTGTTGTTCTCCCATGTCCTCAGCATGTGACTCATGCATGCAGAACATTGACAAACAGATTCTCATTGTCAAGGAGTATTCATTACCCTAGACTTCATTACAATTGAAAAACAAATGGTGACTTTACAATAAGATTTCATTTCATAAAGCTGTACTTTTGACAGGCCCAAGTGAAAAAACATTATTTATATTTAGTATTGTTCCGAGGGTTCAGTCCTATTATCTCCATAGAATCAGTCTTGATTCCTTTTAAAAATACTCATCTTTCTCCTCCTCTCCATCCCTGTTATCCCCGACCTGCCTCAAGCCTATTCACTCTCCCATCTAAACAGCCTCCTAACTGGATTATTCTCCTCCATGCCTTCCTTGACACAGCCACAAGGGTGGTCTGTTAAGGTGCACATCTGTTGCCATTACCCCTTTGCTAGAGCCCTGCAATGACTTGCAGTTCAGCAGACAGAGGACAAGTGCTAATGAGGGCAGAGCACACCCCCTCTGTGTAGGAGCAGCCATCTCTCTGTCTGCTCCCTCCTAAAACAGACTCTGTTCCAGCAATCCTAAACTACTTGCGGTGTCTTGCCCTTTGCATCCTTTGCCTTTGCCCATGCTGCCCCTTACTGCCCATCCTCTTTCCTTTACTCCAGTTTCTCCCTTAGACTCCACTCCTAAGTCACTTCCTCCAGATGTGGGTCAGGTGGCCCTTGTTTGTGAGCCCACGGCCAGGGCCTGTCTTCTTTACTGCACTTCCATTTTGCTTTGTAATGATTTGTGAAGAGTCTGCCTCCCTCAGTAAGTTAATTTTGGGGGGAATAAAACAACGTCATAAGACTCCAACAAAACCAGAAAGGGCTGAAAATGTCTAATTAAGCCATTTCTTAAAAAATATTTTGCCAGACCCAAGGTACATAGACTTAAATTCTTACAAAGAAGCATTCGCAAAGCCAGTTCAGTCTATAAACTAGCAAGTTCAGGTGGTTTAGATATATATCAGCGTTTTTAAATCTTCATTTGGTCTGATTATTTTAAAGCATTTTTCTATTTATACATTTCTGTTTGAAATATGTGTTCTAGGGGTGCCTGGGTGTCTTAGTCGGTTAAGCGTCCGACTTTCGCTTGGGTCATGATCTCGCGGTTCGTGGGTTTGAGCCCCGCGTCGGGCTCTGTGCTGACTGCCAGCTCAGAGCCTGGAGCCTGTTTCAGTCTGTGACTCCCTCTCTCTCTGACCCTCCCCTGCTCACGCTGTCTCTCTCTCTCTCCTAGAAATAAATAAAATACTAAAACATAAATAAAAAATAAATTAAAAAAAAAAAGAAATATGTGTTCTAATTTTCAGTTAGATTGCGAGAATGTACATGGCTCTGAAAAGGAAGTAATTACCCAGGATGAGGACATGCGATATATTTGCTGTTCCTGTGAAACTTGTAAAACTAATCATTCAAAGAGATTTTCTCTTAAAATAAGGTTTTAAAATAGGGCAAATTCAATAAATCATTTACTTGTGACTGCTTTTAAATACCAATATTTTGTACTCCATTTTTGTGTGCCTTAAAATATATGGTCAAGCCATACTTTTCTATAAAAATAAAATTGAATCTTACCTAATTCCCTCTGAATACTGATAACTGCACATAAGGTGTTGTGTTTTTAAATTTTATTAATAGCTTCTATTCTAGCCTTGAGCTTCACATTTTTAGATATGTTTTCATTATCATAATTAGGTTTGGAGGAAGATCATTTCCTATTTTCTTCCTTTTTTTAATGTATGCAACACAAATCTTTAGAAAAATATTTCTCTTTACGTTTATAGAATGATGGTGAAATCATGTTAAGTTTATCAAAAAAGATTGTTTTTTAATGCCCATAATGAGCAAACTGAAATATTTGCAAGTCGTTATTTAAGTCTTTAAATAATACATTAACACATTAACAACATGCGTGTTCTTTTTATGTCTCTGTAAATTGCCCTGTTTCTTATTTGTCAGAGATTACCCAGTGAGAACCCTGTAGGGATGTCTGCAAGAGGTGCTTAATAAATTATTTTAGGCAACACCAATAGTGACTTTCTTTGCTTAATACAATATACTTAGTATTTTTCCAAAACATAAAAATCGTGTATAGAATGATATATGCCAATACCAACTTTATGATTTGAGGGACCCCTTCCTAATAAAAAGGAAACATAAATATGAGTTTACATTTTCCATATGTCTTGTTCTTGCTTTTTTAAAAAGGTAGTCATGGTTTTTCTGGAAAATAATCGTTGTATGTGGTGGAAAAGTTCCCTGAATTCATGTAAAATGTAAAGTTTCCTCTTTGCTTCGAATTACCAGTTTTGTAATTAGGAAGGTTTTTTTTTTTTAATGTGGATTGCTATTATTTCATCCTTATGTATTTCTGGGATGTATTTCTGAATTCCAACTCCATTCTATTATATTAATCTCGATTTGGTGATAGTATAGAAAACATACTATTTCCTTTGTCTTCCTCTACTCCATTAAGTTCATTGTATTTAAGAGATGATTACTGTGCTGTTGCATATAAAATATAAATGTTATTTACAGAGAAGATGTTACAGTTGAAGATTTTATTATGTCCCCTCAATTCAGAAACAAAGAGAAGCATTCCAGGGCCTACCCAGTAGGCCAGCTCAACTTTCAAGTTATTTCTGACTTGACTCTTTCTTGGTGTCTTTGCTCCAAATAAACTGAGTTAATCAGTGTTTCTCTAATAACATCTATTCTTTTCTCCCTCTCTGCCTTTGCTCAATAGTTTCTTCCACCTGATGTGCTTTCCTCTGTTTTTTGAGCCCAATCCCATTTACACCAGTTCCCTTTACCACATATGTGATGACTTTCTTGATACTTGCATCCTGGGTGTCCTAAATAATTACTTGTTCACTTTGATTTAGATGACTAAGTTGTGAGGACAGGCATCCTGGATCAGTAGAATTCACTTCATGCCTATCAATCATCCATGAAGTTAAACAGCAGAAGCTAAAGCTAGAGTATGTCTTTATATTGAATCCATTTACCATTTTTTTTGATGCAGAAAAGACATTTAATAAAATTCAACACCAACCCATGATAAAAACTAGGAATAGAAGATAATTTTCTCAACCTGCTAAAACACATCTACAAAAAATCTACAATATTCTTTTTTTCTTAAGGGCTCTTTTTTTTTTTAAGATTTTATCTTTTTATTTATTTATTTTTTTTACAAATAGTTTATTGTCAAATTAGTTTCCACATAACACCCAGTGCTCATCCCCACAAGTGTCCTCCTCCATGCCCATACCCCCCTCCCCCCCACATCCATCAGTCCTCAGTTTTTGTCAGCATTCAAGAGTCTCTCATGGTTTGCCTCTCTCCCTTTCCCCCACCATTTCCGCCCTTCTTCTCCCCCTTGGTCCTCTGCAAGTTCCTCCTAATCCTCCTATACGTGCACACATATGATATTTGTCCTTCTCTGCCTGACTTATTTCGCTCAGCATAACACCCTCAAGGTCCATCCATGTTGCTACACATGGCCAGATTTCATTGTTTCTCATTGCCATGTAGTATTCCATGGTACAGATAAACCACATCTTCTTGATCTCCATTTACCATTTTTGCCAGTGTTTGGTAAGTATGAATAGGAAAGATACTTTTCCAAGATATAGATGGTAGAATTGCCTCCAGAGATTAAAAGAAATCCTTGCCACTTCTTTGTGGAGACTTTGCATTTTATGAGTAAGAATATTTAAGTGGGAGCAGGTTGAAATGTTGAAATTCATTTAATTGTCCAAGTGTTCTTAAAAATATGCTGAGCATTACTGCTGGTAGGAATGCAAACTGGTGCAGCCACTCTGGAAAACAGTATGGAGATTCCTCAAAAAATTAAAAATAGAACTATGCTACAACCCAGCCATTGCACTACTAAGTTGTTTATCCAAAGGATACAAAACTGCTGATTTAAAGGGGCACATCCACCTCAATGTTTATAGCAGCACTATTGACAATAGCCAAATTATGGAAAGAACCCAAATGTCCATAGACTGACCAATGGATAAAGAAGATGTGGGTATGTATATATGTGTGTATATATATATATATATAATGGAATATTATTCTGTGATCAAAAAGAATAAAATCTTGCCATTTGCAATAATGTGGATGGAACTAGAGTGCATATGCTAAGCAAAATAAGTCAATCAGAGAAAGACAAACATCATAGGATATCACTCATATGTGAAATTTAAGGCACAAAACAGATGAACATAGGGGAAGGGAAGCAAAAGTAAGATCAAAACAGAGAGGAAGGCAAATCATAAGCGACTCTTAAATCCAAGAGAACAAACAGGATTGCCAGAAGGGTGTTGAGTTGGGGAATGGGATAAATGGGCAAGGGGCATTAAGGAGGACACTTGTTGGGAGGAGCACTGGGTGTTATATGTAAGCGATGAATCAATACATCCTATTTCTGAAGTCATTATTACACTATATGTTAACTAACTTGGATTTAAATTTAATGAATAAATATGCCTAACATTTTTACTGTCAAAGTATTTTTTTTTTAATTTATTTCTAGGAGAGAGAGAGAGACAGCGTGAGCAGGGGAGGGTCAGAGAAAGAGGGAGACACAGGCTCTGAAACAGGCTCCAGGCTCTGAGCTGGCAGTCAGCACAGAGCCCGACGCGGGGCTCGAACCTACGAACGTGAGATCATGACCTAAGCGAAAGTCGGACGCTTAACCGACTAAGCCACCCAGGCGCCCCTGTCAAAGTATTTTTAAAATAAAACATGGCTAAGGAGATAAATGAAAATTTGTAAAACTTAAGTAAAACTTAATTTCTCCTCCTGTAGGAATTTGTGTCCATTTAAAAAGTGAGGTTGGGCAGCAGGAGATTTTCAAAGCAATTATCAGCCCTAATTTTTGACACAAAAAGAGCTGTTAGATTTTATACTTTAATTATTCAACTTAAGACCTAATTTGTTACATTTTTGTTATAATATTGCTACAACATTGACAGGCTCAAATTCCCTGAAATAAATGATCAAAGGAAGAAGTCTAGTATAAAATTTAAAATGTTATTCTTTTTGATACTGTTGTCTTACTCAAAAAAAGAGGATTTTTGTATGTGAAAATTTAAACAAGAGGAAGAATAGCAAACTATTAAAATGAGGTATTACATTTGCATAAATTATTTTGGAAAAAAGTATTTGCTAAATGTTTACTGCATAAAGAGCTTGGTTACTTTGAAATTTTAGTTGAATAAGGCAGCAGATATCAAAAATATTAAACATCATAAAATTAAATTTGCTTAAAATGCCACTAATAGTGTAGTTGTGTTTTCTGTTTTAAAATGAATTTTTGGTTGGCTCAAGAGGGCAGCACCTTATTGGCCACTGTAAATCTGGCTATCATTATCTTTCCTTTTATTAAAGTAGGAGCATTAAGATTCTCTGAGTATAAAGTGTGAAATCGAAAGATGTTTTCTGTTTAAGTTTGAGACATTCTGATAAATTTATATAAAATGTCTTCTTATGATTGAAATTTAAAAGATGTCTGTTCAAAGAATCAAAAAAGATATATTCACTTATCCGTTTGACATGTACTGGTGCTTTCTCTTTGCCAGACACTGTGGTAGACACTCAAGATGGAGAGATAAATTACAACTATAATTCCTCAGAGATTTGCAATACGAACAGTATAAATAAATCTATACCCAAATAAATACAACAAAAATAATAAATGTTATGTAAATGTGTGTATGGGATATAGTAGAAGCATGAAGATAGCGACCATACTTGCTCATGGCCTTAAGATAGGTTCTAAAGTATTTATTATATATAGTATAATGTATTTATATAAATGTATATCTTTACAAATGCAAAAATCTGAGAATAAATGTCAATGTGTGTGTACATATTCATATTTTCAATCAGTTATGAATATCAGGCCATAATAATTTGTTTCATATTTTTCTCATGCCCAAATCACTTCTTGATATTATATTAAGCAAATGAGAAAGCACATCAACTCCATTAAGCAATAAATTCTTTATTTTAGTAGATTCCTAATGTGGCACACTAAACTGGTGTCATGATGGCCCCGTAAGTATCAAGGTACCTTCCTAAAAGATATTAAAACCAAGATATAATTTAACGAAAAAGGAGAATGTGACTCCTGCAAATGTTCTTAAAAGAAAAAGTGTGGAGCAGTTTTGCTATTATAATCTACACCATTAGTGATTATAAAGTATCATCTTTATGTGTTTATTTCTTATCCAAAGAATAATACTTACCATCACATGTAATAATTTTCTATGCTTATTAATATTAATAAACATGAAGATACCCACACCAGCATAATCATCCTGCCTGTATTGTACTTAAGATATTTTAGGGAAAATATATTAACCTAATTGTTTCCTGGTGTCCATATCAGAGAAAGAGATGGCTAGGTAACATGGTCATATAAACTGTGATTGTGTGTGCATTTGTGTGTACCCCTTTGGACATGTGTACCATCCAGGGTTTCCAATTGGCAATGGCAGTACAACTTCATGAATGGTTTTGTACGTATATTCACAAAGCCACCTGATTCTTTTGAAAGTATTACCATTTCCATTACTAAATGTGAAATTTTAAATCTCACACGTGTCACCTATTCCACTGGAGAACCAGTGTTGTTGACACTTTTTTTTTTTAAATATCAGGGCAGAAAGGGTAATTCAATTAATATAAATCAGTATCGGGGCGCCTGGGTGGCTTAGTCAGTTAAGCGTCCGACTTTCGCTTAGGTCATGATCTCGCGGTTCGTGGGTTCGAGCCCCGCGTCGGGCTCTGTGCTGACTGCCAGCTCAGAGCCTGGAGCCTGTTTCAGTCTGTGACTCCCTCTCTCTCTGACCCTCCCCTCTTCACGCTGTCTCTCTCTCTCCTAGAAATAAATAAAACATTAAAAAAAAAAAAGACTTTAAAAAATATATATATAAATTAGTATCAATTTGTATCAATAATAGAAGTGTTCTGTATGTGGTATATAATCATTCTTCCTTCACTGGCAGGCATTATCTAGTTTTTGAGTGTGTGTGTGTGTGTGTGTGTGTGTGTGTGCGCTTATTTCAGAACTTTTTAAAATGACATCATTGTATGGTATATCTGGATATAGTAGGATGTGAAATACAGTGTATATTTATCAATCGAAATGAATATTGTTAAAAAATATCCAAAAATAGCCCTTAAGATAAATTATAATGAAGATAAAATGCTTAAGAATATTCAGCTAATTCCATGATTCTTTAGTCTCTTGGAATTTGAAGTATACACCCTGGAAAATAGTTAATCGAGGACAGAATAGATATGAGATACCAATTAAAACTTTATCTGTATATGTTTAATTTTTCAGCTGCTATAAAACGTCTTAATAAAATCTGAATCAAAAAGATTCTTTCCCTACTGGCATTCCAAAGCAAGTAGACAAGTGTTCAAGGTCTAATGCTGACATGGCATTTACTCAGTCAGCTAGTACAGTCAACAGTCTGACTCTGACCTTTTACCCAAAATCAGCTCCAAAACTATAGTTCTTCTTGGTTTCAGATTCAGACCTTCCCCTCCATTTCTCTTACTGATCCTAAAGTTACCATCCCTACGTTTGATGAGTCTCATCATCTGCTGTTAAACCACTCATCCAGAACTTTAAACTGCTTTTGAGGAAATCATATCATCTCTTCAAATTCGGTCAACAGTTTTTAAGAAATCCACCTCCTGCATAGCCACACCTTCTATTTTCCCTCCATTGACATGCTGTTGTATTGCCAAAGTAACTGCCTTCTATAAGCTCCTAAAGAATTCTCCTCACCATTTGTCTGTTTCCTTAGTTTATCTCATACTCCTTTTACCCAGATTTTGCTTTGGACTTTTGTGAATATGTTCTCCATGACACACAAAGCATACTTTCCTGTTCATATTGTGTTTCCAAATCTCATCCAGTCTTCAGAGCCCATGCCCAGTCGTGCCTTCCAGAAATCTCCCCCATGGGTTCCCCTCTGGATACTCTCTTAAATCACTCAAGTACTTATTAGCAATATAGGACATCTAGAACTAGTGATAAATGTTTTCTGTTGTACTCCAGTGATATTGTCTCTGTAACATGGACTCAGCTTTTTAAGAGAAGGAGCCATGTCATAGTCTTCTCTTAATCCTTATTAGAACACCAAGAGACATATCAGGTCCTCAAGAAATACTCATTTATTTAATATAGATTGCAAGGATCATTATGAAACTTTAAAGCAGTAGTTTTAAATCAGGGGCAATTTGGGACATTTGGCAATGTCTAAAGACCTTTTTAGTTGTCCCAGTTGGGAGGGAGGTCCTATTGACATCTAACGAACAGAAGCCAGGAGTGCAACTAAACGTTTTAATGGTGCATGAAAACATAACGAAGAGTTATCCCAACCTTACAAATGTTAGTAGCTCTGAAGTTAAAAATACTGTGGAAATAGGTGTTACATTTCATAGTGAATAATCTAGGATCTCCTATATTTCCTAGAAAGGAAGAGCCTGTAGAGATTCAGCCATGGTATGCCATTATATGCATTTCTTCTCTTTCTTACCACTGTTAATGGAAGATCAAATAAGTGCTTCAAAGATAGCCAAAGGTGACTTAAAAACATTTCTTTAAATATTCACATGACTATCACAACAATAAGATCCAACATAAACTGAGTCTGCACCACATTTATCAAAACATGGTAGGGATCACCTTGATCCTTTCATTCCAACTTTTTTCTTCCTAAATTTACTCCGATCTGTGCTCCTCAGCAGTTTTTACCAATTCTTAATGCATATTACCTTCTGTTTTGTCAACATACGTTTTGATATTTAAATTGTAATTACAGCTGAGTGCCAAAACATTCATAAATTTGACTTTTTCATATATTAACACATATTTCATATGTATTAAGATATGAAATTAAAGGGAGTCAGGGTAGGAAAATTTTGAGAAAAAATTTGAAACGTAAAATTCTTACAGATGTTCTTAAAGACATAAAATTATTCAGAATTTTACCTTATTGCAAAGAGAAAAAAATATATTAGGTTTGAACCTTATTAGACAAATTCTTTTTCAAACTTTCTCCTAAATGAAGGGACAAATCAAATAACAAAATTATAGTTTATCTTTTGGCTCATGTACTTTTCAATAAGCAGTTGGGTTCCTATCAGGATATTTCTGGAGAGAAAGAATGTGATTCTCTAAGGAATTACAAATATTACATGTAAAGTTTTTATTGCTGCACCTATTCTTGACACATTCAAAAATAATATATTATCTAAATATAATATTGATCAGTTTTCCTCCCTTTCAAAATTCGCTAAAAATAAAACAAGCATAGAAAAAATTACTTGGTTTGGACTAGGAGTCACTCTAAATGTATGCTTTTATTGCCTTGTTTTTAAGACCTTTATTTCAATCCATACAAAACATTCAAATAATTTAGTCCTGGAATCCCATTCATTGGCAAACTAAAAGACCATCCAAATAAATAATAATCTGGGATTATGCTTGGTCCTTGGAAAGGAAATATTTCTAGAAATAAAAATACTGCTATTCCCTTTTTCCTGTAATTTTCATAGTACTCTGATGGCAGTTTTATGGCCACTAACAGAGATTTGGCCCAGAAAAGCATGTTTAAACTGAGGGTGCACCCCTGCTAAATCAAAATGAATTGTGAAATAGCTAGAAATGCCACAACTTCTCTTCATGTTCTTCAAATTGTTTCAAGATGTTTTCTATAAACTTCCACTACTTTTGCTTTTATTTTTTTTACTCATTCATTCAGCAAATATTTACTAAGAACATACCATGTATTAGCCACTAGTCTTAAGTGTCCAATCACTGGTAAGAATAGCACACATTTTTCCTGTTTGACAGAGAATACAGTCTGATAGGGTAAGTAGATAAAGACCAAATAATTATATAAATAAACACTTTTTTATTCATCCAAAAAACATGCATTGAGTACCTTCTATGCTGCAAACCTGTTCTAGACTTTGAGGACATAGTGCCAAAACCTAAGAAGCTGACCTTCTGGGAGGCAAAAAGACAGTAAGCAAATAAAAATAGATAGATATTATCATGACAGGTGGTACTATAAAAAATTAAGTTGTATAAAGGCATAGAAGATTTTGGGGATTGAGGTAATATACTTCAAGACACAGTGGTCAGGAAATATTTGAACAGAGACCCGAATGAAGAAAGAGAGTGAGTCATGAGAGGAGAATTCGAGGCAGGAAATGACTGACATATTAGGGAATCCACAAGAGAAATGGGGTGAGTGAGGGAGTGTGGTAGAAGACAAGATCAGAGAGATAGGAAGGGGCCAGATCTTTTATGTGGCAAACAGCTTTGGTTATTACAAACTGTGCAAAGTGCTTTATAACAAATAGAAGTGTTAAAAGAACATGTAACTGAGAGCCTAAGCTAACCTGGGGAAGTAGAGAAAGCTTCTGTTGGGGATTAAATTGTGTTCTTCCAAATTCATGTGTTGAAACCTTAATTCTCCAATGTGATCATATTTGAAGATAAGGCCTTGAAAGAGGTAATTAAGTCAATGAAGTGGAAGGGTGAGATCCTAATCCAATAAGACTGGTATCTTTACGAGAATACAGAGATACCAGGAACCCATGCACACAGACAAAAGGCCATGTTAGGATTCAGTGAGAAAGTGGATGGCCATTTGCAAGCCAAGGAGAGGTGCCTCAGTAAAAATAAAACCTGTCAACCCTTTGATTTGGACATCTAATCTCCAGAACTGTGAGAAAGTAAATTTATATTATTTAAGCCACCCAGCCTGTATTGTTTTCTTATGAAAGCAATAGCAGACTAATACAACTTCCATGAGGAGGTGGCCTCTGGGCCAAACCTGAAGGATATATAGGAGTTAATCACTTCAAGTAGCATAAGGTAACAGTATGTGCAAGGACCCTATGTTTGAAAAGCACATAGTGTGTTTGAAATTCCGAACGCCTGTTGGCTGCAACTCTGAGAACAAAGATAAGAACCACACATGGAAAGATGGGCGAGGTTGAGGGAAAGCAAATCATACAAGAAGGATTTTGGCTTTTACCTTAAAGGGTCTGATGTGATTTAAAAAAAAAAAAGATTTAGCATTTTTAAACATCATCTGGCTATGGAAAATTAGAGTAGGGAAAGAATGAGTGCCGGGAGACCCACTCTAAAGTCCCTGGAAAGGAAATAGACTGAACTGGAAAGAAAGTGATGAAGATGGAGAGAAGTAGATACTTGCAGATGAAGCTGCCAGGACAGAGATTCCTCCTGAATCTTTGAGTCTTGCAGATGGAAAGAAGATGATACCACTCTTGAGATGGGGAACACTAAATTCATACTTTTATCTCCAAACCTAATCAGTTCCATTTTGAACGTGTTGAATTCTAGATGCTTCTAAAATATCCAGGTAGAGAATGAGTAAGTGGATAAATCTGAAGCTTAGAGAACAGATGAAAGCTGGAATTATAGACTTGGGGTTCACCAGCATATATATAGTAGTTGAAACCTGCTAGAGTCTCAGTCCTCTAGAGACAGGGATTTTATTTGTTTTGTTCACAAATTTATCACAGGTGCGTGGAACAGTGCTGACATATGGGAGGCACTTAATACATATGTGTTGAATGAATTAATGAATAGATTACCCAGGGAGAGCATTTCATATGAAAAGAGAAACAGGTCTGGAATGAAACCTTGAAGAACAGAAACATTCAAGCTGGGTAGAACTTACAGAGACACAACAAAGGAACAGTCAAAAGAAAATCAGTAAAGTCTGAGGTACATGTAGCTAGAGGAAGAGAGCGTTTCAAGAAGAAAGGTGAGTTCATCCTCTGCAGTGAGTGGCATGCAGCAGCAAGCCTAGCCCATAAATGAACACTTCTGAATCCTAATGGCTTTAAAGTACTTGAATTTATTTATCACTGTTGTCAATCTTTGAATCAAAGAAGATTTGATTTCTTATTTGCAAGATTTACCTCAGATAATAACAGTCTCTTGGAACCACATCTCTGACACACTCCCAGGATGGGTGTGTATATAGTTTCATCATCATTCTTTGCATTAGTTTATGATTATAACGACATTTGCAAATAATGTATTTCAAGTAATAGAACGCCATTAGCTTTTCTTGACAAGTGCACTTGAAGTTTTCTCTCTGGATGAAAGCTCAACCACTTTTTGCCTTATTATCTCCTCCCCTCCCTCTTTTTATTTCACTCTGTTCTTCCCTACACTCTGTATAACAAAGACTTTATTAGCTTCATGAATGATGAGTCATAATTAAGACTTGAATAAAATGGTAAAAAAATTTATTTCACCATCTGTATACCATCCACAAAAAATATAGACAGATTAATTAATTAATTACCAAAGTTGTGAGTATAATTTGTGTAATCCTAGTTTTTCTCATATAGGTTCTCCACCTTGCAGAAGAGCTATATGGAGCTCTCTGGGGGCATTTCTCATTCTCATGAGCATAGTTTTCTTATAGCTAAATTGAGGTCTGTGACCTCAATTTAGATCAAGATCAAGAATATTCAGCAGGGGCGCCTGGGTGGCTTAGTCGGTTAAGCGTCCGACTTTCGCTTGGGTCATGATCTCGCGGTTCATGGGTTCGAGCCCCACGTCAGGCTCTGTGCTGACTGCCAACTCGGAGCCTGGAGCCTGTTTCAGTCTGTGACTCCCTCTCTCTCTGACCCTCCCCTGCTCACACTGTCTCTCTCTCTGTCTCTCTCTTTCCTAGAAATAAATAAAACATTAAAAAAATTAAAAAAAAAAAAAAAAGAATATTCAGCAGAAAATCCTGCCTCTCCATTTCATTTGAATGGCTTCTTCCTTGACATAGATAACCCACTTGACTTTTATATGTCATTATCTGCAATGGAAAGAATAAGGAGAAGAGTCATTCAGTAGTCCTTGGTTTTGATCTCAACTGTAGACTATAAATAGACTATAAATATTTAGTTTAAAGAATACTTCTTTTTCTTCCTCCTTGCTTTATTTTTCTTCAATACACTTATCCTACTTGAAATTTTATTATATATTTATTACTTTATTTGGTCTTGGGTTATCTTCCAAGGGAAAATAAGAACAAGACAAGAACATTGTTTCTCTCATGTTTGCTGCATCCTCACACTCAAAACTATACCTGACATATTGTAGGAGCTCAGTTGTATTTACAGGATAAATAAATAAATAGATGCTTAAAACCTGATAGTGGAAAGTAGATATAAAATGCTGGTTGAGTTGGCTATTTAGTATGAAATGCAATTCTTGATATCAAGTCACGCATTTGAAATTCAGGCAAACATTTTGGCTTCGGATCTAACATCTTTGGCCAAATTCTCCTAAGTGCCAGCCCCACATTGGATGTTTCCACATGAAGATCCAAAAGGTGCTTTGAACTCAAGGTATCCCACTGAAACACCCTCCTTTTCCTGCCCCCCTCTCTACAACCCTCACATCTCCACCTCCTTAAGGCTTTCTTGTCACCTGCTACCTGCTCCTCTGAGTTATAAAATGCCTCACCTTCCGATACCCAGCGTCTCAACCATGTGTCCCCTGTCATGGCTCATTGGATAACTCCCTTCTCCAGACAGTTGCAAGGCCTCCTAAGGACTTCTGGTACCTCTAGTTTTCTTTTTTGTTTCCAGTTGATATTCCATATTCCAGATATTCCACACTTAGCAGTGTGAATATTAATTAATCAATAAAAAACATTAAGTTTTTTGTGCATCCATTCTAGGTTCAAGGAATAGTTTAAGGCCAAGTAGAGCTCTTTGTCTTAAACGAGGGCATAAAGACTAGATATGCTCATGTCACTGTCCCTATCAAAAATGTTCAAAGAAACTTTCCCATTTACAGTGAGTAAAACTTAATCTCTTAAAATGATTTTCCCAAACTCTCTTGCCTTACTAGTTTTATATCAGATCCTTTCTATGACTCTAAACACAAACACTCTACATAGCTCGTGTGTTGTTTCCAGAAGGGTCATGCACCTCATCCTGAGTTGTGACTTTCTTCAACTCATCCCTCTAACTGGAATAGATTCCTCTTTCCCCTTACACACGTGATAAAATCCCATTCATTCTAGATGCCTAACTCAAATATTTGCTCACAGCTTTCATTCATTCCTCTGTAAGAGCACTTATATCTGCTGTGGAGTAGGTTCTGAGCACCTTAGAGACATATGCTCCTGGTGAGTTCATTTTTTAAAGGCCTCTTATTACTAAGCCTTAATTTCCCTACATATTTGAGATTTCAAGTTCATATCAAATAATGTCTTTCTAAAGTATCCCTAAACTCCCTCCGATCATGCTAGACATGTTCTGCAATGCTACAATAACTGCTATGCTCTATTTCTCTACAGTTCTCCATCCTTGAGCTATAGCAACAAGGAAATTTTTATAGCCCATTTGGTAAGAAGACTCACACTATCTTTGGAGTTCAAAATGGAAATGGATCCTCCACTGCACTGAATGGATCCTCATAGAATGTCCTGTGCAAGATGGCTAAATACTCTGCTTTCCCCATTTTTTTTTTTTTTTTGTGCTAATGTAGCTCAGGAGCACTTGCTTGTGTATTTTATGCCTAAAGATTGTGTGGTTACAAAAGGACATAAAAATCTCTTTTTGTCATAAATATAGATAGCGGTAACCTCGGGTATTATTTGGTAGCTAGGGTGATTTCACTAATGACCATCAGACTCAGAGTTTAATTGTCAACTGATATATGTCAGAACTCCATATACTGTCTAATTTCCATCAGTTTCTAAATGGTGACTGCTAATGTCAAGGCAGTTCTAAAACAGCAAAAACTTGATTTCCCCTTAATATCCTGAGAATCATATTCATGGGCACCAGGGAGTCTGGGCAATAAATCCGATGGATTTTTGCCATCATATTTAGAGTAAACAAATTAATGCTAGAAACAGTTTTCTAACAGGAGATAATAAAGGAAATGGGCAAACAAAAATAAATGTTACAAACAGGAAAAATACGGTCTCTGTGAGCAAATTAATTGCTTTTGTAAATTAGATGGAACTTTTTAAACCTAGGCAAGAGTTTTAAAATTACACAATTTAGCTAAATAATGTAGTATTTGCTTTTATCAGCAAATAATTGTCTTTCTATTGGCCAAAATTGATGTTTAAATATGTCTTATGAAAAAGAAGTAGTTGCCAAATTATTTACTAGTGAATATTTCTTTAATTGACTGAGGTAAGTGAGAGTGTGATTCATCCCTAAAGTGGCCAATTTCAGGCAGGTCATTGCAGGGTGGGTGTGAAGATTAACTCCCATCTCAGTAACTACCAGTGAGATCATTAAGGAACACATGTGGTGTTTGTAGCACACAAACTGGACAGTATCTGGGTGTGTTCAGAGTACAACTAAGTTCTCCCAACCTGTCCCAAATCCTCAGGCCAAATCCCTTGAGGCTCTGGCTTTCACCTTGCAGATTTTGGCTGTTAACCACAGTTACAGTCTTGTACACTGCAGGTTTTCACAAAATGTTTGTGCTTTGATTATTACAAAGGCTTTCTTGCTACAGAGGTTTAGATAAGATCCTGAAGCATAGGATAAAATGGGTAATGAGTAGAAAAAGCCAAATGTAAGTTTTGCTGAGACCAATTCCTGCCTTCTCATGGTGGTGAGCCTCATTGGTATCTCACTAAAATGTGAGGAGGATGGACCCTCTTCTTGGCCGGAGATATACTTGCTTAATAGTGTATGTAATTTACTTTTTTTTTTTTTTTCTAAATAAAAGTTGTATATACTTATGCTCACTTGGCAGTATATGCACTAAGATTAGACTGATATAGAAAAGTTAGCATGGTTCCCACACAAGGTTGACATGTAAATTTGTGAAGCGCTCCATAGTTTTATAGGAAATGTAGTTGATAATATCTAACAACTATGGTGACAGATGGTAGCTAGATTTATCTCGGTGATCATTTTGTAATGTATATAAATGTTGAATCACTATGATGTACTCCTGAAACTAATATTATATGTCAACTACACTGCAGTTTAAAAAAGAGATTCACAAACAATAGGTGTTCAGGAGTTCCCTTCCTTAAGATTCTGTGACTCACATTTTGTGACGTTGAACCAAACAATTTGAGAGTAAAGTGTCCAACTTATTCCTCTCAAGTAATTCACATAAAATATAATATTGCTAAATAAATTCTGTGTTCAGACCAAAAAATATATATATTTAAGATGTATAACATTGTATTTTGATGTACATATATATAGTGAAATGAATACTATGGTTAAGATAATTATCCATCTCCTCACATAATTACCTTTTCTGTGTGTGTGTTTGTGTGTGTGTGTGTGTGGTAAGAGTACCTAAGATTTACTGTCAACACATTTCTAGTATACAATGCTGTGTTGTTAATTATAGGCGCCATACAATACATTAGATCTCTAGAACTTCTTCACCCTGCAGAACTGCTTCTTTTCAAATATAGACACGTCTAAATTAGAAAAGGGAAATCAATTATAAGATGACATTTATAAAACATCTTTAAAACATCTTAAAAATAATATTTGCTTTATGCTATTGTATTTTAATGATAAGTAGATAATCTAATGCTGTGAAATTCTAATGATATCTCATACAAAGTTCTTAAAAAGAATAATTGTTTCACAGTATCTGAATATCCTAATATTGTCTCAGTTTTTCAAGTCTTGAGAAATCTTATATCTAAAAATAATTTTCCTCCATAGCATATATTGAAATTCAGAAGTTCAAGATTGATGTTTGTGGCATAATTACTTTTATATTGTTGTATGTAAAATCATGAAAATATGTTTGAGACCATAATTAAGCACCTATTTCAAGTCACTAAGAACTCTTGTACAGTTAAGGATGAAATACAGTGAGAGAACAGTTGACTTGTAACATGAGAGTCCATGCCCAGAAACATTATGTGTATCGTAGAAAAAATAATGCAGTGGATTTTATTTTTTTTAAGTTTTGAAAAATAGATCATTTTCACATAGAAAGTATGTCATATGAGTTGTAACAGATTAAAAGATAGCTGATAATCTCATTTTACTATTCTCACACCGTAGTGTTCAAACTTAAATCTTTTGCTGTCTTAAACTTTCTATATCCTTTCTGACCTTTTATTTAATGCAAACATTTTTATAAAATATATACACAAATTTAAAGAGAGTATAATAGCATATTTATAATAATTTATGATGATAATTATATGAATGTCATCTAATAAATGAAACCTCTACTCTAAAGAAATCTCAAATGAAATAAAACATCAAGAAGTCTTGAGGCACCTGGGTGGCTCATTTGGTCAAGTGTCTGACTCTTGGTCTTAGCTCAGGCCTTGATCTCAGCATCGTGAATTCAAGCTCTATGTTAGGCTCGGTGGAGCCTACTTAAAAAAAAAAAAAAAAGCATTAATAAACCTTAATGTCTAGGGTCTTACACAGACAAATAGATAACAAAACACATATGTCTACCTAGAAATTAAAACAAGTAATATAAAGAATGGTGTGGAGGGTGGGGTGATCTGAGTTGAATTTAAAGAACTAGATCTGATCGAACACAGGCCAGTTCTTCTTTTCCTATAGACCCTCTTGGGGACATAGATCCCATTATATTAAAACTTGAATACAGTTTATTGGCTCATGGATTACTTTAGCTCTGTTATTAAAATTGTTTCACTTTGAAATATATCATTTTGAAAGACTTGCAGCAATGTTTTATGTCTGATTTCTTTAGAAAAAAATAATGAGGTCTTAAATACATTTTTAAAGGATAGGATATTGAGACTCAAACATACATTTCAATAAGACAATGTGAATTGATCTTAATAGTTACCATAATAAATTTTCCATTTACTCAAATGATATTGCTATTGTTCAAAATTATTTTAGGCTCTTATTTGGTTTTGCCTTTATAACCAAATTATGAGCCACATAAAAATTTTTCCAATATGTTATAGTTGCATCTTGTTCTTAACCCCAATGCCATTGCCCACCTTAATTATTTATATTGTTTATCATAAGGGACTCCAAATATCCTTTTATAGCCTCCCACAATAAAATTCATTCTTTGAGTAAATTTAAAAGAATCAGATGCCATTCTGAAGGAAATTAAAAATTTTGAAATACTTAAAAAACTTTCATGAGAATAAATGAATGTATAACCTTAAAAAGTAACTGTTTTATAAAGGAAGCCAATTATTTGGGTGTATAAGATATGGTATGTGTGTGTAGTCATATATGTTTATTCATTTATTTACTTATGAATGTACTACCATAATAGTATGAAAAACTATTCTTACCATTAAGGAGGCATTTTAAATGTTTCTCATTTTGTTTTAAGGGTTTTTTGGCTTAGTAGACTATTCATTTAGCTTTTTTGCAAAACCACATGCCGTGGGTGAAAACCTGCTTTAATTGTTGGTCTTTAATTGTCATCTCAACAGTTTTACTTCATGCGAATTAATTCTGGGCACCACATTTTGTGAAGGCCGGGTCTGTAGCCGCAAGATTAACTTTATATTCACGTTTGTATGACATAAACAAGACCACATCTGTTTGGTTCACTGTTATATGGCTGTCATAATACTCAGTATATAGTAGGTGTTCAATTACGGTCTCTTGAGTGGATGTCAGATGTCAGACACAAACCTTGTCATTTTTAGGTTTTCTAAAAGTGTTATTTGAGAGACATGTTCAACTTTGATGGGATGAGATAAAATTATACTTTAACAAAAGCAATCTTTAGAGAAGAGATTGCAGGGGTGCTTATTCGTAAAACATAGAAACCTCTTGTTCTTTAGCCACTTTTTCCCCAGTGCCACGTCAAAGCAGCAATTTAAATTCATTTATGCATTTAATCTATACAATGTTTATTAAACACCTAGTATAAGCCAAAGAGTATTCTAGAAACCAGGAAAATAGCTGTAAACAAAATAGAGCTCCGATGGGGTTTGCATTTTAGTGGGAACAAACGATGATTCTTGAAGATATTGTATTTGTGAGTATTGTTTCTGATTATTGACAAACTATGAGTAATGATCCCAATGCAGCGGGGTCTCACTGGCATAATTTGGTGAGCTTCATAAACTGTATCACAAGAGAGTGCTTTCTACCCAGTTTGAGCAAATCTAGACAACCCGGATGCCTAACACCTCATGTTCTTTCACCACTGTTGTAATGGTTTTTCTTACGAGGAGTGGTTGACCACTTTCAATTTCTCAGGAGTTACCACACAATGTCTTTATTGTAAGATCATTCTTGGATGACATACGCTTTTAGAAAATAATACATGTGAAGCGTTAATAGAGGAACACTTTTTTTGATACAATCTCTAATAAAGGCTACAGGCTTTGGGCTTTTAATCTTAGCATTAGCCACATATTTAAAGAGTAGTTAACACAGCATCACCTAAGTCCCTACTTAGAATCCATTTCCATGAGGCTACCCCTAGATGTTTTAATGTGCATTTAAACCACAGAAATAAGAAATGGGTGAATATTTCTGTTTATGCATTCATGAATGAGTTTCTGAATTTCTCTAAAACAATGAAAAATATTTCTAGTACTAAGGAGGTGTTTGAAAAATTATGTTTTAAAAGTCATTTGTTTAGTAGATATTCACTCAGCTGTGGCAGTACAGTAGTAACAACAGTAGCTAGAATCCTGCCTTGCAGTCTTCCCTACCGTGACCTCACATGACTCTTTTCTTCCCAAACGTCACACTGCCAATCATTGCTGTAAATCTCTAGAGGGCAAAGACTGTATTTTATATGTGTACCCCCTCCAACTCCTACAGGCACCCCAGAACATACACAGTGTCTCATGCATGGCGTATTCGTATATTTTTACAAATTGGTTTTGGTTAAGAGCTATAAAGAACCCTCTTTTCTTCCTTGCTTATATTGCTACAAATTTTCCTTGAGTAGCTTTCCTGAGAAACTGAGGTTGCCCAGGCAGCAAGCATTTACTTTTTTTTCCCCTAAATTCCTTTTGATAACCAGTATCTTATAAAAGAGTTCCTCTGAACTGATCTCTAGGAGAGTCTGAATAGTTATGTCACAGACGTGGGCCTCATCCTTTGCTGGTCTGCCTACTCTGTTTGCCACTTTTCCATCAGCAGTTGGTGGCATTCAGCAGCAGCTGCCTTATCTTCATCTTGCTTTTCACTTGAAGATTTGGGAGCTAAGCCAGGTCTCGAGATTGTTCCCTTCTGCTCCATCTTATGGTCTTATTTGAAATTCTTTCACATACTTGGGGGATGCCCAGGCAAGGAAGGACAAAAAAAAAATGAGTTTCTCCCCACTCCCCAGCATAAGTCCCATTTTAGGCCTGCTTTTGCAGTTACTAGTATTTCATCAGTTGTTCTTTTTGTATTGAAATGTAAAAATATTTGGGATACCTGGATGGCTCAGTAGGTTAAGTGTACGAATTTGGCTCGGATCTCACAGTTCATGAGTTCAAGCCCCATGTCAGGCTTTGTGCTCTCAACTGGGAGACTGGAGCCTGCTTCAACTTCTGTGTTTCTTTCTCTGCCCCTTTCCCGCTCATGCTCTGTGTCTCTTTAAAAAATTTGAAATGCAAAAATATTCTAGCTTTGTTTTCTAAAAATAACTTATAAGAAATGGTTCAAACATGGATGTAAAATGGAATCAGTGAAAAAAGAGATACTACTGAGATCAGAGGTAAGGACACTCATTCATTCAAAAACTATTGAGCATCTACTATTTGTTTGGATCTATGGGGCAAACAAAGATGAACAAAACATAATTGTACTCCCTTAAAACATGCAACCTAGGTGGATAAATTGGAATCCTGCCCTGTACCAGCAGGTATCTGAACTCAACTAAGAATTTTAGACCTCGATACTATGCTAGGTTTTCAGATGGAAAAGTATTATTTGTTCCCTGGAGAAGTATTTTGAAAGACTACTACAGTCTCCCTTCCACAAAAGATGAACGACATTGAGATGGAAGATAGAGACAGAGATCTCTCCAAGACATTAGGCATCGCTTCCTGTTCCATTCTACCTGCTACTTCCAAAATTAACCCCAGTAGGAAGCCTCTGTACTCAGGTTCCTTTGAGTACATCCCAAAATTCTTAAGTAATATAAAACCAAGAGAATAAAAAATTTTAACCAACTGAAGCCCAGCTATATACCAGCAGTATTTCATTCAGTTCTCACGCCAATGAAATGAGGCAGATATTTTACTGTGAAAAGTCTAGGTACTGAACGCCCAAGCCAAGTCAGGGTTCAAAGCCAGGTCCATGTGACTCCAAAGCCATACACACTTTTAAAGTTATAATTTTGTGGCATCCTGCTTTATGTCCTTCCTGTGAAGGTGGCATCTTTTCTTGGCTGTGGTCTCCCAGTGGGCCCTTTTTTGGGTAGCTCTTACAGGTTTCTCTCTTGTCTCTCTGGTTACTCCCTTGCTTCCTTGAACAATTCCTCAGGGTTTGGACAGCACAGTGTTACTCTGTCAGCATCATTTCCAAAGCCCTCTAGTGCTGGGAGCAGTTCTCTAGGCTTCTCCCAAGGCACTTCCTCAAGGACTGACACCCTCAACTTGAGCCCTGAGGCTTTAAGGCATACAACCAGGATCTTTCACCGTTGTCCCAGACCACTGAATGATGTGGCAAGAGTCTCCTATCCCTCTTAACTCCCATCCTTCCTATGCCTGATGGATAAGTAAAGTCTGGTGGTGACTCAATAAATGTTGAGTCAATGTTAGAAACTTGATCCAAAGCCATCTATTTGTCTGGCACCCAAGGCAGTGCTCGGTGTCATCCCACCATTTGGTCTCTGGGGTGTCCTTTGTCCCATGCCAAGGAACTTCAAACCCTGTGCTTTTGAGTCATTGTGTCAGCTTTTTATAATTTTTCTATTTTCTCCATTGCTTTCTACTTCTATACAAGTGAATGCACAGCTCACTTAACCTTCTGGTAGGTTTGCTGCTTTTAATCTGTCATGGAATGGATGCTTTTTCCTATTTTATCTAAAATGAGAGATGACAAGACTCCTAGGGCAGGACTCTTCTGTATTGGCTTAAGTTTTTGAATCTATCAAATTAATTGTTGTCTGTTCTGAGTTTTTTTTTTTTTTGCTTCCTCCTTTACTCTCAACTATATTATTTGTGTTGTTGTATCCTTAGAATAAGTGTTAAAGGATATTTTCTTTTCCGTTTGTTCTCACAGATTCTAGGCAAGTTTTTAGCGTGCAATTTTTCTTCAATTTCTTCTTATTTAGCCATTTTTTCAACAAAAGACGTTTCTGCTAATATGTGTAAGTCCCTTTTCAAGGAAAGCATGATCAAATCAGTGTGGAGTGATATGTGATGTTTGATGTGATTCATAATTGCTATAATCATAAAGCTCCTGGAAGTATAAAACAGCAAAGATCCTAGAGATTATTTTGTCTGCTCCTTTTATTTTCAGGTCAGAAAAATGTAGACCGTGAAGATGAAGGGCTATGTTCAAGGTCCCAGATATAGTGGTCTGAGAGCCAAAATAAAACCCCTGCATTTGCTTCTTAGCTCATTACTTCTCTCTCTCCACTCTTATTTCTTCTTCTTAGAAAGAATCAAGTGTACATATTAAATGATTATGGATTTCATATTTAAATTTATAAGTATAGTAGTTACTATCGTTTGGGTTAACATCCTGCAGAAGATAAAACTGCAAAGTAGGAATTGTATAAATTTAGAAGCCAGATAGACAATGACCAAATACGAGGTCTGTCAGTTTCTGGCTGTAATTTTGGACAAGCTATTTAATTCCTCTAAACTTCAGTTTTCTCATCCATAAAATGGAGATTATAATAATAACCATGGAGTGAGAATTAACTGAATTGAGTTAAATAGTGCTGAGAACAATGTTTTGCCTCTAGTAATATGTCCAATAAGAGAGATGCACAATTAATCAGAGAACTCTAGATGCTGGTGAGGATGTGGAGAAACGGGCACTCTCCTCCACTGTTGGTGGGAATGTAAATTGGTACAGCCCCTCTGGAAAACAGTGTGGAGGTTCCTCAGGAAACTAACAATAGAACTCCCCTATGACCCAGCAATAGCACTGCTAGGAATTTACCCAAGGGATACAGAAATGCTGATGCATAGGAGCACATGTACCCCAATGTTCATAGCAGCACTCTCCACAATAGCTAAAACATGGAAAGAGCCTAAGTGTCCATCAACAGATGAATGGATCAAGAAGATGTGGTTTATCTATACCATGGAATACTACATGGCAATGAGAAACAATGAAATCTGGCCATGTGTAGCAACATGGATGGACCTTGAGGGTGTTATGCTGAGCGAAATAAGTCAGGCAGAGAAGGACAAATATCATATGTGTGCACGTATAGGAGGATTAGGAGGAACGTAACTGAGGAACAAGGGGGAGAAGAAGGGGAAATGGTGGGGGAAAGGGAGAGAGGCAAACCATGAGAGACTCTTGAATGCTGACAAAAACTGAGGACTGATGGATGTGGGGGGGCGGGGGGGATGGGCATAGAGGAGGACACTTATGGGGATGAGCACTGAGTGTTATGTGGAAACTAATTTGACAATAAACTATTTGTAAAAAAGTCAAAAAAAACAAAAAAAACAAACAATAAAAAAATCACATCAGAGAAAAGAAAAAAAAAGAGAGATGCACAATTTTCAGATGTCTTTCCTTCATATAAAATAGGGAGCTTTTTTTCCCTGTTTAATGCTTAAAATAGTGACTTTTTGTTATATTACAATTATTTTAGATTTTTGGTAAGCCCTACAAATAAGTTTGTAAATAGATTTAAGGTATGCATTTAATTTCCATGGCTTTTTTTTTTAAATCCAGATCTGATTCTCTGCACAGAGTGGCAATGAAGTGAGTGTATATTTACAAAGGATATTTAAGTGTCATAGACCAGCATTTCTGAAAGGATGATGTTAAAACACCTGCATAAGAATCACTTGGGTGTTCTTTTTAAAAAAGGAAGATTTCTGGACTCCACAATAGATCCAATGAATGAGGATCTCTAATGAAGAAGGGGCCCAGGAGCCCCATACAAGCTAAATATGATTTTTATACACTTTAACTGTTGAGAACCACTGCTATAGATGAATCATCCTAAATACCAGATTACTTAACTTAAAATATTACTTTTAATTTCCTTAGTTAAATAATCTTTAGTAGTTCTTGCTACTCTCCAGTTTGGCAAGGGGGAGTGGATGGGGGGCCATCCACTATCAGATTGTGTGAACTTGCCTATTTAATCTTTCCTGTGATAGGCTGAAAAATGTCTTCCAAAAGATGTCCATGTCCTTTCTAATATCTAGAAACTAGAAGTAGGGTACCTTAGAATATGGCAAAAGAATATGCAGATGTACTTAAATTAAGGCTTGTGCAGTGGACATTATCCTGGTTATTGAGGTGGAGCCCATGTAATCACAATGGTCTTTATATGAGAGGCAGGAGGATCAGTTAACATGTGAAAATAGAAGCAAGAGATCAAAGTGATGGCAGGAAGGGATACTGAGCCAAGGAAGGCATGCAACTTCTAGTAGCTGAGAAGGGAAATGAAACAAATTCTCCCCTCACAGCCTCTAGAAGCTGACATCTTGATTTTAGCCCAGAGAGGGTGATTTTGGACCTTCAATCTTAGAACCATAAGATACTAGATACGTGCTATTTTAATCCAACCTACTTGTGGTAATTTCTTACAGCAGCAATAGAAAATGAATACCTTCGTTTTCTCCAGGTACTCACCCTTTCTAGTCTTTGGCTCTGGTCCTTGCACTCTCCCTGAGCATAGTCTTATGTTTTCTCATTTCTGAGCTGTACTAACTTTCCACCTACCTGGCATGTTCTTTTTATTGTTGTTGTTCTCCTCCTGTCCGTTATTTGACTACTTTTTCAAAGATCCTTTCTCCTGTTTGCATAAAAACTTTCCTTGACCGTCCCAGTCAGGAGCGATTTTCCCTTCTCTGAAGTTCTAAGGCAGTCAAGACCTGTGCAATTTATTGTGCATCTTATAATGAAAGCCTCCATCCAGGAATGGGTAAGCATAAAATCTCTCAAATCAGAACTCCTAGATTTAAATCCTGATTCTACCACAATTACCTTAGAGAAGTTTCTTAAGCCCTCTAAGTCTCAGTCTTCACTTCCATTAACCTCATAGGATCATGAAGCCTAGAGATGCTTCACAGAAAAGTGAATTGGCATGGTAGCTCAGTCAGAGTAATGATTTTTAAATGTGTCAGTGATAATATGAAGTATCTTCAGCATATCTCTGATTATCATCTGGAAGAGCTAGTCAACTACACTATTTGAATTTTAATGTTTGTGTTTTTATTTGTGTCTGTTAACTAAATGGAAGTAAGCATGATAATAATTAAAACAACAATAGCAATAATAGCAAAGTGAAATAATGAAGGGAGCATTATTTTGGAAGACTTTGTTTTAGTTCTGACTTCACAATTTACTGGCTGTCTTAAACAAAATCAAGTTTCTTTTAAAAAATTGAGTTTCTTCTTCTGTAAAATGGGAATAATAATGGTATTTACCTCTTAAAATTAATTTTAGGATTAAATTAAATGATCTATTTAAATCTTAGCACCTAGACCATGATGAGAGTTGAGTACATGTTAACCATTGTTAATGGTAATCAGTATTCAATTTTCTTTTCACTTGTCTTTATTCTGTTATTAATCTTGATATTCTGGTACTTTATATATGGCAATAATATGATAAATGGGAGCAAGAAAATTGGGTATATGTCTAATATATTATGCTTTGCTATCAGAAGCATTATAGGCTACGAGTCCCACAAGATTTTAGGATTTACCATTGGTCCAATACTCAAACCACAAAAGTGTGCAAGGAATACAAAACTTGGCTACTTTCCTCCCTCTCTCCCTCTCTCCCTTCCTTCCTCTTTTTCATCTCAGGTGATTGTATGAATAGTTTGGTATTTTAAGTACTTTGAATACATTAGATTTTGGAACCATTTTTCAAAAAAAAAGTGTGATTCAATACATTGCCATTCATCATTACCTTCCCTTTACAACCTTTCATGCTATTTTAGTACAGACAAGAGCTCTCCTTATCCCAGCTAATTTGAATTCATTTTTCAAATGAGAGTTCATGAGCGACTATGCTAAAATTAAGATCTATTACATCTTCTGCACTTCCTTTGTCTGCTAATGTTATAATATGATTTTTAAGTAATTAGGTCTCTTTCGACATGATTTCTTATTTAGAAAATCAGGCTTATTTGCAAGTCTTTTATTTATACGTGTTTATATATTTCATATAGTTACTTTCTCCCCAGTTGTTCTCTAATTATTTTAGAGAGACTTGCAAGTACTCACTTTTATTTAAGCCATATAAAAAAGCTTCACATCACTAAGGAAATATGATACTAGAATGCTATGAAAATGTGATAGTAAATGTTTTTGCCATTAAAGCAGGAAGGGAAAATGAAACTAATTCCTGTAAAGAAAAAGTATATTGAAGTATACTAAATAGATGCCTCAGAATTCACCCTTTGTTATTTATTATTTTTAAAGCAAGGAAATATTACCTCCGCCTCTTATTCCTTTGGCCACTTTTATTCAAAGGCTTCATTTTATAATTTAAGGGATCAAATTTAAAAGGCAACTGGGAATTTCCCTCATGACTTGTGGGATAGTCTCTTCCTTGTGTTTTCTTCCTAAAATATAAAATGGCAATCACAGTGGTTACAGGCCCTCCCTGGAAACCTTTCTTAATGACCCGGTGCCTTGGAAAATCATTTATTTTGCCTTAAGGAGACCCTGACTCTAGACATACAACATGTGCGTGCGAGCACACACACACACACACACACACACACACACACACACACACAGTAAGTGAATTTAAAATGAGAAATAGAGACTTTATCTGCTAAATTACAAAATGTTTGTCCTGTTGAGAGATTTATGGCCTTGTGTTCTCTTTTGTCCCAGTGCACGAGTGCCATGGCTGAGAAGTAAGAGGTGGTGCTGAATGAAAACCATACTACTTTATAGACTTGGTGAGAGTGATTTTACTCATGAATAAGCAACAGCTCATGCTTGTGCAAAATATCCATCTGTACCCTCTCATTATGGGTCTCTCTCATTAAAAAGAGGTATTTGAAGCCAAATAGAAAATATATTGTTTAATTTACCACAGATTTCAGAGCAGAAATATGAGTACCTTGTACCTTATAACATGGTTACATTTAACAAATTTAAACAGCTCAGTATAATCCTAATGTATTAGTTCATCCATTATGGAGCTAAAAACTTATCTTAAAGGATGTTAAAATTGATTTCTTAAATATTAAATTAAGGATGAATTTTCACCTAAAAAACTTTCCCTGCTTTTCCCCCAAACATAATTTGTTTTTAAAATTCAGCTAATAGAATCTGAATCATGGCGCACCCCCACGAAAAGAAAAGAAAAAATTAGCTAGTAGAGGAACCTCAGTATCCTCTCAAATAGTCTTTTTAATGCAATATCAAATTACATTGTAACTTAGTAGGTGACAAAATAACACTGAATTATAATCAACTCTTAATATTTAAATATATATTCCAAAAATGTATAAACTCTATATATTTAATGAAGTTCAAGTAGCAATCAGTTTTACTATGTTTCCCAAAAAATGAACTGGTCATATAAATTGCTGGATGTGAGTGGTAGGGATGCCACTGATTAACTTAAGTAGTAAAAGTAGTATATATAGTGGGCTTGACTTTAATAAGTGTAGTAGGAAAAAAATAATTTCTATAAGAATCATTTTTAAAAACCAAAGATAGTATAACCTGGTTATTTTTATTCTTAGGAAGAATCCCATTTTAAATTAGAATATTTAAATTTTACAGTGAAAATAATTTATATAATCAGATATAATTTATCAGATGGTTTATTATGTAAGAAAAATGAATATATCAGTGTCATCTCTTTCTAAGTACAGTTTCCAAAAATGCCCTATTTCCAAAGTAATTTGTAAAGAGAATGTATGGATCCATTGTATATAAGAGTTCTCACTTCACATAATCTAAAAAAATATATTAAATTTGGTAAAAAATATTTTTACTTAATAACATTATTACTTTAATTTTATCAGGGAAAAGTATTTACAAAATGTAAATAAAGCCTGTTTTTTTTTTAATATTGTCACTTTCTCACAACAAATGACTTTTCACTGTTAAAAATAAACAGGGCACTTTTTAAAATTCTTGTCAAAGGTGATCAGTCAATGCAGGAGTTGCAAATATAGGGAATTGATAGGGTAATTAGACAGCAATGGAGAATAGATTATGAAATGTTATTAAATACAAATATATATTAGTATTATAATATATATTAAATATATACATTAAATAAATACAAATATGTATTTATATATGTAATATACTCTTTTCAATTCTATCTTGTGGTTAAAGAAAAGAAAAACAAGCAAGGAATAAATTAAGAGAATGTTATAGACTGTGCTCTCCCAAAATACATATGTTGTAATGCTTACCCCCAATGTGATGGTATTAGGAGGTGAAGCTTTGGGGAGGTAAATAAGTTATATAGGTGGGGCAGTCTTGAATGGAATCAGTGCACTTAGGAGAAGAGACATAAGAGTTTGCTCTGGCTCTCTGTGGTCCATCATATGAGGATACAATGAGAAGATGGCCATCTGGATGTTCTAGAACCTTGATCTTAGACTGCAGCCTCCAAAACTGTGTGAAAAAATATCTGAGATGTGAGCCACCCCTAGTATGATCATTTGGAGTAGCAGCCCTAGCTAAGAGAGAGAGAGACTAAAGACAGAATGAAGGCCTTAAGTTCTGTGGCATGTTGATTAAAGGTAAGCTGTTCAGATCACACTCATGGCATTCAGGAAAAGTAATTTCTTTTCAAAATATTAATCAGCTGGCTAATTACTAGAACAATGCAATCCTTATACATAGAAAAGCTTTCTTGAAATGGGGCTGATGTAACTATCGTTGTTTAACTGTGATTGATCATATGCTGTATGGAACACAGCAAGGTCTTAGTATAACCTGCCATGGGGACAGGAAGGATGAGCCATTAACTGTTCTAGTAACATCTCACATAGAGTTACTTTTAGCTCATGGGATGGAGATTTCTACTTTTCATTTTGATCAAGATTTATAGGGAAATAATAAGTGCAGGAAATGTCAAGCCCATCTCTGAGGTAATGATTTCCAGTTTTTACCTAAGATTTTCATTTTATACTACCCAACCATTGTTCTTAATATTAAATAAAAATATTTTTACATGTAAATTCAATGATAGCATTTATGTACTCAGTGCTCCCTCCCTCTCAGAGACCCTCTATTATTTTCTGTGAAGCAGCCGCTTGATTTCATAATTTTTCTGGATCTTTCTGGGCTTTTGTAGATATGTACCAAATAGCAATGACTTCCCAACAATTGCCCCTGAAATAAGTTGGAATCAATTTCTAGCAACTCTTATTTCCTCAGTAATTCTTCAGATTCCTAGATTGGTATTAATTAGCAACCACATCATTTGGCACCAGTTGAAATTTTGCTGATCTAAACTGCCCTTAACTAGACGTGGCTTTCAGTTGCATGTTTGATTTAGGTCGACTGTATCTTTCTTTCATCATTCTTGGGTCAGAAGCTATGTGAGACATTGTCTTCTTATGGTAAAAGGCAGCGCAAAGGTGCCAAAGCCCAACCAGCCAAGAACATTTTAACCTTCTACTTACGTACTTCCACTAACATTCTCCGGGTCAAAGCAAATCACATGGTGAAGCCTAACATCATAGGAAAGAAAATATGCTGGAGGTTCTGCAGTCACGTGACATGTAGCATAGCTATGAGGAAAAGTTGGGAATTGGTAATAATGATGCAGTTTGCCATGCTTAACTTTCTAGATCACAATTACTCACATGCCTTCCACACACAAAATACCTTCATTATAATAATCT
This sequence comes from Proteles cristata cristata, assembly GCA_017311185.1. NCBI lineage: Eukaryota > Metazoa > Chordata > Mammalia > Carnivora > Hyaenidae > Proteles > Proteles cristata. The sequence goes on along the minus strand of JAESUZ010004405.1, from coordinate 1,708,086 downwards.
CCTTTCCCCAAACATCCCAGAATTATCATTAATTTATGGAATCAGGTTCAAAGTCCAGGATTTTATGATTTATATCAGTTCTAGATGCAGCTTCTCCTGATCTTAAGACTTGTGAATTTAAAAGACAAATTGTCTAATTCTGCCCCATAATAAACATTCTCCCAACACATAATTGTGAAACAGGGATGAGATAGCCACAATGAACAGACCATTCAAAAAAGGTGACAGTGAGATGCATGTTGTAGTCACTGGTCCATAGTAATTCTGAAATCCCACTGGATGTATGTTGCCAAGTCTCCCTACCATGGAGGAAGGGAATATCTCTTGATTAGGTACTGATTCTGCTCCCTGGGAATTAGCTTAGTAGGAAAGGAAGTTGTATCAACTTTTGCCTTGTTGAATGTATTCAGAAGCATCAAGATTTTTGAGACCAGAAAAGAAAAAAAAAACCCTCCTTTTTAGTTTATTTTTGACATTTTTTATCCCTCTTTAATATGACATCTTCTAGAACACAATCACACAGGTCTCCAGATTTGTAAAGATCTCAATGTTATGTATACATATTCTTTCCTTTATGAAAAAATTATTTGGTTAATTTTTTGACTAGGTGATATATTTTAATGGCCCAAATATCAAAAAGTATAAAAGGTATAAAGTGAAACTCCCAATATCAAAAGGTATTCAAAGATATATATAAAGTGATCATTTTCATCTCTAGACTTTTCTTCTAGTACTTTTACTATTTTGTTTTAGTACATTTAGTCTGATCCTTTAAAATATTTTTCTAGTGTATGTGTAGGATAGAAATTCAACTTTTTATCTATCTGGCCACCGAGTTGTCTCAACACCATTTACTGTGTAGCCCATCTTTTCTCCATAAGTATGAAATGCCACTTTTATTATATACCACGATTCTGGTTTTTGGAGTCTATTTCTGAACATTATTTTTTTCCTTAAACTTACAATTTAATTCATGTAATAGTTTCATATTGGTTTCATTACTGAGGCTGTAGAGTGTTTTATGTAGAATTCCTCATTTCTCATTCTTGTTTCTAGAATTTTCCTAGATGTTCTTGTTTATTTATTTTTCTATATAAACCTTAGAATAACTGTATTTCATTCCAAACACAAAAAAATACTGACTTCTTTCAGGTGCCATTATATTTACAGAATTAGCTTTGAGAAGAAGAATGTCTTTATGGTGAGTTTCCTATCCAAGAACATGTGTGCATTTCTGTCTGTTCAGGTTGTCTTTTATGTCTCTTAGAAGCATTTTTAAATCCTTCATGTGGTTTGCATATATTTCTGATTAAGTAATTTTCTTTCTGATTCTATGTATGGCTTAACATATGTGATGCTGAGGAGTAAAGACTTGCTAGCTGCTTTAATCCTAGCTCTACATCTAGATTCCTGCTGGATTAGAAGAAACAGATAGTGTAGTAAGAAGGCAGATGAAACTGTTAAGTGCAAATAAGGGGACAGGTGGGAGGTGTAGCATACCTGTGCTGTCATCCTATCCAATGAAAGCCACCAGGTCTTCCTGGCATATACAACATGGGAAAAGCTAAATGTATTTAGAAAGGCCACAGAAGACAGAACAGTTGCCATTTTGAAGTGGATTTAAGAATTTTTATCAATTAAACTTGGCTGCATATAATAGCTATCCCAAATAACAATGACTTTAAACTAGACAGAGGTTTGTTTTCCTCTCTTGTACATGAGTTCTGGGTGTTGACACTTCAGACTCAGTGTGGTAATTTCATAAACATCAGTGATCCAGGCTTCTTACTTCTTTTTCCACTACTATCTTTGATGGGTGGTTTCCACCTTCAAGTTTGCCTCATGGTTCAAGATGACTGATGAATCTCCCACCAGTATGCACATTTCAGGCATGAGCACAAAGAATGAGGAGGAGGCCAAAAAGTGTGCATCACCAAGCTAAGCCAACCCTCTTCTACAGCCTCACATTTTTCCCCTTCCCTCCTTATCTATGCAAGGGGATGCTCCCAAGAATATAGACATTCTGCTACTAAGAAAGAAAGGAAAAATCAATTTCAGGAAGGCAAACTTCAATCCCACAATGAGAACATTTTTTCATTTTCTCCCCAAAGTGCAGTGAGAAAAGAGAAGGAAAATACCAACAAGAAAATAAGAAAGCGAATAAAGTGAGTACAGTTTGATTATTTTTTTAGATTTCAGAGTCATTTAAAACAATCTAGTGTCCAGCAAAATCTGAGCTGAAAATCTCTGCTTTGATTTTTTAGTTTTTCTCCTTCTCCTCTTCCTCCTCTTCCTCCTCCTCCTTCTCCTTCTTCTTCTTCAGTTTTGGTTTTTGTTTATTTAAAATTCCAGTTAGTTAATGTACAGTGTAACAGTTTCAGGAATACAATATAGTGATTCATCATTTACATACAACACCCAGTACTCATCACAAGTGCCCTCCTTAAAACCCATCATCATTTAGCCCATCCCTTCCCCACCTCCCCTCCAGCAACCCCCAGTTTGTTTTCTATAGTTAAGAGTCTGTTTTATAGTTTGCCTCCCTTTCTCTATCACTCTCTTTGCTTGGTTGGGTTGCTTTGGGTTTTTTGTTTGTTTGTTTGTTTGTTTTGTTGGTCTTTTAGTTTTTAACTTTAAAATGTTTTCAATAGGAATTGGGTCACATGTTCTCTTTTTCTTCTTTAGACTTAAGGAACCTCAGTAAGGAGTTAAAATATAATCCCCAAGGGCACAGTTTCTACAGGGCTCACAAAGATGATTAAGACACAGGCTCTGCCTTTGGATTCAAAGGGCTTCCATAAAATATAGATGATGTTTTTTCTTTTTGGAAGCCACCAGACTGAGCAGAGTTAGAAGCATCTTCCTAAGGGGGCCTGAGGGAAAGCTTGGGTAGGTGTTAGAGGAAGTTTTTTATCCTGTGAGTCTTATAGTAGAGCTATGAAAGAGAGAGGGAGACAGATGGGGGACAGGGAAGGAGGAAGATGGAGAACATAAAATGTATTATTTACAATATGGGTGAAAAAGTTTGAAATACTGCCTTAGAGAGCAAAATAATCTGTCACTGTGGAAGGACTGAGGACACTGACCCACAGAGTCCTTCAGATTCAAAACAACTCTGGCACCTGATGCTTCACTTACCTGGACAAGGAGTTCTGGGTTGCTTTCAGTTCTCAGAGGCTTCATTTTGTTATATAATTCAGATATTCTCATGTGCAATAGAGTTTTATTCTTTAAATGAGCATAAATACACCAAAATGTTCATTAAATTTTAGGTTCTCAACTGTAGCCTTTTAAGATTTTTCAGTATATTCGAAAGAGTATGCAAATAAAGTGATAAGATTTTCAATTCACTTATTCCTTAGAATATCTTCCTTTTCTTTTTTCTTTCCTTTTTTCTTTTTGCTGTTATATTGTATTTGTTATATTACTTTCCATGGTAAACTACATGAACTTGCATAGTAGCATGGAAGAAATATTTTTAAAAGGAATTAGGGCGACCAAGATTTCTTGCAGTAGGTGAGTAGGTAAGTGTAGTACGTGCAGGCACTGGAATATTATTCAGTGTTAAAAAGAAATAAGCTATATCAAGCCATACAAAGACATGGAGGAAAGTTAAGTGCATATCACTAGGTGAAAAAAGCCAATCTGAAAAGAATACATACAGTATGATTCCGATGATATGATATTTTGGAAAAGGCAAAACTGTGGAGACACCAAAGAGATAAACGGTTCCTAAGGGTTGCAAGGGAGGGAAGGACAAATAGAGCAAAGGATTTTTAGGGCAGTGAAACTTCTATATGTTACTGTAATGACAAATACATAACATTATGCATTTATCAAAACCTATTGAATGTACAACACCAAGAGTGAACTTTAATGTAAACTATGGGCTTCTGGTGATAATGATGTGTCAGTTCCATCAATTGTAACAAATGTACCACTGTGGTGGGGGATGTGGAAGGCAGTACATGTGTGGAACAAAGCCTATGTGGGAAATCTCTTACTTTCTGCTCAATTTTGCTGTGGACCAAAAGCTGTCTAAAAAGTAAAGTCTATTTGAAACATTTAAAAAATAAATTAGGGATTAATATAAGAACTGCAAATGGGCATAATTGTAGGGTATTCTAGAAATCATTGGGTAATTCCATGGAGTAACTCTGCTGAAAAAACCTGATGCTAGTGCTCCATCTGAAGGATTGAAACAACCACTTGTGATATGTTCTATGGGAGTGATAAATAAGACACAGGAGGAAAAAAAATGTAAACTTTACCACATCCTGTTCTATCAGTGGCCTTGCCACTGCTCATTTTGGTTTTATTCTGCTGAGTGCTTGTTGCTTCTGAACTTTCATTTCCTAACAGAAACTTTGAGCCTTTGCTGCTTTACTAAATTTCATTTTTAAACTTGTTCTTTCTTGGGAATGGTAACATAGACATTTCTCTTACAAACACAACATTTAAAGAAAATCAGAGTAGGGGCACCTAAGTCGCTCAGTCGATTAAGCATCCAACTTTGGCTCAGGTTATGATCTTACCATTCATTAGTTTGAGCCCCATGATGGGCTCTGCTGCCAATTTTGTGTCTCCCTCTCTCTCTCTCTCTGCCCCTCTCCACGTGTGCCCTGTCTCTCTCTCTCTCTCTCTCTCAAAAATAAACATTAATTTTTTTTAAAAAAAGAAAGAAAATCATAGCCCCCTAAAAAAATTGTTTCTCTGTCAGAGAAAACAGAGCTACAGATGGTATGTTCAGTGAGCCGAGAACTTAGGGCTGAGAAGCTATTAATTCTCACAGCAGCTCTTCTACTAACGATTTTATGGTCCCTGGAATTGATGTCATTCAGAGTCTGCTTCATACACTATAAATCAATAAAATGAGAAAAATAAAATCAACTCTTGTATTTTAAGAGTATTTACAGCACTATAAGCCTAAGCTATTGTATTGGTAATCTATTTCAGTGTAACAAATTAACACAAATGTAGTAGCTAAAAACAACATAAATTTATTATTTCACAGTTTCTTTCGGTGAGGTGTTAAGCACAGCTTATCTGGATTCTCTGCTCTGGGTCTCACCTGATTAAAATTAAGATGTGGGCCACCAAAATACTGAAGTACTTACCAGAGAAATAATTTTTCCAAATTTTTATTAAGTAATCCTTCTCAATAAGTTTTGATGACTTCCCTGGGTAGAGTAGCATCTGCAGAGAGCCACCCTAGATTTTATACTCTAATTATCATCAGTTCAGAAATGTTTATTGAGTACCTCTTATTTGCCAGTTCAAGCCACTGGAAATACTAGATAAATAAAAGAACCTTATCTTAGGAAATGAATGATCTAGTAGTGAAGCAGATTGGGAAAGGATGTTGAGGGAGATCAGGCCTGAATCATTTTGAGAAGAGGAAAGAAACTCAGAATAACTGCCAAGATCAATTGTCTTGATCCTACAACTTGTGAGCTACTGGAAATTCTCTGCAAATGATAAATTTGTCATGGGCAGATGTTATAGTCTATGAAGTAGAGTCTATGAATCAGTCTGCAGAGGTCATCTGAGTTGATGAGGACTGTTACAACCCTTAAAGGCTAAAAATTATATTCTCAATGAAGGACCAAGTATAAGCAGCAGTTTTATGACAGCGTTGGTAGTTGGGAAGATACTGCCATGTTCACCCAGCCCAAAAGGGAGATGAAATTCTGAGAAAGGATCATAGGGCAGATGAAGACTTTTCTGAACACAGTTATGCAAAGGAAGGAAGGCGTCTAGGAGGTAGAATTATATGCTGAAAGCTACAACAAGCTACTGGTGATATCTTCTATCTTGAATTCTGGGTAGAACACCAGAGTTTTAGCTGCTAACTCTTATCAGTTCTTGTGTTTTTGTCCAACCCTTTCCCCTTCCCTATAATTGTGAATTATTGATGGTGGAATTGAGTATCTTTGAGGAGGGAGACCTAAGAATTGTTCCAGGATTTTTGGTGATAATGGAGGCCACATTCCAGTATAATGAAACTTGTACCTAAAGTAACACTAAAGGACTTTCTCTTCAGAAGGGCTTAAACATATGAAGATGACATTGGTCATCTATAAGTTAGGGAAGAGAGTCTCTGATGGAAGTTTGGGTGGAGTCAGTGGTATGCTTGTCTTTTTCCTGAGGGTGGGAGATAGGAGTCCAGATGTTTAGGAAAGTTGAGATGGCAATGAGTTGAACCTTGCTTAGCTTAAACTTGGGTGTAAGATTGTCTAGTACATGAGTTCTCAAAGGGAGAGCAAAGAGGAGCTTTCCAAAAAGAAACTAAGAGGAGCTCTCTCAAAAGGGAGCTCTCAAAGATCTTAAAAGTCACATGAGATCAACAATGTCCCCTTTCCTGGGGCCTTTGAATAGTAACAGATAACCAGGAAGACTGATTTAATGGAAAGGATGGTGCTTCTTGACTTTCCCTCAGGAGGCAGCCTGGAAGAGAGAGAGTCCCAAGGACACATAACACTAAGTCTCTCAGCTGCAGAAGTAAGAGTCCTAATGTCTCCTGGGGCATTGTTTTTCAAACATATATGATCATATGAATCACCTGGGAATCTTACTAAAATATAGGTTGGGATATAGTAGGTTAGCAGGATGGAGCTGATGAGAATATGCATTTCTAACAAGTTCCCAAGTGATACTGATGCTTCTGACCCACAGACCTCACTTTAAATAGCAAAACTTTGGAGCCCTAGAATAGGGAAAACATGCCTTAGAAGATGTCATTATGGTCCTCCTACATTATAAAGCTGCAAGATAAAAGGAAAATTTGGTTTATCCCATGAAGCTGAAGTAGGAATTAAAGAACTCTTCAGGAACACTTAGAGATGCACAGAAAAAAACAAAACCTGAACAAATACATTTGCTGAAGCAAATCTTTAAAGGGCACATCAGGAAAGAATGGGAATGTGGCAATTGCTAGAGAAGCAGACAAACCTAATTCCAATATCCTCCAACTCTGAAGGATATGATCTGTTTTAGTTTTAGGGGCAGCTTAATACCATCTGGTTAAAGAACTGTGTCACACCCTCACACCCCATTCTTCTCCCATCCCACCCCACCCCCCATGCCCTGCCATTCAGCCCATAGTTGCCACTGGCTCTCAACTACTTCTAGACAGTAAGGAAGAACTGAAGGTTCCAGACCTGTGGATGAATTTTAGGCTTGGTTGTCAAATAATCTAGAGTGATCTGGATGGGGGTGGGGAGGGGTGAGTAATGAAATATCCCTAGGGGTGGAGTAATGGTGCAAGGCTGATTAGAAGATAGCTTCAGTATCCTTCATTGTAATAGGTTATTTGAATATTTAATGCAATGCAATTCAAGGATCACCAGAGAAGTTGTATTTCTCTTAAAACTCAGGGCAGTAAAACTTCCCTTGTATAATAGATGCTGTTGTAATGCAATCTTGGAAACAGTTTTCAAAGTTCATAAGGGTTGCAAAAGTTCTACTTGATCTGCTCACATATACAAATGTGACTTCTCCTGCTCCTCTTTCTACTGCTATTTATATCAGCTGTCCTGCAGATCAGCTTTCTTTGCAGTATCTGCTATAAATAACTACAGTTCTCTATGATCTGATCAAGATTTGCAGGTAGTTCATGGACTGATATCTGGTTATTTATATTTATGACATCGCGGTGATATGCTTTTGTTACTAAAATAAATTAATACTTTTCAGATAAAATACATGTTTTACCTGAAGTCGATGATTTTTTTTAAAAAACTACTCTTCCTAATGAGCAGGTAAGCTGAGTTTAGACACTACAGGAACATTTAGAAACAAGTAGCAGTGGTGGTCTTTTTAGGCCATGTCCTTGAGTTGAAATTTTCATAAGAAATTTCAAGTGAAATCCAAATGCAGAAATGAACATAACATACTCAGTGGAGTGCAGCTGTCTGGCCTCCAGTCTGCGGTTATCTTTCAGACCTAAGGAGCGTAGGCGTCTGCTTATTTCCATGCCCCTTACACTATAACTAAAAGAAACCTGAAATACTCTTGCTTCTTTGAGAAAAATATCAGTCAACAAAAGCTGGAATATAAAACACTTTTTAGGGGGAAACCCAGCCAATAATGTTTTTATCTTGAAATTGTCCAGGTTGAAATTGTCTCTTCTGCACAAAATTCTTCAGAAACATTTGATCCTTTTAACCACTTTAGTTGTATTTTGATCTGAAATGCACTCTTGACTTTAGGTAATGTAGCAGCAGTCATTAGAAGACTTAAAGACCAAAGTATGGAAAGAAGCTTAACTGTATACATAAAAGCAGTAATAAGTAAGCTATAGTTTTTCTCTACTGATAATAAGTCCAAATATCATTAAATCTAATTACTAAATTTTTAATAATATAAAGAATGCATTTTGTTAAGCATTTTTTATTATTTTAGTCATTAAAATGTAATTTAATTATGTTATGAGAGTTTTAGTTGAACTTAATCCAACATAACCATGCAGCTTCAGAATTTGAGTTTTTAAATAAATTTGTAGTAAATACAAAACTATTTTATTTTTTATTATACAATATAATGGGTGAAAACAGAACAACACAAATTCAATTTATTAGCATCTCTATTAGTAACCATACCAATATGATGCTTCAATAAACATATGCCCTTTTAAAATCCAGATCCTACCCTTCCTATTAGGACCGTGCTTATATTCACATTGTATCTATTACAAGCATTTGATAAAGGAAAGAGTGCTGGACTAGATTCAGCTCTCTGTTTTGTATTCTTACCAGATTCATAACACTAAGCCTTAGCTTTCTGTTTGGTGAACTGGTAATTCTAATCTACACCTTGCCTATCTTATGGAGAAGTATTAACTGAGATGGAAATAAAGTATTGGATGCAGTGTGAATTTTTGTTATTGTATCTCTCCTGATAGGCTAGGTTTTGCTGCAATAACAAAAGAAAAACAAAACCCAAATCTCAATGGCTTGAAACATGTAAGCCTATTTCCCCCTCATGGTTCACATCTACAGGATTTGAGCTCACTATAATTTTATGAGACTCAGACTAAGGAATGCTCCATGCTAATATGTGCTTCCACAGTCACTAAGTGAGGGAAAGATGCAGGCCAACCGTGCACTGGCACTTAAACTTTCTCCCAGAAATGACATGCCAGTTCTCACTTCATTGACCAGAGCAAGTCACATGGCCACAACGAACTTATCAATGAGACAAGAGAGGAAGTACAAATGTCTATATATCTATATCTGTATAATAAAAAGTAGGAAGAAAGGTAGAGGGACACCACCCACACTGAGGAATCCTACAGCTAGGCTGGGGAAGGTTTTTGGGAAACATGAGTTAGGAACAGGATATTGAAAAATAGAAGGGACATGGATTTATGGAGAGGAAGTGATGAACTGAAATACAGAGAAGAAATTTTCATTCCAGAAATTCTGATCTGGGGGCTCTTCCTAATGAGTACATTTATATTGTTTTTGTGAAAATATCAAGACCTTTTAATCTAATGACTCAGCTTTTATGTGTCTGTTTCTCTTGCACTTTGTATTAATGCTTTACCATTTACAAATCTAGCAATGACAGAAATTTCGGAAACTATGTGCATTTCAATGTGTTCAATCACTTCTTAAAACTGTATTAGGGATCATTGAGTACTCCATACTTCTTTTGTCAACTGTAGTCACTTAATTGCTTGCATCATGCCCTCCAAACTTAGCAATTCATTGTAATGTCAGGTCAGTAAGTAATTACATGTTTAAATCAAATAAATGTATGTAACTTGCACACTCATTGCAATTTCTAGGAGCCACGGCCAGTGTTCATCATTGTCATACAGTCATGGCAGAAGTCAAGGCTAAGATCAGGTAGGGTACTTATAACTTAATTTTCCTAAATTTTAGCCTTATATTTATGACAACATTGCAGTCATGCTGTCTTTGAACTAAGTTTATATTACTTTGGAAATAAAGCAACTTTTTGAGACAGAAATTAGGTGTCACTTCAATGCCAATCATAGTGAATTTCCAACTCTTTTTAAAGGAAGTGATTTTATTCATTTTCAAGGGCTGCCATGGCAAATAACCACAAACTAGGTGGCTTAAAACAACAGAAATTTATTCTTTCACAGTTCTGGAGGCCAGAGGTCTGATAGCAAAATGTCAGAAGGTCATATTTCTTCTGAAGGCTCCAAGGAAGAATCCTTCCTTGCCTCTACCTAGCTTCCTGTGGTTCCCAGCAGTCTTTGGCATTCCTTGGCGTATAGCTGCAACACTACTATCTGCCTCTGTCAGCACGTCGCTGTTATCCCCCATCTTCCCTGTGTAGCTGTGTCTCTCTCTCCAACTTTTTCTCTACTTATAAAGACACCAGTCATTGGATTTAGAGCCCAACTGTAATCCCATGTGACCTCATCTTAACTATATTTTACATCTGCAAAGACTATTTCCAATAAGAGCATATCCTCAGGTACAGTAGGTTAGGATTTCAACATATCTTTGGGGGAAGGGGTTGTACAATTTAACCCACAACAGTGACACTATCGAGACTTCTCTGTAATTTTGTGGGAAAATACCTCTGCAACCAGCCCCAAAATACATGACATATTCTAATTTCGCCAAGATCATTCCCTTTGTTTCTGATTGTCAGTTTATTTAATATTCTGCATTATTGTTTACTTGCCCTAAGACCTGGTTCCTTGATAACAACTCTTCTTTTTCTCTTGATTCTCTCAGTGGGACTTGTCAAACTTTTACCTTGTTTCTAAAAGCATTGGGAGGCAGTTCAGACGAACCAGAGTAGACATGCCAGTGATCAAGGGTGAGTCACTGTTTCCCCTCTCTGTCAGGGATCTGCTGACAGATACTAATGGTAGCTGTCATTGAACTAAATCTGAAGCAATGGTAAAAGAAAACAAAGTTTGCACTGCTTTTAATAGAGATACTTAGAATTGTTTTTCCTTCTTGCTCTTCAACAACTACACTGGACAAATTTAGCTAAGTGCTTTTTAAAAATCTAAGCAGAATCTTAGAGCACCATCTTTTCCTTCAAAGTAATGTTAATATAATTTTGAGTATAAGAATAGGGAAGAAGTTAGAAATTTCCATTTAGGATAATAAATTGAAATCCAATGCAGCATCCTTTTATATTATACTCTCTCAAACTAATACACACCATGTGTTACATATACCTGTAGTAATTGCCCAAAGTAATCAAATGACTTGGTTCTACCTGGCAGAACTGCAAATCATTTTACTTATAGTAACAAAAGATGATATGTTGTATTGTAAACCTTGCTGAGAAAGAGATGAGGGTATGGATTTTGAGATCTCTTAAGGATTATATTATTTTGTAATTCTAATATTTACTTGTCCTTAGCCTAAGTGTTCATAACCTAAGGTCCAGAACTTGGATAGAAAAAGATACACTTTTATTTTCATTAACTGTGATGATAATTATTAATGTAAGCAACAAACTATTGTGTTATTGTCCACCAATAGAAATCCTAGATTATTTTTAAATCACATCACAGTTATTTAAAATATCTCATACCATTTGTACCTATCACTATTTCAAAATTATGTTAGTCAGCTACCACACATAATGCTAGACCTTGCTACTTAGTGCATTAATAAAGAATTATCTTAATATTTTTGAACTATTTTTATAATAATTGTCATTGTAATGTCTTTATTTTATGCATTAAAAAATATAGTTCTACAGACTTCATGGACTGCCAGAACGGCACATGACACAAAAACAGAGCCTCTAGGCTGGTTTTAAGACCTTCTATTTCACATTGGCAGGTTAAACAATAGGCTCAAATGTCAGCATTTTTCATTTTCTTTTCGGTAAATCAATTTATTCATCATCTGAATTTTTTTTTACAATATTATGATACCTAACGTTGGACTACATAAATTAAGATACAAGGTTATAAAAATGGAAGTATGACATAATTCCTGTTCTTAATGATATTATAATCCAGTTAATTGCGTAGCACATGAATTCCTACTGTTTGTGTATTTTAAAATAGTAACATATTTAAAAATTCTAATGTTTATTTCTTTTTGAGAGAGAGAAAGCAAGCACAAGTGGGGAAGGGGCAGAGAAAGACACAGAATCCAAAGCAGGTTTCAGACTCTGAGCTGTCAGCACAGAGCCCAACACAGGGCTCAAACCCACAAACTGTGAGATCATGACCTGAGCCGAAGTCGATGCTGAACCAACTGAGCCACCCAGGTGCCCCAATAATAACTTAAATTTATATAAGACTTTTAAAAATGTTTTCTAAATACTTTCCTACATAATAAAAACTTTTTGGACACCATCAACAGGGTTGTTAAATTGGTAGAGTAAGTCCATACCAGTTAATAAAGAAAAAAGTGATTTTCTCTTAAGAAAAAAGAGATGGAATAAGAAAAGGATCAGCTCTACATTAGAAAATGCTTAGTCTTTTCAGTGTCTAGTCTACACATTTTTAAAATGTGTAAGATAGCTTATTAGGAATAAAATGGACTTGAGGACCTCAGCAAGAGCAAAGACAAAGAAAGGAAATGATGTCGGGTTCAGAAAGTAGTTGCTGTCCAGGAACTTTGATACAGTTAATGTGCAATAGTTTTTATCTCAACATTTTCCTAAGTGCAAATACTCACAAAAACTAGGAAAAGAGACAGAATTAGGCTGAGGTAAACCCAGGCTGGCTTCCATATCATCCAGTTGATTGTAACCTTCCTGTAAAGGAACTGTCACTAGTGTCTTCTTTATCCAAGAGTTGTTTTATAGACCAAGAGCTTGTTAGGACATTACTTGGCAGACTATTATAAATGAGAATCTTGAGCCCCACCCCAGACCCACTGACTCAGAATTTACATTTTAATGAGATCCTTGAGTGATTTGAATGTACATTGAATTTTGAGAAGCACTGATTACTTTAAGTTCAACTATAATAACCAAGACACTATTAAATTCTTATACCTTACTCTCATGGTTTGAGCTGTTAGCTGTTGTTTGTACCTTCATCAGGATATATGAGACCCAGGCTGATAAAAATGCACTTAATAATTACTTTGGGTGGAAATCTCATTAAATCAGGCAAATGTTCCTGAAGAGCTTATAAACAGTTTTTCATAATGGAGAGCACAGCATATTAGAAAACCCAGCCCCTGTTCAGACCACAGACTTGCCAGGAGAGCTCAGTGACTGTAAGTGGTGAATGTTTAGAGGGAGCAAGGAGGCCCATATATTGCATTGAGGCAAATCATAAGCACATGGTGTGCCAGGGAAAATTAATATTTTTCCCACACCAGGTCTGACATGTTCACACATGAATGTGTTTCATTCAGAAAAAGTGAAGGCTCTAGAATGGCACAGTCTGGTTTTATGAGAAGCAAATGTGTCATGGCTCACCCACTCCCTGACCACCTGTGGTTTCCCCATGACTCAACTTTCTTGAATAAAGGGAGTTAACTCTTGGATCTTAAACAAATTCTAAATTACATATTTATTTTCTTCCTCCTCATATTTCTGCTCAAGCTCATTGCCATGACAGAAACTTACAATTCAGAGAAGTTTGGATAAACTACAAAAAGAATTCTCAGCTCTAAAACATTTTTGTTTAAAGGCAAGTCCTCATTCTGATATTTAGATTGAGGTTCTGTTAAAAGTTCAAACAGAATAGTAACTTATCCAGCCAATTAGAAAGAGTGATTTTTGTTTATAGTTTAAAGCCACCTGGTTATGAGATGTTGTTACTTACTGCTTGTTTATTAGTGGGGGGTAAAATTCATTCTCATTTAAAATACAGTGGTCAGTCACTTAATCCTCAGCTCCTGCTATTCATGGAATAATGTGGACAAATTAAAATCATTAATATTCTATAAACTTTAGTACCTGCTATTAAAACTTACTCTACACCACTTCCTGCAATTGCTCACAAGTAGCCAAAAGGAAGGATTTGAACTTCATTACATTTTATTTCTCCTGCCATGCTCTACTTTCCGTTTCACAGAAAAATGGGCAGAGAAATGGTCCAAACATAGGTACATGAATGGAAAAATACAAGATGCAAAAAAGTCTACATAGGGATCAGTCACTGATACTTGAACATTCACTGTCAATATTTTTTAAATATTTTTATTTCCACTTATATAATCAATTTAAAGGTTGTTTTTGACATAACTTTTGATTTCTTCAGAAAACATTATCTAATTAAAAGCAAACATATAAATTAGTGTAGCCTGTCAAGTAAGTACCCGCATCATTTGTGGTCAAATTATAATTACAGTTGTCAATACTTACAAAAAAAACAAAACATTTTTTAAAGTCTATAATTACCTCATTGTTTATCCTTTTAAAACTAAAATGTATAGAACATGGATTTAATTCCATAAAACCTTGGTCTGTATATCTTGTTATCAAAATGCTGTCCAAAATAGCAAATGGCAAATTTTATGTACTCTTACAAATGGAGAAACACAAATGACAAAAAGGCAAATAACCTGAATACAATGTGAGTCATTCAGAAACTGAAAAGGACTTTCAAATGCATTTCCTAAGTGTGTTTTGTGAATTCAAATGCACTACTCTATCTGGTGTGAAAGAGTGCCCTGGAAATAAATAATCTATGAAGTCTGATATGATTAGATGTTAATTGTTTAGCAATAAAGATTTACCAGAAATCAATTTCAATGTCATTTCGAGTTTTCAGAAAATATCCTATTTCAATACAGTAGGTTTGGAAACACAGTACTACTTAAAAGTTTACTCAGGTCTGATAGCTCTAAGTGAATTATCAATATATTTGGGGATTTATTAATTTTATAAGCAATAAATCAGGTAATGGTAGCTTTTGATTAGACTGAGCTATAGAAAAATGATGAGATTTTATTGAAGTTGAAGTGATGTTTTCATGTTGCCCCAGTATGATACATTTTAAGTCCATTTGATTAAAAAGAAATCCACACCACTAATGCGGCATATATATATATATACAATGGAATATTTCTCAGTCATCAAAAAGAATGATAATTTGCCATTTGCAATGACTTGGATGGAGCTAGAATGTATTATCCTAAGTGAAATAAGTCAATCAGAGAAAGACCAATACCTTATGCCTTCTTTCATATGTTTAATTTAAGAAGCAAAACTGATGAACATATTGGAAGAGGAGGGTGGGAAAAGAAAAGAGGGAAACAAATGACAAGAAACTCTTAATGATAGAGAACAAACTATGTGTTGACAGAGGGAGATGGGTGGGAGATGGGGTAGATGAGTGATGGGTACTAAGGAGAGCACTTGTGATGAGCCCTGGGTGTTGTATGTAAGTGATGAATCACTGAATTCTACTCCTGAAACCAATATTGCCCTATATGTTAACTAACTAAAATTTAAGTTAAATAAATAAATAAAATTTAAAACCACAACACTAACATTTCACAATGCAAAGTTATGCTATATGATTAAATACCCTGATACATTAAATTCACTGAATGTGAAGTCAAAATGCTTTGTATTAAATAGATATATAATAAAAATGCCTGATCCATTTGGTCACACTTATACTGATTTTGTATCTTATAAGCAGAGCTACAATGATCCTAAAAGGTTGTAACTTGCCGAGAATAAATTGTTTTAGCTGATTATAGCATCCTAAAAAAAGAACCAGTTCTTCCACGTATAACTCTTCAACATGTAATTTAGTGAGTGTCCTCAATTTATGTTACTCAAAAATATAGATCTTCAGAGTATTCCAATTGACCAAGATATTATGTTAGATGTTTGCTTGGATGGAACTAGTAGTGAGATTTTAAAAAAAAAAAAAAAAAAAAGGGCTAACATGGTTTTTCCCAGTAAGAAGTGTACAACTAGCTCAATAGAAAATCCTGCCCCGGGGGCACCTGAGCGGCTCAGTGGGTTGAGCAACTAACTTCTGCTCAAGTCATGATCTCGTGGTCCATGAGTTGGAGCCCTGCATCCAGCTCGGTGCTCGGTGCTGACAGCTCAGAGCCTGGAGCCTGCTTCAGATTCTGTGTCTCCCTCTCTCTCTGCCCCTCCCCAGCTCATGCTCTATCTCTGTCTCTCAAAAATAAATAAACATTAAAAAAGAAAGAAAGAAAGAAAATCCAGCCCAAAATTAGCTTTAGTATAAGAAGGGTTATCCAAAGTCATAGTGACGAGGGAAAGGCATAGAGGGAGAGTAAGAAAAAATATTTGAACTGAGTCGTAAAGGATAGACAATGCTTTTAATAAAAATGTTGGAAGGTAAGTCCAAAGGACATGGTACAGTGTGAGCCAAGGCATGGACTCATGAAAGTACAGGGTGCATTTAGGTAATGAATCATCTGATATGATATGGGCTCAGTGTGGAAAAAGGGATTAATATATAAATGAAAATGTTGGTTGAAGCCAGATAAGGGTTGAACGACTTGCTATAGAGTTAAGTCTATTCTTACAGGTAATGAAGGACCAAGAAAGAATTTTCGGTGAGTTTGGTGAGTCTTTCTGTCATCCAGTCACATTCACATTGGTTATAAAAAAAAGAGAAACGTAAGACAATATACATATTTAGTATACAGAAGCATAAAATAGTTTGAATCACTTAAAATTACTGTTTTCTAAAACCAATAACCACCAAATGTCACCATGTCATAAATTCATCCTTGATTTTCTTATGCAAAGAAACTCTTAAAATGTAACATAATTAAGATTGAGAGAAGCATCACTATGATTTAGTTCAAAAAACAGTGGATTGATTTTACAATTTTTTTGACCATCTAAGCACATTGTGAGGCACATTACATACCTCTAAGTCATTAATTGCTACTAGACTCATTTTAAGGATGAATTATGGCCAGAGTGTTTATATAAATTTTCCCAAATCATTACCAAGTAAATGATACTGTTGGAATTCAAAAGTATATCTTTTGCTTTTAGTTTGTCTGAGTTTTGGTTTGAGTTTATGTTTGAGCTGGAAGATAGATATTTAAAAAACACTAATTACAAACTAATTGCTTCACTAAAATCAAGCTTTGCACTATAAGACAGTACTGGGTAAGTAGGAAGTGCATAATAAGAAGAACTTGATCCTGGGGCAGGAGTAATGGCCTCAGGCATTTAAGCTAAGCCTTTAAAGATTCTTCATCTTCATTAAAGATGAAAAAGAGCTAACAGGTAAAAGAGCTAAGAGGATTTTAGGCAAAGAAAACAGTTTTCTCTATTATTTTTTCTTTTGTTTTGTTTTGTTTTGTTTTGTTTTGTTAGCTGTATCTCAAGGCCAATGAGCTTGGAAATAAAAACCAGGGTGTTAAAGAACATCTTAGTTTCACTCTGGCTCTGCCCCACCCATTGATATGGGTGAGTGCTCACTCATGTTCAAAATCAACACCAATTATTTCTGAGTCTCCAGGTTATATCTTATGTGCTCACTACCACAGTCCATTACATGTATGGGATCTCCACCTCCTCCTAAATAGCACCTCCTTAGTTGCACCTGGTTTAAACTGACAAACTGGGACAGCCAATATATGTAAAATAGAGAACTGGCCTAGGCTACTCCAAAGCTGTTTCTGTCCCCAATAACCTATAATACTATGTTTCTAGTTTTCTATGCTGCTCTCATTTAAAATGTGGCTCTAGTATAAACACAGCATAGCAGACACATCCAGTAACCAAAAACAGGAAGCAAAGAATCAATTGATCTAGATTCTTCTAGATTCTAGAAGAGTACTTTCTGAAGAGACAGAAAAACTGTGTACCCATTATGAATGTTTGAATATTATTTATAAACTAGTAAATAGAATTTAATGCAACTTCTTACTCGCTAAAAAGAAAAATTGCTTTCATCTAAGAAAAGTTCTAATTATTTTTGTTATAATAGACAAAGGATGTCCAACATTAAAATATGTAGGATAATAGGAGGAAACTTTGAGATTTGTGGGTAGAAATAGTGATAGAAGCCTAATTTTTGGTTACTTTTCAATCCATCTTTTTTCTGACATTGAATTCATGAATAGAGCAGAGTTCATATTTTAGCATCTCTATATGCAGTTAGCTTCATTTAGGGGTGTTTTCCCTCTGAATGTTCTATAAAACACCATGTCAGATACTAATACATTTCTAGGTTTCAGTGATATGATAAAACTATATTAAGCATCCTCATATAGGTCTTCGTGTGGGTATTTTACTTGGGTAAATATGTAGGAGAGAGAATTCTGAGTTTTATGGTTAAATGCGTGTTTAGCTTTATAAGAAACTGTCAATTATTTTTCCAAAGTAGGCATATCGCTTTGTATTCCAATTAGCAATGAATGGAGTTTCAGTTGTTCAAAATCTAAACCAGCACTTGGTAGCAGCAGCTTTAAAAATTTTAACCCTTCTAATTATATAATGATATCTTATCATAGTTTTAATTTGCATTGACCTAATGATAGTGAAGGTTTTTGCATATGTTATTTACCACCTGTATTTGCCCATTTAAGAAAATGGATTCTTTGTTTTTATTATTGACTACATTAGTTCTTTAAATATTCAGAATGAAAGCGTTTTTTATTAGACCTGTATTTTCACTCCTCCAGTTGGCATAATAGTAGTGAGAGTGGTCTTGCATGTTCTTGACCTTAGTTGAAAACATTTTTTCTTTCACCACTAAGTGTAATACTAATTATAGGTTTGTTGTAAGTGTCCTTTATCAAGTTGAAGAAGTGTCTTCCTATTGCTAGTTTACTGAGGGTTATTATGAATGGATCCTGAATTTTGTCAAACGTTTTCATATCTATTGAAATGATTATTTTTTTATTAGTAATGTTTTTGGTCAGCTGAATATTGAATTGATCTTGCATTTCTGGGATAAACTCACTTTGGCCTAAGGTATTATTTTTTTTCATACCCCTGAATTTGATTTGCTGAACATATTTTGTATCAGTGATTCTTAACGGGGACAGTGTTGTTCCCCAGGAGACTTTTGGTAATATCTAGAGACATGTCTGTTGTTTCTGTTAGGACGGGGAGGATTTGCTACTGGCACCTAGTGTGTAGAGGCCAGGAATGCTGCTAAATAGCCCAGGAAATCTCCCCCACAAGAAAAGAAATTATTTGGCTCCAAATGTCAATAGTGGCAACTTTGAGAAATTCTGCTTTATAGGATTTCAAATCTTTTAAATTTGCTCATTTTTGTTTTATGGCCTAAAATATGACTATTGGTGAATGTTTAATGTACACATGAAAAAAAAAGTTAATTCTCTTGATTAGGGGATTATTATATAAATGTCAATTAGGTACTGGTTGATAGCATTGTTCCAGTCTTCTGTATTCCTACTGAATTTTCATCTACCTGCTCTGTAGATTGCTGAGAGAGGAGGGTGGCCATGTCCAGTTGTAACTGTGAAGTCTTCACTTCTTTCAGGCCTATCAGTTTTTGCTTCACATATTCTGAAGCTATATAGTTAAGTACATTCAGGTTTTTATTAATTTTTGAAAAATGAACCTCTTAATCAAACATGAAGTCACTCTTATTCCTTGTAATACTTGCTCTAAGTCTACTCATTTTTTTAATTAATGTAGTTGCTCCACATTTCGGTTGATTGGCGTTTATATGTTGTATTTTTTCATTGTTTAATTTTTAACTTATCTGTGTCCCTGTATTTAAAGTGTGCTTTTTGGACGTGCTTGGGTGGGTTAAGCATCTGATTATTGGTTTCAGTTTCAGCTTAGGCCTTTATATCATGGTTTTCTGAACTCAAGTCCTGCATCTGGCTCTGAACTGACAGTGGAGAAACTGCTCCAGATTCTCTGTTCTCCCTCTCTTTTTCGCTCGCCCACTCATGCTGTCTCTGTTTCTGCCAGAATAAACAAACAAACTTAAAAAAATAGAATAAAATACGCTTTTGTAAACATCATATAGTTGCAACTTTCTTTAATTCATGTTGGCAGTTTCGGTCCCTTAATTCATTTAGAGCATTTACGTTTAATGTGATTATTTTCATGATAGGTTTAAATATATTGTATCACTAGTTGTTTTCTATTGATTCCATGTGTTCTTTACTTCTTTTTCTTCTTTTCCTGACTTTGGATTAATTAAAGTGTGTTTTTTATATGATTCTATTTTATCTCTATTATTGGCCTATTTTTTTTTTGTTCCTCTTTTAAGTATATTTTTTTTTTTTAGTAGTTGTTCTGGAGTTTACAATTTACATCTTTAATTTATCAGTCTACATTCAAGTATTTTTACACCATTTTACCTATAGTGTAAGAACCTTACAACACATATTATATTTATTCCTTCCCATATTTTGTGCTATTGTTATCATTCATTTTACTTCTGTAGATAACCTTGCAATACATTGTTACTATTTTTGTTTTAGGAAGCCGTGTAATCATATATAAGTGATTAAAGGTGAGAAAAAAAATCTCATATGTACCTTTATTTTTTCTGTTTCCAGTGTTGTTTATTTATTTGTATAACTACAAATTCCATCTAGTATCTTATGCATTCTATCTAAAACCTCCTTTCACTGTTCTTATGCCATGGGTTTGTTGGCTTCATGGCTATCCCTCAGCATCTGGTCACCTCCTTCATGCTTCTGCCACAGCAGGGACCTTTCTCCGGTTCCTGCTCCCAATTTTTCTCATGAGCACCTGATGGGGACCCCGGACAACAGGTGATGAGCAAATGTGGCATCCCCTGTGTCTGGAGTTCTGTTAGTCCATGCTTGTCCTTTAAAAATTCATTAGAATTTTAGCTTATTTCTTCTTAATCTTTTGTACCAATGCCCCTTCTTTCTTCCATGCTTTGCCAAAGATAAAATACTTTTATGTTCCTTTTAAAGGAACTTGTCACTCTTCGTAATTCATTTTACTTGGTTGTCTTACATTAAGGAAAGTGTGGTTTTGTATGTCATCTGGCATTTGTTTATTGATAGAGGAAAACAGCATTCGCATGGTTTTCTACATCATCTACCTCATCTGTTGAAGTAGACCTTCTCTTTAAATGTCTTAAGTAAATAAAGGTGGTAATTAGTTTTGGATTTGAAATATCTCAAACCATTTTGGAACTCTATATGTATTTTAGAGCCTGCATTGCTATGTAGTATCTTATATTAGTTGCTTATTATTCAGAAGGAACTGTGTAACTATTAGTTCTTTGGAGTGTTTTTATTTTAGAGATTATTTAGCATGACCCTAGAGGGTCTATATCTATATAAGATTTTATTTCTGGAATCATTTCCCAAAAAGCAGTGATTGTGTAAGAGCTATAAATTCCATGGCTCAAGATTAGGAGGTGCTTGGAGGAGATGGCATGGAATGAGATTAATCTTGTGATTTGCCTAAATTACTATTCATTATATTGTATTAAAATATAGTAGTAAGTATTAATATATATTTTTTATTTTGTATAAGTTTTGTACGTAAGATTAATAGCCAACTGATCTATGAAACAAATGTATCATTTCCCATTCATATGTACTCAAATAATTTAAATGTACATACTTGATACAAATACATTAAATCCACTTAAAAAACAATAGCTATTTTTAATTCCTTTGAATCTAGTAGACCACATACAAAAGCCAAAACTTCAGGATTCTTTTAAAATATATATATATTATTAAAGTCAGTTTCTTTATAATGAAAGCTGCTTTTCAAATGTATGGAATGCAATATAGCAATTCAAATATAAAGAATAATGTTAATAACCACAAAATAGTGTCATCCTCATTTATGCTAGAATGAAATGTTGTGAGGAAATCTAATATTGTATATGGATTAACATAAAAAGACACTGAGCTGTAATAGAGCATTGAAACCGAGTTTTTCATGTAGTACACTCATATGTTAGCCCTTAAAAAATGTGAATCAGATTGAATCGTAGAAATCATGAGTGATGAAGTATAGTTTACCAAGTAAGGCATACCAGGAAACTACTATTCACATAGAACTACCTAATCAGTGTGCACTTAAGCCTTCTTTTAAGGAAAATATATTCGTTCTTTATTAGTTTACCTTTTAGAATTTTCCAGCATAGAATATTGGTATAATTAGGAAATTAACATATGATTTAAATCCATTTCTTTTTTAAAATTTTTTTAAATATTTATTTATTTTAGAGAGACAGAGACAAAGCACGAGCAGGGGAGGGGCAGAGAGGGAGACACAGAATCCAGAACAGACTCCAGGCTCCTGAGCTGTCAGCAGAGAGCCCAACTCAGGCCTCGAACTCACAAACCACAAGTTCGTGACTTGAGCTGAAGTTGGATGCTTACCCAACTGAGCCACCCAGGCACCTAGATTTAAATCCATGTCTTATGCTGAAGAGGCATGCATAAGACTTCAGAATGTCTAGAGATCTTCCATGAAGCCAGAGGAAGGACAGCAGGAGAATGGAGATCATTGCAGGAAGAAAATATATAAAAGAATCTTCTCTTCTCAGTCCCTTGAGACTGTTCACTAGACTATGGCCTCAAAATCAATCTTTTCCTATTTTCTTTAAGAATGTGGAATTCCATATATGATTCACTTACATCTCTCTGCTGTCATTTCTCCCATTAGTAGGTACCTTTCTATATTGTTGCTCATATGAATATACTTTAAAACTATGATATTTTAGAACTATTATTTTTTTTCTATGTATTTGTTTTTCAGGATTTTAAGATATTTTTGTTAGAAGATTTAGTAATTTTGTGAAAAAGCATAACTTTATCAAATCTGTAACCCACAGATAACCCAGAGGAGGATTCAAGGCAACAGGTGTAAATTTTCTCCTTATGTCCTCAACAGTTACCTAACTACAAAGAGCTTAGGTCAAACAAGAATTCAGAGTAGAGAGCTGAAGCCTGAGCTGAGAGCCAGGATATAGCAAGAAGCCTTTGACATTACCAGCTGCCAATTAGGAAAAGTGTGAGAAGATGAACAAGTAAAGAAATAAAAATGTGACTCAGGCCAATTGTAACATATTTAGTTAGTACCTCTAATCATCTTTGAGTATACTCACTTATTTAGATTGTGCACTGTGTGTTGCATATTTATTTATATTTTATTATTTCCATTCATTTACCATTATACAAAAATAGATGGATCTATAAGAAGGAGGTGTGTCAGAGCTAGGCCCTGTTCAGAGTTCTTACTAACTTGGTCGATCTAAAAATGCAACCAAACAAAAAAATAAATAAACAAACAAACAAACAAATACAACCAAAGGGATTATAGTATGTTGGGAAGAAGAGGTTACTAAAACACATCACCCAATTGTAATAGCATTGAATGGGAACACGTGGTAGCTATACTTGTGGTGCGCATAGTATAATGTATACAGAAGTTGAATCATTATGTTCACACCTGACACCAGTGTAACATTGTGTGTCAACTGTACTCAAATAAAACTGTCTAAAAATAATAAATCACCCAGAATAGCCAGAAATTTCAACATGAATAATTACAAGAGAGAATCCATTGAAACTAGAAGTTTAGTAAGTAGGGAAAGGGTATTTTGGCTTTCAAGAACTTTCTAAAAAGTCAAAGGTGCTACATGATGCTTCTCATTTCAGATAAGCCTGGCTGTCCACCACACAATCACTACTAACAGCAATCAGTACTGCATAAAATCCTTTGGAGATAAATGGTCTCTTCATTAAGATCCCTGTCTGGTAATATGAAGAGATAGGGTCTAAACCCAAAAACTGATCCATAAATTTTGAAGCTGCAAATCTGAGATCAAAAGACATAAACCTTAAGCAAACATATTTCCTTTGCTCCAGAGGTGTCAGTCTCTCCCACTCTAGTTATAAGCAAAACATAATTATGGCAGAAGACAGAATGATCTGTTCAAGCTGACCGTGGCTAAGTGTCAAGGAAGAGCATATCTAAGTTCAACCGCATATGATAATAGTCTGCCTCCTTCCATCTTTATTTAGCTCCTCAGTAGAATGATGATCATGCAGCTGAGTATTCTGAAATAATTATTTCTAGTGGAAGGGTTGCACAGGTTTTACCTATATATACACAGAGGACTCCTTCCTTATGCCTCCCACTTTACCTGGTACAGTCCCCAGTTTATACGTCTTTCATTCTCAAAATATGGTTTCGGTGAAAATACAAAGCCACAGGTCACCCTGCTAGTGAGCCACTCCTCGAGAGATAGCTCCTCCCTAAAGGGGAAACTACTAGCTAAATATACCCACACATAGTATTAAATCCTGCTGAAAACTAAACTTTATGCATTTTTAAATTGCATTAAAAAAACTAATGCAGAAGAAACACACTATAAGTAAAGGGATAAAGCTTCGCACACATACACTCCAGTCTTTTTTCAAATTGAAGTGCCTACAGAACTTAAATATCTAATAAGATGAAAAGAGAAGGAAGTAGATAAGATGTTCAGATGAGACAAACATTACAAAGAGGGTGAAGGGGTGAAGCAAAGCATAGCTGTTACTAAACCAAGCAGCCTGAAACACACAGTATTCCTGTTCCAGAATGATGAGGAACTCCTCTCAGCAAATAATTTCATGAGAAATGCAAAGGAGCCTTTTTCCAGATGACAGACTTTCTCTTCACAATGAAGGTGTACTCCTGTTGGACTTTGTCTATACTTGGTAATTTTTATTAATAAACCATGTCCAGTAATTTATGCTGTACCAAGAAAGTCTCTTAAGGCTCTAAGCAACATTAGCCTCCAGATTTGGGTCTAATACACAATGTAGCAAGGTCTCTTGGGTAAAGTTTTAAGAGCAATTAGAGCTAATTAAAAAGACAGGCTTGTCAGCACCTGAACAGTGTGGAAAAAGAGCCAGTGACTTGGCTTTTGATTTTGAGCTGTACCCAAGTTAAAGCTGAATACAATTGTTTTTTCAGGAGTGAGTGGGGGGGGGGGAGGGGAGTATGTGAATGGGGTGAGAGGGTTCGTAATCATAGATACCAGATCAGCTTTGGAATAAAAGTGAAAGGCATTCTTAGTTGCTTTCAAAACCTCTAAAAATAGCCACATGTCTGTGCCAAAGCTAATATAGACAGGATTCCCATGGAAACCCTCTGGGCTAGAAGGGGCGGGTATTATTTTTTCATTGGTTGAATACATCTGCCCATTAGCACATCACTCTTCCTCATAATTAGGACTGTATCTATTGTCAAAACTGATGAACCAAACCCTAAAGGCACCTACTTTATCTGGTCCACTTATCTAATGAGAAAAACATAATAGTACAGCCATGACTGTACTTGATAGAAAATTTTCACAAGGAAAGCTGTTAAACAGAAAAAAAACAAATTAAAAAAAAAAAAAACCCATGCACCACCTTGTTCACATTCTGGCTTATGCTTTTATTTTCATAGTTAGTTTCTAATTCCTGGTTTAAGTCCATGGTCATGGCCACATTTTATTATGTTAATTGTCCCATATATTCATCTGTGATAATGGCCACCCTTCTTTATGTTTTCTTGTTTTTGGGGGGTCCTGTTTCTGGATATATTTCTGACTTCTGAGAAACTAAGAATGAAATAAAGTAGGACTGAATTTGACATCATGAAGTTAGCCCTTGGGCAGTCTTATTTTCTTTACTTCCAAATTGAAGTTAAAAATTTAAGAAAATATTAAGAGCCAGGGACACCTGGGTGGCTCAGTCGATTAAGTGCCCAACTTCGGTTCAGGTCATGATCTCATGATTCGTGGGTTCGAGCCCCGCATTGGGTTCTGTGCTGGCAGCTCAGAGCCTGGAGCCTATTTCAGATTCTGTGTCTCCCTCTCCCTCTGCTCCTCACCTGTTCATGCTCTGTCTCTCTTTGTCTCAAAAATAAAATAAAAACTATAAAAAAATTTTAAAAAAATATTAAGAGCCAGGAATGATCAATTTATTTGTCTCTTTTCTCTTAGAATAATTGTAACACCTTTGGGAAAAGAAATTTAACACAGTAACCAGCTGTAATCACAATCATTTTAGATACATTAAGATAAAGATAATTTAAGTATTTCTAAAGATTACAAAAAGCAAAAGAACAGTAAAATTATAAAGGTATTTCCAAATAAGGCTTAATAGATAAAAATTAGAACTAATTTGATGACTAACTAACAATCATTTAAAAAAATTCTACAACTTCATTCTTCTGTGTTTTCGTCTTTAGCCTAATAGAACATATTTTCTAAGCCATTTTATTTTAAAAAATTAATATATGTATGTGTTGCTTAATACCCAAAATACATCCATATTTATTCACATATATAAATCATATTTACTCATTACAAATATAAACAGAAAAGGTTATAAAGTCATAATTTTTATAGTCATAGTTCTTTAAGTATTATTAAATAATATAGATAGTCATTATATGTCATTTCATTTCTTTATATGGTTAATTTGACTTATAGTTGTAAAAGACATCTTTTCATTAACTACAATATGCATATTTTCTTGCTTAATTAGTATTTCTATCTTTAAATAAGGATTGGGGAGAGGATGCACTAATCTAAAATATTATAGCTCATTATCCCTAAATATTTGGTGGAATTTGATTTTTGGATATCCTTTTTTTAAATTTTTTAAATGTTTTATCTATTTCTGAGAGAGAAAGAGACAGTGTGAGCAGGGAAAGGTCAGAGAGAGAGGGAGACACAGAATCTGAAATAAGCTGCAGGCTCTGAGCTGACAGCACAGAACCCACGAACCATGAGACCGTGACCTGAGCTGAAGTCGGATGTTTAACCGAGTAAGCCACCCAGGCACCCCTCATTTTTGGATATCCTTAGCCCCAATAATAGTAGTGGCAGTTGGAAACAAACCTTTGATAAGCAGTGGTTACCAAGATTTCTAGATAGTATCTGGAAGTGCCCAAGGCCAGGTGCTGAAAAGGCCCAGTTTTCCTTTCCTGATCACAGTGACCAGGATGCCTGAGTAGAGGAATTTGTGGGTTCCATATATACTCCCTTTTCACCATGAGAGCTCAGTTTGGGGCATGTCTAGAAAATATTTTTATTATTCTGAGCTCCACCTGGAGGAGATATTCACTATTAGCCAGAGAGATCCTCATTAGAAGGGTCCTATCAAAAATATCTGCTGGAATTCTATATATGAAGAATTCATAAAAATCACATTAAACATTTGAAAGGAAGTAAAGAATAAGATATCAGGAAGGAATGCTTGTAGTGTGTGTGTGTGTGTGTGTGTGCGCGCGCGCGTGCACGCGCACGTATGTATGTGTATGTGTGTGTAACTTTACAGGTTTAAAAATATTAGTGCATGGTTTTATTTTGTAAGAATGCATTAGGAGGTGAGGAGGAAAGCACAATGTTAAAACCATATGCCTATGTTTGAAGCACAGCTTTGCCATTAACTAGCTGGGTAATCTTAATATTTTTTCATATATTTTAAATTTAATTTTTTAAATGTTTTACTTATTTCTGAGAGAGAGAGAGAGAGACAACGTGAGCAGGGGAGGGTCAGAGAGAGGGAGATACAGAATCTGAAGCAGGCTCCAAGCTAGCTGTCAGCACAGAGCCTTATGCGGGGCTTGAACCCATGAACGGTGAGATCATGACCTGAGCAGAAGTCAGATGCTTAACCGACTGAGCCACCCAGACACCCCATCATATGGTTTCAATTTGGACTCTCCACATCTTTTGACTGAAAAGAGGGACACTTAATGATGTAATATCAAATCTTTTATCATTTTAATCAGACATTAACCTTCACAGTAGTCAAATAGCCCCTGACCATGAAGGATTTGGAACACACCAGGAAGAAAAGACAGTGTAATATGGCCAAAAATGTGATACTATTGGAATCTATAAGAAAGCTAATTTAGATTATCATCCAAAATTGGATAGTTTTTCCTAGGTACCAGAATAAATACAACCTACTACCTAAATAATAAAAGGATGGCACCGTGTTGTGATTAGTAAGTAATGCTATCCATTGTTTGCTACTATTTGAGCAAGTTACATTTACTGCTGTGTCTCAAGAATTACTTAAGCAAGTGTATTACATTCATCCATTTCAATTAAAATTTTTTAAGCAATCTGTTAAATTGGCCTATCATTGTCATTTGAATCTGATTTGGACATTTAATCTCATCTTCCCAAGGTATAAACCATTTTAGTAGTGCTTGTAATAAACACACACAAAAAAAACCTTACACAATTATATTAAGCTATTATCTAGAATCAGATTCATTTTTATGTAACAATAATAAATGGTATATTTTAGTTATGAACTGTAAATAACATAATGCATCACTTATTTATTACAAAAACATAAACGTTCTCTTTCATATAAAGGTATATATTCTTATTTATTTTTCTGAAAAAGTGCTAGTGCCCAGGGCCCTAGGTGTGTCACTTCACAATGCATTTAACAATGTTAACAAACCTTACATTAATTATTTTTTAAACAAACATAGTAGCCCCACAGACGGGATGTGTTGGCCTTAAAAGGATGAGTTATCATAAACACTATCTGTGTAGACATTTGAAAGAAACAGTGTGGGAGTTAAAATTACAGGTTCAAGAACCTATTTTTCATCTTTCTCCCACACATACACTCATCTCCTGTCATTTTCTTTCCTAAAAGTTTGCAAATTTCCAGTGTTTCTTAATAAACCCTTCCTTTAAATAAATGCATAAAATGTCAGTTATAAGTCAAGCTTAGTGGCCTTTATTGTCCTGTGTGTGAAGATTCTTCATATCTGAATATTTACCATAAAAATTTTTGCATTTCCAGTGCTTTAGTACAGAACAAATTATATTATCAGAGGAAAAGTGTTCCTTTCAGGTCTGAGACCTCTATTATAATTTCTATCACAAAAGGAAGGCTCCAGCTAGTGCTTTCTCTGAATTCCATGGTATTCTAGTTAAGGTTTGGCAAGTAAACCGGGAGAAAGCCTAAAGAGAAGGGAGCTTCGTGGAGGGATATTTTTAATGCTCCATGTTTCTAAGTAATCCCTTGAGGGGTAATCATGTGCTATTGTTGAAAGAACAAGACATTTGGAGGAAAAAAAAGAAAACTTAACTGAATTCTGGCCCTACCATTTTCTTGTCCCATGTCCTGTGTCCTTGGGAGAGTCATTTATCTCCTTGCACTTTTATCTCCATCTCAATATACACTAATGAATATAGGGCTTGGGGACAGATATAAAGCTTGTTTTTGTAAAATAATTCTGTAAACTCTAAGTTACCTACAAATATAAGGTCTAATTATCATTATTTTGATGGTAGCTAACTAGAAGAACAAAAGAAAATCTAAGTAAACCCAGTCACTGGAAAGTCTGTATTTGCCAAGGTCATACTCAGAGCACTAAGCAAATGCTGTAAATATGTGACATCTAATCATGAGAAAACACCTTGCTAGTTTAATTGAAAATTTTGTATGAATTAAAAACTATACTCATTTGGAATGATAAAAACAAAAATAAAAACAAACAAAAACTGTATGAGACTTTATCAGGATATATTCCTTTAACTAGAAGTCGGTGTTTGGCATCTGGTAAGATGAAAAAAATATAAACTACTTTATGCAATAAATGCATATTAATCATCCAGTATGTGCCAACTACTATACTAGTTGCTAAGGATACTGTGTTGGGCAAGGCAAGCACAATTTCTCATCTGTTGGAGTTTATATTCTAGTGGTTGGGGGGGGGGTGTGGAGAGGTGCACAATCATCAATAAGTACGAATAATATCAAGTCAAGATAAGGGCAATGGAGAGAACTAAAACCAGAACAATGAGCAAGACTGACTGGTGTCTGCTTTCCACTAGGTGGTCAGGAAAGTCCCTTCTGATGAGGCGATATTTAAGCTGACATCTCAATGACCTAAAATAAGCCAGCCCTGTGAAGACTTTAGTATGAGTGTTCCATGAGGAAGGACCAGTTAGTATTAAAAATGGCCCAAAGATTGTAGTGAGCTGCATATGCTTGAGGGTCTATGTAGGTGGAATGCACTGGTCGAGGCAGAAGTGTGGACTCAGATACTGAGAGGCAGGAGACAGCTCACACCTACCTTCATATACCATTTGTAAGGAGTTTGGGTTATATAAGATTGTATCATATGCATTGTGTTGTATTTGGATTGTATTATATGATGAGTTACCACTGGAGAGTTTTAAGCAAGATAATGACTTAATATTAGTATCTAAAAAACATATGCTCTATGGATAGTAGACTGTAAGAGACAAAAATAGAAGCCAGAATACCCATTAGGAGATTATTAAATTGTTAGTAAGAGAGCATAGTGGCTTAAACTAGTATATTAACTAGTAATAAAAACATTTTTTAATTCATTTGTTCATTCAGCAATATTTATTGATGACCTATACATGTCAAATCCTGCTCTAAACATTGGGCTTGCAGCAAAAATCAAAAACAAAGAATCTGCCCTCCCTCATATAGTGTATATTCAGTGACCAATATAGACAAAGGGATAGGGTGCTGAGACCATTTTAGATAGTTTGGTCAAGGAAGAATTCTGATCAGACATAAATGAACTGAAAGAGAAAACATTGCACTTGGTGGAGAAAGGAGGACTCAGGCAGAAGGTAGCAAAAAGACCCTTGAATGGGAATATGCTTGGAGAATTGCAACAACAGCAGTCTGGCTGAAGCACAATTGAGTACAAGGCATGTGGCAAGAGTTAGGGTCTGTAGGCTAGCTAGGGAAAGATCATGCAGAGTTAGACCATGGTTAAGGACTTTGGATTTTGTTCTAAGTTTTATGAAAATCCATTGAAAGATTTTATAAAGAGATTATATATTTTAAGTTTCACTCTGACTACTGCATGAAAATGAACAATAAATGTGGGATGATAGAAAGGAAGTAGAGAATCTGTTTGGAGACCCTTGGAGTGAACCAGCGAGAGATGATGGTGGCTTGGCCTAAGTATCAGTGTAAGTGGTAAGAACTGGTAATATTCTGGATATAGTTTGAGGGTGGAGCCTACAGAATTTGCTAAATCATTAGATATTGGGTGTGAGAGCGAGAAGCCAAGAAAATGATAAGGCTTGTGTCCTGAACAATTAGGTGAATGGTGGTACCATTTGCCAGAGATGGAGCTAGGAAGGTACAAAATGTAGGGAGTGGTAAGGGAGGGTTGCGGACCAAGTGTTTGCTTTTGGACATGTTAAGTTCAAGATGCCTATTAAATAATCCAAGTGGAATTGTCTAACAGACAGTTGAATAAAACAAAAGTAAAGAATAGGAGATGAGGGGTGCCTGGGTAGTTCAGTGGTTAAGTGTCTGACTCTTGATTTCAGCTCAGGTCATGATCTCATGGTGGTGAGATCATGAAATCAAACCCTGCTTCTGGCTCCATGCTGGATGTGGAGGCTGCTTAAGATTCTGTCTTTCTCTCTCCTACCCCTCCCCCACTCAGGCTCACTCAGGCTCTCTCTTTCTCTCAAAAAGAAGAACAGGAGGTGAAACTAAAGATATAAATTTCTGTTATAATATATAGATGGTATTTAAACCATGAAACCAGGTGAAATCACCTAAAAAGTGAAGATAGGTAGAAAAGAGAAGAGAATGCTGAAGAATCAGGGAAAGAAAACAAAGGTAAATTATTGGCTTAAACAAGTAAGCATAAAGTGGCGTTACTCACTGAGTTGGGGAAGACTGGAAAACGAGCAACAGTAAGTTGGTAAGGAAAGAATTAAGAGTTTTCTCCTAGCATATTAAATTTGGGATGCCTGTTAACATGCAAAGCAACTTATTAATATGCAGTAGAAATTTAAAACCAAGAAGGGGTGGGGCATTTGGGTGGCTAAGTTGGTGAAACATCAGACTCCAGCTCAGGTTATGATCCCACAGTTCAGTTCGTGAGTCCGGTTCATGAGTTCAAGCCCTTTGTCAGGCTCTGTGTCGACAGTTCAAAGCCCAGAGTCTGCTTTGGATTCTGTGTCTCCCTCTCTCTCTGTCCTTACCCCACCCACCCTGTCTCTCTCTGTCTCTCAAAAAATGAATAAATGTTAAGAAAAAATAAAAATAAAATAAAATAACCAGGAAGGGTTTACATCAGCCACTGGTACCAAGACATCTTGATATCCAGATGCAGAAGATTGAAGTTAAACCCTTATCCCACATCGCATACAAAAAATAACTCAAAATGGATCAATACCTAAGTGTAAAACCTAAAACTATAAAGCTCTTTGAAAAAAAACCTTAGGAGTAGATCATCATGACCTTGAATTTGGCAAAAGATTCTTATGTATGAAACCAAAAGTATGAAGAATAGAGAAAAAAAAAAAGGTGAATTGGACTTCATAAAAAGTAAAATCGTTTGTGCTTCAAAATTTTTTAATGTTTATTTACTTTTGAGAGAGAGAGAGAAAGAGGGAGTGAGAGAAAGAGACAGAGTGCAAGCAGGGAAAGGGCAGAGAGAGAAAGACACAAAATCTGAAGCAGGCTCTAGGCACTGAGCTGTCAGCATGGAGCCCGTTGTGGGGCTCGAACTCCTGAGCCTTGAGATCATGATCTGATTTGGATGCTTAACTGACTGAGCCACCCAGTTCCCCAAAATGTTTGTGCTTCAAAAGATACCATCAAGAAAGTAAAA
Organism: Proteles cristata cristata; assembly: GCA_017311185.1. Lineage (NCBI taxonomy): Eukaryota > Metazoa > Chordata > Mammalia > Carnivora > Hyaenidae > Proteles > Proteles cristata. The sequence continues at coordinate 1,675,578 of JAESUZ010004405.1, read as the reverse complement.
AGACAACCCACACAATGGGAAAAAATATTTGCAAATTATATATCTAATAAGAATGTAGTACCTAAGATAATAAAGAACTTTTACAACTGATTAACAAAAGGAAAAATAATTCAATTATTAAAATGAATAAAGGATCTGAATAGACATTTCTCCAAAGAAGATACAAAAATGACCAACAAGTGCTTGAAAAGATTTTTGATACCATTAGCTATTAGGGAAATGGACGCCAAACAATAATGAGATACCACTTCACTTTAAACAGGACAGCTATAACAAAAAAGGTTAATAATAATGTGTTGAGAAGGATATGGAGAAATCAAAACTGTCATACACTACTAGGGAGAATATAAGGTGGTGTAGCAACTTTGGAAAACACTCTGGCAGTTCCTTAGAGGGTTAAATACAGAGTTACCGTATAGCCCAACCATTCCACTTCTAGATATATACCCAAGAGAAATTAAAATATATGTCTACACAAAAATTTGAATATAAATGATTATATCAACATTATTCATAATAGCCTCAAAATGGAAATAACTCAAATATCCATCAGCTAATGAATGGGTAAGTAAATTGTGGTATAATTCAACAATAAAAAGGAATGAAGTACTAATACATTTTACAACATGGATGAACCTTTAAAACAGTATGATGTCACAAAAGACCACATAATGTTTGATTCCATTTACATAAAATATCCAGAATAGGCAAATCTATAGAGACCAAATGTAGATCAAGGAAGAAAACAAATAATAAAAATTGGAGGAGATATCAATGAAATTGAAAATAGGAAATCAATAGAGAAAATCAATGAAATCAAAAGCTATTTAAAACAATCTATAAAATTGGTAAGCCTCTAGCCAGATTAAGAAAAAAGTGAGAGGACACAATTACTAATACCATATATGAAAGGGAAACATCATTACAAAGCCCCTGGACATTACAAGACAATAAAGAAGTGTTATGAACAACTCTATGCCCACAAATATTATGATCCTAGGGGAAAAGGATCAATTTCCTAGGGGAAAAGACACAATTTGCCAAAACTCACACAAGAAGACCATCTGAATAGGCTCATAACTATTAAAGTAATTGAATTAATAAGTAATAACTTTCCAAAACAGAAAGCACAAGGCACAGATGTGTTCAGGTGAATTCCAAACACTTCAGAAGGAAACTATACCAATAATCTGTAATCCTTTTTTTAAAATTTGCAATTAATTGTTATATTTTTTAGTATCTTTTAATCTAATGAAGTCTCTCTACTTTTTTTCTTTTCTTTTTACGGCATGGACTTCTAAAAAAGTTTTTAGTTAACATACAATGTTATATTAGTTTCAGGTGTATAATATATTGATTAAGCAGTTCTAAACATTACTCAGTGCTCACCATGATATATATAGTCACCATCTGTCACCAAACAACATTACAATATTATTTACTATATTCACTACTGGATATTTACCTAAAAAAAAACAACAGTAATTATCTACAATCTTTTTGAGAGGATAGGAACAGAAGGAATACTTTCAAAATTATTTTATGAGGCCAGCATTACTCTAATACCAAAGCCAAAGATATCACAAGGAAAAAGAACTACAGACCAATATCTGTCATGAACATATATGCAAGCTTCCTCAGGAAAATATTAGCAAATGGAATCCTACAATGTGCAAAGAGAATTACCCACCACAACTGGGATTTATCCTGGGTGTACATGATTGCATCAGCATTCAAAAATTAATTTAATGTAATCTATCACATCAATAAGATGAAGAAAAAAATCACATGGTCATTCTAATAGATGCAGAAATAACATTTGACAAAATCCAGTACCCATTAATGAAAGTAGATTAATGATTGCCCAGGGCAGGTGGGAAGGAGACAGTTAGAAGGAAATGGGAATGACTACTAAAAGAATATTGAACTTCTTTTTGAGGTGATGAAATGTTCTAAAATTGATTGTAGTGATTCTTACACAATTCTGAATATACTAAAAATCATTAAATTATACACTTGGATTGAGTAAATATATGGTGTGTGAATTATATCTCAATAAAACTGTTACCCAAAAATAAATAAATTAAAGGAAAATAGGCCTAGCAGCAAAGCAGCGGGCAGTGAGCTGGAAGGAAGACAAGTAAAATACATTGCCAACAAGAGCGGAGGAGAATGCATTTGTAGGGAAGTTGGAAGGGTCCTCTGGGTTGAACGTTGCAGAGAGGTTGACTACAAAGAGACCAGAGAATTGACTATTGAGTTTGGCAATGTGGCAGCAGCTGAGGAAGACATTTCTTGGTGCAGTTGAGTAGGAAGCCCAACTGGAGTGCATGGAAAGGAGAAAGGGGATGAGGAAGGGAAGATAACTACTGATAGCTCCTTCAAGAAATTTTGCTTAGAAGGTGAGATGGGACAGGAGCTGGGTTAAGGTAGTGTGATTTTTGTTGTTTTTATTTGTTTCTTGTTTTGTTTTCTGATGTGACTGTTCTAGTACAGAAGGTGAAATTGATGTACAAAAGAGTCATAGGATAATTACTAGAGCAAAGTCTCTGAGAGAAGATGGGATCTGTGGCCTGGGTGGGAAAAGGATGAGCCTTAGCAATTAGCTGGGACTCTTCATCTAAATTAATTGGTGGACAGAAGGCAAGATAGAGTGGGTACAAATGAATGGTCCCAGTCATTATATTGTGGTCTAGTTCATGAAATTTGTGGGCTCTTTAAGCTACCTTATTTTTAAAAATTGTGAGTCTATGTGTGTGTCATTTCTTTCAGTTATAAAAGCCAACTTTTGGGTTCTTTTCATCATGTCTCAATATGAGACCATCCTGCATGATTTACATTTATAAATATTTCACTGTCCACTTCACTGCTGAAGCAATGTGTTGGGCTTCAGCCAACAATCCTTGCAGTGGAGGAGAGAAAAGCATTTCATCATGGAATGGATGATGAAAAGAATCACTCCCCAAATAGCCAGTCTTCCTGTCTTAGGCCCCAGCCAGGAACTCCCCTAATACTCCTCTTTCCCTAAATGCTTTTCTTTTCCTATTCCTACTTATGCAGTGATCAGAAAAGGATGAACTACCAGTAGAAGAGCAGAAGAGAGTGAAAGAATTTTTAAGTGAAACAGAGATACTATAGTATGTCAGCTCACGGGTAGAGAACAAATTCATATATTCTTAATTTAATTCATCATTTCAAAAGTGATTGTGGAGTTTTGAAAGTAAGATGAGAAATATATATATGACATAATATTAATGCTATGTTCATAAAAATACAGCCTTGAAGGTAACTGAATTGCTTGATACACTTTTAAAAGTATCAAAATAACTCAAAGCATGATCAAATGCAAAATCACACATACAATCACAAACTATGCTTTTTACTTCATGGCTTTGTCTGAAAGCGATTTGTACAAAAGTCAAGAAGCTAAAATGATGGATTTTTCTTGATTTTTCTCAAGATGAGGATATAGAATAAAAAGTTCAACAGGCTGAAGAGATGCAAAGGACTCAACAGCTGTTAATTCAATTGAAGTGGGAATTCAGCCAGACTCTTTAAGAACTATTTTTAGGCACTGTGCTGATAGGTGATACCTTCTATCACACCCTCCTGTAGAGAGCTTGCCTAGAGTAGACGAGAGTTTTAAAATCATGTTCAATAAAAGAAGCCGAATCCTGTAAATCTATCAATAGAGCCAATAACATTGAAGCTCTCTTAATACCATCTCAACGAATAAGTTGAAAAAGGTTAAATGGGAGATATGATTTAAAAATGAATTTTATTGGCCCATTTTACTGAAATTTTCTTTTCATGAGGAATAAATTCCAGGAAATGTTGGTAGTTATACTGGGTGAAATCATTCCATATCAATAGTCCAAAAATAGAAACAATGGGAAGAAAGGAAGAGGTAGAAGGATGAATTCTATTCTCTAGGTGACTATATGGTATTGCTACAGAAGACATTAAGAGACTTCTCACCTTCTTTTCTGCTTTGTATTAAAGACATTAAAGCATCAGTAGATGCTTGTGATAAGTTCTTATTGATGTCTAAGGAAGAATGATAAGTAGATTAATTCAAGGGTTTGAAAGGAATGAAATATAATGAAACTAAGTAATATAATCTTTGAAAGGAATGAAATATGACCCTAAATATAATCTTCAGAACCATCAGTTTTGTTTTAAAAACAAATTATTTTTAAATGAAGAACATTTAGTATGAATTCAATAATTATTTCAAGTAGAGAGGAACCATTATTCATAGATATAGGTCAGTCTATTTTCTCATACTTCTAGGGTGCTCTTACTGCAGGCAAACTTAGATATTACAATTTCTTGTCTGTTAATGAGATTCATTTAGTACTTCCATGTGAGTATCATAGAATAAACTAAAAACGAAAAAGTACCTTAGAACTACTTTGTGTATGCAATCATAAATTAGTCATATTAGCCCCTAAAGGAGTGTTGCACTTGTAGTTAACAATACTGTATTGTGGTATAAAAATTTAGTGAGAGAGTAGATCTCGTATTAAGTGTTCTTACTACACTAAAAAAATTTTTTAAGTTTTATTTATTTTGAGAGAGAGCAAGTAAACAAGGGAGGGGCAGAAAGGAAGAAAGAAAGAATCCCAAGCAGGCTCTACCCAGTCAGCGAAGAGTCTAATGCAGGGCTCGATCTCATGAACTGTGAAATCATGACCTGGGCCAAAATCAAGAGCCCAACACCTAACCAACTGAGCCACCCAGGCACCCCACTAAAAAATATTTTTTAAATAAATGTGCAACTACAGAAAAGATTTCTTTATTCATTTATTCATTCACAAGCTTTTACTGTTTACTAATGTGCCAAACATTGTATCAGACATTCAGATATATAAATAAATAGGAAATCCTCTTAACTGTCTAAGGATCCTAAGTCTATAGGTGGGTTATGGGAGGGAAGTTATATCAAAGATAGGCAAGAAATCAGATGCACTGAAAGAAGTTCTTGCACCTCTAGAAAAGGACCAGGTAAAGGAGCGGGCAACCTTTCTGGAAAGGTGAGTGGGGAATGAAAAAGTAAAAAAAATAGCTTTGCTGTTGTGAATGCAAGTTTATGTATGGCCAGGAAGGAGGGATTATTGGGGAGACTGTGATGGGAGCAGGTGAGTAACATTCAAGGGTCAGACAAAATGGACATGTATTCGTATATTCTAATTCAAAAAAATAACAATATACTTTCACTTGAATTGAACTTACTTTTTTTAAATGTTTTTTTTTTTTTTAATTTTTGAGAGAGAAAGAGAGGCAAAGCATGAGCAAGGGAGGGAGAGAGAGAGGGAGACATAGAATCTGAAGCAGGGTCCAGGCTCTGAGCTGTCAGGAGACCAATGCTGGGCTTGAACTCACGAACCGCGAGATCATGGCCTGAGCTGAAGTCAGACACACAACCGACTGAGTCACCCCGGCGCCCCTAAACTTACTTTTTTTAAGTAAAGGTCTTGAAAAATGGGATGTTTTGCCCATTAGGAAACCTACGTAGGTTTTTTTTTCTTCATGTTTATTTATTTTTGAGAGAGAGAGTGAGAGCATGGGAGGGGGAGCAGCAGAGGGACAAGGAGATGAAATTCAAAGCAGGCGCCAGGCTCCAGGCTATGAGCTGTCAGCACAGAGCCTGACAGGGGGCTCGAACCCACCAACCATGAGATCATGACCAAGCTGAAGTCCCACACTCAACCAAATAAGCTACCCAGAAGCTGCTAGGAAACTTAAATAGTTTTTAGTCTTAAAAAGGGCTGCTGATGGGGGCACCTGGGTGGCTCAGTCGGTTAAGTGCCTGACTCTTGATTTTGGCTCAGGTCATGATCTCATGTTCATGAGTTCGAGCCCTATATTGGCCTGCATGCTGACAGTATAGAGCCTGCTTGGAATTCTCTCTCTCCCACTCTCTGCCCCTGGCCCTCTCTCCCAAAATAAATAAAATAAACTTTGGGGGAAAAAGGTTGCTGATAGCAATATGATTTATACATAAGGACTTTTTTATTGCTAGATTTCATTAAAACAGTGTTCCATTATTTGATAACAGATTTATTTAATACTTTCTGTGATCTGAGAAGCTAGGGAGACAGGTTCAAGGGAGTAGAGCATAGGATCTATGGACAGGGAATTTATGGATATAGAATGAGGACCTTGAGAATCCCTGAAGTATTGTATGCACAACGTGTGTGTGTGTGTGTGTGTGTGTGTGTGTGTGTGTGTGTGTGTGTGTGTGCTTTTTCTGGGAAAGTAGTTTATAGTTTTCAACAAATTCTAAAATGATTCATAGTTCCAAAGAGATAGATCTTTTGATTTAAAATAAGAGATTATTTTATATATTCTCTGATACAGAATTTCTTTCAATTCAATATTCTTATTATTCTGAGTTTATGAAAAATATTGCTCTATGAAATTTGGCGCTAAATTAGTCAGTTATATATCTTGAGATGGTTTATCTCTGATAAACACTTATGTTTTTAAAATGGTGTATATATTTTAGAAAAAAATATATTGTTGTAAAGATTATATACAAAATTACAATGTAGGCCTGAATTTATAATCATACATTACAATAGCCTACTTTATTACAAAGTGCAATGAGGAAAGTCTTAAGGTTAATTGTTGAAAAGATAATAACTTACAAATTTTAGAAAGTAGACACCAATTTATAACATTTGTGCATAGTTCATTGTAAATTGTTAAGTGATTCTACATACTAAGCAGAAGAACTTATTGTTTATCTTAGTAAAATAAATGGGCTGTGTAGAAGTGAAAATTCCTAATATATTAATAGTTGCTTGGGGGGTAAGAAGAGAGTATTACTTTTAAAACAGACTTCACTGCACTGCAACAGTCAGAAAAAATAACAGCAATGTGCTCCCTGCCCCACCCCATAGAGAAACTCCACTGAGAAATGTTTAGGTAGAGCTTTTCCCTAAGAACTCTGAAGCTTCCCCAGAAAAGTGTCTTTACTGAAAATATAGCATCTACACACATCTGAATGTGATGGGTTACTTTACAGGTGTCAAACAAAATTTTAAAATCAAACTAAATTGCCAAAGATATCTTTTATTTATTGTCACAGGTAATCTAGATTTTAGCATATCAGTGTTGTACTTTATAAAACACCCAAGATCAAATATATATCAATAAGCAAAAGTAATACTGTATAAAAACTGCTAACTAGTTTCAGTATTTTTAAATTTGAAGTTAATAATCTGTTTGAAGCTTTCTTTTATATCTGAGAACAATAGATATAGATATAAATATAGATATAGGTAGATGGATGGATGGGTTCATATATAGAGAGATAGATAGGTGTAAAAAGGAAAGTTTTTTTTCTACTTCACTATCAATCAAAATATTTAGCAACATCAACATCAAACTTTCTACAAAAGCATTTGGAAATGCAAAGGATGAAGAATAGCTAACATCATCTGGTGGGTTTGCATTACAGAAACCTAAGACCTGTTATAAAATCACAGCATTTAATATAGTACAGTATTGGTGTGCAGACCAACAGCAATAAATCAATGGAACAGAATAATGTCTAGAAACAGACCCACACATGCAGGTCCCTTAATTTATTACAAAGGTGACAATGTGGTATAGGAAAAGGATTCCTTTTTCCCAATGAGATCTGCAAGGTCATTTGGATAAAGTCTTATGGAGAAAACAAATCTTGACCCCCTTATCACAACATACACAAAAATCATTTCTAAGGGTAAATAAAGTTTGTGTGGGATTTTTTTAAAAGCTTATAGAATAAGATTTGGCAAACTTTTATTAAAGGATAAGATAGTAAATATTTTAGGCCTTGCAAATCATATAATCTCTTTTGGAACTACTCAACTCTGCCATTGTAGTGTAGTTGTAATGCAGTCATAGACAACATGTAAGTGAATGAGCCTGTCCGTGTCCCAATAAAACTTTATTTGCAAAAACAGATGGCAGTCTAAATTTAGCTTGTAGGCCATAGTTTTCCAGTCCCTATTCTAGACCATCTCTCTGTCCTTACAATACACAAAGATTGCTTAAATTGAATGCAAAAGTTGTTAACAAAAAATTAAAATTTGATAAATTATACATTAAAATGTTTAATCTATTCATCAAAAGATACTATTAAGATTTTGAAACGTGAACCACAGAGTAGAAGAAAAAATTCAAAATACATATACCCAACAAAAGATTTATATCCAAAATTTGTAAATGCACACACACATCTTACAAGCTTATTTCTAGAAAAGTGCTAACCCAATAGAAAAAAAGGTCAAGAAATTCGTGAATGAACGTTTTACAAAAGAAACTCCGCAAAAGATAAAATCCAAATAGCCAATAAACATCTGAACAGTTCTTAGCCTCATTAGTTATCAGGAAAATAAAAAAAAAATAAAACTTCAATTACATCCTAATATGTATACACAAATGAAAATAATCAGCAGTTCTAATTGTTAGCAAGGATATAGAACAAGTGGAACTTTCATATTCTGGTAGCAAGAGTGTAAATGGGCATAACACCTTTAGAAAATGGAATTGTCTACTTGAAGTAATCTTATGTCCTATGATCCAACAGTTACATTCTTTGTTATAAAATCAACATGAATGTCTCCATACATTCACTAAAAGACATGGACCTGGATGTCACTATGGGATTGTCCATAATTGTCACAAACTGGAAACTACCCAATCCACATCAACAGGAAAACATAAATATACTGATATAGTGACACTGTGAATACAACATTAAGAAAGATACACAATTACACACGAGGAAATACATTGTATATTGACACAACATATTTTCACAATATAACAATAAGAATAATCTACAACTGCATGAGATAACATGACTGAATGTCTCCCCAACACCACCCTCCAAAAAATTATTAAGTGAAAGAAGCCAGACACAAATAGAATAACATATGATTCCATTTATATGAAGTTCAAAAATATGCAAAACTTATCTGTTTGAATTGAAGATCATGGTTACACAGGGTTAGGAGGACACAGTAACTGGAAGAGAAGTTTCCTGGAGTGCCAGTATTGATTCTTGAACTAGATACATGTTTCATAGATTTGCTCAGTTTGTGAAAATTAATTCAGATGTACATTTAAGGGCACTGTTCTATGTACATTTTACTCTACTATAGTTTACTGTAAGGAGGTTAAATGATTTGAAGAGGATTAGATTAGCATCAATATAAATAAACATGATGCTTCTTGGCTCCCTGTTCCCTTCTCTACTTATCTTCTCTGTTTATTTTGTTCTCCTTTAACTTCTACTTAATGCAGATTTGATAAATGTTGCACAAATAACCCATATTTCATAAGTTCATTATGATAAAAATAAGTGATTAAATAAATTAATAGATGGGAGACAGAAGACAAATCTCCCATGCAGAAGAATTCAAATAATTTTTATAGATACTTGACCCTCAAGGTTGTGTACCAGCTGCCTGCCCGTTAAGGGCTAGGCTAGCCATAGACATAGTGGCTCCCTTCCAAAGAGTACAATATGGAAAGGAAGGAAAGAGTAACTTTACATTATAGAAATCTGACAGACACTATCTTAGCCAGGTAATCAAGGTCAACATCATCACCAATAGGTCATATTGACAGTATAAACCCTTAATATGATGTAATAGGAATGATACTTTACCTTTGAGGTTTTCCTCCAAAAATCTATAACCTTGCTCTAATTATAAAAAAATCAGATAAACTCAAATTGAGGCACATTCCACAAAATACTGAGAGGACTCCTCAAAACTGTCAAAGCCATCAAAAACAAGGAGATCTGTGAACAGTCAGAACCAAGAAGAGCCTAAGGAGGTACAACATCTAAATGTAATGACATGTCCTAGATGAGATCCTGGAAGAAAAAAAAGGATGTTAGATAAAAATTAAGGAAACCTGAGTACAGCATGAATTATAATAATAATATATCCAATTGGTTCACTGGATTAACTCTACTAACATAAGATGTTAACAATAGGGGAAACTTGGTCCAGGTGTACTGGAATTCTGTGTATTATCTTTGTAACTTTTCTGTAAATCTAAAATTATTTCAATGTAAAAGTTTTATTTAAAAGAAAAAATAACAAGGGGCACCTGGGTGGCTAAGTCGGTTAAGTGTCTTAACTTCGGCTCAAGTAATGATCTCTCCGTCTGTGGGTTTGAGCCCCACATTGGGCTTCATGCTGACAGTTCAGAGCCTGGAGCCTGCTTCAGATTCTGTGTCTCCCTCTCCCTCTGCCCCTCCCCACCTCATGCTCTGTCTCTATCTCTCAAAAATAAATAAATGTTAAAAAAATGTTTTTAAAGAAAAGAAAAAATAACCTACATAATAAACACCAGTTAAACTACGGAATCAAGTTATTAACAGTAAGAAAATACAAGAGTAGGAAACAATGACTGGTTTCATAATCCAGTAGCCAGTTATAATGCAATAATTGTTCTATGCCTTCTCTATAAGTTTGAATTTATTTCTAGTAATTAAACTTCATTAACATGAAATATTTTTGTTTATTTCAACACATTAAGGTGGGACCTTTATGTACTATAACTTTCTCAGATATTTTAAGTTAAACTCTTTATATTAAACTTCAAGCAGAGTAGCTGAGTGATGAAATAGAGAATGTTTTTGTTAGTAATTACAGACTATTAAAAATAAATTTTCACTCCATTACACCCTTTCAACAAATATAATAGAAGCATCATAGAATGTTGGAACTGAAAGGGACATTTAAGAGATTAGTTCAGCTCCTTAACTTTATATGAAATAACTGAGTGCCAGAGAGTTTGGGATTTGCCCAGGGTCTTAATAAATTGGTGGGAGAGCTGTAATTCACTGATTCAGTTGAACAAGCATTTACCAATTATTTATTATATTTCAAGCACTGTGATAGGTGCTAGAAATACAAAAATAAGTAAGACTTTATCCTTCCAGAGGAAGACACGGCAGCCAAGGAGAGAGATAAGGAAATGAATGGATGAATACCATACACTGTGGAAGTGAGCTAGTAGGCATAGTACAGGGTACCATGAAAATGAAGGAGCAGATCACCTGACACAGCTAGGTGTCACTTGGGCCTTTAGAAGATAGGCAGTGTTGGGGCACCTGGGTGGCTTAGTCGGTTAAACATCTGACTTTTGCTTAGGTCATGATCTCGCGGTTCGTGGGTTCGAGCCCCACGTCGGGCTCTGTGCTGACTGCCAGCTCAGAGTCTGGAGCCTGTTTCATTCTGTGATTCCCTCTCTCTCTGACCCTCTCCTGCTCACACTGTCTGTCTCTGTCTCTCCTAAAAATAAATAAAAACATTTAAAAAATTAAAAAAAAAAAAAGAAGAAGATAGGCAGTGTTTATACAGATGAGGAGGCTGAAAATTCCAAGCAAAGCTTATCACCTGAGCCAAAGGCAGAAAAGGTGAATAATGTTTTGTGTAGGAAACTGCTGTCTGCTGTTACTGCAGAATAGTGCAAGCAAGGAACAGCAATAGTTAAACTAAAACTGCTAAATCATGGAGAAGGTTTTATGTCATGTAATGAGCTAAGTCTTTATCTTGTAATAAATGGAAAATTGCTGAAAGATTCTGAATATTAGTTAGATCTCTCAAGTAGTTGCGTGGAAGATAGATTTGAATACAAAACTAATCACTGGGAACTCAGTCAAAGAGGTTACGGCACTAGTTGAGAGATGACTATGGTAAAGGGCTGGTTTAGGAAGGTGGCGGACAATATGGAAAGGAGGTGTATTCAAGAAATATTTAAGAAAAAATGACTGATGATTAATTAGATGGGTTGAGGTTAGTGGAGTGGGTCGATGAAGTTGCTGGCCATCCCTAGTCTACACCACAGGTCTTTGGAATTTCAGATCTCAAGTACACATAAGGCCTGGGCTGCATTTATCCACTTGTCTTCCACCCTAAGAAACAGGTCTGAATACTCACATGTGAAGCAGTTTTTGATACATATTCAAAAGAAAGCAAACAACAATAAAACTCATCTGAGGATAAAAGGTACCTTCTACCCTGTATTCACATAGTCAAGAGAAACTCTGAGGTGATTCTTTGCAGAACCAAGAGGATTTGTTTCCAAGGTTTCTGTCTTCACCCTAGGCTACAGAGAGTTCCCTCTCACTTTTAAGTACACCTCCAAAAGAAGCACACATTGAATTCCTGCCCTTATGTGTCCCATGTTAGACTTTGGTGGCTGTGGAAAATTGAGCTGCCTATAAAAAGAGATTATTGAGAAGAGAATCAGGACTAAAGATAATGAGTTCAGCTTTAAAGAAGCTATATTTAAAATGCCTGTAGAATATTCAATTAGAGAAATTAAAATGGCATAATCAACTCTGAAACCTGGGGAAGACATAGCAATTTGAGAATCAAAGGTTATAGTACAGAAAAAAATCATGAAAGTAGATGCCATTTCTCAAGGATAAGAAGAACAGTGGCAAGAATAGCAGGTCAAATATGCAGGGTCACCAACATTGGGAATAGAAGTGAAGTCTTCAATAAAAGGTTCAGTGAAATAGTCAAAACTCTTACCAGGAAAACTAAAAAGTGTTGTATCTCAACAGCATAGAAGTGATCAGTGATATTGAATATAGAAGAGCCACTAAAAATCATACATAAAAAATCTGTTTAATTTGGCAATGCAGAAGACAGGTGAATTCAGTGAGAGTTCTTTCAGTGGAGTGGTTGTTCTTAATTGCAGTGAGGTGAATTAATAAGTATGTGAGTGATAAAAAAGTAGAGATTGCTTTACTAGACTTTTCTTTGGAGGTCTGGATGAGAGTTAAAGGAGAAAGGCAAGAAAAAATCTAGAGTCAGAGCCAATGGAGACTTTTGTTGTTTTGTTTGGGATGAGATGCTTAGTATATTTGTAAGCTACAAAGAAGTGTCACCTAGCAAGGCAGGTGTTGATAAGAGAGGATCTAGTGAGGCAAGTTCCTGGAGAAGGTAAGGGAGACTGGGGTAAAAAACATACAGAAGGAGGAGATGCCATCCAGCAGTTGAAGGAGTATTTCCTTCTCTGGAAGGAAGGAAGCCAACATAAATTAACATACAGTCAAGTTTATAGGAGTGTGTGTGTGTGTGTGTGTGTGTGTGTGTGTGTGTGTGTGTGAGAGAGAGAGAGAGAGAGAGAGAGGGCAGTGGGGCAGCATGGAGATGATCATGCTTAAAGACTTTGACTGCTATTTATTTATTTATTCTTACTTATTTTTTCTAGTAGGAGGTAGAGTCGTCTGCTGAGAATGAAGAAGTTGAGAACACTGAGGGTTTGGATGAATTTTAAAGAGTATAGACAAGGGAATTAATAAGGATAAAAATAAAAAAGATTAAACTGAGGCTAAAAGTGGGAGACACTTAATGTTTGACAGCAACAATCTGCAACTTGTATGATTTTTTTCAGTTATGTTCAACTGACAGAATTTTTAAAAGGCATTTATTAAATATGCCTTAATATATTCTTGGCATTATGCATCGCTAACATTACCTCAACCCCAGTAGGTGAGTATGTTTATTACCCCAATTTACAGATTAAGTAACTTCCCCAGTGTTGCACAGCTGGTAAAAAGGCAGTACGCAGGTCTGTCCAACTCCAAACTATATGTGGCTAACAAGCCAATATGCTGTGTTTCCTCCCAAGGAATTAGACCTATAAGAATTGATACATTTGCCTAGCTTCAGGGAACTCCTAATCCACAAAAGAAGATTTGTCAACAAATAATCACAAGCAAATATCAGGGTTTGATAGACTCAGACAGTGGAGAAGAGGATTCCATCACTCTGAGCTTTAAGGAAGCCTTATCAGGGAGCAGACACCTGAGCACTAAGCAAATCTGAGTCAGTCTTCACCAGGTGAATAAGGGGTCAGGGGCATTCCAGACTCAGAACCGTGTGTGCAAAAGCAAGGATGTAGGAGAAGCCATCACATTTTTGCTCAAACCATGTAGGGTATAGAATGACTATTGGGTGAGGGATGGGAGAGATACCAGACCAATTATTAAGGCCATCATACCTCTGTCTAGTAATAGACATGGAGGCTGGCTGACATGGAGGGTTTGAAAGAAGAGAATGACATAAGATTTTGTTAATTATTGACATATGATTACTTTCAGTGTTATATTAGTTTCAGATGTACAATTGATTTGATGGTTCTGTATGTTAGTGTTTTCACTATGATAAGTGAAGTTATGATCTGTCACCATAAAATGTTATTACAATAGTATTGTACAATAGTACAAATACACATAAAATGTAATTACAATTACTATGCTGTACTTATGTCTGTGACTTATTTATTTTGTAACCGGAAGTCTGTATCTCTTAATCCCCTTCATCTATTTCGCCCATCCCCATACCCACCTTCTCTCTGGCAACCACTACTCTGTTCTCTGTATTTAGGAGTCTGTTTGGGATTTTTTTGTGTTTTGTCTTGTTTTTTGTATTCCACATGTCTATGAGTGAAATCATATAATATTTACCTTTCTCTGTCTGACTTACTTCACTTAGCAGTATACCTCTAGGTTGATCCATGTTGTCCATGTTGTTGCTGTTGGCAAGATTTCATTCTTTTTTTATGACTGAGTAATATTCCTCTGTGTGTGTGTGTGTGTGTGTGTGTGTGTGTGTGTGTGTGTGTGTGTATCACATCTTATTTATCCATTCATCTATCAGTGGACACTTGGGTTACTTCCATGTCTTGGTGAATGTAAATAATGCAACAATAAACATAGGAACACATATGTCTTTCCACGTTAGTGTTTTCATTTTAGGGAGGTAAATAACCAATAGTGGAATTACTGGATCACATGCTATTTCTATTTTTAATTTTTTTAATTTTTTTGAGAAAACTTTACACTGTATTCCACAGTGTTTACACTAATTTACATTCCCACCAACAGTGCGAAAAGGTTCTGTTTTCTCCACATCCTGTCCAGCCCTTGTTATTTCCTGTCTTTTTGATACTGGCCATTTTGACAGGTGTGAGGTGGCATTATATTGTGGTTTTGATTTGCATTTCCCTGATGATGAGTGGTGTTGAGCATCTTTTCATGTGTCAGCCTTTCCTGTATGTCTTTAGAAAAATGTATCTTCAGATCCTCTGCTGATTTCTTAATAGGATTGTTTGTTTTTTCAGCGTTGGGTTGTATAAGTTTTTTAAATACTTGGGGTATTAACCCTTTATAGTATATATCATTTGCAAATATCAAGAAGAGAATGACATCAGACTTAGTTTTAGAAACATGACCCTGCCAGTGACAGGCAGGATGGATTACAAAAGGGAGACTAATAGTTATTAAAAAAAAAAACAAAAAAAAACATGAGCTTTTATGTACACTGGATCAAACACTGTGTAAGCAATTTACATAGATTCAATGATTTAATCACCACAGAAACCCTATGAGGAAACTTTAGGCATTTCCATTTCATTGATGGGCTAAATTACTTGCCTAGGATCTCAAAGCTAAAAAATGGCAGAGACAGAATTTGAACACAGACTGGCTGGCTGAGGCAAGGATATTGGTTGGGAGCCCATTACAGTAGCCTTGGGTAAAAGATATTGAGGACCAGGTGTAAGGCAATAGCAATGGATCTAAAGAAGAAAGAACAAACTCCACAATCCTAGATCTGAGGCCAGTATGCCTGCCATTGTTTTCTTATTTTTTGTAGTTTTTCTGTTTATATCTAAACATATATTGATGACACTTATAGTAGTTTTGGTGTCCCGCACCCCAACCACCAAAAAAAATTCATATTTGTCCAGAACCTCAGAGTGTGATCTTATTTGGAAGTAGGGCCTTTAGAGTTATAACTAGTTATTAAGATGAGGTCATACTGGATTAGAGTGAGCCCTAAATCCAATGACTGTTACTCTTGTAAGAAAAGGAGAGAACACACAGAAAAGAATGTGAAGACAGAGGCAGATTGGAATGGTGCAGCTGTAAGCCAGGGAAGGCCAAGGGTTGCCAGGACCCGTCAAAATCTAGGAAGAATCCATTTCTAGAACCTTCAGTGTAAGCACAGCCCTGTTGACACCTTGATCTCGGACCTCTGGCCTCCAGACTGCGAGACTAAATATCTGTTGTTTTAATCCCAAAACTTAATGCTATTTTGTTGCAGAAGCCCTAGGACACTAATACAACACCCTTCTTTCCTTGAGTTAAATTTCCACGTAGGGTTATATTCTCATATATTTATAACTGCATAGGAATAAGTGAATGGTTTTTGAAGGAAAAATCATTCACAGTCGATGCTCTCAGGAGCCTGCCATCTTTGTTGCATTTCACTGCCATTTGCTCAATAGACTAAACTCATTTTGATTCCCTGAGGTTAGTGTTACTTTCACCTTCATACTATTACCCACACTTTAAATATATTGGGTTTCAAAAACAGAATTTTCTTTGTACCCTACACTGGAAGTCCCATGAAAGTAAGACTTATTTTATAACCAAAACAGCAACCTCTATGTTTGAAAATGGTTATAAAAGTGTCTAAGCCTACTTTAGGCTTGACCTTTGCACTGACCCAGGAGTTGACAGAGTCTGCTCTTATTTAAGACGGGAAATATCAAGAGCTGTTTGCAAAGTGTATGATAAGCAACATAAGCAATCAAACACAAAGAGAGCTTTTTCATGTCTTGCTGGAAACTCTGAGTTTCCACAAGATAGAAGTGTCGGATTCTAGAGCTATTCAGATAGAATTGACGTGTAATTCCTATGTAACAGAAAAGGAATTAAAAACATTTTTAATTTCTACCAACACAGTAGCATTCACTTAACTTTAACCCTACATCCTTTATTCTTTTCTCAGCAAACCATATTCTTGTTGACACGTCACTGATATTTGTTACTTGTTTCACAAATACTCCGCTTACCATTCCTTTTTCAGAGAAAAGCTGGACACAAATGTATTTGAGGTTTTCTATGGCTACCTGCTAAGACTCATCAGTTACAGAGACATACACACACACACACACACACACACACACACACACACCTACACACACCTACACACACATCTACACACATACTTTCCCACTAGAGCTTGAGGTGCTACCTGATGGAAAAAGGGAAACTTGGTGACTTGAGCAGTACTGCTCAGAGCATTTTCTCCACACCTGCTATCCTTATCTCAGATGATGCAAATCATTTCATACTTTCCAGTGAGCAAGAGTATTTTAGTGGTTTGTGCACAAGTAAATGCTACCCTGTTCTCCAGAAACACAAATACACTTAACAAAGCAGCTACCATTTTCCTTTTAAAATTTACTCCTGGAGGGTTTTTATGGTTTTTTTTTATGAATTAAAAATATTAGGAGACAGAATTCAGGTCTTAGGGTCAGTGATGAGGAGATTCCTGGCATTTAGGTTTCAGCTGAAGTATCTCCTCCACAGAGATCTCCAGTTTCTTTAATCATAACACCTACCTGAGTTTTCTTGTTCATTAATTGATTGGTTGATCTGTTTTCTGTCTGTCCATACTAGCAGACACTTATCTGCCTTACCTACTATGTTCGCTATAGAGTCTAGAACTGTGCCAGTTGCTAATTAAATGTTTATTCAATGAATGAAGCAATGCATGCAGAGTCGATATCCCAGGAACAATAAAGAGGGAGAATTGAGAAAAAGAAGCCATCATAGAAGTTATAGGTCATTGAAGACAGAGGTTCTTTAGAAGAGTAGAAGCTTGGACACTAGTGGGAACCTGAGGCAAAATCTTGGGTAATGTTGGAAAATGGTCAGACTCACAATACAATCTGCAGAGATAAAGGAGAGAGACAGCCCAAGGATGAATACAAAGAACCTATTGGTCAGGAACAAAAAGGCAATTAATTCCAAAAGTTATGTTCTTTGGACAGGTGTAGAGAGAGGTGATGAGGGATATGCAAGCTGAACATTTCTAAAGCTTGCCTATAAAATGTAACAAGTAAATCAGACTCTCAAAAAAGGAAATTGATAAATTCCCCAGTACCGTCTTTAGGGGCTTTACAACAAAAATATACATTTTGCAACCCTGTGTTTACGTGTATGCTCTGTGGGTAATGGCATTATAATATAGCAGTGGTATGCAGTGAAATAACATGCTGGGGGAAAAAAACAATTTAATATTTTTTTAACTAAGTTCAAATACGCAAAATGCATTCAAGCAAATATGCAGGTAAGGTTACCTGGTTCTAGGATGTGCCTTTGCCTGCTCTCTCTACATCTGATCTCACATAACTTTGTATAGGAAACAAGAGAGGCTAATTCCACTAAAAAATATCCTAGGTATGTATTGCCAGATAAAGAAATTATGGAAAGAAAGCAGAAGATATCACTGTGTTGAAAGAAAAGGGAGAACTGTAGTTATATCAACATTATCCAGTGTCACCTAGTTACATGAAAGAGTTCTGAGTAAACAGCTCAAGGGTAAAAAGACATTTTCCTTTCCTGATTTAATATGTCTCTGTGCTGTTGTCTGGGCGTCTTTTCAATTTTCCTTTGTTGACTTGGCTGTTTTTGGATTGGAGGCTTCTTTTACTTATCTGTGGGGAGGAATGCTTTTCTAACTAGAGCCTGATGACTTTGCCGGGATGGCAAGACTTGTGTGGGTTTGCCACAGAACCCTAAAGCCTATGTCATCTGTAAAGAACTGAAATGTGTCCTTTAGTGCCCAAGAGCTCACCAAATGGGGAAATAAGAATGACACACCAACATAGAGAGCTGATACTACCACCTCACCTGCCTCTATACATCTGGTGGCAATTTTACCTTCCCTCTGATCCCAGGCCTGTGTGGCCATGGCTCTGGACACACATTTGGCAGTGTGCTCTGACAGATAGCTGTTTGCTTGGGAAGAACAAAAGTAAGATGTCAGGAGGAGGGCTGAGGCCAAGGGCATTGGAGCTGTGTGTTGTTACTGACTGTGGTTCTAAGCCACTATTGCTGTTCAGGTGCTGTGCTTCTCTTTTCTTGGGAATTTGGAATCTGTTGAGGCAAGACCTGATGGAGAGGGAAAAAGGGAGAGAGCAAGGGGTGAGATGACTGAATGGAAGGTGGATGGAAGGTATAAGAGAGGCATGGTTATTGAAAGATTTCCAGGAGGAAATAAAAAAAGAAGAAGACTCCTATTATGGTACTGTTATAAATAATAGTTACTGTATTAGTTAAGATTATATTCACCTCAAGTAATATAAAACAGTAGCTTAATGTGTTCAGGATTTATTTTTGTCACACAACAAGAAATTGGAAGGAAATCAAGCCTCCACACTCTCATTAAGTCTCTATATGCTCTTCCCTCCTCAGTTTCTCATTGTTGTGTTTGTTCTGTCATGGTCGCAAGATGGCTGCTCCACCTCCAATCTCACAGTTGCATTCTAGTCAAGAGGCAAAGAGACCAAGAAGTTCCTGGCAAGGTTTTATCTTCTCATGAGAAAAAAATACTTTTCCAGGGATTTCTGCCCATGTCCCTTTGGCCAGAAAGGAGTCCCATGAGAATCCTTACCTATAAGAGACAGAGAGCTTGGGGTTTTACTTTTCCAGACTCTGTGGTTGAGGACAGCACTGAGAGAGAAAGTGATGGTTATGGATTTTGAATGAACCACAGTAGATTAAGGCCAGATTCTCAAATAATCAAAGGAAAAATGTGTATCTGAGGGTCCAAATCACTTGCAAAGCTAAGTAGTAATTATGATGGCCCAAGGTCATGCAGGTAGAGCCACACATCAACTAGTAAAGCTGACAAAGAAAGGTCATTGACCAATACCAAAGTGTTTTAGGTTTTGCTTAATCTTTCTACCTTGTAACATGTTTCTTTTTTGAAAAAAAAATTTAATGTATATTTATTTTTGAGAGAGAGACAGAGTGCAAGGGGGAGGGGCAGCGAGAGAGGGAGATCCAGAATCTAAAGCAGGCTCCAGGCTCCAAGCTGTCAGCACAAAGCCCAGTACAGGGCTCAAACTCACAAACTGTGAGCCCATGACCTGAACTGAAGTCAGACACTTAACCGACTGAGCCACCCATGTAGCCCCTATGTTGTAAAATATTTCTATTTTCCTATTTATTCTCTATTAAAGAAAAAATAGGACAATATTTTATATAACTTACATAGGCAATTTTCTCTCCCCGGAGTTAGGAAAGGCACATACCCCTCAGAGTCTCCCTGTACTAGCTGCTTTTTGGTCTGGGTCAGAGATTGCAGCAGCAAATGTTAGAGACACATGGAGCTGAAAGAGTGACTAAAAAACATGACAGGGTAGGGAGTTAGTAAAGAAACAGGAGCAGGGCAGAATTTTTTTATTTTTCTCATACCTCTTCCTCTTTGGCTCCTAATTAATTTACCCTTCAAGTCTGAGGTTAACTCACCCCTTTCTTGGAGTCTGCTATCATCTCATGCCCTCTCCAGTAGTTTAACAGAGTTTCTCATCCTGTGTGCACACATCATAGCTGGTGTGTGCCTTTATCAGAGTAACATTCTTTCCCTCAGCAAACAACTACGTAGAACCTACCATGTTCCACTCTCTGCCAAAAGCTGCATATGGGTTTAGAGCAGATTGGCCTTAAATATAAGCCACATAGGTCTTCGTTAAGTTTTCTATTATCCACATTTAAAAAGGTGAAAAGATACAGGTGACATTAATTTTAATAATAAACTTTATTTAAATTAATATATCCAGATATTGGTTTAAATAATATTAAATATTATAGTATCAATATTATATCAAAATAATAGCAAAATAATATTTGATATGATTGTTATTATTACATACAAAACAATTGTGAGGTATTTTCATTATGTGAGGTGTTTTACTTTTTATATTAAATATTCAAAGTGCAGTGTACATTTGGTACAGCACATCTCAATTCTGACTAACCACATTTCAAGTGGTAACTAGCCACACATGGCAAGTGTCTACCACATTAGCACTATTCCAGAAATTACAGACCTTAAATAATGATTTATTATAAAGCTTGTTAATTATGCCTAATAAATGTCTAATATGCAGGGTTCATGGCATGTGGTAATAAAGGAAGGAGTCTCGTGTGAAGAAAGCCAGATGCCCTTTACATCGACTCCCCAAAAGTAGGCATTTATCTTAGTAACTTTACCATTGCCCAGAGTCTAGATCTCAACTTCATGAATTTAGAAAAACTTGACTTATTTGAAGTCCTAAAGTTGATTTACTTCAGAATCCTGGCTCCTAAGTGACAAGATTCTTAGACTAGTATATAAAAATGAGAATCCAAGATTATTTGCAATGAAATGTGTCAGGAGGTGTATATGCATTTGTGTCATCTCCATGGACCAGGGTTTGGCTCCCGTCACAGGTGCCTAGACCAGCCTCTCACCTGTTTTTGTACAGCCATTAGCTAAGAATTGCTTTTATGCTTTTGAAGTTGATAGAAAATCAAAAGGAGAATAGAATTTTATGATACATGAAAACTGCCTGGAATTCAGTTATCAGTGTCTGTAAATATTTTATTGAAACACAACTACACATTTATTTAAGTATTATCTACGACTGTGTTGATGCTACAATGGCAGAGTTTTGTAGTTGCCACAGAAACCATATGGCCCTGAAAGCCTAAAACGTTTACTATCTGCCTTATTACAGAGGATGTTTGCCAACCTCTGCCATTGATCAGTAGCTCTCACTCCATGTTGTATATACAAACTACTTGAGAAGCTCTAACAAAGTACAGATATCTAGCACCCACCCCAAGTATTCTGATTTAATTAGTCTCTGGTGAGGACTAAATGTTGGTATTAATTTTTTTATTCTAATACTATAGCCAGTCTATATAGGAAGCCAAAATAACCAGGAGGTTGTGTGGAAAACATGGACTAAGTCAGGAAAGCAACTTGAGTATCCAGCTTCAGTCCATCCAGACCTGTCAGCATAGAGGCCACTTGAGTCAGCATGCTGGGGCACATTCCTCCAACTCAGTGATCGTCCAGACCCACCAGTATTCTTTTCTGTGACCATGATGCTCTTCCACTTCCATACTTAACCAGCTTCTGCTGATTGACACACTCTTCCTGTACATTCACCAGTTAATCCGGCCTTATCAGCCTCGGACCATTCTGTCTCTCTAACATGATTTTGTTTATGTCTGTTCTGATTCAGTATATATGTGCTACTTTTCTAGCTTTCTGAGGACTGATCTTATTTTCCTTTTTTTTTTCCAAATTATTTCTTAGTTGCCTCAATGCCTTTGCCTTTGACAACTTACATTCCAGTTGTTGCTATTCTTGTGTATCTTTGAATCTCCAGCCTGATATGTCACTAAAGTGTTTAGTGGATAGGTTCATTGGTAGTGAGATGAGTGAATGAAAGAATGAATTAAAAGTTGGAATGGAAGAAAAGTTAGAAAAAATACACAGGAATTTTGCAAACTGTGTTGTGGGTATAGTGAGTTTAAAATCAAAGTGTCAGGGCACCTGGGTGACTCAGTCGGTTAAGCGTCCGACTTCAGCTCAGGTCATGATCTCATGGTTTGTGAGTTTAAGCCCCACATCAGGCTCTGTGCTGACAGCTAGCTCCAAGCCTAGAGGCTGTCTTCAGATTCTGTGTCTCCCTCTCTCTCTGCCCCTCCCCTGCTTGCACTCTGTCTCTTTTTGTCTCTCAAAAATGAATAAATGTTAAAAATTTTTTAAAATAAAATAAAATAAAAGTGTCGACATTCAAATCCTGGTTCTGCTACTTTCCCTTGATATCCCCATGGGAAGATGGCTTTACATGTCTGAGAACAAGACTTTGGATATTGTAAGATGGGGAGAGTAAAACTAACTTCACAGAGTTGTATGAGGATGACTTATCAAATACAATAGTTGCTAGTGTAATCCCTGACCCATAATAGCTCCTTAATAGAAAGTTTCCTCATCCTTCCTTCTGCATGGCTAAGGCATCCTTTTGCATGAAAAGGTTCTGATTGGTTTACAGTCATATTTATTAAATTATGAAGCTGATAATACTGTTATTAAAAATGACTTAGGTAAAAGTGATTTTATTGTTTTAATATGTTTTATAATATAAATTTTCAAATAATTCTAGATAAGAAAGTTTTATAATTGACTTTCTAGTTCAATACCATGGCTCTAGTAATAGATTTTTTCCATAATATAAGCATCACATAAACCTATTTATTTTGTAGGCCCTGTGTCTTTTATATAACATTAAATTTTATTTTTATTCCAAAGACTTCTTAAGTTTTTTTTTTTTTAATGTTTTATTTATTTCTAGGAGAGAGAGAGACAGCGTGAACAGGGGAGGGTCAGAGAAAGAGGGAGTCACAGACTGAAACAGGCTCCAGGCTCTGAGCTGGCAGTCAGCACAGAGCCCGACGCGGGGCTCGAACCCACGAACCGCGAGATCATGACCCAAGCGAAAGTCGGACGCTTAACCGACTAAGCCACCCAGGCGCCCCAGAGACTTCTTAAGTTTTGAGATGGAAGATTACTTCAGGTGATCTCATATTTTATATACTTAGGGAAAACATGGTCTGTTCTTTAAAATATTGTCCTTTCTTATTTGTTGGTTCCAAAATAGTCCTAAGATAATGAAGAATCAAAAGTTCTTGACTCTGACTTCATGTCACCTGAGGAGACACGTTTAAAATCCTGATGCCAGGCTCCACTCAAGACCAGAATCTCTGAGGGCGGAGCCGGGCATCATCTGTTTCCAGATTTCCCAGTGATATCAATGGATAGCCAAGATTGGATAGCCACTAACCTATCCCACCTTCTGCTGAACATACGGCGGGAAATGAAGCCCAGAGACTAAATGATTGACCCCCCCCCCCAGCTGAACTGGAACTGAAACCCAGTTTTTCTACCTCCAGACCAATGTTCCAAGCTAATCCTAAACCTAGAATTATAGGATGCACAGTTTTCTTGATGTATATGTAAACTTCACTGTATAGACTATAACTTAATTTAAATGAGTGGATATAAAGAGAATATCAGTGGTAGAAGAATTAAAGTATGTAGGTTTGAGGATGCCTGGATGGCTCAGTCAATGAAGGGTCTGACTCTTGATTTCAGCTCAGGTCTTGATCTCAGTGTCATGAATTCAAGCCCTACATTTGGCTCTGTGCTGGGTGTGAAGCCTACTTTAAAAAAAAGTGTGTATCTTCAAAATCCAGTTAAGCACATTTTATGTATTAGGTATGGTGACTTTAATCATTAGGTCTGTTTTGCGGGGTTCCCATTTTTAAAATGAGGATATTGATACACAAAGAGGTCAATAGACTTGCATTCAGTCACACAGCAAGGGAGTGGCAAAGTCATGAAATGAACCCAAGTCATAGGACACAATCCTCACTTTCTTTTCTGTCTCTAAAAATAGAATCTTACATTTGTACAGTTCTTCATCTGTGATTTTTTTTCCCCTGCAGACATTGTTATCTCAATTGGTTTAGCCAATAATTTAATTAACTCTGACAAGATTCTCTTTATTTAGAAAACCAGCAAAAGATGCATGAAAAGGTAAACTTGTACATTTTATAGGTTGTACCTGATCATAAAAATCATCTAGGACATCTCTAAGATTTTACAAGGCTCTTTTTCATCAATTTAGTGTAGGGGGTATCATTTTGTTTGTTTTTATTTTTTACACTAGCTTGAAAAGACCCAGTGGATAGGAGTGATGAGCAGTATGTACTTATGTTTCACAAAGGGCCATTTTGTGATGAACTTGGATGGGTCCCAGTTCAAAAGAATAGAAGAATAGTATTGAGATGAGGGGATCCTAGTGTCCACATAGACTCAGAACTAGACTCGACCTGTCAAGATGAGTGGCTGACATAACTTTTCTCTACGGAATTTATTAAAATGCTGATTGAAACATTAACAGTTTCTTAAAGCAATACCTTAAGTGCTTAAAAATCTATACTACCAAGGTTTTTTTTTTTCCCTTGAAGTCTAGGTCTTTTACTGTCTATAGATTGAGAGTAAGCACAAGAAAGACTCCCAAAATAGAGCTCTCTGTGTAAATGGAAGAGCCAGTGAAGCTAGGGAAGCTGCAATAAGTACTACAGAAACTGGAAAATTTAATGACTAATGCAATTTAGCATCAATTGAAATACAGAAAAAGAACTTGCATGATTATTTCTTTCTGTGCAGGTTAAAATCTAGTTGGGAATACTAACATAGTTTTGAAAGTTAAGGAAATTTTTTAAAAAATATTATATATGTAGCTTAAGAACAGAATTTTTATTCTAAAGAGTATAAGAATTATATAATATATATAAAGAATTATATTCTATATTTGCTTATTCAACAAAGTTTTTCTTAGTATATTCTATGTGCCAGGAATTGTCCTAGGTCTAGAAGAACAGTAAACAAGACAGACAAGGACCTTGCCCTTTTACAGCTTGCATTTTAGTGGAGGGAAATCCTCAGTAAACAGTAAGTCAACAAACAAGATCATTTAAGCTTTTTAAATGCTAAAGGAAATGAACAGAGTGTGGTCTTGGAAAGTGAGTGGTGAGTGAGAACAGCACCTTCCACGGAGTCAGGGAGGAATGGCGCCTTCCATTGAGAGTCTGGAAGGGCTTGCCTGAAGAGATCACTTTTGAGGTGAGATCCAAAAACTAAGACAGAGCCACCCACAGGACAAGTCAGAGGAAGCACTTGTTAGAAAAAGGAGTGGTGTATGCAAACGTTCAAGATAGCTGCTTTGCATATGAGATAAAAAAGTCCAGAGAGCTTACTAACATATGTATTTATGTCTATGTCTTTGCATGCATGCACACACACTCTTGCACAAACACTTGTGCACATACACGCGTGCGTACACACACACACCACACACACAGAATGGTAACAAAGTGCAACATCAGGTAATCAGAAATGGAAATCAGAATGGAAAAATTCCCTTTATGTCATATATTGTGGTGTTCTAACTCCCTTCAATCCTACCCTCATTCCTTTCCCCCATCTCAAACACACACATGTACAAGAAAAGATTTAAAATATTAACTTCTGGAAATGTGCCTCTTTATCTCTGGTTCAGAATGTCATAGCAAATGATTCCGCCTCGGCTTGATTGGTGGGTGGCTTTTGTAAATTCAACTGTTAGGAAACCATTAGTTTCCAAACAGTAGTGTGCAGCAAAAGAAAGCTCCTATGTTTTCATGGAAAGAAAACTAATATAACACACTATCTAATTTGAGACTCCCAAAGAATAAACTTCTTTGGAAGCCATGAGTATAAAACCTTGTTTTGATCTTCATTTCTTATTCATGGTGGTAACTCTATAAAGAAAGCTAGTATATTGTATTCTAAAAGTCTTTAAATATTTGTTTCTTTGTCCTCTTTTTAATGTCTCATCTTTCAGTCTTTTTTCCTTTACCACATCCATTTATTTCTCAAAATTACTGTTCACAAACTTTTGCAAAATCTCATTTTAAATATAAGCTTCTTTTTGCTGCTGTTTCTACTTCGCTGTAAGAGATCTTGCCATGTTGTCCTTTTGAAGCAATGTAAAACAAACATTAGAGGCACCCTCTTGTACCATTGCTTTGGAATCAATGTTTTTCTAGGTGTCTTACAAATAAATCAGCTCTTGGATGAAATAGATCTTTACGTTAAATATGGCTCTTAAGACGACCACATTCTGGAAATCACAAACTCAAGAAACAGAGCATTTCAGTGACAGGTCATGGCTTTTTTAAAATCTTAATTTAGAATTTTTTCAATTGACTTTGAAATGCTGTTACAATTCAACCTGCCTCTGGTGTTTTATGTGCCTTAAAACTTGTTGCTACTGTATAATAACTGGGATAGTATAACTGCAGGGTTCCAATTACTCTGGCAAAGGAACCTTATTACACTGTCTCCAACTAAGCATGTAATTAATGTCTCTATTTCAAGGCCATTTCAGCAAATTCAAAACCCAAAGAATATCCATACATAGCTAAGGATGCAAAGAAACACTGGTGATGTCTTCATTGCAGAGGACAGCAACACCAGGGGAGTTTGAGAAAGAGTATGGAATACTTTATCATGCATTGCAAATATTTTATTGTAACTAAAGATGTGGTTTGAAATAAAACATGTCACTCTAAAAACTCTCAGTGAGAATAGAATCACCCTCTTAGGGAGCGTTTTTTAAATGGGCAAGATGTTTTCAGGTTGTTACCATGTCTGTGCAGAGGTCAGAAATGCTAAATGTCTGCAATGCATGGGGCAGTTGCACTTTGAAATCTTGCTGGACATTTATGTGCATAACAGGCCCATGATAGTCATCTGAACTTAAGCCTGCCTCTAATTTGGAAATAAACACAAGGTAATTTGGCACAATTTTAATACTCGATGAATTTTGCAAGAATGCAACTACTATGTAAATCAATAGATGACCGTAGCTAATTTCATTCGGAACTTTACAAAGACTTGGTTATCATTTAAAAAAAAAAAAATTATGCCACCAACAGCAGCACAGCTTGTGGTACTAGAGTTGCCAATAAACCATGCCTGTATTAGATGTATGTAGCAGTTACAGTCATGGAGATTCTGCATTTAGACAACGCCCTCCAACAATTTAATTTTATCTTCTCATCAAGTGTATCATGCCCAAACATTTGCCTATTGAAATATATTTTTATTATGAGTTACTATCCTTATATGTTTCCTTTATATTACAGAATTTGGGGGAATTGTGTGTTTAGACAAATTGTTTTATTTATGAATTTCACTTCAGGATATTAGAGGGACATTATCAAACAATTATGTTTTTAAAGGAGAGTGAGGTGAGATAAGCTTAAGAACGATTCTTCTAAAATGTGTCTCTCCTGCAAGGAGAAAGTGGGTGCTGTATGTGTGCACACGCATGCACTTTAGTGCAAAGAGAGAAAAGACAGGAAAGGGGGATGAGAGAACTGGCCTTAATTTCAGCTCCTACTGTGTCAGGCCTTGTGCCCAGCCTTTCAAATGCATGATCTAATTTTTTGTGCATGGTGCTGAGAAATGCCATGTGTGCTTTGAATCTCCTGGCCCCAGAGTGCCACATTCAGAGCTGTCTGCTTGACATTTGGAGAGCAGGGAGTAAGAGGAAATGAGTAGGTGAATATTCTTGACATTGCTCGAATGTTAAAATTAGTTAAAAGTTCTATTAAATACATGACAGTCTTGGAGGCTGATTTATGATAGCTAGTGAAATTTTCACAAAGAAGTATTATCATGAAGCTTGAAAAAAATCATAGAAACACACACGAATTCATGTGCATATGAATGTCACTGCACATTGCTGTGCTCGTGCTTCCTATTTATAGCTTTCAGGACACATCCGCAAGTGATAAATGAACATTGAAATGCTACACATATGTTTATATCCACTTTTAGCTATGGAGTTGTTTCAAAAGTGGTTATCTCTGCTGAGCCAAATCGCAGGCATTTAAAAAGTACAAAAAAATTTAAATTTTTAAATGAACCAAAAAACAAAAATAAGGAAAAGCAGAGACTGAGAGATATGGCAGTCATAAATCTGACCCAAAATTATTTTCAAAAGGCGCTGCATATGAAAATTAAATCTCATCAGAATTCAATACTAATCATTCATTGTTGGTTGATGATAGTTTTTAAAGAGTGACAAAAGAATATCTTTCTGACATATAGATATGGCCTAGGGATTTAAATGCATTGAAGATAATTTTACTGTGTAAAGAGTTGTCAATTTAAACACATTATAATTTTGAGTAAGTGACAGATTGCTTTCTTTTTAAAATGCCCAGATAAAGCTAGAGGTTAGTGTTTAACCAGGAGCATATATTTGTGTATCTCATTTTTCAATGACCAGAGTATTGCCTTACAAAAGAATAAAACCATGTTGGCGGGGCTGACTTCAGGGTAGAATGTACCTCTGCTGAAAAGGCGGCATGTTGCAACCACTGTACTAAAATTGAAGATGACTAGAATCAATCTTTATAAACCCCTTTTCTTAGGTTTACTTTCAAGTTGTAGATAAAACTGGTAATAAAACTGGTTTAAGCAAAAATGAATGGGCGAGCTCAGTCAACAGGAAGGTCCCAGGGTAGTACTTGCTTCAGGCATGGGTAGATACAAGGACTCAAGTGATGTTATTAAATGGGTGTTTGCCTTGCTTCTTTTCCATTTCCTGACTCTGCTGCGCTTCCTCTGGATTGACTTCACTTAAAGTAGAGTCTTTCTCAACATGTTGGATGACAGAATCACCATGACTGAATTATTCTTATTCAAGCAGAGTGAAACTGCTTTTTCCCAAAAACTAAAATAAAAAAAAAAAAACACACACACACACAGAAAACAAAAACCACACATAAAAAGTCCTATGTTGTGTCTTTTTTTTTTAATTCCAGTAAAATTACTATACTGTGTTATATTAGTTTCAGGTGTACAATATAGTGATTCAACAGTTCTATACATTACTCACTGCTCATCACAAATTCTGGAGGCCTGACAGTGATGTGAAGCAGGTGTCATATTTCAAAGCAAGTCAGGACCACAGGGAGCCAAAAGAACTCATTTGTGTCTGCTTCTGGTTACCTCAGTTCATTAGAGCTGCTGATAAGGAGGCCAAGGTCAGGGATCTGATCTCTGGGAATGCCTGAAGGCACCCTGGATCCAAGGCCACAGACCAGAGAACTGTCATTATCATTAGAGGGAATAAGACCTGAAGATATGGAGAGGATAATGCGAAATATCCCCTACCCTATAACCACATCTGTATAGCATGTTGTCCTGTGTTAGCCAGACTCTTCAGAGGCATTTATGTCATAAAGGGGAATTATAAAATGATAGAAAAAGTATTAAACTGATTTTTGCTGACCCGTGAAACTTTAAAGTTTCAACATAATTAGATGTCTTTGTCATATTAGAGATAGTGATATTAAATTTTGTAGGAAATACTGATTTTTAAATTTCCAAAGGTCAAAATTGAAATACAAATAGATACCGTAATAGGATTAAAAGACAAGAAGAGCTGTTGGTGAATCTGTTCGTTGAGCATAATAAGATTATTTTCAGGCAGATGACGTCTTAGTTTAAACAAGAAAATGAGCTATGCAGAGCAGACATGTAAGATTGCAACCTATATAAACTCACTACGCTTTTGTGCTTTGTTAATATACTTATTCCTGATTTCTTTTCGGAAAACAGAAACATTTATCATAGTATCTCAGCAAAGCTTCATGGAAGTAACTGCATTTGTATTTAACCCTAAATTTACCTATGTTAGCTTTGTATGAACTATTCTTGTTAGAACAGCATACTAAAGGGGCGCCTGGGTGGCTTAGTCGGTTAAGCGTCCAACTTTCGCTTGGGTCATGATCTCGCCGTTCTTGGGTTCGAGCCCCGCGTCGGGCTCTGTGCTGACTGCCAGCTCAGAGCCTGGAGCCTATTTCAGAGTCTGTATCTCCCTCTCTTTCTGCCCCTCCCCTGCTCACGCTCTCTCTCTCTCTCTCTCTCTCCTAGAAATAAATAAAAATAATTAAAAAAATAAGAACAGCATACTAAATAAAAACTCATAATGACTCTGAACTATGTCAATTTTTTATTTATTAACATTTTAATAAATACTGTTTGTCATAGTTACACTGCCAAGTACCCCAATATGCTATAAGAGCTCAGCCAAGTAAGTTAGTGATATATTTAATGGGATAGTATAGTGATATTATTTAGTCCAATTGAGATTTTAATTGTGTGAATAGGATACATTATATATCAAGAAATTTTCCTAGACTTTTAGAGTATAGTGACTATTTCATTAGCTACAACATAGATTTATGGTGTGAATAAATGATAACAAAGTAAAAATCAAATTTTGGCTAGTACTTTTGTCAGGAAATAAATATCAAGTTATAAGGGTTCTATTTACAATTTTAAAACTCATTAATTCTTCACTGGAATGATACGCTATCTCTTCATTATTAGTTACTATTAATCAGTTCTTGAGTGCCTAAAATAAGAATGTCACCATAGATGAGACATTAAGCCAGTCCCTCTGGGGAAATAAATCAATATTAAAGTTGTTGATCTTATTAAGGAACTTTACAGCCTACATGGGATGCAAGACATAAAATAATTAAAATAACAATTAACAATATAAAGCATTCTATAATACTTAGTAAGTGATTTGGAGAGTAAATGCTCAAATAATTCAAAAACAGAGCAAAATTATTATGGGAATTGAACCAGGTCTTGAGACATGCCTGTAACTCATATCAATGGAATGTGATAGACAGTTCACAGCTATGTCCAGATACCTTTTATCCCAATATCTCCTTGGGTGTAGCAAGTCTACAGTTTTGAAAATATTTTTTAAGCTGATATTTTAGATTTAAGCATGAGATTTCATAAGATATGTTTTTAGTCCCATTTCCCACATAGGTACCTCTTCAAGTATGTTTAATTTAAGACCTTTCTCTCTATAGACATAGATATATAGATATATAGATGTAGATATAGATATAGGCAGATATATCCACACACAACACATATAATAATGTATGGGATATGTCTTTAAATTTACAAACACTTATTTACATAAATAGATGGAACATGTATATTAGTCTAGATTCTCCAAAGAAACTGAATCAATAGGATATTGAGAGAGAGAGATTAGTTTCAGTGAATTGGCTTATGCAGTTGTGGGAACTGACAAGTCTAAAATCTGAAGGGGAGGCTGACAGGCTAAAGACTCAGGCAAGAGCTGATGCTGAAGTCTTGAGTTGAGGCAGAATTCCTTCTCTCTCAGGGAAACCTGTTTTGCTCTTTAGACCTTTCAACTGATTGGATGAGGCCCACCCACATTATCAAGGTAATGTCTGTCACTTAAAGTCAACTGATTGTAGATGTTAAAACATCAACAAAATACCTTCACAGAAACATCTAGATTTGTATTTTATTGGTAACTGAGTACTATTGCTTAACCAAGTTGACACATGAAACTAACCATCACACATGGCTTCTGGTGTCCTATTCTGCTTAAGAACATCTCCCTCACCCCCATCAAGTAACTTTATTAACCTAAAATCATATGCATTGCTTCAACAAGGGAACATACTTGTAAATTTAACTGAGTTGTACACCCCATTTCAACATAATGAAGAAAGCAGAGTCTGTATTCTCACAGCCTGATCTAGTAACATTTTCCTTGAGATCTAACATGCAGACTCCATAATAGAATGTGAAATGGATATGAAGAAGGCACTGAAGTTGGTTGTTGACATAATAGCTCTTAACTCTGGGACCTGCCTAGTGTCCTCTTGAGTGAGAATGATAACTAGGCTAGCCTCTATTGAGCACATCCTTGGTGCTAGACTCTGGGCCAAGAACTTTTCATGCTCTTAATCCAGCAACCTCTTAAAACTCTTCCAAATAGTGCAACACAGACTTAATTTGTATCCCTCCAGGTGATGCTGAATAAGTGTCAAGTCTACTTCAAACAATAAATATTTCTAATTTTATCTAATTATCCTTGTTGTATTGAAATGTCCTAATAACTGCAGTTGAGGACCATTCAGGATAATTCAGATAAAAGCAGTGATGGGAAAAACAGTTTACTTTGAGTATTAGCCATTACAATTAAGTGCCTTAGATCACATAATCTTAATAACCAGACTAATAAATAATTACAGGTTTCCCTTGTTATCTGAAAGTTGAATGTTCTTATGAAACCTTTTATAAGCCTAGATGGCATAAAGCAAAGAAGCAATTACCACTAATTTACATGGAAAATTTTTGAGCATTCTCAAATCCAAAAAATAACCTCTCTTGGGCTTTTCTGATACCTTAGGTCACATCTTGCTAACAGATGCACAAAATAAATCATGATAAAGCACAGATGTTCACAAACACTGTTCCAAGCTGTGGCGGGTTGATGCTGAGATGCTAGGTGTAGTTCCCAGGGAAGGAGCTGGGTGGTGACATGCTCACTGCTCAGGGTGCATGTTGCCTCTATAAAGGCTCTTAGGAAAACAAAAGCCAAATGCCATTTCCACTTGTCACCCTTTAAAAAAAATTCTTTCCATATTTCTTCTGGGTAGTAAAAGTAAGTACTGATGTAGGTCTTCCATGGAAGCAAACTGGTAGAACATGAACATTCAAAAAGCAAGGGACATGTATATGAAAGAACACCTACCTTCATTCCCATCTCCATGCCACACTCCCCAAGTTCCAGTCTGAGTTCCAAGGAGTAAAGTTACACACTTTTTAGGTGTTATTTAACCTCTCATACCTTATGCACCAAAACAGTGGTGGCAACTTTAGATTACTCAAACATTTTCTACCATACGATAAAAAAAATCTTTTTTTTTTTTTACAGAAAAGTAACCACTGACTCAGTTCAGTGTTCACTCATGTAGACAAAGCAAAATTCAACCCCGTATCATTGTTTTAACTTACAAAGAATTCTATTTGTGTTAGCCATAGTCCCATTTCAGTAACAAAGATCAATATAAGGCATTTTTAAAGATGGACTTTTTTATATATTTCTGAATCAAGCCATTTGGATTAGAACAAGCCTCAGAGTCCATATAGAGTAATCCGTTTAAGGTCCAAAATCTTGTGTCCTATAAGAGCTCTTATGTCCAAGAGCTAGTTAAAAATAGAGCAGAGGCCAGAACCGTCACCCCCTACCCTAACTGCAGCCCAATCAATTATACTGCATTCTGGCTTTATTAGAGCTCAGGCTCGTAAAACTGCTTTCTCCTTGTAAACTCTTTCCTCATATAAACATGTATCTCTGTGTTAAACTTAAGTAATTATAATATGGTCACTGTATTATAGTGAATGATCCCATTTTTTTAATGATTCTTCCACAGTCCTATCAATCCCCAGGCTGCACCACTGTTGTTTCCAGAGATAATTAGAGACCTGTTTTAAGACACTGAGCCAGGAAAATTGGTCTGGTCTCTAAGACCAGTACCTGACCTTATTCTTAAGGCAACCACAGGGCCCCATCTCAGACCAACCACAGTTAATATTTCTCTTGGACATAATCTTTATTCCTACCATTATATTCCCATGGATCCCCTCTCTTTCAAAAGGAACTTAATTTTAGGAGTGGAAGGGGTGTGGAATATCATCATACGTAGGTTCATTCTCAACATCTGAATTTTTACATATTCCAATCTGTGTAATGATTCAAGATAAAATTTGGGCCAGGAACAAACACTTACTGGGGGAAAGGTCACCACATTGCCTCCTTACTGAGTCCTAAAAGCTGTGCCCCTCTGAGTCTGGTGTGGGAATTGCCAAGCATATACATTTCCTCAAGGATCTTAACTCTCATAGGTTCTTCCAAGAGTTTTTGCTTAATGGTTTCAGTTTCCAAAAATAGAGCTTGCTATCTATATCAGTAGGTCTGCTCAATATGTCCACACCAAAATATCCCTACAAGCATTAGATCTGTCCTATAAACTAGCCACATATTAAATTTCCCCCCAAATTCTAGAGCTTTGGCTGCATTGTGCTAATGCTTTAGGTGTTTTATATTCTTGCTAAAAAAAGAAAAGGTATTCCTAGTGTGGTCACACACTGTAGTCACTGGGAAGTATGGGTCCTATTTGCTGTCAGATATTTTTTTACTTAATTGATTCTTTGAATGCTTAATTCCAGCCTTTCTCATCCTTTTTATTTCTCTGGAGTCCTTTTTCAGAGATCCCTTAAGAAAGAATCTTCTTTGTTCTTATATAATAGTTTTGTTTGTGAGTAATATAAACCCAATAATCCTCCCGTTAGTGGCCACAAATAGGTGTATTTTAGAAGAATAAAGCATAGCAGATTATAAGACTTAAAGTCTTGAATATAAGCAGAAGCATTTACAATTCACATTTATAATGACCTTACATGTTACTGTTCTGGATTTTTGAGAGGTGCTTCATATCATTACTTTTCCTGGTGGCTAAAATCTACTGAGAAGCAGGTGGTGATAGAGACCTTAAGAAAGACGCAGGGTGGACGTAGAGTCCAGAAATATCTTGAACTTGAACATATCTTTCTTTGATGGTCTGCCACAGTTGTCTTTTATTAACTTTCATGATGTTAAATAAGTTCCATGTACCTAGATACAAACTACAGCTTGCAAGTGTGTTTTCTTTTAAACTTGACATTGATTGAGATCTTTGCCAAGTAATGCTAATTTTGTAAATATGTTTATAACCATAAGAGGGGATGGAGGCATCATTCCCCACATCTGCCATCTCCCAATGATGGAGCCCACTGACACAAGAAATAAGACAGGCAAAAAATGCAAAAGAGAACAAAACCTGCACACCATGAGGAAAGGGTTAGTCACCATCTCAGCAAGGCACTTAAAATATGTTTTCTGCTTCTCTTACTCATTATAAAAGTACTATATATTTATTGGGTAAAATTAGAAAACTAAGAAAAATGGAAATCAAAAAGTTTGCTAATAATCCCACAAACTTGAGTGCCAGTACTTTTAATATGTTGCTGTATTTCCTTCTGATCTTTTTAGAATATATGTGTTTTGACCACTTTTATCATCATAATATATTCTAGTTATGTTCACTTAATGCTGTAACATCATCATTTATCTTTGCTCTTGAGAATTCTTCACAAAGCTTATTGTAATGGCATGGTAATAATCCATCATGTGGAATGTCCCAACTGATTAACATTTTATTTATTTCCAGTTTTTCACTATAACAAATAGGGAGTGCCTTTGTACTAAAACCATGTGTGTGTGTGTGTGATTATCTCTGTGGGATAGATTTTGAGAAGTGGAATTACTGATTCATAAGGCTCTCTGCATGCATATAAAATTGATTTGTCAAAGGGTTGTCGCAACTTACACTTTACACTTTCGCCACATTTTTTATGGAAGTCTTTATTGCAAAACCTATCTGTGCATCAGAGTATGAGTAGGTTTTCAAGTACTAACATAAATGTGAATTTTGAAAATGAGAGAATTTTACACAAGAGCTCTTTGGTAATGTGAAGCTTACTTGGTGTGCCATTCCAGAGAGACATAACAGTAAATCTGGAAATGTTAATATTAAAAGAAGCACTTAAAGCTACCACTGATTACCATTAATGAATTACATTATTATATTCATGGATATAAACACTCAGAATGTAAAGGAGATTAGTACAAACTACTGAGAAATAGTCCTCTTTTGTCCTGTTCATTGTCATTTGTTTCTCTTTATGGTTATAAAGCTTCTCTAAGGGTCTTAAAGAACAGAACCAGAGTGTGTGTCTTTTTTCTCCTTTTATGATCACCCACGCTATTAATAATTCTCCACACTCTGCTTTTTCCCCTTTAATGCTTCGGGGGGACCGGGGGGAAGACTTTGTGAGCTCTAGTGCAGTGGTGTGTCATGCAATAGCAGAAGTGGGACTGGCTTGAGGACATACAGGCCAACTCACCAGAATGGATATTTAATCCCCTAGTTATAGCTGCACTGGCCAAGCATCTTAGAGCCTTGGAAGTTTCAAACAAAGTTCTATTCCTCATACAGTCTATCTTAAATGACCTTGTAAGGTTGCATAAGCATTATTAGTCTATTATAAGCATTGTAAGTCTATTACCACCTTGCTTTATCTCTTGCTATTTTTTTTCTTTCTAGTGTTTGTGCATAGGGCTTTTACTGAACTGGCTCTAATGCTTTACCTTATGTTTTTGGAGATTGATCATTTTCTTCCTTTTAATTTTATTTGTTAATTTTCAGTCTTTTTCACTATATGGGAATAAAATATATAGACGCCTTTACCATTTGAAAATCTGTTTCCTATACAAATGAACATTCAGTACTATAGCCTTTACCCCTCATTTATTATAGTTATGTCTCATTTCTCATGGAGATTTATCAGTGAGAACTCCTTCAATCTGTGTGGTTAAGTGCTTTATTCCAATTATTTATTTGTGTATTTGTTTATTTTTGATGTCAGGAAATCCTATAGTTGGGTTATTTAAATCAGACAACAGAGTAGTATTGAAACAGTACAGGCTTTGATATCAGAATATCTGGGTTCAAGCACTAGCCACCTCTTGCTAATATATACAACATTCATATCATAGGACTAGGTTCATCATAAGTAATCAACAAATTTTTATTTTTACCCCATCATGTTTATTTAGTATTTATTATGTTTGTAGCAATAGAATAGACATTTCAAAGGCATAATTTGTACAGTAGTCATCTTTACTCTCAGTGGGAGATTAAATCTCTTAAATTATAAACTATCAACTAAGATCAACATCTTTTATACTTGAAAATGATTTCTTTACTTATCTTCTATCCTGATTAAGTTTTTACATATTTTTTAACTGTAGTTAAATCCAAGTTAGTTAATATATAATGTGATAATGTTTTCAGAAGTAGAATTTAGTGATTCATCATTTACATATAACACCAAGTGCTCATCCCAACAAATGCCCTCCTTAATGCCCATCACCCATTTGGCCCATCCCCCACCCAACACCCCTCAAGCAACTCTCAGTTTGTTCTCTGTATTTAAGAGTCTCTTATGGTTTGTCTCCCTTTCTGTTTTTATTTTATTTTTGCTTCTCTTCTCCTACATTCATCTGTTTTGTTTCTTAAGTTCCACATATGAGTGAAATCATAGGATATTTGTTTTTCTCTGACTGATTTATATTACTTAGTGTAATACATTCTAGTTCCATCCACATTGTTTCAAATGGCAAGATTTCATTCTTTTTGATCACTGAGTAATATTCCATGGCACACTACATCTTCTTTATCCATTCATCAGTTGATTATCCTGATTAATTGTGAGCCGAATCACTGGTTCTCAAAGTTTTAGAGGAGCTTTACAAATAGATGTCCAGGATGCACCCAAATCTACTCAATAGTGGGGCTTAGGCAATTGTGAGGCTCACTAGAGCTTATAGAACACTGAGATAAATCATTGTTGTTAAAACTCCTACATGTGTTAGTGAGGTATGCATCCAACATACCTGTTCTTTGGTCCCCAGCAAAACCAGCCTCCTGGAAGAAATGACATCTGAGGTAGGATTTGAAGAATAGGAAGGGTTTGTTCTATGTGGGAAGCTGGGACAGAATGCAGGAAGGCATTCCAGGCAGAGGGAGCTGAAAGTGCAAAGGCCCACGGAAGAGAACATGTTCTTTGAGGGTAACTGAAAGAAGTTCAGTAAGGCTGTTGTGTAGAAGGGGATGTAGAAAGGAAGTAGTGTTAATAATTTGACTTTATCCTAAGTGTAATAAGTGCCACAAAAGAGTTAGCAGGAGACAGATGTGATCAAATGCTTGCTTTACAAAAAAATCCTTCTGGCAGTTGTGAGAATTGACTCAGGACAGAAATCAGAGGAAAAAGTCCATGATTAGCCTTATCTAAGGTAGTGGCAAAGAAAATGGAGAGAAGTGGGCTCATTCGAGCAGTGCTTAGGAATATCGAAAGAAGGTGTCGAATTTGAATTTTCAGTTTTAAATGACTGAACGCACAGTTTAGACAGGAAACAGAAAGGGCAGTCCTCAATGGAGGTGGAAAAGTGGTGGGATACAGCATAGAGAAGCAGCGGCTGAGTTATTTTTTTTCTTGTTTGGTTTGGAATATTGAGTTTAACCTCCACTTCTTTAGGTGAGATGTAATTTTACCAAAGTCACGTTACTTTTTGATTCTGCATAAATTTACTTCTACTCCTTGTGTTAGCCATCCTGATAATCCACTATATCTATTTTAATTAATTGATTTAAAAATAAAAGAAAAAAAGGAAAGACCCATTTTCTTTGTTATTTTTATGTCTTGTGTCTTTCAATTGGCAGAGGAGCCTTTCCCAAACCAGGTGGTGAATGACAATGACTGAGGAAGCGCATTTTTTTGGGTCACATCCATGTCGACAAGGCAAAACCTTGCACACAGAAGAACACATGTAAAAAGTAATAGTCCATGTGGGCTAGATGCTGAGCACGTTTGGTGAAAATTTGCACATAGAGCACTTTCCTACAATTTGATCCTAATAATATCAAACCAAAGGAGTGTTTAGTGACAGCCAGCTCTGATAGCAGAGATAGGCTGTTTTCTACTTTCACTTTTTTCTAAAGTTCACAGATGTGCTCTTGATGTGGTCTGAGTATTTTTGTGAACTGCTGGAAAATTTCACTCACACACTAATGGTTCCAATGAACACAAAATACCTCTTCCAGAGTGCAGTTGCCAATAAGCAGTATTTTTAGAGGCACATGTCACAGTTTCTGTTTGCCTCTGTTGTGACTGTTAATGGGCCCTGAATGATTAAGAAACAGCCTCTGATAAAAGGTATTACCCCACTGTTTCATTATACACTATGGGCAGTAAATGTTTACTACACTTTGAGCTCAAACTACCATGTCATTAAACCGTGTTCCTATTAAATAAGCTCCCAGTGCATAGCTGTTACTCCCTTGAACATGTTTGTCATTTCCCTGTGTCTGAAGTAGCAAACTATGCCTTTTAGGTTCTTACAGCTAAATACTTCTTCTTAACAATGATGTCATATCATTTATGCATGTTTCCTCAGGAAGATATTTTAGCTTTCTGAATTCTTGGCTAACTTTGCCACTCACTATCCCTGTTTCCAATAATATTCTCTGACCTATTGAATAAAAGAATTCTTTTGAAAGAAGAACTAGGAGTGAAAAAAAGCCATAGTACATAGATCTAAACACTAGATTTGATATGACATTTTACTACACAAAATGCATGTACTATGGTATTTTCATATGCTGAGGGTAGCTTTCCTCTGGGGATTGGAGAACCAGGACTTATGGTCTGACCAGAGTAGAAATGTATTTTTCATTCCCATCATAGAAATAGTGAGAGTGTCTAACTTTCTCACTCTCCAGCTCTGCAGGAAACCTATTTCTTTTGCTGTGTTTGAAAATGAAAAAGGAAGTGCTTGCTATTGAAAACAGTCCCAAATACTATAATGTTGAGTGCTAGAAATTATGACTGTAAGCCATTAGAGGAGAAAAGTCATTCAGGTGCCATTTTGGCTTTCCGTAAGAATGGCTATAAAAATAAAGTGCCTCTTTGGGCATGCTTAGTCATTACTTTGGGGTTAAGAATGAAGACAAGGAAAGAAACCTGACACAAACATGTGTTTTTCATTCTGACATATAGAGTTAACATTATTTTCCACAGCTACAACTAGGAAGGGTTAGTATCTTTTAATTCACTTGCTAAAACAACATGGTAATATTTTTTTTCTGGCTAACCTGGCAGTGCTGAGAATACTCCGTGTCTGGTTCTCTTTGGTACAGAGTATTCACTTTTGTAAATGGTGAGGTTCATTTCCATGTGTCAACACAAGGGCAAGAAAATGTCTTCTCACCTAAAGCTTAGGTGTGGCATCACTGCACATGGCATTGCTCAAGCATCGACCTCACTAGGTGGCTTCCAAATCCAGAAGGAGCAGGGAGTCGCCAGGGTCGGTGCCTGTGCGCAAAGTAGGCTGCCACTGTTGGCATTGAACTGCCTCAAAAATTCCCTGTGCTGAATTTGAAGCAGAGGAAAATTCTGTTGATGGTCAGTTCTAAAATGTATAATTTTGGTAGAAAGGAAGAATCGTAGGAGGAGATTTTTTTTTCTTTTACTCCTCTTCCCAGAGGAATCCTTTACTTATGCCTCCTGAATCCAAGGAAATCTAATAAATTTTGAATTCTAGAGAAGGTCTTGAAGGCTCATTTGAATATCTTCAGCTAGTCCACTTTTATGCAACCTCTCTTAGTAAAGGATCAGAATTTATTTTTCCTATATTTGTGGGTAAATAGAGGTTACGTGATATGGGTAAACATCTTTTTCGTACTAAAAAACAACACTCTATTCCACCAGCACTTTTTTTTTTAAGACAGGTTCGTCTCAAAATTAATCCTCTGGGGCGCCTGTGTGGCTTAGTTGGTTAAGCGTCCGACTTTCGCTTAGGTCATGATCTCGTGGTTCGTGGGTTCGAGCCCCCCGTCAGGCTCTGTGCTGACTGCCAGCTCAGAGCCTGGAGCCTGTTTCGGATTCTGTGACTCCCTCTCTCTCTGACCCTCCCCTGCTCATGCTGTCTCTCTCTCCTAGAAATAAATAAAACATTAAAAAATTTTAAAAAAATTAATCCTCTGTACCCCCACAGTGCTGCAACGGGACCAGCACATATCCTGGTCGGCATGTATTAGAGTTATTTCTACCTCACTGGATTGTGAGCCTGTGGGTGCTAGGTTCCAAGGGCCACTCCTCATACAATGCATAGGCCAGGACTTTATCCACAGTAGGTGCTGAAATCTGGTGCACTGAATGAAATCATACTGAACCAGGGAGCCCACAGGGAATACCATTTATAAAATGCTGGGAAGCATTTGGTGTCAGAATTCATTGAATGGCAAAACCTCTGTGTCCTCTTCTGTCATGGACTTAGTGCTAAAGTTGTGTGTACAGGGTCACTTGGAATTGTCATGATAAAAATCGGGGAAAGAGCCAGAGAGCCACTTTGTATGTGGAATGATCCTGGATAGAATGGAGACAGGGAGGCTTATTGACTCTTCCTAGGATGGAGCTAAGATGATTGGACTGGATTCAAACGCGAGATCTACTGAGAAGCCACAGTCAGTGAGCAGGACATGAAGGGCACCCAAGCTTCATTTCTAACTGTAAGGAAACATTGCAAAGGTTTTAGGAGCAAGTGAGAACAAATTTAAAAATAAGCAGCAAGCTGGGCGCCTGGGTGGCTCAGTCAGTTATGCATCCGAGTCTTGATTTCAGCTCAGGTCATGATCTCACTGTTCCTGAGATTGAGCCCCACACATCTTGGGAGTCTCTCTGTCCCTCTGTCTTTCTCTCTCTCTTTCTCTGCCCCTCCCCCACTCATACTTTCTCGATGTCAAAAATAAATAAGTAAACATTAGGGAAAAAAAGATAAAAATAAGCAGCAAGCGAGGGTTTGCCCCAGTACCTACTGTCATGAGAATACTGAATCAAGGAAGGGGCATTTTTAATTGGAAATATTGTTTTTAATGGACTAAAATACAAATTTCTCTGGGTGATTTATAAGACAGTGTTACAGGATAGTGTACACTACTCAGGAAATATTCTCAGTGTGATTGCTTTCTTGGTGAAATCAAGCATTCTTTTTTTTTTCTTTTTTTATACCTTATTCAGAGATGCTATTTATTCACCTGTAAAGAACTGTGGTGTTTCATCTACTTGATTTTTGCAGTTCACTGTGTTTGTTTTTATCAGCTACATATTAGTAATGTGAACAGTCTGAGAAATATATATTTAAACCTAACAAAACTTTTAAAATAACCTTATTTTCAGAAGCTTATTTCCAGGATTCTCCCAGCATGAAGGTCTCACCCTGAGAATATGTTAGGTCAACTGGGGAAACAGTTATTTTTTTAAACCTACATAGGTATAGCTTTTTGCTCAGTTTTTTGAGTCTGCAAGGTTTTTTTTTGGTGGCTTATTAGCGTGCCACACATTCTCTGAGAATAGAGAAATGCCTTCTTATGCAAACGAGCCTCTTCTCTACTTCCCATAATTAATATTACTTCATCTCACACCCACTTCATATACCACCTTTTCAAATGGAGGCTTTAAATTCTCTTATTGTATTTGTTAGGCCAGATAGTTAGCATCATTTGCTGGGCTATTAATGGGTAATCTTGGGTTTGCTGACTGTGTTGAGCCCTGCTTCATGTCACCATTAACCAGAGCTCATGGGATCAGGCAGGATGAGAGCAAGAAAGAGGGTGAGCAGTGTTGCTACCAGAACAGGAGCATGGCGCAGCATAGTGTTAACCCCAGGGTCATTGACGCACAACACTTAGGGGCGAGGAACAGAGTGGAAGGAAATTACAGGGAACAGAGACAAAGAATGGTACAGCAAAAGAAACAGAAAAGAGGCAGGTTTCCAGTGGAGAGTGGCAGAGTCATCGTGTCCCCTAGGAAGAATGCCCCTGTGGGCCCTCCAAGTATAGGATGAATTAGCTACCTTCCATTGTACCCCCTATGCTGCAGTGTGA
This sequence comes from Proteles cristata cristata, assembly GCA_017311185.1. NCBI lineage: Eukaryota > Metazoa > Chordata > Mammalia > Carnivora > Hyaenidae > Proteles > Proteles cristata. The sequence goes on along the minus strand of JAESUZ010004405.1, from coordinate 1,632,611 downwards.
CATAGCAGTTCACTCCTCAGCCTTCATTCAGGCTACCTCCATTCAAATCCTCACTCTGCTACTTATTAATTGTGCCACCTTAGGGAGATGACTCAAGCTCTCTTTGCCCCTGTTTCTTCATCTGTGAAATAAAGGTTATAAAATCATTACCAACCTTATAGATCCCTGGGAAGATTACTTAGGTAATATAGAATACTATGGCTCATTCCTATAAAGAACAATACAAGGAATTAAGTATTTTTGCATTGTTTGGTGTATTGCAATCCAAGAGCATGCTTTTGAACTCTTTGATTTCTGTATGGCTTTCTTCCACCAAGACTACTTGCAAGGGTCTTTGTTTCCTTATCCAATCCTTTGCAGTACATTGATTTTCACATTAAATCCACATTGAGGTTTACTTGTGTGGAGGTATAGTTCCAATGTTTCCTTTTTCATCTTGTTTCATCTTGTTAATTGACAGAGGTACTGGGGATGCCATCAATCCAGGCCACAGTGACAATAAGAAGAGTACCTTTTCCTTGGCTGTTTTTTTAATGCATTTCTTTTACAGCAGAATAGAACCCTTGTTTAGCGTTTTAAGTAGGAAACAACTTGGTATAATACTCATAATTCCACATGGATTTTCCCATAGAATCTTGTCAGCTGAATTCAAACAACAGATAGCAAATATCAAGCAGAGGAGAGCATGGGAAAGGGGTGGAGGAGTGGACCACAGTCAGGACGCACAAGATGCAGATCATCCATTTAAATTATATATGTATGGGTGGAGTTCCAATGCTTGATGTTTTAAAAAGGTGCAAAAAAGAATTAGACATACTTTTCATTCTCAAGGAGCTTATAGAGTCAGATAGATGACTTACATGGACATAGGAACTTTACATCCCACAAGCGAACACATACCTGGTACATAGAACTATGAATTGCTCACTTTTTATCCTCAGAATAAAGCAAAATGAGAAAATATAGTAAAAGGTTAAAAACGGGCTTTTATAGGTGCACTGAGAGAGATGTAAAATTTGATGGAGAGATGAGGGAAAGATGTGAAGGGTAAGCACTTGAGCCGTGTCTACTACTGATGTGCAGGATATGTGGCCTTGGGGGCAGAGAGGACATGAGCAAAGGCAGTGAGGTTAGAAGATTCAGGAGATGTGGGAGTGATTGTGAGTGGTATAGTTTAACTAAAGGGAAGAGGTTGAAAAGTAGGTTGGCTCCAGACCAATTCCAGTGGGCTTGGAATTTCGACTTGATTCTATAGGCAGTGAACACCCATGGAACACTCTAGAGCAGGATAGTCACATGATCAGGGTTGAGCGTCAGGAGAATTATTTCAATGGCTCAGTAAATTTCCAGTGATGAATACAATGGGAATGAGTATTGAACCATCTGGTAACGAGCATAGAAAGGATGAGAGCAGTGCAAGAAGCACTTAGAAGTTGAAACTGATATGACTCATTTTGAGCCTCCTAGTGACAGATGATAGTGTCATTAGCAGAGCTAGGCAGCCCAAAAGGAAGAGCTGGCTTGACAGGGGAGATGATGAGTTTAACTAGGGACGCATTAAGTTGAAGCTGCTGGCAGGACATTCAACACCAGAACTCATGAGAGAGATTTTCAGTGGAGAGATCATTCACATACAGAAGATAATTGAAGTCTTGTAATTAATTACAAAGTGAGAAAAGCCTGAGGACAGAGTACTAAGGACAGTTCCTTAGGGAATACTCCCATTTACAGAGGAAGAACACACCAAGAGGGAATGGGAAAAAAAAAAAAGTGAACATCATGGAGTATCCAAGAAATCACTGAGGGAGAATGTGTCAGAAATGAAAGGATAGACAAAGGTTTTAGTGTTGCAAATAAATATGGAACCTGAGAAGAGATGCTGAATTTGGTAACTAAGAGGAAACTCATGACCTTTCATAAGAGCAAAAGAGTAGTGAGGGCCATGCTGTAAAGGATTAAGGAGGGAATGTGTGGTGAAAAAATAGCAGCAATGGGCAGAGAACATTTTTTCCGGGATGTTTGGTAGTAAAAGGAAAAAGATCTTTTAATTATCTTAATTCTACTACTCTCTTAAATGTCACCACCTTCACTCAGTAATTTAAGGAGATAGTAAAGTTTAGGTAACTTTGTAAGAACAGGGAAACTCTAACAGGTCTATAAACTGAAAGAAGGCCTCAGGATACCATAAGGGAGTCAATTTGAAAACTAATAGTGGGTGTGCAAAATCTCCAAGAAAGTGGTAACATATGGAACCAAGAACATAGTTAATATGTTTCAACTTTATGAAATCCATTATGCATTTGGGTATTGTAACATTAAGCATATAGATTATTGTAACAATTAATGTGTCTCAAACAGCTCAGAGCTGGCCATGGAAAGAAGAATCCCAGTGGTGGATGAGCCATTTTATGATCCTGCCACATAGCTGCCTATGGATGTGGCCTTTCTTCTCATAGAAAAGAAATAAACCATTGCCCTTCCATTGCTATTGTCATACACCATAGTAATATCTGAGAAACAGACTGAGTCATCTCTTTGTAAGAGAGTTCCTCAAGATAGAAAAGGAAACCAGACTCTCAACAGTGCATTCAGGAGGAGAAAGGAGAAACAGTATTCCTAAAACCTGCCTTACATATGAAAGACAGGATCAGTAGGAGTATTTTACTGGCCTAAGAAATATGGAAAGATATTTGGGGTATTGTCCAGGAGCTGCTAGGATGCACTTATTGCCAATGCTGAGAAGGAATTGCTTCACAGTAAAATATTGGGGAAGACATAATAAAGATTTTCCTGCTTCCCCAACCAAGAAGGGATATATAAAAGACTCCATCTTAAAAATAAATTTCAGGGTCGCCTGGGTTAAGCATCCGACTTCAGCTCACAGTTTGTGGGTTTGAGCCCCGCATCGGGCTCTGTGCTGACAGCCAGCTCAGAGCCTGGAGCCTGCTTCGGATTCTGTGTCTCCCTTTCTCTCTGACCCTCCCCTGCTCACACTGTCTCTCTGTCTCTCAGAAATAAGTAAAAAACATTTAAAAAAATTTTAAATGCCACAATTAGCATTACTATTATTATTATTGCTATCAGCACTAATAGTAATAGTGCAACTCTACCTTGCTACTACATATCTAATTGAGAAATGGTGAAAATAAGATGGAATTTATTCTGGTTTGGCAATGATTTAATTGTATCAGAAAAATTGATCATTTTTAGCATCAATAGCATGTTCACTGTAAGTATAGTATCCAAGATCCCCAATTCAAATATTTATTTCAGTATACATTACTCAAAATTATATTCCAAATATGGAATAAATGTGTTGCTATAGTACAAGTTCAAAGGCCATTAATAATACAGTATAAAAGTAGGGTTGATATTTCAGGAAAAAATGCATTAAGATTGAGCACAAGGTTAAGAAAGTACCACTCAGTGCAATGATCAAACCAGAATTAAAGATGTGTGGGACCTTGGAAGTTCCTCTAACAGCTTCCTGCTTTTAGAATTGAGTAAACTGAAGCCAGGGTGTCCAAGAATCTCATTAAATAAACACTCAGATAAATCCAGTAAAACCTCTCCAATAAATCAGTAGGGCACATTAAACTATGACAGATTTTATACTTGTATATTAATCAGTTAATTTTTTTAATGTCTAAACTCAGTTTGAATGAAACTAAACTTTCAAGAATTATGCCATTTATATCATGAATTGGAAAATTTTGTGAATAAGCATTCATACATACTTATTTAAACTTGTATTGAGTGAGAAGAAGTGCTGATTAATAAAAAATTCATTGAGAATTCATGTTACTTCCAGCATGGTTTTTAAAAATTACCCTGCTTTCTCTGTTCATTAAAACCATAAATCTCTGAATTCAATAATTTTATGGACTCTAATTAATACAGACTGCAATGTGGTAGATACTGTTAAGAGATTTTTATAATTTTAAGAATCTTTGTTTATTATACAAAGTAAGCATATTGGAGGAAAAAACAGCTAGGAAGGGTATTTTTCTGAGTGCTATACATTTTAGTTATATTCACAGAGCCATTGTGGCAGTTGGCATGTCTCACTCAGTGGGGTGACTTCTCACCTATCATGTTCTGCCAGCTCAGCTTTGACCTGGTGCCTCTTGAGCTTCTCCGAGGGTGACCTAAGCTTCCTGTTTGTTTGCTTCTGGAATAGCACCTGATTTCCACTTCCTGGGAGGCCTGTCGACTTCAGAAGATAACCCCATACCTGGTTTTCTCTCTTGGAACCTTTCTCTGTTTCCTTTCTCACCTCTGCTCCCTTCCTTCCTGTGCCCAGTGCTTCGCAGATCACCTTAACAGAGGCTCCTGCAGTCAGGCACTGTACTACTTCCCCACTTTCCTCACTCTCTTTATCTAGGGCCTTGAAGCCAATCTCCCTTGTACTGATAATGGACCCATTGGGCTCAGATATTCCCACTTTCTGCCACAGTAATCATTCTTCAGTCTGTATTTTTCTTTGAGGACGCCGATCAACTTCTCTTGTCATAGTCTATGGAAGTTCAGATTGACCAAGTAGAAGACCTCATGGTTCCTATTTGAGGGTTAAAATAATATTATTGCAAACTGGATAGATAGGAGAACTGAGGCATAGCAAGATTAAGTCACCTGAACAGGCCATCCAGGTGGTGAGAATTAAAGCTGGCATTCCAACCTAGAGAGGAATGCCCGAGTGTGTGTTCTTAAACCCTTGCCTTTACAACATGAGTGTGGAATACCAGGAGACTCCTAACAAATCTAACCCATTACAAGTCACCAGCAAGCCCTTATTTTCCTTTTTTGTAAGTAGATTTAAAAGGTGGAGAATTTATGTATAAATTCCAAGAAGTAGGTGTGTTCTTTCATAAGGAAGTATTTAAAATCTCTCATTTTCCTGTAGCAGAGAGAACAAAATGCATTAAAAACAGAACACCAGAGAAGGCCTGGGGGAAAAACACCAGAAAAAAATGGCAGTTTTTTACTCTCTCCGGCTTCAAGTCAAAGACAGAAAAACACCCAGGCAGCCCTGGAGATATCAATGAAATGTGTCATTTCCCTCTGCCGTGAGGATCTGCTTCTGAGCACCAATGGAACCCTAGAGCTATGCACATATGAATGCTGCCTGCATTCGTCTTGTGATTGCTGGGCTGTTTTATGGCTTCACTTACAAATGTGAAGAAGATGCATTAAATGATCCCACTGGAGTTTTAGCTGGACTTCTGGGGAAGAGGAGCTGATGTATTAATAATGAATATGCATGTTGTGACAGCAAGGGAAAGACAAAGAACAGTGACAGGTACCAAGTTACAGTGTGGCTTGGCTTTGAAGTATGACGAACGGTGAAGATCATAATGTGGAGATGTTGAGAGAAAGAAAAGTAGAAAGAAAGAAAAGCCTCTAGTAACTGTGTGGGTGCAGTGTTACAGATGTGGCAGGAGTGTATCCTGTAAATAGTGATGGAGTGATGGAGTATTTCATACAGTTACCTAACATTAGTAAGTAAGTAATTCAAAGTAATTCGAAATATATTCACAAAACGTGCTCTCTACCAAAATTCTTGTTGCACACAACCTCTTAGCCACCTCATCTCCAATAAAGAACCACTCAAAAGAAGAAGAAGAAGAAGAAGAAGAAGAGGAGGAGGAGGAGGAAGAGGAGGAGGAGGAGGAGGAAGAGGAAGAGGAAGAGGAAGAGGAAGAGGAAGAAGAAGGAATTCTTCCAAGAAAGGAATACCAAAGATTAGTCCTGGATTCTAATTCTCTTCTCTCTAACATTTGGACATGTAAAGACATACCCTTTACCTTGAGCTCAACCGTAGCAGGCATATAAATGAGAGACAAATTTACTTGTCTTCTTCCCAAATTGCCTTTCATTGAGTTTCATATATTATATCCTGTCAATGTGGAAGACATTTGGAGCTAAATATTCTATTGCAACTGAAATGCCACAGTCATTTATCTCTCCTTCCAAATAATGTTTGTTGCAGAGTGGCTCCTTGTGAAGTTTCAAGGGTTTTTTTAAAAATATGTATTACAGTTTTCTCCACATCTCTAGTCAGATGATAATTTCTGACATCACTCTTCTCTTAAGTCATCTCTCCATCTCCTTTGTTTCTACTTTTATTGAAAAACAGTTATTTCCTATCTGGACTATTATACTTCTCTTTTATTGTTTTTCTTGGGGTCCAGGAACCTAGTGCCCTCACTGAAGTGCCTTAGTGTGTTACTGCCTAAACTTCACGGAACTCTGTTTAATGATCTGCAGTTTTTCTCTCCAAACCCCTTGCAATGCCTCTTATTTCTTCTTTAACCAGGATCAAGTAATTCAGTCTCTGCATTCAGGCTGTCATCACACCTCCTGAACTGCCCCTTTGCAGCCCTTATGCCTCCTGTCTGTTCCTCTCAGAAAAGTTATTCATTTCCTTATCAGTCTTATCCCCAAGAACCGAAGCTCGTAGCATCCTCCACACCACCCTCTTTTTCCCTCAAGGAATCTTGGAAAATTTATCTCTTGCATACACCCTTTCCTGACCAACTTCCAGAGACTCTTAAATTCCTGAAATGAATAAGGATACAACCTCTTTGCTCAACAACATCCATTTGAACTTTTCCCATAGGAAACATTGTTATTAACCAGTGTCTTAGTAAGCTTAGGCTACTGGAACAAAACAGCATGAACTGGGTGACTTAAAAAACAGCCCTTTATTTCTCATAATTCTGGATGCTGGGAAATCCAAGACCAAGGTGCCAGCAGATTTAGTTCCTGATAAGAGCTTTCTTCCTGGCTTTCACTGTTGCCTTTTCACTGTGTCTTCACTTGACAGAGCTGGGTGGGCAGAGAGAGAGTTCTGGTTTCTTCTTCTGAGGACATTAATCACATCATGGTGAGGGATGGTCTCACCCTCATCATCTCATCTAAACCCAATTACCATCCACAGGTTCCATCTCCAAATAACATCCCATATGAAGTTAGAGCTTCAACATATGAATTTGAGGGGATACAAGCATTCAGTCCCTAACATCCAGTCAGATTCTGCTTGTGTGTTTTGAGTTTGCAAACTCTCCACTAGCCACAAAGGGTGTTTGTAATAAACACTTAGGGATGAGTAAGTGTTTATTACAAATAATGCTGAGCCTGCAGCATCTATTGGAGAATGGGAGGACAAATCAATTTTTAAACTCATTAATTTCCTATTGTTGCTGCAATAAGTTACTGTGAACTTAGTGGCTTGAAATACCACAAATATATTACCTTACGATTCTGGAGATCAGAAGTCCAAAATGGTTCAGGACTAATAGCAAGATGATGGCAGAGCTGCATTTCTTCTACAGGCTCTAGGAAAGAGTCCATTCTCCTACCCCTTTTCCAGATTCTGGCGCCACTTGCATTTTTTGGCTCATGACCCCATATCACCCTGACCTCCACTTCTGCCACTTTTCTGACTCAGACCCTCCTGCCTCCCTCTTATAAGGACTCTCATGGTCACATTGGGCTCTGATAGTTTAGGATAGTCTCTCCATCTCTAGACCCTTAACTTGATCACATCTCCAAAGTCCCTTTGCCATGAAAGATAACATATTCACAGATCCTAGAGATTAGCATATGGGCATCTTTGAGGGGGCATCATTCTGTCTCCCCCACTCTGTTTAGTTGTCAGTTTGAACTTGTGTATAATACTTTCCACATACTGAATTGAAAATAGACATATTAACATTCAAATAAAGAGAGCAAAATTATTTTTTAAGGAAACACCAAGCAGGTGCTTAATGATTGATAGAGCATTATACTGTGCTTTTTTAACAGAAGAATATTTATCACATATTCTTCATACACCACATTTATACAATACAAGCATATTCATAGTATGTGGCATTGAAAATGAACAAGACCAGGGGTGCCTGGGTGGCTCAGTCATTTAGGCAGCTGACTACAGCTCAGGTCATGATCTCACGGATCATGAGTTCAAGCCCCATGTCAGGTTCTGTGCTAACAGCTCAGCCTGGAACCTGCTTCGGAGTCTGTGACTCCTTCTCTCTCTGTCCTCCCCCCGTTCATGCTCTCTCTCTCTCTCTCTCTATCTCTCTCTCTCTCTCTCAAAAATAAATAAACATTAAAAAATTTTTAATAAAAAGGAAAATGAGCAGTTCCTAAAAAATGCCAGACTCCATTCAATACAAGTACCTATAGGACTCTTCTAGACTTTTCAAATGTGAGAACATGTCAATTGCTGAAAAATTCTCCCACTGACACTTTTTCCTACCCTGCCTGTGGGTTTTTTTTTTCCTGCATTTGTTTTGGACATACACACTTTCCCTGTAACAATCTATGAACCAATGGCAGCTGCAGAAGCAAGCCTCGCATGCCATTGTCAGGTGCAAGGGCTCCATTCGGTCCATGACCCCAGCCTGTGCGGAGGCCGCCAGACGCTTCACCAGTCCCTTACGTCCTGCTTCTGCTGCACCAGGAAGGTTACCTTCGCGGGCCAAACCATATGCTAGCTCACCGATTCAGAAGCGAACATTGAAGTGAAGAAGTGATCCAATTAGCTTTGTAAAACATGGGTAGATTGTGGATTGTGAAGACCGCACATTCAGATACATTTCACATGGTGGAGTCCGGCCAACTTGAAACCATTAGTGTGATCTGCTTCCTCCAGCACATCTGTCTATGATTACTTTTCCTTCATAGTACACAATGGGTAGAACATGCTTGTGTGCTTTTCTTAGATTCTTTTTAATTTTTCCAAATCATTTCTGTGTGTAAGTACCATTTTCAATGTGCTTCCCTCTAGTTTTTGTTTAAAACAAAATCACTGTATTCCAGTGAGACAAATACTAAACATAACCGATTTGGCTCCCATAGTGTTTCAGACAATTAGTTTTCTTTTTAAACAATTATTAATATTTGAAGGTTATGAATTATAAACTGATTACAAGCTCCTTACTTACTATTTTGGAAGTAATCAGGCAATAGAAATGGTCTTCAAATGGCCTTCAATTCTTGATCACCAGTAAATTTTAGGACGGGTAAGATCTGTGACATAATGAAGAAGAAACCATTTGAGGTTTTTAAAAAAGAACAAAAGTGATAAGTAAATTAGGAATTTGTTACTTTTATTTCTTGTATCAAGATATTCATTAATTTTGACATCTGTTGTGTGTTCTTAAAAGACATATTTCTCTCATCATCGTTCCTTCTTTTCCGCTTGGCAATTATTGTTATTTTCTATTGCCTGAGTCATTTAAGAGGCTGCAAAATTAGCCTGCCTTTCAACTTACACATTTACTTATTAGGGTAAAGCCAATATTTTTATCCCAGAATTGAGCATGAGCTTTGCAATCTAACGGTAAGGAGAGCAACCTCAGTGGTGTGGCAGAAACAGACATAAAGCTGTGCCAGGCAACCGCAGTGACTTGCAGGTGGGGTAGGAAGGGTATCACTTCACCTGGAATCAAATGATCAGCTAACAGCTTGATATATATGTTTAGAAGCCAAGCCCGTGTTAAATCTTTTCCTCTCTTACCCTCTTCCTTTTTCTCTCCTTTCCTCCCTCTCTTTCTCATCTTTTTTTTTATATATATATATTTTTATTTATTTCTAGATAGAGACAGTGTGAGCAGGGGAGGGTCAGAGAGAGAGGGAGTCACAGACTCTGAAACAGGCTCCAGGCTCTGAGCTGGCAGGCAGCACAGAGCCCGACGCGGGGCTCAAACCCATGAACCACGAGATCATGACCTAAGCAAAAGTCGGACGCTTAACCAACTAAGCCACCCAGGCGCCCCTCTTTCTCATCTTTATGCAATAGATAATAATATATCAATACAAGAATGTTCACTCCATGTATTTCTGACACAATCCTGAAATAATAATGACTTGCCAGTATGAAGAGCTTTTATTGTTTTCAAAGCACTTTTATAGCCATTCTCTCCTTTGATCTTCACAACAACCCTGAGAGATGGGCAAGAGAGACAGTGCTGTTCCCTTTTTGATACCTGAAGTGAGCTCTTCAAGCTTCAGCATCTCTGAGTACCCCCGGGCATTGTTGTCATCTATGACTGCCAGGTGAACTTTGCTGTAAGAGCAGCCCTGGGAGAAACAAAAAGCAAGAAACAAAACATATTGCCGTGATGCACCTTTGATGTTTCCTGACACCTTTTCCCTATTTCCCCTAGTATAATGTTCACTTCCCACCTTCAATTGTTCCATGCTGTTAGGCTCTCTTTTTCCTTATCACACCTCCGAATCTGCTCTACAGACAAAATATGATGCCTGCAACAATCGCAATGCTCTCTGTTCCCCTTTCCTACTCTCTTTGTTTCCCATCACATTTATTACTTTTCAATGCACTATATATGTCACTTGTTTACTCCTTGTATTTGTTATCTGGCTCCCCACTGAAATGGGAGATTCTTGAGGGTAAGGACTTTGGTCTATTTTGTACATATGTCCCCAGCAACTGAAATAATGCTGACAAAGATCATGATTAAATGCCAACATGAGTCACTGGGGACCCAAGGACCAGAATGTTGAGCTGGTGCTCCACTGGGAGAGTTCTCTCCTTTCAGAGACAAAGGTGAGAACAGTCCTATAAGCAAGACTAATATAGGTTAAATTAGAGTAACAAGCAATTTGGCCTTAGGTATGAGCCTTTTACAGAAGTTTATGGGATCCCCATTGTCTAACATGTGAAGCCTGGAGGGCCCATGATAAGCTGAGTTTGGGAACTGATCCTCTTGCTTTGGGGAGATGAGTCAATCCCTCAGTCCAGGTACCTCATTCCCAGACAACCTGAAAGTAGTTGTTAGGGTTTTCTGTTTGTCTACCCACATTAGCAACATAAGGAAGCATTTGTCCAATGAAGAATGAATGAATGAATGAATGAATGAATGAATGAATGAATGATAAATGAAACTGGTCATTTTATATTAAAGTAAATCAGTGTCATGGAATGCTTTATTCTTGACTGTGGGAAGAATATTTCAATTGAACAAAAGCCAACAAATAAAGGAGAGATATTTGGGGTCTGGAAGACCAACTCAGTTGTCCAATTACATCTGCCATCATGAAATCAACCTCAGATATTGTGCCAGCAAGCAATAGCACTTCCCTGGTTGATAGCCACCCTGATTCTGGGGACTTTCCCCCCACTTCCCTTCACAGATCCATGGTAAAGAGCTTCACCTCTGGATACTATAATTTATACATACTACTTCAAGGTATAAATGCAAAACTACAAGCTTACAAGGTAGAGACACCAGCTTAATCTGCTCTAACCATCAAAAGATACATATACTCATATATGACATTAGGAATACGTCAGTCAACTAGTCATTCTTCCTCTGAGATTAGTCATTCGACCCCCTGATTAGCCTGGGGAAAAGCCAGGTAACTATAACAAGCTTAATTTAGAAACAACAGTATTTTTTGTGGATTAGAAATAGTGAAAGTTAGTGTCTCTCTCTAAGTCTTTTCACCCCTGAAGCTACAAGAACATTATAGTAAATAATGAGTGAAAAGAGGTATGTTGTGTTTCTAATTTTTTTAAAAAAAGGCTATTATTTCTTCATTCTTGCATGTCTATCTGCTGCTTAAATGTACACATATTTATGTTTAATGTTATCTCCTAAGTGTTCCTGCTGTGATCTTAAAATTCTTTTAAAGTACTTCTGCTTTAAATACAACCCATAAAATAAACTTATACACACACACACACACGTACATGTCTGTGTACATATTTGTATGATATATTCATAGGAAATCAGCTTGACTGTGGTGTGGCCCACATCTGCTTGTTGCTTGTTCATTTCTTTCCCAGTATACCCTAGCTTCTCCAGAGATGCTCTCATATACTCCCCTGCCCAGGACCCAATGTGTGTCCCATTCTGCCACAGGACCTCTTATGGAGGCCCTTATCCACTAGCTCCTGCTAATTTTAGTACATTCTTAAAAATCTCAGAAACATTAGGACAACAAGGAAATTTATTTTTGAAGTAGGATTTCATACAGCAGTTTATATACATGAGAGATATTTTGGCCCAAAGCATTTTCATAGCACACATCAGAGAAAGAGGCCTTCCTGGGTCTGTTTGCCAGGGACTACAATAGTATTAAAGGCCTCTCTCTCACCTCTCCCATTCATTCATTCAACACATATTTACTGAAGCCATTCTATGTATAAGGGACAGTGCTAAGAATTGTAAGGAGACTTTAGACTCATGAGACACATGATATATATGTTTAGAAGATATATATATGTTTAGTATGAATTTCCCAGGTGAATAGTTTAGAAAATTCTTCAGATGTGATAAAGGCTCCAGGAATAAGAATGCTCTGACCCAAAGGATCTGAATTAGCAGTGACATCATTATATGTAAGTAAAAGTAAAAGTGGAGGAGAAGACAGAGGGATTCTAGGTAAGGGAAGGCATGATAAAAAGCATGTAAGGGGGAGAATGAATAGTTGTTTGAGACAAGACAAGTTTCAAGTTTACGTAAAGCAGGTTTCTCTAAGACAGTGGTGAGAGAGTAGGACTAGAAAGATTTGCAGTGGACAGATTGTGGATAATCCCAAGTGTGGGCTGAGGGACTTCAGATTGGTGTGTTGACTCCTTGTTGACAACGAGAGCCATTAAGAGGATGTGACATGATTAAAGAGCTCCTTTAGTAGGGTTAGAGTGGTGTACAGAGTGGGGCTGCATGCAGGTGATGTGGGCATGCTCAGGGAGACTTCCAGGGCAAAGCCTATGTGATTGTGAGGGAGGAATGCGGGGTACCAGAGAGGGAGAATTCTAAGGTACCTCAGTGGTAGATCCCAGTGAGGCCTTTAATGGTATTGGAAAATCAAGAAGAGGGCATTCTCAATTTCTTACAGGGATTATAGGCCATCCATAGAGGAATACCCAGCAGACAGCAGGAAAGACAGGGTTTGAGAGAGTCTGCCCTAAAGGTCCATATTTGAGAGTCACTCTCAAAGAGATTAGAACTGTTGAGATTGACAATGGTTGGGATGTTTGAAAGAATAAGAGCAAAGAGAATTTTAATTTCTAGGCCAGCCCTAGCTTTTACTGGTCTCCCTGTTGTAGATGACTCTACACTAGCACTTCTCAACTGGGGGTGGATTTTGTTAAAAGTGCAGGAGGGGGAAGATGTGAGGCACTGGCATCCCCAGGGTAGAGGTGAGGAAAGCCAGCATCCTATCCAGGCCCACAACAAAGAGTTACCTGGCCCAAAGTGTCAGTAGTGGCAGATGTTAAGAAACCCTGCTCTGTATTTGTCAAAAGAGAATCCCTTCAACATCTTGTTTAGTCAGACAAACATTGTCTCCCAAATGCTTTCATCTCTTATAAGAATTTATAGGAATCCTTTCAGAAGCACATAAGCTTTTCGACAAGGCTCTCCAACTCTTCACCACATTTCCCCCATAAAAGGAAAATTAAATATTCAACATAAGAATGCCAGCTTTGGGCCAAATTATTTTTCTTTTTTGAGAGGGGGGGAAGAGAGAGAGGGGAGAAAGAGAGAGAACGAGCAGGGGAGGGACAGAGAGAGAGGGAGACACAGAATCCAAGGCAGGCTCCAGGCTCTGAGATGTCAGCACAGAGCCCGGACGCAGGGCTTGAACCCACAAACCATGAGATCATGACCTGAGCCAAAGTCAGACACTTAACTGACAGAGTCTCCTAGGAGCTCCTGGACCAAATTATTTACACAAAAGCAAGCCAACAGTCATCTTTTTCAAGTAATTCCAACTTAACACATATATGGTAAAACCGCTGGGAGGGAAACCAGGAACACTTAGTTCACACTTAGTCATACTTGTCCAGGGTGTTCACAGATGCACATGGCAAGTAAAGAACATGTTCGTGTCCTTGAGCAGCCCCAGTCTGCCATGGAGCCTTCTCGCCTGTTCCCAACAGCAGCAGCAAAACACCAGGGCTGTGCTCTGCCTACACTGAATCGCCCAGGTTCCTAGTGTTTTTGCCCTTGGAATTAAGATTTTATTTTTGTAATTTCCTCAATAGATGCCTACTTAACTCACTGTGATAAAACTAGAACAAAAAGCAAATGTGAAAGAGTCAAGATATTCATGAACTCCTTGACAAGTAGCCTGTATACTAGGATATCATTTTTATAAGTGTCTGTGTGTCTTTGGAGATCCCCATACTAAAAATATTAAGAAGTATATATTCATTTAACTTCTAGATTATGGATGGGGTCAGATTTTTCTTTGGTTCCCCTTTGGTTGGTTTCTGCATGGTTTGCATTGACATTAAACTCCGATTAGAAATTAGAAAACAAAATTTTTAAAGACAACAAATTACATGTATTTTTTAGGATTGTTTTCAGAAAAACCTAAATGTCCATCTATCCATAGGAAAGTATAAAATAAATTGTGGACTATTTATATGATGGATTAACTATATAGCAGTTAATAAGAATGATCCACATCCATATTTGTCAACATCAGTAGATCTAAAAAACATAAAGTTGAATGAATGAAAGAAGTAAATTACAAAGTAATATGTAAAATTACATTACTTGTGTAAGTTTAATAAGAAACAATAAATATAATAATGCTATACAAGCATCCCTTGGTTTTTGAAAGTTCACGTTAGGCCACTTCACTTTCATAAATCTACATTGGTACCTGTGTTTGCTAACCAATAGAAATCTAAAGAGGATTTTCATAGGGCACCTGGGTGGCTCAGTTGGTTAAATATCCGACTTTAGCTCAGGTCATGATCTTGTGGTATGAGTTTGAGCCCCATGTTAAGCTATGTGCTGACAGCTTAGAGCCTGCTTCTGTGTGTGTGTCTCTCTCTGCCCGTCCCCTGCTCATACTCTCCCTCTCTCTCTCTTGGAAATAAATAAGACATTTTTTTAAATTTTTTTTAAAATAGAGGATTTTCACTTTTACAAAAAAAATTGAAAAGCAAAAATGGGATTCAGTGTTCGTTTTGCCCTGAGCCGTTATAGAGGCCACACACACAGAGCACGGAGCGGCATCGCCAAGCTCCTTTCCTGGGAACTACTCTCAACATCTCAACATCAAGCAGCCATAGCTTTGAACTATGTCTGTGAGCATCTGTGGTTTATCTCAATTTATTTTGTGCATCCATTAGCAAGATGTGTCCTAAGGTAACAGAAAAACAAAAAAAAACAAAAAAAAACAGAAAAAGGCAACAGAAAAGTCCCAAGAGAAGTTATTTTGGGGGCCTGAGAATGCTCAAAATTTTTTTCATATAATTTTTCCATGTAATTACTTCGCTTTATGCCATTTCACCTTATGAAAAGTTTCGTAGGAAGGCTCTGTCTTTGGATAGCTGTGGAAACCTGTAAATGGACTATGGATTACTAGATAAAGTAAAGGCATAAAAATATAGACTGGAAAGATACATACTAATTTGCTATAGTAATTGTAACTGGTGAGGGAAGAAGGGGAATAGACTAGGAAGAAAAGAGGGACCTAAACTTGAAAAGTTTTATCTATGTAAGTAAAACCAAGTGAATGTACAAAGAGCAAAGTGACAAAATATGAACATTTGTGAATTTAGGGGTTAGATACAGGGGTGTTTGGTGTGTTTTTCTCTATACTTTGCTGTATTTTTTAAGCTTTAAAAAGGAAAGAAAAGAGCATTTTATTAAATGGGGCTTGAGTGTAGGAAAAAAGAACTGACTGCAAAATAATTGCCCCTAAATTAGGATAATTTGCCAAGACCTATACTGCTCAAAAGAAGTAACACTTATTTCCATTCCTGTGAGGGTTTCAGTATTGAATATTATGGGTATTCATCTGACTCTGAAGTATGTACCTAAATAGGATAAACATTTTGTTTTTTGAGTAAAGATTCTGAGGAGAATACTCTGAAAGAGGTTTGAAGAATATAGGAATTGATTTTTATAATTTGAGAAACCTGATTCCAGACAGTATAATACCCGTCAAGAGTTTTACACAGAATCATCCCACAGAACACAAGCTGCCTCTTGATAAAAAGGGCAAGACAATTAAATTCAACCCTATTCGCTTAAGGAAACTTTAGATTGGCCTTCTGCTGCGAGACCCTGCTGGCCTTGCTACTTATATGTGGAGATGGGATTGTTACACAGCTTGGAAAATTAAAACAAGGCCTGTAATCTTTTCTTAAAATGCATGAGTAACTTCCATTAACACATATCTCAAATAATATTCTGGCCTTGCTATTTTTGTTGTATGGCTCTCAGATGGAAATCGAAAAACAACCAGGAATGTTGATTTTTCTTTCGCTTCCAAGTCCCATTTGCTTTATATCGTTTTCCAGCTGTCCCTCCCCCCAAAACTACTGAACTGAGCCACTTTTGTTTTCTTGCTCTAACTTTGACCATAAATTATATACATTTTTTATGAAGCCACCATAATATTTTAGTCCACCTCCATCTCAAATGTGCCATATTCCCCATACTCAGGAATATATTCAAGTAGTATTTTTTTCCCTCTTCCCTGCAAGCAGGCTACAATGTAAATTATCTACAAAAATTGTAGACATAGTACTACATCAAGGATATTAAATGCATATCAAGGTTTCTTTCCTCCCCATTACTAGCCATAATGAATATTGCTTACATATTAAAATGCTCCTTCCTGACAAACCTAGTTACAGCCTCAGAATCCTTCTCAGCATTCAATCAGTCTGAACCTCAGTTAATCACAATTATTACCTGAGGTGAAACCTCTTACTGCAGGTGTAATCCAGAATGTGTGGAATCGCTTTCTGCCACAACCCCACTAACAAAACATTGCTTCAATCATGTTGGTTGGGACCGTCTTTCCCCTCTTGGTTCCTGGTAGTAGATTATCATCTGCTGTGTAGGTAGCAAAATTGACTTTCTCTTTGTAAATCACAAAACAAACATATTTTTTCATCAACAAAATTTTACTCATTTTTCCCCCCAGGCAAGAACAGAGAGTAATTTTATCAACAATGTATTGTGGTGGTAACAATTTATAATAATACAGTGAGTGAATTAATATTATGTGTCAGACACTGGGCTAAGTGTCATACAAACATTTGTTCCTTTTACCTTTGCAGCAACTCTAGGAGGTAGGTACTATAATTATACAGATGAGAACACTGAGGTATAGAGAAAGTAGATCATTTGACCAATAGTCACTGAAAGTGGCTGCATCCAGTTTCAAATCCATGTGCCATGCCCTTTAAGCATTATACTACACTTACTGTGCTAGAGCCTGCTCATGCTGGCTCACAACAGCCACCTATTGAGGTTTTTGGAATTTTACAAGCTGGTTGTTAAAGGTGGCCATTATTAAAATTTTAATTATATAAACTTTAAAGTACATTTAAAAACAAAGGTAATAAATATACAAGGTCCATCACTTCCTAATTATTTACTACACTTTACTATTATAGCTCCTCAGGTTATTTGCATCCATTGTGTCTTTGGGTTGGAAAGACTATAAAATAGTGTATTAGTGCGTTTGTCTTCCCAGCTCTACATTTAGTGCCATCACACAAGTAGCTTGAAAGCAGCCATGGCTGGAGAATTTATGCCACAGCAATTGGCAAATGCTACAAATAGGGGTTTTGTTTTGTTTGTTTGAGAGACCGTTGTTAAACATGGACCAGCACACCACTGATGTGGGTGGTGCCATTTTTGTTTTTGTGTATTTGTTAATTTCACAGTTGTTTTTGCCTTCATTGAATTCCTCACTACTAACATAATTTGGGGTGAGTTGAGCTTTTGATGAATTTGTCCAATCAAAAAGTGAGAATGATGAGCTTCATTAGATTTTCTAGTCTAGTTGTAGGTTACTAACAAAACAGGCCTGAATTTTAAGAACAGATATATTTATTAGATGGCAAATAAGAAAGTAGAAAGTTGTGCTTAACTAATAAACTGATGACTATGTGACTCTCAGACAAGTATCTGAAATTTAGATTGTGCTTATTAGAGCAAAATGAGAGGAGAATTACAAATTTGGTAGTGTACACATACCCATTTTTATATAAGCATGAATATTTGTTTTATAATCTCCACCCACCATAAATGTCAAGAACCACTGTCCATACCAGATAATCTATCGTTTCAACTTCTCAGCAAAAGGTGTGAGTTTTGGAAAACAAAATCCTGTCTTTTTATCTTTATATCTCCATTCTTCATTCTACCCTTTGTCTTTGAACAAATGCGTTGCAGTTTGTAGATGCTGATAAATGAATTCATCTAGTCCTGGGATTTATAGAAAGTATTCTCATTATAAATGTTGTTATAGATTGTATTTCCTGGAAGTCTGTTAGAATTTGGAAAGGAGTGAAACATTTGCATATTTCTGTTCCCACCTAGGATTGTCAAATAGTGTTTTAGTTCACTTTTATGTGAACTTTCAGTGCGCCTTTTAGCACCTCTTGGGAAGCAATATGAGATAAAAATTTCAAGTTAATAAAGTTATGTCATTATTCATTCATCTATTCATTCATTTGATGAAACTTTTTCTTTTCACCAATACTAATATAAGCACAATAACTACTTTTTCAGTACTACCTGTGTTCAAGGTTCTAACATAAACACTTCACTTGCTCTGTCTTATACAAGACATGCAATAATAACTCTGTGAGGTAGCTGTTATTATTATTACCATTTAAAAGATGAGGAAATTATTGTTGGGAGAGTTCAAGTTACTTGTCCAAATCTAATCCCAGATAAGTGTCTGGTAATTCTGAGCTTCTAAATGTGACACCTGTTCTAAGTGCTATGCAGAATGTCAGAGAAATGTAACATAGTAATGAATACTGAAGAACTCCCAACCTTATTAGGGAAAAGAGGCATAGGGAAAAGAGGCATGGGAATGGTTACATGAAAAGCATCGGTGTGTATCCATTTAGCCACATACACATGCATACAAAACACTAAATAAAAAGGGGGAAATGAAGAGCTTGCTTCTCAGTTTGTAATACTGTATTTCCATCATTCTATAGTCCACTTTTGCCACTCTAAAACATTCTTACTATCAATCCTGACAAAGGAAATTTGAGAAGTCATCATATACATGTGTTACTACCTATAATATTTGGAGAATACACTACAGGTTGAACTAATGTGGCTGAATAAAAACCTAATAATACATATCAACACTGATTTTTTAAAATAGCTCTTGCATGCTTTCTTCGAACAACTCTCCAAATAGAGTGTCAGTATTGAATAATACCTCAGTAACTCTCTTCCTCTGCACAACACTAACTGAATAATTCCTTTGTTTCTTATGCTTCTTATGTGGTATCCTAGAAAATTCTCATCAAAGAAGTTTACAAAGTAGACCTCTATATTCCTTGAAGAAATAAACAACATATTACTTTGCAATAGGAAATCAGTAAATGAAATTCAGTAATCATTCATAAATGTTCTCTACCATCTTTTCCATGCTTAATAATACAAACCATAACGTAACTTACAATAACATTGCTCACAAGTTGTATCACTCTCATTTTTCATTAATTATATTTTTTATATATTTTGTATCATACCTAAAAGAAATATCAGCATTTAGAAAAGAATAATTAACAACCAGAAATTTGTGAGGGCTTAAACTTCATACACACACACACACATTTGGCTGTCATTCTCGTTATAAATTTTGTTATATATTGTGTTTCCTGGAATTCTGGTAGAATATGGAATTTAGTGGAAATTTGCGTATTTTAGTCTTCATACAGCATTGCTAATTTATGTTTTAGCTCGCTTTTTATATGGGACTGATTCCAAGTATTTAACAATAATCTTTCCTGGGTTAATTTTAACTATTTTATGGCCTTCCAAGTCCAATAGGCTTTAGGTATTTTCCAGGGTTATATATTTGACTGATGGTCCATACAAGTGCCTTCGTGCAAATCAGGAAAAAACACCCTTTTCTCCATATACTTTTTCCAATTGTTTAGAGGTAGTAATATACTGGTTGTTTTTTTTTTTTTTTTTCTAAAATGTTTATTTATTTTTGAGAGAGAAAGAGACAGAATGTGAGCAGGGGAGGGGCAAAGAGAGAGACACAGAATCCGAAGCAGGCTTCAGGCTCTGAGCTGTCAGCACAGAACCTGCCCAGGGTCTGGAACTCATGAATCATGAGATCATGACCTGAGCTGAGCCAAAGTCAGATGCTTAATCAACTAAGCCACCCAGGTGCCCTATACTGGTTTGTTTTTAAATTTTGTTTACTGAGATTCTATATCATTTTCTTCTTTACAAGTACATTTTGTTTTGTTGACTTGAGCTTATTATATTATATAATAGCTGCTTTAAAGTCCTTGTCTAACAATTCCAACATCTGGGTCATCTTGGGGTTGGCACCTGTTGATCATTTTTCCCTTGAAAATGGGTCATGTTTTCCTTACTTTCCTTCAAATAATTTGGAATTATATTCTGGAGATTGTGAATGTTGCATTGAGAGACCCTGGATTTACACATCTAAACACATGTAAAGGGCATTGATGTTTGTTTTAGCAGGCAGTTGCCTTGGTTAGACTCAGCCTGCCAAGCCTCTCACTCACATGGTGGCAGCTTAGATGACTGTTCAGACTGTTCAGATTCAGATTGCTTCAGATTCTTGTGTCTTGCACACAAGAATACTTCAAGGGTTAGTAAGAGACATGAGTAGAATTTATACACACACCTAGGAGCTCCCCTTCTCAGACCCTCTCCTTTCTGAAATTTCCCCCTCACTTCCTGGTGGCTCCTTCCTTTAGCTGACCTAGCTAAATTCAGGATAAAACTACAAAAATCTGAAACTCCCCTTGAGCTAGTTACTTCCTGAAAATTTTTACTTCCCTTCAAAGTTTTCCTACTTTTGTTCACCCTTCAGAGTCTTCTTGTATTTTCACCAAAATTGGTAGTAATTTGCAAGAGGCTCAGTTAGGAGCTTGTTCTTCCACACCAGAAATGGAAACTCCTATATTGATTCTATACAACAAAAGATTTTACTCTCATTTGCCAAAACCACATTGCAATACATACAAATTTATGAAGTCTATGATTTAAATGGCTCCCTTGACGGATAGGCAGTTTACAACTCTCTGTGTGTATGTAGCACTGATGATGTGCATCTATTATGCATATTGTGTTGAAAGCACACAGTTATTTTGATACAGTCATCATTAAACCCATGGGTGACTGTTCTACACAGAATCTAAGGCCATGTTTTACTTTTGTCCCATGTTCTCATCTTCACTGAAACTTTCACCAGAAGACCTGTTGAGGCTCAGTCCTGCTCTCAAGTAACTACAGAGAGAATTCTTCCATCATTTTCTGAGTAATCTATTGCAATACTTAATATCAGATTGCCAAGAAAATCTAACTTCAGCCTAGCTTACTGTCTCTGTCATTGCTATGACTTGCAAGCTAGATTCCACACCTCTTCACATTCCTTCTTTCACACTGAATATTGTTCACTGGTTATTTTTTAGAAAAGCATCATAATTTCCATTAATTTTGTAAAAATGCTATTTTGATTGTAAACTTCTGATGATGAAGAAAAGTCTCGTACTTATTAAATTGAGTAAAAATTTCTATCTCGCTTGAAAAGACCTGCTTAAACTGAATTTATCTATTCTTTCAACTTTTCTTTCCATGTTATGAACATGCCCCCATCCGTATTCTGTCATAGATATGCCAAGTCACTCCTCATCCAGACCTTTGTTACAAAATGCTTAGGATATTGAAAGAAATACCTCTAGACTTCTACATTATTTCTTGTTTTTATTCCTCTCAGAACTATAATTGTTAAAGACTGTAGTCCCATATCTCTCACATGCTGTTTTTATTCACCATAAACCCCTAGCTCTTTCTCTGCCAGTATTACACCTGATTATTCTTTAAGAACTATATGTTCCTTCTTTCATTTAGATAATAATGCTTAGTAAGCATTGAATTCCAGTACTTATTTTTTAAAAGATGTAGAACTCATATATTTATTTGTATCACTAACAGATTAATTTTATAAATTATTGCAATTATTATGAAACACTTAAGGAATATTGATATTCAAATTAAATATAGTATCAAACAAATATACCAAAAAGTGATTAAATGAAGTAACTATTAGAAAGTTGGTTTTGGATCTCAAGGCATCCCTAATTGCTGTACTCCTATTGACTTTCAATTAATGCACATAAAGTACAAAATAATTTCAATCAAATCTAGCTAAAGAACAGAATAAGTAAGTACTTATCAGAGGATCCCATTAACTAGAGATTTTCACACAGCATAAAGCAGTAGAGATCAGACAGAAAGGTTTTTTAGTGGGGGAGGGTCAACTGTAAGAAATAACTTTTGGAAGATAATGGGATGTGGAAATAAGCATACCAGTATGTTGACATCATTTCTTGAAATGATTTCCGGAAAGAGTTGAAACACCTTTCTCTTTTATTAAGTCCATTGTCAAGCCTCCAATGTCCTTTGGCTCTATCTTTGAGCAATAACTGGAAAGTATTTGCTCTGCCTGTAGGGCTAGATAGCAATAGCAGTGATAACAAGAAGAATTAACAACTGTGATTCATTGAGTTAGTAGCACGTGCATACACCCAGTTGTGTGGACAGTCTGTAAAGCAGTTTCCATAATGCCCATTTTTCAGAGAAAGAACCTGACACTCAAAGGCATTATGTACTTTATCCAGGGTCACACTGATGGAAACAGCAGAAATGGGATTATAACCCCCATCTATCTAACTCTGAAACCTGAACTCGTAACTACTACATTAATTCAGAGAATGAGCTAATAAGAACACACTTTGTAAGCTCTCTCTGGAAAGGTTGCAGTCATAGATGTGAAAATGCTTTGAAAGCCAAAGAATGCTATATAGATGCAAGGCTTTGTTCCTTCTTGTTTGCTCATGTTTCTTTGTTTTTACCCTTTTCTCTCATTGCACTTGGTAAATAGATGAGTCATCCTGAAAATGAGTGCTTCTCTTCAGTTTATTCATCTCTAAATCTATTCCATAATGAAACATACTCTTCAAAAACTGAAGAGAGTGTAAAAATAATGTAATTCAAATAAAATAAACCCCTATATCTCAAACTCTATGTGTTAGTCTATATTTCCTATTTGTCTAATTTTTCATAACAACTAACTGTAGTACAAAAACAGAGGAATCAACTGGTAAACCTTACTCAAGCCTTCACTTTAAAGTATTGTATAAAAGCAAAATTATAACAATAGAAGTAAAAGTCCTACATAAAAATCCTGCAAAGTACACAACTTAAAAAAATAAAACACGTTGTAAAGCAATCGGTTCTATAGCAATAACATCCTTAACCTTTCCCTAAATTACATGAAGGTTGTGACATTTCATGGCCACTGGCACAGCTAAATATAAACAGATTATTCTGTGCTTGCTCCTTGTGCTTTTGCTGACTGACACAACAATTAAGGAAACAAGTTTCCTTTGTAAATTACAGCTCCACACAGCTTTGAGTAAGCAGAGAGTGTACATTAGAAATATTTTTAGCTTGACATGAAACTTTCCAAAGGATCCTAATTAAGCATTTAAGCCCAAGAAACTATAATTGCAACTGCCAAAATAACTGAAAAATCATACCTTTGGTGGGATCAATCTTAAACTAAAACTATTGTTTGGAAAAACCTTATGGAAAGGCTGTATTATTCTTCAACATTGTCTTCTAATGCTGCCCACTTTATAAGAAATTCAGGTGCATTATTTAGATGTAGATAATACACCAACAATACATACATACAATACATACATCTACAGTATGTACAAAGCTGTATTGTCTAAGCACATAGAAGTGAAAAAAAAAATACTGTAAACCATCAGTCCTTTGTGGCTAGAAGAGACACCATCTCACTTATAATTTGATCCAAAAATGTTTTAATCTTTGCAAATGTGCAGCATTTACAAAAGAATAGTAATGGAGTTTTATGTAAAATATTTCTATACAGCTCATATTTCAAATATTGTTACATGAAGGTAATATGCTTTTTATAGTTTAAATGATAAAAGCTTTCAGATTAAAATATCAGTTGCTTTCAATGATGATTTTTCAGGGCCATTAGCATATATTAATTTAAAATAACTGTCATCTAGCTACTATTGTCATAACAGTTCATGTTTTGGTCACATGCAATTATGTAGATAAATTTGTGGATATTTTTAGAAGATTTTATATCCTTGCATTTTTAAACAAATAATATAAAAGTGATGTTATTTATTTAGTTACTATTTTTATTTGAATTCATTTAAGTTATTATTAGGATGATTCATTTTAATCCCAAAGCAAGAATTTTGGCAAGACAGTGAGTGGCACAAAATAAACTGTCAGTAAAACTTTCGTGACAGCTGATATTTGTGAAGAACTTACTGTGAGCATCACACAGTTCATGCATTTACCCACCAAATCTCCCAACAATACTATTATTATACCCATTTACTCAGATGAGGAGACTGAAAAAGAAGTCAGGTAACCATTTCCAAGGTGACACAGTACAAAATATCATAGTTGGATTTGAGCCCACCTACTCTGCCTCAGTATCCTTCTCTTAACATGTTGATGGGTAAATCCTTTTTAAATTGAGCACATAAATAAATGCATGATACTCCAACCTAGAGGAAGACATCAAACTACAATAGAATATGATGATAAAATAAAAAAAGCTTGTTCTCACACAAATGCATCACATTGGCTTCATATGTATGGAGTTTCAGAATGTGCCTCTTTGGACACTCTTACCTTATTATACTAATTGCACCACCATTTCTCAAAACACTTCTAGAGCTATCCATGAGAATTTACTTTAAAGCAAATTTATAATACAAAAATGTACACAATTTAGCTTTGTAGTCTCACCATTTTTTTAACCAAAGAGGATTACCCTGCATGATTATGCACATTCCTCACCAGAGTTGGCTCTGAATGACACTTGGCTGTTAAAAGAATCAAATCCACCCTCAAAGGGTGAAAATGTGCCAAGTGTCAAAGCATTCAAAGGGATCTGTCACAGTTTATTTTAATCACTTCTAAAATTGCTTTGAGTATAAAGCCATTGTTATAAAGGTATAGTCCACTAAGTTGGAAGCTTTGGTAGGGATCCTATTCATTTGGATTAAATAAGTTATTCAAAAAACCCAAACTAACCCAGTTCTTCTAAAATCCAAGTGCAAAAACCTCTGCCTTACTCTGTGTTCCATAATAGAAAAGAAGAGATGAGTAGAGAATAAGGAGGATTCTCTACTGATTTTTCCCCCAGAATGTTATGAGATTGAGGTCCCTGGGAAAAACTCCTTGGCATAGAACTAAGTCTTTTAATTGTGATGGTGATGATAGATGGTGATGATAGTGAACAGGGATTTACTGAAAGTAGAAGAGAAAAAGATTTTTAGCAGCAATTGAGAACTGGTTTTAGGCAAAGCTTAGAAATAGAGACTTGTTTTTTAAACCCCTGTTAGCACTCTTCTCCCAGCCTGTATTTCATCTCCCAATGAGATTGCACCCTCCAATCCTCTCTTCCTCCACTCAGTAGCCAGTAGCTCAATTCTTATTCTACGCCGGATGTCCAGAAGGTACTAGCTAATGGCAGTTTGCTATGAGACCAATAATATTTGCATTATGCCAAGACTAGTTTTAGAAGGAACTTTTAGAAAAGGAAACTTTTAAAGAAGGAAAAAGCAGTCTAATTCAACCACAAAAGAATGCCTGTATCCTCTGCACCCATTTCTCTTTACCAGACAGTATATCAGTAGAGATCTGCAAACCATCTGTGAACCTCAGCCCCTTCTGTAAAGAGAAAAAACCCAAATAGTTAGAAATTTGAATTAAATAGTTTATATAAGTAGAGTATATCATTCTACTTATTGTATTGAGTTTCTCGCATAGTATTTCTATCCAGAAAGGCTAGAAAAGACAACTCCCAATGAAAACCATCCAGTTTCAAAGGAAATATCCAAAGCTAGTCTAGCCCATGTCCCAGAGGAGGCAAGGATAGTAGGAACGTGATGTTTGCTGGGCAGTTAAAGGGTCAGTAGTGGCCTCTTCATGTGATACCTTTATGAAAACTCTCAGGGTAACCTTTCAGTATTGATAAGGTTTACCATTCATAAGATTATAATATTAATATCACAAGATATTAACATTGGCCAAGGTTGACTCACTAATAACAAATGTATTTAGTTAACAAGATTAAAATTAAAGTTTTTTGTGTGTGTGATTTGGAAAAAAGGAAGGGGTATTCTGACCTGGCTTTGTAATTAAAAACTCATCCCCAACAGTCTGTCTAACCCAAAAGGAAAGTGGCTAGTGGGCAACTTATATAAACATTATTCGAGCCTTCAGATAACTGATAGATGAGGTTAAACATATTTATCTAAATTAACTTCACTGTAAAGACAGCCAACTGTGTTTCAGTTGAAAGAAAAAAGAAGGGTAGGGGAATTTAACTAGCCAGATATCCAACAGAATTTGAAATTTGAATTATTAAATCTAAATGTTCCCAAGCAATCATTAAACATTCAAGGAAATGGAGGAGGACCAAAACAATGAACCAGGATCAGTGCTGTCAAGCTGCATAGGAAGATGAAAGAGATACTTCTGAATTCCTCCAGAAGCACTGGTTTTAAGCAGATCTGTGAGAATTATAGGTGACTCATAAGCTACTACTATGATGAGGCACCATATTGGGATGTAAAAAATCAATAGTGAGGCTGAATGCCCACCAAACAAATTCTGAGAAAAGAGGGCAAGGAGAGAGGGCTAAAAGTTACCAACAATTTAAAACAAAAACAATGTGGCCATGCTTCTTTCTACTTAGCCCTTCATGATTATAGAGAGAGGAGTCTTCTTCAAGAACATTGCATCAACAATGGGAGAGTCCATGAACCATTGATCCTATTCTGTCTTCACTCCCTACTCATGAATGCTCCCCACCCCACCTCTATGGTAGATTTGTTTCCATTAATCCACAGATAGTCCTAGACTTTAGAATAAGCACACAGAAATAAATCTTAAACACTCAAATATTTAAAAAACATTTTTCTTCATCAGACTTATTTCTTATTCAAATATATTGATCTACTGAGGATGCTTCTTGAAGATACATATTTTTGCTGTTTTTCCTTATAAATAAACTTAATCAATTTGTGATAGTTTTAAAGACTAGAAATTTTGTAACATCAGGCTTTTGTTTTGTCAGGAAGAAAATAATTTATTTAGAAGCAGTTATGATTTCTCGTAAAGCTTATTATCGGGTAAGAGATACAAAGCTGGCTCAGTCTTGTATCAACCATTCACAGAGAGAACAGAATCACTGTCCAGTCCAGTGGAAGATGATTCAGTGTTTGCTTTCACTTTGGATCTAAAACTTTACTTATCTAAGCTGATCAGCACAATTGACATGATCTACAGTTATATTTCAGAATTGCTCAGTTCTACTTTTCATGTAAAAGAGTTATCAACCAGAAAGCTAAAGGATGGTAAAGTTGTTTAACTCAAGAAAAGTGCCATTGCCCTGTAGGACATCAAGAAGGACCTAAAAGATCTGTGACTTCTGAGTTCTAGGCTGTGGACATTTAAGAACTGCAATGTGGTTGACTGTAAACCTTCAGTTTTCATTCATGTAGACAGATCACAATACTTTATCATTCTAAATATGTGGATCTGAGTTCACAGAATCAAAGCCCACTTTGGGTTTAATTCTTTCACTATGAGCCCTTGAACAGATAAAATTAGCTATGGCGGTGTGTAAATAAGAAGGAAAGAAACTAGGGAGGAAAAAACAGAGAAAGGAAGGATGGAGAAGCAGATCTGTGGCTGCTTATTAACTCAGGCTCTTATTCAGCTCCATTAAATGGTATTTTTTGAGAGCCTACTACGGGCACAGCAGAAGCACTCTATCCATTTCATTGTGACTCCTGGAAAACACATCTCCTATATGACTCTTACCCTAACTCCCCTGTGAGATAATAATCTTTCCCACTATTTGGTTCCTGGAGATGCTGTGAAAATTGACAAGTGAATGTTTGTGAAGTACGTGAAATCCTCAGATTAACGTGTTATATAAACATGGAAGAATGCTGCCTTTCCAGGCCACAGCCTGCATCTAGAGCTTCTTTAACAAACCAGGTTTTCCTGGTTGGATGCTACTTGCCTGGGGCTATGTTATGCTGAGGTAACTGATGTGTCTTATATTAATGTGTGTCCATGAGTCATGGCCCAGTATAAGATAAGGGTATAAAGATCCAATTACATTTTACATGGACTGAATGTCTCCTAATCTCCTTTGTTTCTTTTGAATAGATTTCTTCAAATCTTCGTGGTTCATTATACATAAAAAAGAGAAAAAGAAAAAAGAAAGGAAAAAAAGAAAAAGAACAAAATCTTGCTTTTTAACTAACAAATATTCCTTGTGTTCAGGAAGATTCTTGCAAAGATGTTCAAAACTCAAAAGTAATCAATGGCCTAGAAGTTGGCTCCTATATAATCAAAGTGATTTTTTGTTTTTCTTTGAGATAGTAGTTGGATTCTTTTTTTTATTGAAATACAACTATCATACAACGTAGTATTAGTTTCAGGTATACAATATAATGATTCAATAATTCTATACATTACTCGGTGCTCACCAAAATAAGTGATCACCATCTGTCACCAAACATTATCATTTATTGACTGTATTACCTATATGTACTTTTCATTATTGGGACTTATTTATTTTGTAACTGGAAGTTTGAACCTCTTAACCCCTTTATCTGTTTTACTAGTCTCCCCACCCACCTCCCCTCTGAAAACCACCAGTTTACTTTCCATATTTTTTTAAATTTTTAATGTTTTATTTATTTCTGAGAGAGAGGGAGGCAGTGTGAGCAGGAGAGGGTTAGAGAGAGAGGGAGACAAAGAATTCAAAGGAATCTCCAGGCTCTGAGCTAACTGTCAGCACAGAGCCCGATGCGGGGCTTGAACCCACGAACCGTGAGATCATGACCTGAGCCAAAGTCGGACTTTTAACCGACTGAGCCACCCAGGCGCCCCTACTCTCCATATTTAAGAGTCTAGTTTTTGTCTCTTTGTTCATTTGTTTCTGAAGTTCCACTTGTGAGTGAAATCATATGCATTTGTCTTTCTCTGTATAATTTATTTCACTTAGCAGTGTACCCTCTTGGGTTCATCCATGTTGTCACAAATGTCAAGATCTCATTTTTGTGGCTGAGTTATACTTTATTTTACACACACACACACACACACACACACACACACACACACAATCTTTATCTATTCATTTACTGATTCGTTTATTGAAGGATACTTGGGTTGCTTCCATAACTTGGCTATTGTAAACAATGTTGCAATGTGTATGCCTTTTTGAATTAGTGTTTTGCTTTAATACCCAGTAGTAGAATTATTGGATCAAATAGTATTGCTATTTTTAATTTTTTAAGAAACTACCATACTGTTTTCCATAGTAACTGTGCCAGTTTGCATTCCCATCAAACAGTGCACAAAGGTTCCCTTTATTTCTACATCCTCACCAAGTGTGGTGTCATTTCTTATCCTTTTTACCTAGCCATTCTGACTTGTGTAAAGTGATATCTCATTTGTGTTTTGATCTCTTTTTCCATGATGATTAGTGATGAACATCTTTTCATGTGTCTATTGGCCTTCTGTACGTCTTTAGAAAAATATCTATTCAAGTCTTCTGCCCATTTTTAATTGGATTATTCAGAGTTTGTTGGTGTTAAGTTGTATAAGTTCTTTATGTATTTGGATATTAACCTCTTGTTGGGTATATAATTTGCAAATATTTTCTCCCATTTAGAAGGTTGCCTTTGTTGATTTGTTGAAGTGTTCCTTTGCTGTGCAAAAGTTTTTTATTTTGGGGCAGTTCCAATGGTTTAATTTTGCTTTTGTTGCCTTTGCCTGAGGAGACATATCTAGAAAAATATTTCTACTGTGATGTCAAAGAAATTACTGCCTAATTTTTTCTATGTTTTTTATGCTTTCAAGTCTTGTAATCAGATCTTTGACTCATTTTGGGTTTATTTTCATGTATGGTGTAAGAAAGTGGTCCAGGTTCATTCTTTTGCATGTAGTTTTTCCAGCACCATTTGTTGAATAGACTGTCTTTCCCCATTGTATATTCTTGTCTCCTTAAAGTGGGTTTTTTTAAAGTTCTACTGAATTCCAAAGCAATTTAAAAAGTTATCGCATTAAAATGATGTATTATCAGATTGAGGATCATATTGTTATCACCTTTTCAAGTAGTTCAAAAAGTAGAAAGCAATTCATATGCAGGATTTTAATAGACTTGCTGAACATCTTGCAAATTTATTTTGTAAGTTGCTGAAAACCTCTACTACATAAAGTTGTCAACATACATCTGAAATTATTAGTTCAATGACACTTTTTGAAAAATACAATTTTGTGCCTCTTGTAATGTGTGTCGACAGTTAGTGGCATTAATTAGCACTCAGCAGTTAGGAACTGAGCTCATTTCCAGTTGTTAATCTGGGACCAACTCAACAAAGACTCCTATGATCTAAACAAGTCTGGCTACTGGTCCTTCAGTTCATAATATGCCATACTTTTGGGGAAAAGCTTTATTCCCATTTTGTTTTTTATTACCCTGCACCATTATTGTCACTGGTTGCAATTTACTGAACAGATCACTTTGTGAAGAAATTGGCAACAAAATCTTATGTAATATGGATTACAGGTTATTTAGATTTTTGATAAATAGTCAATCAATTTGAATCTCACTAACTTCTCTCTGCCCACTATAGTTGTTTGCATACAATCTAAGTTATTCTGTAAATACCATAAGGGAAAGTTAATACTTAAAAGAATGATCTGTCAAGTTAAGAATAGTTATGATTACTTTTGTGAAATTATATTTTGTAGAGTTACTTGTCTTGGGAAATAATTGAGATGCTTTTTCTAGAACATAATTTATATCATATGTAGATAAATATAGACAGATTTTACCATA
This sequence comes from Proteles cristata cristata, assembly GCA_017311185.1. NCBI lineage: Eukaryota > Metazoa > Chordata > Mammalia > Carnivora > Hyaenidae > Proteles > Proteles cristata. The sequence continues at coordinate 1,601,645 of JAESUZ010004405.1, read as the reverse complement.
TTAATCTATATATCTAGACAATAGATAGATGACAAACTATAGATATAGAAAGACGGGGCATTTCATTACATATATAAATACACATGTACATAGTATTAGTGTATAATAAACTGTTTCATTTCTCATTTTTCTTCCAGAAAAAATAACTATTAAAAAAACCGGTTCTTCTGTGACATTTCTAATAATATTTAAAATGAACTTTGGGGGTTGTCTGGGTGGCTCAGTTGGCTAAGCATCTGACTCTTGGTTTCAGCTCTGGTTATGATTCCATAGTTTCTGAGTTCAAGCCCCACATTGATCTCTGTGCTGACCCCTCAGAACCTGCTTGGAATTCTTAACTTCTCCCTTTCTCTGCTCCTCTCCAGCTTGTGCTCACACTCTCTCTCTCTCTGTCTATCTCAAAATAAATAAACAGAAGTTTAAAATGAACCCTGTAACAGTATTAAAGAAAACACAAAGAGTAATTTCAGCATTAAGAAGAACATATTTCATTCTATCTACAGAAACATTAGTCTACCTAGCCTAGCAGCGTGCTGGAAGTGACTCACACCAACTTGTGAGAGCTGAATGTTAAATTTTCAGGAATTTTGTGAGACTATTGTTAAATACACATTATTCAATTTCTGATTATATAAATTTATAAATAAAGTATCTTTAAAGCAAAATTAATAAATACTCAAAACTCATAAATCTCTAATTTTTAAATCTATGCTTTTGAAGTTATTTACTGTTTCTATATGAAGGAATATTGTATAATAATAAGCTACTGGACATCTTCTCCCAACTTCGCATTTAGTGACATAACATTGGTAGCTTGATATTGGCCATATTGGGAGTATATACACCTTAGAAATCAGCAAATCCTATAGTTGAGAGAGTTTGTTGTTTTTTTTTTTTTTTACACTAGAGAGTTCAGTGTTAAAACATTTACTGGCATACTACTGACCTATCCTGACTAAATTATTACATAAATATCTAAATCTGTTGATTCTTTGTATCAGTTAATCCTTCTGATAGATTTTAGTGAAAATGAGGAAAGAGTAATATTGTATATTCCAGTCTGTAAAAAGTGCTTTGAGATTTTATGATTCTAAACCCTCTTTCTAAAATTGAAAATCAAGTGTGATCTTAAGCAGCATTGAAAATTTCACTTCAAGTGTAGACTGGTGAATAACTTTTGCACCTGTCTGTAGGGCAGCTCTCGCTGATGTACAGCCAGGTTGTATAGTTTGCCCTTATGTCCAGTAGCAGGAACAAAGCTCAGCCAACATTCACTGAAAAGAGTGACCTTGGGCAAGGAGTAAGATTTCTCAGTCTAAATATATCTCACAAAAGTAATTCATCAGTAGCACCCTCTTCAACAATGCTACAAGCACTGACAATTCAGTTTTCATTCATTTTTATTTTATAATATATTGTCATATTTCTTTTACATGTTTAGAGAAATGTGCAATTGCAATATTAATATATACACTGAAAACTTAAAGTAAAATTGTATCACTTACTGTATAGTTTCTAGACGAGTCAGTTTGTCTCTTTGTGTAAACCATTTCTAACAGGGACCATGACAAATCAGATCATGCCAGTGCCCACTTTGTAGTGAAGTGTCTGTGCAGGGAAGTTACAATGACCTAATAAATGGCAATACAATGAGAATACTTTTTAAAAATCTGCATGCAGCATTACATTCAGATTTAAATGTGATTCTTAAATGAGTCCTCCTTCTAAAATATAATGCAGATCTTTACAATTTAGTGGAAAAACATGCTTGTCCCAACTAGTGAAGTTAGAAAAAGAGGGAGAAACCCTATATGAATGTCAGTAAATTATCTCTTTACAATCTGGCTGTGTTTAAATTTCAAATTAACTAACTAATGTTACATATACAATATTTATAAACACACTTTACTGAGACAATACTAAATATGAGATGATCAGAATATTATACATGGTGGCAAAATTAAGAGATTATGTAGCTTTAATTAACGGAAATGTTTTTTGCTATATATATTATATGTATAATATATATATTTTAAAAACATTTAGTATTATTGAATTTTGTTATAGTTTTAAGTAATCCAAAAAAAGTTTACAATGTCTATCATTAATTCTTAAGAGAGAATAATTCTTAAAAGAGAGAAAGAGTTAAAGGATTATTTTGTCAGACTTTAGTCCTTTGAATGGTTGTATTTTCTCTTTTTTTGTTTTTGTTTTTTTTAAGTTTATTTATTTTTAAAAGAAAAAGAGAGCAGAAGAAGAGCAGAGAGAGAGGATCTCAAGCAGGCACCTCACTGTCCGTGGAGAGCCCAAAGCAGGACTCAAACTCACAAACTATGAGATCATGACCTAAGCCAAAAATCAAGAGTTGGACACTTAAACAACTGAGCCACTCAGGAGCCCATGATATTTATAACGTTAAAACATGAATAAATCATATCTAGATGACTTGCTAGAAAGTTAGTATCAGACAAAATGTGTATGTGTGTTTAAATATGTATATATATACACACACAAAACCATGTTACAGGGGTGATCAGAGCAAGTAGAGTAATTTTATCCTGCCAGATGAGAAGTGTCATTTATGGATTCACAATTTTCCTATTGTAATTACATGGCCTAGTGGAAGAAAAGATATAATTATCATTTTCAGTGTCCCTGGCCTCATTGAGCAAACGGCTCTTGATATTGACATTTTGTACCATGGATAATGATACTCTTCCTTCATTCAGAGGAACAAGAAGTGCTATATAAGCACTCACTCATCAATGGCCATTGTTTTATCATCAATTATCACACATTAGAAAAGACACAGCACCAAGCCTCACCCAGTGCAAATTATCATGTTCTCACTAAGCCTCACCAATATTAAACATTCAAATTAAGTTCATGCTTTTGATGGGAAGATAAGAAAGTATACCATGGTAGACCAAAATATTTTTTTTACCAGGTCTAGCATTTTAAATAAGATAAATTAAAACTATTTGAAATTTAAAAGTTTATTTTTAAGGAACAAGAACATGCTAATAAAAATTAACTGGAAACTAGAAAAGTGTTCCTTAAGTCTTAGTTACATTAAATGCATTATTTTACTAAAACACTAGGTTTTAAAAAGTAATTATTAAAACAAATAATAATTCAAATGAAGAAGGCAAACTTTGTTTCTGATTATGTGAGTATGCACACACACACACACACACACACACACACACACTCACACACACATAAGCAGAAGGTCTTAGTTTTGTATACCGCTGTCCATTTTATTGATAGACAGGCTAGAATATAAATATTTCATTCAGTTGGGTTAAGTATTTTCAGTTATTCTGATAAGACCCCAAGGAATGATACTCATGGGCTTAATGCAGTTTGGAAAGACACTCTGGTAAAATTTGGACTGTTATACTAGGTGGGGGCAGAAGGGGGTACACACTGTTATAGAAATCAAGGGCTTGGAAGTAAGTGGTTTATGAGTCAAGAGCATATTAAACTACAATTAATGAGTGCTACTGGCTGAGATATAAAATTCACCATGTAAATTTCACCCTCTGGTATAGATGAGATTTTAAAGTAAATCTAGCTAATGGCCTATCTTCTGATAATCTTAAACTAAACATGTTGATTTGAATTTGTCGGTATATCTGAGTTTACCTTGAAATTTAATTAACCAAGAAGTTGAATATGAGATCCTATATAAAGCCATTACAACTCATTTTCATACCTTTCAAAAATTATACTAAAATGAGAGTTTTGTTCTTTATGAACTGAGGAAAGTATGCACTCTTTCTGTTTAAATTTTGAATGAAAATTTCAAAATATTTATTAGATACAGCTACATACAAATGGTGTTTCTCTTTTTGCTCTGTTCTCTTAGAAGTTGTGTCATTCCTGTCATTGACTATTTTCCTCAATTTCTTTAAGAAGTCTAAAAAAAGGTCTTCTGAGAAGTCAATGCACATGAAACTTTGGTTTAGATCAAAGCCTGCAAGACATGTATTTACTTGCTGAATTTTTTTTTTTTTTACAATAATGCTTGTGGTTGATATGTCATTTGGGAACAGCTTCCTCTCTTAAAAGTTCAAAGATTCACGCTGTGAATTTTAGTCTTATAGATAAGGGCTTTTTCATAGTTGGAAAATGTATGATTTAAGAAGAATTTAATAATAGAAGTAGGCAAACTGTAATTTTACCAAATCTTTGATAGCAATATATATAATGTATGTGTGTTTGTATATAAAATATATACACACACAAAAATGAATAATGAAAATAAAATGCTGACAAAATGAAAGTGCAGCAAAAATACAAAAAGTAATAACACTGGCAGTGAAATTCAAATCAAATGTAAATGGTGTTATGGAAATAATAGCTGACTGGGAATATTGGTACTGCCCCCATTTCAATAGACTCAAATACACTGCCAAAGGAGCTTCAAGAAAGCCAACCTATTGATTGATACACATGAGGAAAGTGGTGGCAATGAAAAGGTTGAAGATGCCCCAGAGAAGGTGGCACCAGGGGAAAAAAAAAGCACATTAAGGGAATTCTCAGAAAGATACCATGCCATGAAAGTGCAAAGGACAAAATATTGAAAGCTAATCCAAACCTAGAAAGAAGCATGACAATTTTCCAAGCCATAGAAAAGATGCTTTTCCCATATCCTAAGTGTTGTACAATTCACTAGGTAGCCAGGCTGTGCAGCCAAGGTTAAAAGGCAGACAAGTGCCACCCAGCAAAAAGACCAGTGCATGACTCAAGATCACCCGAGAACAGACAACACACACACCAGTCAAAAGTAGTACAACATTTACCTCCAGCAAGAGAAGAGAGAAAGTGCCCCAAATCCAGCCCTTTATGAACACATTAGCCCTCCATAGACAGGAGATCCACTCCACAACCGACTCAGGCAGTGTAGCCACACACTGCATGTTGGAGTAGAAGGGCCCTGACCCCTTCCCATGGGGTCTGAAATACCCCGAGGGAATCTGGGGCTATACTTGAGGGCCACTGATGCACGTGCTTAAAGAAGAACAAGAGCCTACATCAGGCCCAGAGCAGAGAAAGATACTCCCTCCAAAGATGAAACCCCATACAAGCTTGAGACTCTTTATATCTCCATTAAAAAAATGTTTGGGGCCCAGCACCTTTTTAAATAACTTTTTTAACTTTATTGAGTGGATCTTAAGCATTCTCACTACATACATGCGTGAAAATCTACTCATGTTAACTGTGTGAAGTGATGGATGTATTATTACCAAAACCACTCATGAGACCATACGTGGGGGAGTGGGGAGAAGCTGCTCATGACCGCCCTTCCCGGTGGTAAGTGGCATGACAAGAAGGAAGAAGTGTTATTTGAATTATTATTGTTTTTTTTCCAAAGAGGTAAATAACTTTAACCCACAGTGTTGCTAAGGTTTTAAGTTATAGTATTCTAGCAAAAGAAAGTATTTTACCCTTTCTTCAATTTCCTATGCCTTTATAACTGACAATGAGAGACTCTAATTTTTGACAAAAAAATTTTTAAGGTCAATTTTAATTTTTCCATTGGTTATTTGGATCAATTTGCATGGTTTCAGTTTGTAGTAGTCATTTTCACAGTCCCGCACTACTAGTAGCATGGTAGAAGCACACAGGCTTCTGATGTTGCATATTCTACAGGAAGAAGAGTTTTCAGTACCAAGCAAGTTTGTGAGATGAACCCTTTGCAGTTGTCTCTATACTGACCTTGATGTTCTGCCTTTTGGATTAAGCATAAAACTGAATGACTTTATGGGCTCAGCACACTCCTGCTGTGCAACTCTGCTCTGAATGACTTTGGAGTATAAATGAGCATTTGCCCAGTGAAATAATTTGTGTTTTGTGCATATTTACAAGTCAAGGGGGATAAAACAATGGTGGACTTATTGACCCAAAACACTGACTTATGACCTGAAACAATGGGAATTTTCTCAGTATGCGTTACATTATCCAACCTGTTTATATCAACAATTATTTAGCCCACTATGCATATAGGAGAGGATACAAAATTACATGGTATAGACTCCACTCTCAAAGAGTTTGTAATTTAATTAAGGAATAAAAATATATTCATTAATTTTTCAATAAACTTTAGAATGGCTACCACGAGTCAGGCATTGGACAATCTCTAGAAATACATAAGGGAACAAAATGCAGAGAGCTTTCTTATTCCACAGCAATAAGTAAGGAAAATGTTCAGTGAAAAGCTATATGGATCAAAAGGAGAACAAATAGTAAGGGGTAAGACATTGGAAAAAGTAGAATTTTAGCTGAATCATAACTAGTAGAACTATACATGGAGTATATATTAGAATAAAATTATTCAAAGGCTTTCACATGGCATTTAGATTTAAATCTTTCTTTTGCCTTGAAAAATGTATATATAAATATGGAGAAAAAGCTTTCAGCTACTGATCTATGCATTAAAATTATTTCTATATTTCTACTAAAATATACACATGGCAGCCTTGCAAGGGAAGCAACCATCATGAAGTTCTTTCTCCTTAATAAATGCATGACAGCCATTGAGCAAAGTAATTTCTGTTCATTAAGTTCTTTCCCTTCAAAGGGCATAATCTAAAGTTAATGGCCTTAACCCATCCTGTGGCAGTATGAACAATCAACATCTTTCTCCAGACAAGTGCAAACTTTTGATAAAACTGGCAAAATAGTATTCCTGGAGAAAACAAACGTTGTTCATCCAAACTTAGTGGTTTTCCTGTATTTACAGAATTTCATGTCCTCTCTTTCTCATCTCAGGGGAGAGAAAACACTGCAGACCCACATAATATGTATGTATGTATACAGATATATATATGTGGCATGCAGGTTGAATCATTCATAATCATAAAGCCAGAAAATGGCCTTTTTCTTGCCAAGAAAGCTAATCTCTAAGATTTCCAGGTTCTGAAGATGCAAAATGTATTTAGCCATTGCATATATTTGCAAAGGAGCAGTCGAAAAATGCACATTTACATTTTTCTTCTTTATTACTCTTGTTCCCTTTTCATACCTGCTTTCAACAACAACACCCCCAAAATGAGAAATTCCTTGGTGCAAAAGAAAAAAAAAAAGTTCTGTGTGGATTCTTTTCCATCTCCAAGAATAAATGATCATTCTTTGGCCCATTCTTGGCTTTTGGTCATTTCTATTTCATATATTCATATATCAGTCATTGGAAGAGATAAGTAAAGGGCCTAGTGTCATGCTTGGCACTTAATAGGTATTTAGTGAGTGACTACTGCATTACTGCATGATTCTTAGCTGACTGAATCAGTCAGGGTGCTTTGGCCTCAAGTAACAGAATCTGGACATACTTAACTAAAACAATACAGTGCCAAGAAGTCTAGGCACAAAGTATATCCAACACTAGTTCCGTGGACAGAACTGTGGTTCAGCTTCTCTGTGACTCTTACCCTCACCTCATGGTTGCAAGATGGCTGCAGCAAATCCATGCAGCCTGTCCTCATATAAGATCAATCACAGGAAAGGAGACGGGATGTGTATCTCTCTTTCCTCTTTCTCAATCTCATTCTCACTCTCCTTTTTTAATCCATGAAGAAATTCCTCTCTGAAATGCTTTCTAGCATGCTTTTCTCCAATTTCCATTAGCCAGTGGTGGATTATATATCCATGTCCCCACTGCAAAAGGACGTTGCAAAAGAAAGTTCAACTTCTGTGGCAGGAGGTGGGCTCTGTTGGAAAGAAAGAAGTGTGGAAAAATTGATACTGTTTGAAGCACTGGCATAAACATTTTCCCCTATGAAAATATAGAATTCCGTGAGGCTTTGCAAAATACCTATGAGAGCTATAGTCTGTATCATCCATTTGCTTTGATTTGAGTAAAGTTCTTATTTACGTATAATATTTCTTAATGTCTATATCTCTATGTTCATAGAAATTTATTTCAAGAACTTTTTTGCATTTTTACAATGAGACCGAGTATTCCTATGTTTCTATCACTTCATACCCCTTTATCAAGAAGAAAGGCTGTTTTCCTGACACATGTAAATTTTTATTGGAGTTGACTATTCTCTCATTATATAACATGTCACATATATATTTACATTTCCCAAGTCTTCTTAAGGTGGTAACTAACCTTCAAAATCCAATTTTTACATCACTACTCCTTAAGCTTTACATTTATATTTTCAGCTTATTGTATTTATTTCCTTTATAGTTAATGTTCCTCATTTTTCTTTTAAATATTCTGGCCTTATACCACATTCATCTGTCTATCTTAAAATAGCTTTCTTATCTATGGCATCTCTCTATTATCTGATCCCTCAATTTTAAAGGGTTCTATATCCAGTTTGTGTTGGTGGTAGCACAAATCTATACATGCAATTAAATTCCATAAAATTATACATACATTCAAACAAGCATAAAATGCTGAGTAAGGTCTGTAGTTTAGTTAATTGTATTGTGTCAACACAAGTTTCTTGGTTTTGATGAAATGTTATCGTTATTTAAGATAGCATTGGGAAAATCTCGGTGAAGGGTACATAGGACCTCTCAGTACTATTTTTGCAACTTCTGTAAGCCTATACTTATCTCAAAAAAACTTTTAAGTTCTCTCATTCCCATCTTTCTTCAAATTGTGCATGTTTATACCACATAAATTTAAAAGATTTATGTACTCAAAAAGTGTATAAACTCTCTCATTAAAAATTTCAAGTCTCTCTCATTTGATAATAAAGTTTTATTGTAATAGAGTCTATAATAATAATAAAGTTTTCCTTTTAACTACATATGCCCACCTATTACATAGTGCTGTAAGAAAAAACTCATCAAATAGTACTTTTTTGTAAGCATGGGTAAAAAAATTTATTTAACTAACTCTACTCCAATGTATAAAAGTGGCTGACAAATAACTTCTGCTTGTTCTCCGCACATTTTTCAGTATTTCTTTCAAACTCATTGCATTATAAATCACTTCCTTCAATATTATTTTATCTTTGCTGCTCCTAAAATATTTAAGCTCTATATTGTCTTTTTTTAAGTTTATTTATTTATTTTGAGAAACAGAGAGAGTGTATGCATGACTTGGGGGAGAAGCAGAGAGAGAGAATACCAAGCAGCCTCCGTGCTGTTCAGCATGAGCCCCATGTGGGGCTTGATCTCATGAACTGTGAGATCATGACCTGAGCTAAAATCAAGAATCAGACACGTGGTGGGCTGAGTCACCCAGCAGCGTCTGTACTTTTTTTTTTTTACTCTTTGGACCTGCCTCCCTCACTTAATCCTGGTTTTTAAATACTCATTTGCCCTTTTCTTCTGTTATTTCTTTATAATTTTGTAATGTTATTGATCAAAAAATCTCATTTTCCTTTTGCTATCTCTGCACTCAATAAGTAAATATTGATCTTTTTTGTGTACGATACTGGACAGGACACCAAAGGGAAAACAATGCCCTTTTCTGAAAAGCCAAGGCCTAGGGGAGAGATAAGAAAAACAAGTACTCAAATACAAATGGTATGAGGTTCATAATGGTAAGGTTCACACATGCGGTGATACTTCCCCAGCTCTACCCCCATGTTTACTATATCCAAAATGTCTTCCTCTGAAGTGTCACCTACAAGATAGCAAAACATGCAAATACCTATAGCCCAATCCTGCTTAAACTGCAGTCCAATCTGATCACTTCAACAGGACCTTTACAAAGTGCTCAGTCTTCCTTGGGAGAAAATATTTTTTAAAAGCCCTGGCAATCAGAAATGGAAGCCCTGGTTTCACCTTTACCCAGTGTGTGAGTTTGGCTTACTTAACATTTTCTAAGCTTCAGTTCCTCAGCTGTCAAATAATGGGGACAAAAGACCTGTTCTGAAGATTTTTGGAACAATTTGTGGAAAGCACTTGCACACTACCAAAAAATTAGCATATTCCTGTATGTATGTATGTATGTATATATATATATACATAATTTTTGGCCTTTTGTTAAAAATTTTCAGGATCAGTGAAATTTAGAGAATCAGTTTATTCATTTTCTACTGTCAGAATGTTAATCAAGCAATATCCAGTTTCCCTGGAAAAAATCCATTTATTCCAAGTATAATTCTCCCTTCAAAAATATTATTATATTTCATACATTGGGATATGAATTTAAGTCCTGTGATTTTTTTTTTTTTGGTCCTAGTGTTATTGTATTTCTGGTTCACTGCTGCTCTTTATGGCTTTCTGATCTGTGTGTGTGTGTGTGTCTGTGGTGTGTGTGGTGTGTGTGTGTGTGTGTGTGTTGGGAGAATGGGGTAGGAAAAAGAGATCACGTTCCACTCTGAGTAGCTTTCCTGTGATTGTATTTTTTGTCCATTTCATGGACGTTAGTATTGACATACACAGTTAGAAGTTTAGTTGAAGTGCCCTATATAGATTGGGGTTGAGAGCTCACATTTTTAGATAGCAACATGAGTATTTCTACCGAGTCTCCTAAAGTAGTCTCAGGCTTGTACGATTACAAGAGTAGCCGTGAATCCATTTGAAATCCTTCTAGGATGTGACTAGAATGAAGTCCAGCCAGACAGGGAAACAGCATGTGCCTCATGAATTTTCTTTTTATTAATAATGACTCAAGAAGAAAGCAGATGGTTTCAACTATGCAAACCAACCAGCAAAATTCCAAATACAGAAAATAAGCATCAGAGATCCCTTTAAAGGATAATTTAAAACACAAGTAAATTCCCAGAGGGCCAGCCACAAAATTGAAATAGCAGGAGGACCAGTGAAATGTGTGGGGAGTTAGAGAATGAATTAGTGGGTGTTGCCCTCAGAATCCCCAGAGCATGTACACTTCCTAAGATGGAATGGCCAGAAGAAAGGATCCACCAGAATGTCCCTAATTAGTAGTCCTAGAAAGATTCCCTTATAAATCAGTCCTGATTCTTTCTGACATTCTGCAGAAAATCACCCCTTAGTGTGGTTTTGGACACCTCCCTCAGAAATGAACTGACTGTGAGTAGAGATGAAGGCCAAGAGATTGAGCTTGAGCTTCAGGGCCTCTCACTTAAGCTTCATGGGCCCCTGTACTGAGTTATCAACTGTAATTGTGAAATCTTCTGAAAGAAGGCTCCCAAAATGGCATATGTTTCAAGCCCCACGAAATGTGGATCCACCCCCAGTTGTCAAGTATAAAAACCCATTTAAATCAACTCAAGGAACTCCTCTTTCCTGGAGTCTATCTTGTTTCTGCTCCTCTCACTCTGTCTACGTAACATTCCTCCCTTCTGCAAAACAGTTTTGCTGCCTGCTCGTGACTTCCCAGCCCTACTAGGATTCTGGGCTTGGGTGTAGTTCTCGATGTCAGTGGTGCTAAGTTTGGCTCCCACCCTACATGAACTTTCAAACCAAACCCCTACAGGCAAGCAACTGACTCCTGTCCTTATGTTCCAATTCTAAATTCCTCAGAGAGAGAGAGCTCCCACTCTCTAGTTCAGGTCACTTATCACCTCCATCCAATCAGCTGTGACTGGGCTCTTTGTGGAAGGTCCTGTCATGGTCTAGGAGAACTGTTTTAGGGGGAGTAGGGTGTCAAACTCTTTAGGGAGGAGTGAGTGGGTTGACATGAATGTCATGTCTACTGTATTTAAAAAGGAAGTTGAGTCAGTATTTTTAATCTTCTTAAGATATACTAATAACTGAACAAGGAAGGGCGATAGCAAATGGCTTGCTTTCTCACTGTGATTCACTTAGTGCTTGGAAACCTCTTTTCCTGTAGTCTTTCTTCTCATATTTTTCTATGACTTTCAAATCTCTAAGCAAATAGCTTTCAAAAAAAGATTTTTACTAATTCCCAGAATACTTCATAAGCTTACTGTAGTGTTCTGGCAACTGTCTAGTGATTTTTAGGCTAGGGGAAAACAAACCTAACCTAACCAATGTCTTTTTTTATATCTAAAGATAGATAGTAATACTTGTTTGTTTTTCTTTAAGGTAAATATCTTTGTACTGTTATTCATAGGAACAGAGCCAAAAAAGAGAAATGGTGTTATCTTCTAGACAACATAGGCTAAAAACCTGAAAGTGGTTTATGGTAGATTAATTAATTCAATTGGTTTTATGTGTGTAAACATACTCTCTGATGTGCAGAGGATATGTTTCTTAACAAGCCAATATATCTTAAATGGGTTAGATGGGAATACAGGAAAAGCTAATCCCAGACTCCTAGGAAAATTACCCTTTTTCTTTTCTTTTCTTTTCTTTTTTAAATATTTTTATTTATTTCTAGGAGAGAGAGAGAGAGCGTGAGCAGGGGAGGGTCAGAGAGAAAGGGAGATACAGACTCTGAAACAGGCTCCAGGCTCCGAGCTGGCAGTCAGCACAGAGCCTGATGCAGGGCTCGAACCCACGAACCGAGAGATCATGCCCTAAGCAAAAGTCAGACACTTAACCGACTAAGCCACCCAGGCGCCCCAAAATCACCCTTTTTCTGATCTTGTTTGTATGCCCCTACTGTATGGCCATAAAGAGACTACAATTTTTCCAGATCCTCCTTTATATGTTAATTCTTGGGCGCCTGGGTGGCTCAGTTAGACATCCAACTTTGGCTCAGGTCATGATGTCACAGTTTGTGAGTTCGAGCCCCAAGTCAGAGTCTGTGCTGACAGCTCGGAGCCTGGAGCCTGCTTCAGATTCTCTGTCTCCTCCTCTCTCTGCTCCTCCCCCACTTGTGCTCTGTCTCTGTCTCTCAAAAATAAACAAATATAAAAAACAATTTTATATGTTAATTCTTATGAGCAAGTTACCAGATAGCTCAACACAAAGAGGGTCAAACAAGTCTGTTCTCAGTAAACAAGATGTGTTCATCCTAATACCATAGATTGTACCCACTTTAGAAATAAGTGTTTCTTTGATCCAACTGTCTTTTCTCTTAATGCATTCCTAAAATTTACATTTTTAAATTCCTGTTTTGCATATGACTGCACAAAGTTTTTCTCATTTAAATCCAATGTATTTTATTGAAAATAGTCTAGAAGCCTTAAGGAAAGTCAAATTTAGCTGCTAAGAGAGCCTGCTAGACAACCGTTCTGAGAAATATTAAAAACCATTTTTAATTTTTTTTCTTTCCCTTTTTTTAACTGTTTTATTATTTGTTTCTAGGAGAGAGAGAGAGACAGCATGAGCAGGGGAGGGTCAGAGAGAGAGGGAGCCACAGACTGAAACACGCTCCAGGCTCTGAGCTGGCAGTCAGCACAGAACCCGACGCGGGGCCCGAACCCACGAACCGCGAGATCATGACCCAAGCGAAAGTCGGACGCTTAACCGACTAAGCCACCCAGGCGCCCCTAAAAACTATTTTTTAATAGCTCAGTGGTGAATAAGATGGAGTAGGTAGACCCAGAGAAGACTGGCAAATTTCTAGCTGGACAACAAAGTAGGTCATTAGTTTCCGCCAGACATAGGTATTTCTGTTACAAATACTTCTTTGGAGTATTGTTTTTAAACTTTTTAAAGCATTTTTTTTAGTTCAAAAAAAATTTCTTTCAAACTAGAGCTGAAAATGGGTAACATCAAAAATTACAGCTGAATAACATTAAAAAAAAAGGGGGGGGGGCGCCTGGGTGGCTTAGTCGGTTAAGCGTCCGACTTTCGCTTAGGTCATGATCTCATGGTTCATGGGTTTGCGCCAGGGTTGGGCTCTGTGCTGACTGCCAGCTCAGAGCCTGGACCCTGTTTCAGTCTGTGACTCCCTCTCTCTCTGACCCTCCCCTGCTCACGCTGTCTCTCTCTCTCTCCTAGAAATAAATAAAACATTAAAAAAAAATTACAGCTGAAAATACAAAATATTTTAATTTATATTGCACAAATAATTGTAAGTGTTGTATGTTGTAAGTAAACAATAACAGTATGAACTTTCTTTTGACACCACTTTCTCCTACCAGGAGAATGATGGCTGCCTGGTAGCAGCAGTTAGCATTTCAGCCCATATTGATCTCCTTTTTGTGGCCTTGAAAGTTGTCCAGTATTTTTACTATAAGCATCTTTGCCATAGACATCTTTGTCACAAATATTCTCATGCAAACATTCTCACCATGTAACTAATTGGCTATAAGGCAATTTTGCTGTAAAAGATTAGTTTTTAATCTTTTACAGTGTGATTTGGACGTTTGTTAGTTTCATCAAACGGTTGACAGTTTGGTTCGATGAAATATTCTCATTTTTGTATTATATAAATCTAGCCCTCATAATGGTCTATACAGTGGCTCAGAGTTGTGAACCCACATTTCCCATAGACCTTTGGAACATCTATCAACATTCCAATGTGACAATATCCCAAGAACAGACAACAGCATAGAAGGCTTTCACAACACAATACAAAGCTCAGTTACAAATATACATCTTAGTATTTGAAAACTGGTAACTCTCTAAATAAGGAAGAAATTTTAGCAAAAAAAGAAAATGTGTTGCCAATTGGATGAATTAACAAGCAAAAAGATGTTTTTAAAAATGTGTAATACTAAGAAAAAAAGACTCGGAAGACAAACGCTTAGGTACACTCCACAAAATAGAACCAGTTATTTGTGAAGTATTGCCATGAATCTACACACATTTTAAAAGCATTCAAATATTTTGTATTTTACCATAGGTCTTTTTAATTTTGTTATTCATTTTTCATGTTTCCTTATGTCCATCTAAATGAATGTCCTTCTGACAAATATCATATGTGTGCACGTATAGGAGGATTAGGAGGAACTTAACAGAGGACCAAGGGGGAGAAGGGCGGAAATGGTGGGGGAAAGGGGAAGAGGCAAACCATGAGAGACTCTTGAATGCTGACAAAAACTGAGGACTGGTGGATGTGGGGGGGAGGAGGGGTGGGCATGGAGGAGGGCACTCGTGGGGATGAGCACTGGGTGTTATGTGGAAACTAATTTGACAATAAACTATTTGTAAAAAAAATAAAATAAATAAAAAATAAACGAATGTCCTTCTTTTACCTTTTTGTGATTTTATCTTTTATGGCAAAATTGTCTTACTGCCAATTAGTTATGAGGCAAAAATGTTGGTGGCAAAAATGCTGGAGCAAAGATGCTTATGGTGAAACTACCTAGAACCAGCATTGCCAAGAGATTACAGCCCCCCTGTAAGTAGCTCAGTACCCCTAAAATATAAAAACTATGTCTCAACCCTAAAACTATGTCCTAAATTTTTGTATCTCAACATATCTTTCTCCTATATGCTTTACTTTTACTTACACTTAGCTCATTACGGTGCCCTCTCCCTGTTGGAAATGCAGCACATATGCTGGCCTTATCTATGTCCCATGAATGCTTCTTCCAATGCAAATGGGCCATCAGTACTACTCAAGACACAGAGCTACTTAGTATGCATGTGTAATAAATTACTGAGTATTATTCTAGTAGCCTTACTAACTTGACACCAACTCCGGAATACCAAACTCTTGCCCCAGAAGCAGTATTTACTAACAGGGAAAATCTGGGTCAATACCTGACCTTTAGTTAAGCTGCTTGTCTTTTTTTTAATTTCATGTTGTTTTTGTTTTTGTTTTCCTGCCCTATTTGCCTGGTGATTTGCAAAATAGCCTGATATTCTTATAAGGTAACATTTATTAAACATGAAAATGCTAGCAGTAGCCAAAGCTTGAATGAATTTGACATTATGGAGCTATGTGGAATTATTTGAAAATGCTAGTTGCTATCAGTAATATCATGAATACCT
This sequence comes from Proteles cristata cristata, assembly GCA_017311185.1. Lineage (NCBI taxonomy): Eukaryota > Metazoa > Chordata > Mammalia > Carnivora > Hyaenidae > Proteles > Proteles cristata. The sequence goes on along the minus strand of JAESUZ010004405.1, from coordinate 1,585,955 downwards.
AATTTAGGTGCTCACACGCGCACGTGCACACGGACACACACACACAGTCCCAAAAGTCTTAGTGAAGTTTTAGGCTTAACTAACTTGAAAATATAAATGTGACAGTCCTACATATTTACAGATAAACATCATTTGAAAGTTTAATCATTTATGGGGCGCCTGGGTGGCTTAGTCGGTTAAACGTCCGACTTTCACTTAGGTCATGATCTCGCGGTTCGTGGGTTCGAGCCCCGTGTCGGGCTCTGTGCTGACTGCCAGCTCAGAGCCTGGAGCCTGTTTCAGAGTCTGTAGCTCCCTCTCTCTGACCCTCCCTTTCTCACGCTGTCTCTCTTTCTCTCTCTCTTCTAGAAATAAATTTTAAAAAAAAATGAAAGTTTAATCATTTAGATTTCTTTCTCATTTACTTATTTTTGTGAATTTTGAATTAAAAACCTTGTTTTTGGACTTTTTTTGTCTTTGATGTTTGTTGCCCTCATTCAGAACTAACATGTACTTCATGGAAGCAGAAAAGCTCGAATCCCAAGAATTATGCAGAGCTTTTCACATCTGAGTCAGTAGTCTGTATTTTAATGTGGTTTTAATTAGCAGCTAATAAAGTTTATTCTACTTGGAGAACCATCCCATGAGCAATATTTCATGTCTTGGATCCAAGAAACACTTGTTGAGAACCTTCTACCTTTAGAATCTATGTTACATTACATATATTTCTTCACTTAATCATTACAGCATCTCTGGAAGTAGATACCATAATCCTTACTTTGTAGATGAGGACCTGAAGTCTATGGTAGTGGAGTGACTTTACTGTGATACTTAAATGTTGTATATGAAAACTGAGATCTGAATCCCAAATCCTCTGAATCTGAATTTCAAGTTCCTTTCATCCCATTGTACTGTCATTCTGCCATTCTCCTTTCTGATATTCTTCAAACAGATGCTGTTGTACTTCAAGTGTGGATGTGTCAAAAAGTCATTATGAAAATGTATACCGAATGACAGTCTTGGTCAAAATACAAAAATTAACAGGCAAACTATCTCATAGATAGAATCTCCCTCACGTGCCAATATTAAAGAAACTAAGTGGAATTAGTGGATTCACTACAGGATCTTGAATCTGACTTCAGGTCATGTCACAATCCTACTCTCTGTTAGATTCAGTACATTAACTCTTTGACAGGATAATCCCATACTGAGTTCTTTTGATCATAAGGGATCCTGAACAGGATGTTTTGCCATCCAGAAAACCAGCACTACTGGGATGCCAGCTGGAGACGTGTCAGGAAAACTTGGCCCCAATTCCAAAGCCAATAGTGTGTTGAAATTAGGCCATATCATTTACTTAGTTCCTGGCTACATAATTTACAACTGACAACTGGAGATTATTAATAATGTCTTCTATGCATGTGTACCCTCATCCAGGAGGATTCCAAGTCTCATATCAATGTGTAGCAGCCGTTTAACTTTCTGACTATGGAGAGCTTTCAAGGCCCCAGAATCTTTAATATGGAACAATAGGAAGACAAATACTGTTTTTCTTCAGAAGAGGGCTGGTATCCACAGCTACTCTGTGTCAGTGGAAACTACAAAGAACATCTATTTAAAATGAAAGAATGAAAGCCGGTGTTTCTAACCAGCATTGGAACCAAATAAAAATCACAAATTAAAGATCTAAACCCAGCTGTCCACTCCTTTAGTCACTATTGGTATATTACTTATGTCAATTTTCCTGATAGACAGATACTAACAAACCTTTTATTGAACATACATCTATCCAGAGAGCTTTACATAACATAATCTTAGTTCTTCAAAATAGCTATTATTAACCCCACTTCACATGCAGGAATACTAACAGTCAGAGAAATTGGATAATTTGGCCAGATATCACATACTGAATGTGACATCACATTCACAGATACCATATCACAATGATAGAGTCAGTACTGACACCATATCTGTCTGACTCTGGAATCTCCTTGTATACCCCTTATGCCACCTTGAATCATTATGATGATTCTCATTTCCTCCACTTTCTGAATTTCCACCATCTCCCTTCTGGTTCTCCTCTATGAGGATCTTAGTCTGATCTACCAAAAAAAGCCAAAAAAGAAGATATGGATATATGGTAATAGTTACATGAATAGATTTGCCTCCAAAGCACCTTTTAGTCAGACCCTTTAATCTAATTCAGTACTTGCAGTGCATCCAAATCATCAAGCAGCTGATTAATTTAAAAGCACAGAAACAGTTTTCAGATTTCAGTCTGTGCAATGATCTAACCACCCTACTGAAGGACCTTGAACTTCACAACCTCTGTCATCAACATTTTCAATACCACTCAAAGCATAATTAGAAGATTCTTCCTTAATATGGAAAACTACATAAACCTCTTCATTTTTACCATCTCCCTTTTGTCTGCATGAGCTTACATCATCTGCTCCCAATATATATTTGAATGTTTTCTGTCTAGCCTTTATGAAATTATTCTAACCCATTAAGCTCTGACACTGCTACAACTGATATGAGGCACAGATTGCATATTATTTTAATAATTGAATGATAAATATATGTGTGTACATAGACTTGAAGGAAGATAGTCTGAAAATATGCATGTAAATCAGCATCTGCTTTATGAAGGAAAATAAGTTACTGAACCTTAATCTAATTAGATTTATTACACAAAATCAACTTAGCTTTTGCCTTCTCAGAGTAACTTTCTCTATACTTTTAAAAAAATGATCTTAAGAAAATATAGTTTGGTTTTGTTCTGTTTGATAGTTATTTAACTTAGAATACTTGTTATTAAAATTCAGAATCTCTCTTGCCATCCTGTGCCAATGCTCTGTAATCTTAGATAATTTAAAAGAAGCACAGAATGTTGGAGAACAAGAGGAATTGGAATTCTACCCCACTCTACCTTAGTAAAACCCACCTGGACTATTGCAGAGTTTGGTTTAGAGTGTGCTGAAAGAAAAATATGGGTAAATGGAAGCATGTTCCAAAAAGAGGGGAAAAAAAGAGCCAACAAGGAGTGAAGGGATTTGAAAACATTTGTGAAGAGGAATAATTGAAGGAAACTGGATGTTTAGCCCAAAGGGGGAAAAAAACTGCAGAGGGAATCCAGTAGCTCTTACTAAATAAATGGAGAATTCTTTTGTAAAAGAGCCATTTTGACCTGTTTTTTGAGACTCAACACAGGGCAGAACCAGGCACAAAAGCAAGCACTGTGCGTTATGCAGGCTCTGATGTCAAGTTTGTATTATAAAAATGTTTCTATTAATCATTAGTTTTAATTGATAAAATGCACTTCCTCAAAAACTAGTGGGTCCTTGGACCTCTAAGGCTCAAGCAATTGGATTACCACTTAATAGAAATTGCATCCTAAACATGATCAAGAGAGGCATATTGACCAAAGGTAGTCTGGGAAGGACAGGACCTGAGCCTCTATTCCAACACAGGCAGAGACTGTTGAGAGAGTAGGCCTAGCTGGAATTGGAGAACATGGATTCAGGCAGGTGTCATGTTACATTCAGTGAGTATTATGACAGGCAGCAGTTGCGGCTAGAATCAAGAAGGATCAGCAAAACGTAACAGACAGCTGGAGCATGGTTATGAGAAAGACTGGAACCAGGAAAGCCTAGAGGTATAGCCAAATGGATGGCAATATACATCAGAAAGATAACGTCTGGAGATAGCAGAGCTCCCATTAAAAAGGGATATTCTAATGCTACAAAGAACGGGAGGAAAGGGAACGCTTGTGTACTATTGGTGGTAATGTAATAGAGTTTCCTCAAGAAATTAAGAATTAAAAATAGATCCAGCAATCCCACTTCTGGGCATATATCCAAAGGAGATGAAATCAGGATCTTGAAGCAATATCTAAACGCCCATGTTCATTAAGCATTATTCACTATAGCCAAGACAGAAACAAACTAAGTGTCCATTGACACATGAATGGATAAGGAAGGTATGGTATGTATATACAATGGAATATTATTCAAGCCATAAAAAAGGAAATCCTGCTATTTGCAACAACATGGATGAACCTTGAGGGCATTATACTAAGTGAAATAAGTCAGACACGGAAAGACAAACAGTGTATAATATCACTATATGGGGAATCTGAAAAAGCTGAATTCATGGAAGCAGAGCTGAACAGTGGTTACCAAGGGTTAGGGTTTGGGGGAATTGGGGCCATGTTGGTTAAATGGTTCAAGCTTCCAATTATGAGAGAAATAAGTTCTGGAATTTAATATATAACATTGTAACTGTAATAAGTGATACCATATTGTATACTTGGAAGTTGCTGAGAGAGTAAATCTCTATAACAATAACAAAATGGTAATTACGTTAGCCAATGGATTTATTAACTAATGAATGAAATATAAAAATCAATTTAAAATAAAACTACTTTGGGGCACCAGGGTGTCTCAGCCAGTTAAGCGTCTGACTCTTGGTTTCAGCTCAGGTCATGATATCACAATTTGTGATTTCGAGCCCTGTGTCGGGTTCTTTGTTGGCTGACAGAGTGGAGCCTGCTTGGGATTCTCTCGCTCTTCTTCTCTCCCTGCCCCTCTGCCACTCATCTATGTGCTCTCTTTCCCTCTCTCTCTCTCAAATAAATACACTTTAAAGATAAAATAAAATAATAGTTTTTAACCCTTTACCATAATCTACAAAGGCCTAAATGAAGCATTCATAGACATACTCAGTTGCCACTGCTGGCTCATTCCTCAATCTGAGAATTAAGCTACTAAGAATATATGGATAAATAAAATTATGGCTCTATATACCAAAATAAACAAAATAAAATAAAACTACTTTTGTAAAATAGGTGAATTCTGAGGGACCTGAGAAAAGTGAGGTAGCCCCCATTTCCTAAGAAGGATAATGAAAATAGAGATGCATGCACAAGAAACCATTTTAAGAGCCAAGATCTGGTCAAGACTTAGTCTCAGATAGAAAGAAAATATACAGTTCAAAGCAGTGCTCACTTACAGAGTGGGATTTGTGATGAGCCCAAGCCTTCCAGAGTGTCAAACCAGGATTCCTGTTGTCCTCACTATCTGCAAAGCTCAGCTTGGGGTCAACGGACATCGCAGAGAAGGGTCAAGTGACTTGCCTGGAGAGCAGCCTTGTGAGAGCACGGCACCAGGCAATGTGCAGAACATTTGTTTCTGTTGAGTGTTTAACCATAGGCTCTTTGAGGTATTTTCCAGCCTTAAATACTCTGATACTGTAATAATATATGGAGTCTTTCATACTTACTTATTCCGCTTTTACATGTACTTGAAGTAAATGCAGGAGTGCTTTTTCTTCCGTAAGTTTCCTTGCTCATCTTTTACAAGCATAATACTTGTAAGGAACAGAACATTTTGACATGGCCTTTTCAAAATTCAGTCACTTCAAATTGTAAAAACATTTTCTTAAATATATTGATGGGGATGGTGTTTTCAAGCAATGAGCTTAAACAGTGTTCCCCATTCTGTGCCATCCTGAATGATATCCTCCATAGAGTGAGGCCAGACATGGGTTCTAGCATGACTTCAGGACACTTAATGCACTTGCGTGTGGCGAATGTCTGGGAGAGGATGTGGATGACTTTGTACAAAAAACATAGCATTTTTAAGAAGTTAAGAATTTAATGGTTTGCTCTTTAGGTCATATTAAAATGTTCCTTTGCAAAAATTTCTGCACTGAAGAGTTCACGGCATCAAAATTGCCATATCAGAATTTCACCTGCTTGTATTCATACTGTGACATACAACTATTTCTGAGTTGCTAGCATTTTGATTATATTATTTGACTGCTTTCTTTTAAATATTAAAATTTAGAATCATGGTATAGTTATTCCATTATGTAACCTGATAACTGGAATTTTGTTGTGATTACACTGACATCAGAATACCTATGCTTCTCCAATGCCATATTTTATGACTCTTAATATTTCATGCTGATGTACCCTATAAGCTTGGCAAAAAATACAATAAACTCCTCATCTTTGTTATAATGCACCAAATATTTTAAGACATCACTCATGTAATTAATGTTCAAAATATCTAACATGTAACCAGGGGGAAATTTCTTACCCCCCCCCAAAAAAAACTGATTTCTTGTGTATATCTTCATAATGATTAAAATTTAGTCTTTGTAAAATATGTAGATTTTTAAAATCAAATATTCAACAGAAGAGGATGGTCTTTATTTCTCTGCTGCTTCAGTTTTATGTTAATTTTTATTTTTATGTTTTAGCTATTTGAGAGCAATACTCTTGAAAAGAACAAGTTTTCCAGCTTCCAATTAGGTGCCCTGAGGAGTCACAGCCATTGGCCTGGGGTTGATCTAACTAATGCTTTACATACAGTAGTAGTCACCATTGGTGAGCATCCCCTGTACTAAGTACAGAGTTCTAATTACTCTACTAACTATCCTTAATTATCACCAGACATTTTTGAGAAAAAAAAACTATCAACCTCATTTAGAAGAAACCTGCAGCACCAAGAAGAGGTGCTTAATTATTTTTTAATTTGGAACAAGAAGTAATTCAAATATGCATTACTTCTATAGTCTGACTTTTAATTTTTTATTTGACCATGTAACTTTCTGTTACTGATTATGTAAAACCTAGTAGGGAATTCTGGGAAACAAATAGAAATAGAGTGCTAGCTTTTCCCTTTTCTGTTATATCTCACTCTTTGTAGTAGATTTACATACTTATATAGTAAATACTATGATGGCTGCCAACTCCATCATTTAATCTGCTAAACAAACAAACAAACACGTGCTAGTATTATTTAAAAAGTAGCTATTCACTAAAGTTAAAGATTTATTTTACTTTTAGTATAAGTTCCCTGTATTAGGAACAAGCAAAATTAAACAAAAATATTCTAAAGTATACTTACCATATCAACCCCAAAAGAACAATATTTAACTAAAATTTAATCTAACAGCTACCTTGTTGGGTCACTACATACAGAATAATAAAAGCCAGAGAAAAATCAAAGGAACTGCCCCAGGGTCCATGAAATGTATCCTGAGTCTGTGCATTAAGTTATGTCTTCCTCTCTCTCCCACTTCTCTGAATATTGGTCCAAGGATACTTTCCATCTAGAATCTGGGATTGGGCAAACATTCATCTGCAACCTGAGATTTTTTTTTTCTCAAACAGAGCATTGAAGAGATGAATGTTCATTTTTAAGAAAATTAGGAGAAATTTTACTCTTATCCCCCTTCTGCCAGGATGAGATGTTCCCCTAAAGAGTAAAAACCAAAACTAAAAACAGACAAAGAACAACAGCAAAACAAACAAACCTAGGACTCCAGAGAAATATTTCAGTATTTCCAACCCCATGTAGACTTTCTATAAATATTTGATAGAAGGATGGTTGTATACATAAGTAGATGGCCAGGTGGGCAAATGGTTGGACGATGAATGGAAAAGGAACTGGTTTTCATTTAATAGCCTTATCCAAAACTGTAGCCTCTGTTTCAACACGTAGCTCTCTCCCTTCCCTTTACTTCCTGAAAGAACTGTTCTCAGTACAACTGTGTCATAATATACTGTGACATGTGTTATTAACCTGCTACTAAAATTGAGTACTGAAGTTTTTAATTATTTCTTATTTTAAGTTAGAACAGATTCAGAGTTATCTTTATAATAATAATGTCACTCTTGCTAATTTGCATTCCAACATATTTTTCATGAAACAGAATGGAAGGGTGCTCTTTAGATGATCTACCAGGGTCTCCTGGGTGGCTCAGTTGGTTAAGCATCCTACTTCGGCTCGAGTCATGATCTCACAGTTCATGGATTTGAGCCCCACATCAGGCTCTGTGCTGATAGCTTGGGGCCTGGAGCCTGCTTTGGATTCTGTGTCTCCCACTCTCTCTGCTCCTCCCCATTCATACTCTGTCTCTCTCTCTCTCTCAAAATAAATAGAAGTTAGAAAAATTTATAGAAGATGGACAACAGGGTATATTGCAACTGTCGGATGTTATCTGTCTTGTGAGTCTCAGCAAAAACAAAATATCAGGAACTATAGCTCTGAAATAGCAATAATAACTGATATTTATTGACTAATTTCTATGTGCCAGCCATTTTTCCAAGAGCTTCACATATATTATTTCACTTAATACTCTCAAGAATGCTTTTAGGCAGTTATTGTTATCCCTATTTTACAGTCTAGTGTGGTTAAGTAACTAGACCACGGTCACACAATTAGTAAACGGTAGATTCAGGATTTGAACCCAGGCTATCTAGCACCATTGGCTTTGTTTTGCTAATCTAAACTCTTATAGAATTAATATAGCTTTCAATTTACTTTCAGTCAGTGAGACTAGATTTTCATTCTCTATAGATTGTTTATAATTTGATAATTTTCCTATCCATCTATTCTCTCTGGCATTAATATTACTAAAGCTAAAATAAAGTGTAAGGTAATACTCATATATATGGGGTTTTTTTTTGTCATACTTCTTGGAATTTGTAAGATAGTCTCACTTTGGGTAATTTAAAAACAACCACTGTAGTTTATGTTTTTGTATTATATCCACTGCAAACATGATACACTCTTCTGGAAGCACACCATCAATTTTGCAAAACAACCTCATACTCCACTAAAAACAGAAGTTCAGCAGGTACTTACAGTCTGATTGAGACTTCACTTGACTCTATCAGAAATTGTATTCCAAACAATCCTCCAAACTTTCATGGACTGGAAAAGAAAAAAAAAAAAACATGCTTACATGGTATTTCTGCTTCCAGATATGAGATATAATTTATTACTGAAGGAGGCAGCTGGCACAGTGGCTTCAACTGGCTTAGAAAAGCCTAGCTGTACTTTCTCCTTAATTATATTAGTAGCCATATTCGTGCTTAATTATATTTCCAAAGCATCTCAATAGAAGTAGTATGTAGTACATTAAAAAAGAATCCAGGGGCGCCTGGGTGGCTCAGTCAGTTGAGCGTCCAGCTTCAGCTCAGATCATGATCTCATGGTTTGTGGGTTTGAGCCCAGTGTCGGGCTCTGTGCTGACAGCTAGCTCAGAGCCTGGAGCCTCCTTCTGATTCTGTGTCTCCTTCTCTCTCTGATCCTCCCCTGCTCACGCTGTCTGTCTCTCTCTCTCAAAAAAATAAATAAAACATTTTAAAAAAAGAGAGAGAATCCAGAAAAGCTCCAGTTGTACTTCCTAGATTGAGATCAGCTAAGATGCATAGACCAGGTAGTCAGTTTAGTGTATGCGTGTATTTTGAAGTACTTTCCAAATACACCTATGTATATATCCTTTTCAAAATGTTAGTGACAGTCAACAAGTATATTAATAGTATGAGTTGAAAAAAGACTATATAAACCATGACACTCAGTGATATATAGTCTCTGAAAACATATCTTTGGATTAAAACTTCTCATTATACATGTGAGTAAACCTAAATCTAGCTGATACTATATTTAATGTCTTCATTACAATATCATTTAAGCATTAAAAATCATAGCTATTTAACACAAATGAGAATGCTTCTCCTAACCTAGAAGGACAAATATTTTATTAATATAAAACCTTTGCTATATTCAAAGTGGAAAATTAAGGAATATCATAGTTTTAATTTTCTGGAAAACACCCTAACAATAATTTTATCAAATTAGTTAGATAAGCTAAATACAGGCTTAGTGACTGTTGTTTTTTGTAAAAAATTTTTAAAGTGAACACATTCATTCATCTGGAAAGATAAATATAATCATCCTCCTGAATACCTTAGAGAAAGTAAGGTAGAAAAGTTACAGAAGTGGTAGACAATATAGCTCTGAGAACTAAGTGGTCTGTCAGTGCAATTATTTATTGCAAATTATTTAGCAACTGTACAATGAAATATTTCATGGAAATATGATTGAACACTGAAATAGCTAAAATCAGAACAGAAATCCTTATTATTTCTCAAGTTTAATGGGAATCATTAAATGAGAAGAAAAAAGAAATTCACATGCTTTTTGCCAAATGAATAATAATATATAATAATATCATAAAAAATAACAATCACAATCATAATATCTACCTGTTATTGAGTATCTGCGATGAACAGTATGCTAGATACTTCATGTCATGTCATGCCTCCCAGCCCACTGAAGCCCGCTCAGCCTCATTTTACAGGTAAAGAAACTTGAGTCTCATATACTACTTACAGGCAAGACATGAATTCAATCCCTAGCTGAAAGTTATATACTCTCCTAAAAGACTTGTTTTTAAAAGTTCACTAAACACACACACACACACACACACACACACACACACACACACACAAAATCAATTTGTACGTAATCAATAAATTCCTCAAAAAAGCATGGCAGTTTTGGAATTGCCTGCAAACCCTGCAGCACATTCCCTTTGACCGTCTTCACCAATGGAAAATGTTTGCCCATTAGAGATGATTTTCTTTTTAGAAGCACCCTGGAAGCATTTAGGACCTTGCTTTATGCATAAGATGGGTGATTAAGGCAGTTAATACGCTATCTGCTCAAAAACTCGCCTACAAGTCGGTTGTGACATTATCCTAGTGAAGTCACCCATGGCTCCTCAATCCCTCAGTTTTGTTTTATGTGGAATCTCTCAAATGAATCCTGACTTCTTTATCACAATAAATTTGAGTATTTTACCCAATAATATGAATTTTCTGTGAATAATGTCATTGATAACATAGAAATAAATTATCCTTTATTTCACTTAGATTTTAGCAAGTAAGCTTTTCTTCATGTTAGAGTTTCCACTGCAGACTTTATGATTTATTTCCAGGTTTTATTGGAAAGCATATATTTCATCACCAGTTACTATTTTACTCCAATACATACTATTTTGTCCATTTTACATGAAAGAACACAGCAAATCTCAGATTGTCACTGTTAGTTCATCAGTCATTATGTATGAGACATGTTGACATCTTTCATTCTTTTTTTTCTTCTAATTTTACTTCTTTCATTCTTAGGCTGTTTTGCTTTAAATGAAAATGTTTTGTTATATAACTTTAATTACTCAAACATTATTGTCACAGTTAATCTATTTAAATAGCCAAAGTCTATGTCCGGTTCACCACTTTTATTGGTCCCTTGGGTTCTTCCTGTATTATTATTTGAATCTTCACAATAGATATCTTTATTGAAAAAAAATGAAAAGACAATGGATAATATAATTATCACCAATGTACCTGCCACCAATAAACACATATTTTGTTATTATTATTTCAGATTTGTTGACAAATTAAATATTTCAGACAAAATTTGATGTCTGCCATATTCCCCTCCTCAGGTCACATTTTTATATGTTTTACAACTATCTATTTGATAGTCTATCTACAATATATGGAGTTGTTGGTGGTGTTTTTCATAGATTTAATTTTAAAGCTCAGCTTTTGTAAGATTTTAAAGTAAACTTATGAGTCATATTTTTTAAAGCCACAATTCTATGAATACATTAAAATACTTGTGGGGCTTCTGAGTGGCTGTTAGTTAAGCATCCCACTCTGGATGTCAGCTCAGGTCATGATCTTATGATTTGTGATTTCAAGCCCTGCATCAGGCTCTGCACTCACATTGCAGAGCCTGCTTGGGATTCTATCTCTCTCTCCCTTTCACTCTCTGGCCCTCAGCTACTCTCACTTTCTCCCTCAAAATAAATAAACTTTAAAAACAAAATAAAATACCAACTTGTATTTGTCCTTGAATTAATATTAAATTTATTTATGCATTTGGTAGATTAAAATCCTCTAAATACTTAAAAATATTTTTTAAAAAGTTAAGCAGACTGTCTTAAACATTTTTAAATAAAATGACAAATTTGATGTCTGATTCTTTCAAGCACTTCAAACGTCCAGCAAGGCATACTTTCAAATACTCACAAGAAAAACAAAACAAAACAAAAATCTTATTAAGGATTCAAACACTACTTATACATTCATTCAATAAATCTAAATGGATGGTTCTAGAAATCAGATTGCCTTGAACATCTCAACATTGACCACAAAGTTAAGTTAAATCTTTCTAAGTATTTCAATGAGAATCTCAAGTTCTTTATGTCAGTTTTCTTTAAACATTTCTCTTTAAAAAGCAGAGAGCACAAATACAAATCAGCAAAGTAATTACAAATCATTACTATACTTTCATATAACACAAAAGTATTAGTAGTAAGAATGTGGTATGTTTGTCCATCAGTTCCATCATTTGTCATACCATCCCATGCAAAATTACTTGCCATGGAAACAACCACCTCAATATGGCTGTCTAATTAGAGATTAAGTTTACATATTGTAGAATTAGTACTTTGATACATTTATACACTTAGATTATTAGCCAGAGATGCGAGACCAAAACATAGGACCTGGGTGTCCTTTCTTATAGAGGGTCCCACGGAGCCAGTGATTAATGCTTGTTATAATACACCTCCTGCTAGATGTAGTTGGTCTGTTGCTGAGAAATGGTTTCTCACATCCTGTCTTATGGACATCCCTTAATTATCATCCTTACCCATTCTCCTTTTAGCACTTCATACACAACTTTCTAACATAGCTTCCTCCTTAAATTTTTACCATCTGAATTTTTCCTAATGAGAGATGAAAATAAAATACAGTATGCTTACATAGCTCAGTTGATATATGTATTTTCTATAGACATTACTGGAAATTGATAGATGCTGTTACTTCTATATATTCATATGATTTACCTATTTTAAGTAATATTATAAACTCATGGGCTTTGACAGGATTGTTATTTTCTTTTGGTTCTCTGATTGCCACAACCCCTGGAGGCATATTTTTTCCCTATAGAAACTGCCCTCAGACATCTTTGAAAGCATTCTCACTTTCAATACTTTGAAAGCATTTCTCACTACTCATTTCAAGTACAACTTTATTTTCCGTACTCTGTAAGAAGGAATCAACTACTTTTAGGCATTCCTGACTCTTTTTATAAAACAAAGGGACCCAAATCTAGCTACCATGGGTGCATGTCAGATTGTGACTCTTGAGAATTGAAGATAGACATGGTGGCATTTTTCCAGACTACTTAATAACAGAGCTAGGAGAGACTTTTTTTTAAATTTATGTGAACTTCATGAAGTTTATTACATCTTTAAATTCAATTTTATTAACTTTTGCTAAAATATCTTGTTCTAATATAAATGTTTTCATCTCATTCTTTTTCCTTTCATACTGTCTTTTCACCAGTCTAAATATGCCATGTAATAAGTTATCATATCAACTTATATGATTCCATTGTAACAATATCTAACCTTTATGTAATTAGTTGTAATTGCTTAGATCCTACATTCACTTCAGATACATCATGAATGTATCTCTTCATCATGTGAATATGAATGAATATTCTCTTCATCATGTAAATCATCAATTTTTTACATAAATATGTTTTCAAGATCTTCCTGTGTTTCTATGTATATAGTAGTCCCTCACATGACTATCCCATTATTGATCCATGAGATTTAGTGTTTCTAACTTCCTGACTATTAAAAATAATGCTATAAAAATATCCTTAAATATATCTCTGTCACCAAATATAAGAGTATCTTTGGGATGTATATCTAGAAGTGTAATATTTAGGGTATAGGTCCTGTTCATTTTTAACTTTACTAAATATTGATAAATTATACTTCAAACTGGGTTCACAATTTTCACTTCCATCAAGACCATATGAGACTTCTAATTTCTCCTAATTCTTACCAATACTTGACATTTCAGACATTTTAATTTTTGCTACTTCTAATAACATTAAATGGCTTCTGTTCATTGTTTTACTTTTCACTGCCTTGATTATAAATGATATTGAACATCTTCTCATAAATTTATCTGCCATTTGGGATTCCCGTGTAGTGAATTTCCTGGCCTCTTCCTTGCCCATTTCTCTCTTATGTCTTTTTCTAAATGATATTATATATTCTAAATATTTACTATTTGTTTTTACATGTTAACATACATATCTTTCAGGCACTTGACTTTTTTAGCATTGTGATGTCTTTCATGATAGAAAAGTTTTATATTTTGATGTATTGAATTTGTCCATTTTTTATCATTTTGTGTGTTATATAATAAATTCTTTCTTGCCCTAATGTAATAAGGATATTCTTATACATTTTCAAGATTTTTGTTCTTTTTTCACATGTAGGTCTTTAAATCTTTTGGAGTTTATTTTTATAAATGGCATAAAAAATTAAACCTAATTTCTTTTTGTTTTCATTTCCAAATGCAGCTGTCCTAGTATCACCATTAGTCCATTTTCTTATTTTTTCACTTGTTTACAATGCTTCCTAAGAACACACCAAGATCCATGTATAATTAAATAAGCTATGAATTCTCAAATTTTTTATACAGGTCTACTTTTTGTCTATCCCTGTGCCCATCCATTATGATATAGTTATCATCTGGTAGGGCGTCTTTCCCTCCTTATTTTCTTTTTTCTAGTGGTCTTGTCCAATTCTGGACCTTTACACTGCCATATGATAATAAAATTACTTTTTTAGTTTGTCCCCTCCCAAAGACATCCTCCTAGGGTTTGCTTGGAAATTGGCAGAATTTATAGAAATATTTGAAAGAGGTAATATCAGAATAACACTATGTCTTCCTATGCATTCATTTGTCCTAGCTTGAAATTCATGCTGGTTCTCTGTGAATAACAATAAATATCACAGAAACATACATGTCTTTGTTATATTTATGCCTAGGAACTTTAAAGGTATTGAATAGTATCATTTTTTTCTATTTCATTTTCTATTTTGCTACTGCTCTTGTATAGAAGGACTACTGGTTGGTCTTATATCTTTCTACCTTGATGAATTGTGTAATTAGTTTTAATCAGTAGCTTTTTATTATCTCAGATTTTGTGTGTAGATTAACAAGTCCATCAATTATGTCAGCTGTTCTCTCTACCTTCCCAACTCAGTTTCTTGCCTTATTGCTTTGACTAACACCTCTAGTGCAATATTAAATAGTAGGACTTATTGCATTCAAAGGGCAAATGACAAGAACAACAACAACAAAAAATGGACAGTTGGATTTTTTCAAGGTTTATGGGATAGAACATAATTAAGGAATTAAAGATTACATTTGAAACTATTAACTGTGGTAATCCAGCTGGACAATGGTGATAATGGGAATGATGACAGCCAGTGTTTACTGAGTATTACTACATATCATAAATTGCACTAAATATTTTATGTTTGTATCATATCCAATTCTTAGGAAAACCATCTGAGAACGGTAATTGGTATTATCACTATCTTTGGAATGAGAAAATGAGTCCTAGTGAAGTTTAGTGACAGGCTCATGGCCATACAACTAAGGATTGATGAATGCAGGACACAAATCCAGCCTATCTCCCTGAGAACCCTCAACATTAGACATTAGCTAATTTCTTTAGCTCTGTGTAGAACAGAAATAGAAGGGATGAACTTTAACTCTAGCATAAATCATTTTAAGCTCATGTTCACTTCTTTCTCAAATGTATCTCTGATTATTTTCTCGGGAGGTTTTTAAAAACAAGGTAAATAATCATGTTTCTTAGGTTCCACTTAAACAATTATTGAACACTACATGATAACCATGATGAGAAACTGAAAGATAACTAAAATATCTTTAAAGAGATTTCAGTGTACTGGGGCACCTGGGTGGCTCAGTCAGTTAAGTGTCCAACTTCGAGTCAGGTCATGATCTCACTGTTCGTGGGTTCAAGCCCTGCGTCAGGCTCTGTGGTGACAGCTCAGAGCCTGGAGCCTGCTTCAGATTCTGTATTTCCCTCTCTCTCTGACCCTCCCCTACTCTCTCTCTCTCAGAAATAAATAAAACATTTTTAAAAAAAGAGAGAGATTCCAGTGTACTAAAGGAGACAAATAAGGATATGGCCAACTATAACTTAAGGCAGAATAAAAGAAATGTTATAAGTAAAAATATAAACAAAATGCTACTTGGGATAAAAACCAAAGGACAGATTAGATTACCTTTTGTGAGACCCTTTCCAGCTGGTATTTCTTCAAGTCAGTCTTTATTTTTCAGCTTTTTGACTCTGTACTCACCAATAAAAGAAATAAAATAATAGAGATAGGTGAAATTCTATGGAGGCTTGCCCATGCACACGAGTATTTTAATGAACAGAATGGAGAAAAAAAAAAAACAGTATACCAACCCACTAAGTAAAAATGTTATAAAATATACGATTGCCACTTCAAAAGCCAAAATATACCAATTTAAATTTTAAAAGTTCAGCACTATTACAGATATATTTAATCTCTGAATCCTAGTCCCACTGTACAGAGGGAGCTTGATGTTACAAGTGGACGTGGGTGGTTCTAAGATTCATTTGCATAATTGTTAGTAATGCAGAACAGGGTACAGGCATCAACTGGGAAATACTCTTTTTTTTTTTAATCCTGAATTTGCACAAGCAAATCTTGATAAACTTCTTCTAAATACATAATATGTCATAAAAAGAAAGAAAATGCCACCAAATGTGTGGACTAAATGAGAGAATCCATCAGTAATGTGTTTAGGAAAAGCACAAGGCACCAAGGCACTGACATTGTATAAAGTTTTTAAGAGACCAGGTTTTAAATGCTCATAAATGTAGATACTTTTACTTGCCTTGTCTTTAACTTTCAGATATTCAGTTTTCTAAAAATTATTACTTTTCTAATTTACTATTGGTAATTTTGGAGTAATTACTATTATTCATTTCTTCTCTCCTTATAAGTAGACTTCACAACATTCTAGGGATGGTTTGACTAATTTCCCTGAATTATGTTTTGATGATTGTTAGATATTTTTCTGAAAAATGGAGGGGAGTTTGACAATAGTGTATGCATAATATAGTAACTTTATGGTCTTTAGTGTTGGGAGCCACTTTTATCTTTTCATGTAGGAAAAATAGATCTATATTTTATTTTCAACTTGATTTAGATAGAGTTTTAATGTGACTAACAAGTTATGACTCATGCAGTTCTTGGTCTGTAATTAATCACAGGCCTAAGATCCGTCAAAAGCCCACTCGCTGTGAGATTTCCAGCACTTGAGTCTTAGACTCCCTAGTCTTCCTTCTCTACCCTTAAGGTATACCAGGTAATCATTGTCTGATTAGAGCTGCTGAAAATAAGAACAGCATCTATGCTGTGGCCACTTTTTGAAATGTTAAACAAGATGATTTTTCCTCTGATAATGTTTTCCTCTATTTACTTACACTACCATTCCTTCTAGAACAGTTGACACTTCCTGTACTCAAATGAACAATCTGTTTTTTCTGGGTGTACCGTTGTCATAAAACAAAGTGTGAAATTGTAATGTGAAAAATCCTGATCAAGACTTCTTCTCCTGCTGAGCTCATGCTCTAAAAAAAAATCCCTGAAGCAAGGGTGCCTGGATGGCTCAGTCAGTTAAGCATCTGACTCTTGGTTTTGGCTCAGGTCATGATCTCATGGGTTTGTGAGATGGAGCCGTGGATCAGGCTCTGCACTGACAGCACAGAGCCTCCTTGAGATTCTCTCTCCTCTTCTTTCTGTCCCCCCCTCCCCCCGCTTGTGTTCTCTCTCTCACTCTCTAAATAAATACATAAATATTTTAAAAATCCCTGGAGCACCCATTGCTGGATTTTATAGATCCTCTTGAAAATTCAGAGCCAAAATCTTTTAAAGGATTTAGGAAAAGAAAGAAGAAAAAAGAGGGAAGAATTCAATATGAAACAAACACATTTAGGATGGAGCTGACTCAAGAAAAAATGAGTCATCAGAATAGATCATTTGAAGGCAAGGGGGAGAGATAACATCAAAAAGTGAGCATTGTGTATGCAGAGGCCAGGGGTACAAGACAACTGAACAGAAAAGTTCCCATTGCTACCTGCAGGAAAATCTCATGCTGCAACTCATCATATAGTAGGTAATGAGTGAGAATAAGAGGAGATTAGGCAGCTGCCTGGGCTGCCACAGAAAATAATGAAGTAGAGAGAACAAAGAATATAAGAGGCAAAAACCTACAATAAGGCAGATTAAAATGAGCGGGAGGTAGATGGGGGGACTTCAAATGTCAAGTACATGTGAGGCTGAATAAAATGCAAGCTGCTGTAGAAAGGATGCCATTAATAAAATAAAATGCAACTGTATGTTACATAGCCATTACTACTGTCATAGCTTGATACATTTTAAGAATTCATAACTTTAAGGGCATATACAATATGTCTTCTTCATTTTCTTAGAATTTATATGATAAGATAAATCTCTGCCACATCAAGTACGTATTCAAAGATAGGACTCAGTTAAAAATTCTGATACATTGAAAATAATGAAGATTTGAATTCTTTCAGAAAAATGTTTCATGTTATGATTATTTAGAAAGGTTTAATGTTCCTGTCTGAAGATGCTCTTTGATACTGGATATAATCTAGAGCCTATAACTAGGTTCATTCTTAGAGATATTTCCCCTCTTTCCTTTACATATATTTAAGTGAATCTCTGAAACTGTGTGTAATGTTCAGTCTATTGCAACAAGCAACATTAAAACAATTCACCAGAAAGAGATTATTTACATTTTTAAAAATTAAGTAGTGGCTAGTTTATCATAATAATTATCACACTCTTCTCTTGCCACATACATGTCATTTCTCTCAGCCTCAGTCTCATTTTTATAATGAAATCAATAATGGCAAACTCAGAGTAATTGTGAAAATTAATATGAGACAATAAATATAAAGCATTTATCAGAACAGCTGGCCATTTGGTAACTAGAAATGATTCAACAAATGTAAGCTTTTATTATTTTTAATTGTCAGTATGTTAAAGTTCAGAGACCATTTCATTTTGACTACCCTTCTATATACAACAACTAATTCAGCATACCAGGGCATGGTAAGTAATAGAAACTGAATATTTCTTGGATAAATATTTTTTATTATTTCTTAAATTAGTATATATTAAGAAACAGTTCCTGCCCCCAGGATGAACACAATCAACTGGGACAAATAGAAAATAACTGACAATTACAAAAGAATATATACTATCAAATGGGTAATTCAGAATACTGAAAGAAGGACTTACCTTTTTTTTTTTTTTAAGTTTATTTATTCCGGGGGCTGAGGGGAGAACCAGAGAAAGAATGAGGGAAAGAACCCGAAGCAGTTCTGGCAGTGCAGAGCCCAACACAGGGTTCAGTCTCGTGAACCGTGAGACCATGACCCAAGCTGAAATCAGGAGTCAGATGCCCAACCGACTAAGCCACCCAGGCACCCCAAGGACTTACCTTTCCAACTATATGATGGGACAGATACCCTGAAAATTCCTCTTAAAATATCACCTAAAAAATGCATAGCTGACCTGACAGGAAAGTAAAGGATTTATTGAAAGGCCCAAATCATGAATCCAAATACAAGGCAGTCAGCATCTATCCTGTGCTCCTGTCCATGCCTAGTGGCCTAGGGTTTAGATCACACATACACCGGAGAAAGGAAGAAAACCCTAGGGGGACTATAGAAGTGTCTTAAATAAATCAAAAACTGTTTAAGAGTAACTACCACAAGGAAATATAAAATAGAGTAGGAAAACCACTCTTAAAAGCTAGAGACTAAGACTTTCCTTAATTAAGACAATTTCCTTAATTGTCTCAGCATGAGCTCTTACTAGAGGGAGGAAAAAAGTCTCCACTGAGAACCACAAACCAGCTCTTACGTAAAGTGTAAACTTGAATTTATATGACTTGCATGTTCTCCCAAAATCTAAGTTTATACCTGACGATAAGTAAGAGAAAATCCTCTCTAAAGGAATACCCCTTAACCCAAGACTTCAAGAATTCTTACATTATGTACCTATGAGCTAACATGAGTGAGGGTCAGCAAAACAAACAAATGCCAGGATCAGACCCTCAAAGATTGTACATACTGTATTTTTGCCATTTCAGATTATAAAATAGACATGTTAAATCTATTTCAAGAAATAAAGAGGGTCCCTCAAATATGACTAAGGAACAAAGGAGCATTAGAGATAACCAGGCACCATAGCTGAAAAGAGGATGAACAAAATTTCTAGATATATAGTATGTGTGTGTGTGTGTGTGTGTGTTACAAAAGTTAGATAGCATTAGAGACATAGCTTAAGAGGGAATTAGTGAAGTAGAATATAAATGTGAAGAAATTACCCAGAATGCAATATAAAGAAGAAAAACATGAAAATTTTTGAAAGAGGTACATTTCATCAGAATTCAGGGGCACTTGGGTGGCTCAGTCAGTTGAGCGTCCAACTTTGGCTCAGGTCATAATCTCACAGTCCATGGGCTAAAGGCCGAGGTTGGGCTGCTAACAGCTCAGAGCCTGGAGCCTACTGCAGATTCTGTGTCTCCCTCTCTCTCTGTCCCTCCTCAACTCGTGCTCTGTCTCTCTCTTTCAAAAATAAATAAACATTTTTTTAAAAATTTTTAAAAAAGAATCCATAAAGAATAAAGAATATGGGGAAGAGATAATATTCCAGAACATGATTGTTGAGAAATTTGTAGAATTGAAGAAAATTGCCAATTATCAGATTCAAGCAGCCAAATTTATCTTAAGTGGATTAATGCAAAGAAGTCCATGCACATCACATACAAACAGTAGAACATAAAAGATTCTTACAAGAAGTCAGAGAGAAAAGGAAATAATCTAAGAAAGAATGGCAGTTAGATTACAACTTATTTCTGAAAAGCAGCAATGGAATGAAGAAGATAGTGGAATGATTTTAAAGTTCCAAGAGACAAATACTAGCAAGTATAGTGGTATGTGTTTCAAGAACAAAGACAAAACACTTATTTTTAGTCATTAAAAAATAAATACAGAAACCTAAAGCTAAATAATTTATTACCAATAACCCTCACATGTATGTTTTCTAAAATATGTATTTAAATTAAAAAAATCAAATTTTCCCGAGGGCTCCTGAGTGGCTCATTTGGTTAAGCATCTAACTTCAGTTCAGGTCATGATCTCGAGGTGTGAGTTTGAGCCCTGTGTCGGGCTCTGTACTGACAGCTCAGAGCCTGGAGTCTGCTTCAGATTCTTCTCCCACTCTCCCTACTCCTCCCCTGGTTCACACTCTGTCTCTTTCTTTTTCAAAACTAAACACTAAAAAATTTTTTTGAAAAATCATATTCTCCCAGAAAGCATATCTTGTCTGAAAGATACGAAAGAACAGTGAACATAATTATGTAAATATAAGCAAATAAATTTTATCAGCTTCTTGTTTTTCTATAATGGTGTCTTCTATATCACTTATTCTCCTTTCTGCCTCTTCAATCCATGCATTGGAGACCTCTGATTTATTATGTATCTCATTTATCGCATTTTTTTAATTCTTCATGCCTATTTTTATTTTCCATTCTGTCTGTAGCCATAGTTTCTTTGATGTCCCCTATGTTTTTTTTCAAGCCCAGCTATTAATTTTACCATTATTATTCTAAAATCTTGTTCAGTTATGCTGCTGATATCTGTTTTGAGCAGTTCATTCACTGTCATTTCTTCTTGGAGTTTCTTTGGAGGAGAGCTCTTTCGTTTCGTCATTTTAGTTAGCTTTCTGGCTCTTGTTGGTTTTAGAGACCTGTTAATGCTCTCTGTATCTATGAGCGCTGCTATATCCAAGAAGACTCTTTGACTGTCCAGGGCCTATCCTTTCAGAGACTGTTTTTTGAATGGTATCTCTTGGTCTCTCTTGTTGGGACCTTGGTTATTTTATTTTCCTATTCGTAGTGATATTTGGGACTCTCCACCTTGTGTACTCTGGCTTGTTTCTTGAGGTAGCCGTTAGAAGGCTTTCTCAGTGGATTCTGCGTCCTTTTTCTCCCAATCTCTCAGGTTTTGTAAGGTTTCCAATGGCCTCAGATCTTTTCCGTGTGATGTATGGGCGCGAGTGCAAGTACGGAGCTCCTTACTTCTCCACCATCTTGCCCCCTCTCCTCCTAAGCAAATAAATTTTAAAAACTAATTGTCATAGAGTTAAAAAAAAAAACTACTGAGAAACAATAGCAAAGAAATTTTAAGGAGATTATCAGAATAAAAGTATTCTAAGATAAAAGAAAAATTTTCCTCAAAGGAAAATCTGAGATGCAAGAAAGAATGGTGGGCAAAGAAAAGAGTAAATTCATAGATAAATCTAAACACTGACAGTAAGTAATTAAAGATAGTATTTAATTTGCATAATAAAAAAGCAATTAAAAACCTAGGTAAGAGCATACTAGTTGTTGGTGGTGGTAGTAATCAGGGTTAAAGTGTTCAAAGCCCTTATATTATTCAAAAGAAGAGTAAATACATTGATTAAATTTAAATTTTAAGTTAACTGTGCATATCGGAAATGAGAGTAATCACTAAAATACCAGGATTTAAGAGTATAATTCCAAAACTAGTAAACAAGACTAAGATAACAAACATAGTTCAATTAATTCAAAAAGCTAAAAGGAAAAAAAATTAGAAAATGCATAATTATACAGCTAACCTAATAAGTGAAAATAAACTACTCTAATTAAAGCACCAAGCTTGACGACAGATTTTGTGACTATATTATGATTATAAGAAGCCCGCTTAAAAAATAACAACACAATAATATTAAAAGTAAAATCATGAGAAAATACATACCAAGAAAACTAAAGAGGAGGAAGTTGGTATAACTGCATTAAAAGCAGAAAAATCGATTTTAAAACAAAAAACATGAGAGATAAAGAGGACTACTACATAAAACACGAAAAACTGGTGGAACTACAAGAAGGAATTGTCAGATCCAGTGTGCTAAGAAGTAGAGGCTAACATTGCATCCCGGACAATTCAGGGTAGGCTTGGGAGAAGGAAGATGATACTTGTGCTGAGACTCAAAGAATCCCAGGTGTTGGCGAGATAAATAGTCTAGAACTGCTAAAGGAAAACAGGTACACAGACACAGAACACAACACTTCTGGAAAACTGCAAATATTTTGATATGACTCGGTGCACAGAGGGCAAGCAATAATGAGGAAAAAAATGAAGAACTACAAGTAGGAGTTTTAGACATTTTTTAGAAGTGGAGAGTCAGTGAAGACTGTTAAGCAGATGAGAGTCATGATCAATATTTGACTTGAGATCAGTAATTCTGGTGGTGTTGAGCATAGTGATTTAGATGGGGTACAGACCATGTGAGGAACGATGTATCTGGTCTAGGATCTGGGGATGATGCAGCAGTGACAGCAACTCCAAAACCAGATGAGTCAGTCCACATTTTGTGGGTCTTACTTCCCTAGGGCCCAGATGATGAGTTTCCTGCTTCACCTAACCTTGATGAATATCCATCATTTGACCATATGTAGAGACATCCTACTTTCCTGCTATGTTGCATTCCTGGATAGTCCTTCATTCATTCATCTATTTATTCATTTATTCATTCAGTATTTATTGAGCAAATTACTACTGCAAGGTACTCTTTTGTAGGCACTGAGGATACAGCAGCAGGCAAAAGGGAAAAAAAATCTCTGCCTTCATGGAGCACATATTCTGACTCTCTGTGTGTATGTGTGGGAAGATAGAATAAACATAATATAAAATAAATTTTAAAGAATGTTAGAAAGTGACAAGTATTATGGAAAAATAAAAGAGAAGAGGGAGATAGTACTTGAGCAAACAAGGGATTACAATTTTAAGTAAATGGTCACAGGGAGACCTTGCAAAAAAGGAAATACCTAAACTAAGACTTGAAAGTGGGGAGGAAATAGGCTGTGGAAACATCTGAAGGGAGTGTTCCAGGCAGAAGCAGGGTCCCTTTAAAATTTGTCATACCTATTGACTCAAATGAGTTAAAGCAATTATTCTGATGCTTGAAATTTTACCTTTGATGCTTCCTAGGAAACATACCTTACACACATTCCTACCTCTCCCATGGGATCAGAATATTACATTTAAAGAGGAAGTGATTTAGAAAAGTCATGGAATACACAGAATTATCCAGTGCCTTGAAGTTTTTACTTTTCTTTTCTGACATTCAACCCAACAGCTCTCAGTGTTACCTCTGCAGTAATTTGGCTTTTGTATAGCAACTTGAATGGTATTGAGCTTTGATAGATGGTCGTCATAATATCTTTGTTAGAAATGATATACAAATTGTTCCAGAAGATTATGCCTCGTTTTTATTCTGAAACCAAGAAGGACTATAAAAACAAATTTCCTTGTAAATCAAATATTAAGATATGGTGAAAATGAATTTCCCTCCAGCTCTGTCTTGGTTGAAATTCTTTGGGATAAGGTTGATTATTTTTATGATTTCTCATGGAGACTGTCAGCGCTGTTTGATTAGGTGAAAACTAGCATAAGGAGATTGTATAAAGAATATTATTCATAAAAAATCATTTCTTTTCGAGGCTAAGGAAGAAAATTTCTTACATAGAGGGAAATTCAAGCATTTAACATTGGTTGTCTTGTTTTGATTATCAAAAATAACATTTTTATTTTTATTTATTTTTTTAATATAATTTATTGTCAGGTTGGCTAACATACTGTGTATACAGTGTACTCTTGGTTTTGGGGTAGATTCCTGTGGTTCATCACTTACATACAACGCCCCGCGCTCATCCCAGCAAGTGCCCTCCTCAATGCCCGTCACCCATTTTCCCCTCCCCCCCACCTACCTCCATCAACCCTCAGTTTGTTCTCTGTATTTAAGAGTCTCTTATGGTTTGCCTCCCTCCCTCTCTGTAAAAAATAGCATTTTTAATTTGATATGATAACTTCAGAGGAGCAATTAATCTCAGAGAGAGTAAATAACATGGTCACACAACTATCATGTAGTCAGACAAGGATTTTAATTAGATCCTCCCCGGGAAACTAAAACCCAAACGCTAAAGTAATTAGACAAACACTCTTAGATATCAGTGGTTTTCCTTCTTAATGAAGGACATGCAGTGGTTGGCACATGAGGAAGCCCAGGAGAACACACACACACACACACAGACCTCAGATCCATACATTCTGGTACATGTTCAAGGTAGGGTCTGGAGTTTGTATTTTTGAAAACCTCCACAGTGATGCAGATGCTCATTCCTGGTTGAGAACCTCCACACTGTGCTACTTTAATTTCAGCTGAGGTGTGAAATGACAAGATTACTGGCCATACATGTAAAGAACATTTCAGAAGCATGCCACTGACAGCGTGATTTTTTTTTCAGAGGGGGGGGTGTGGGGTGGGGCAGGACCTTTTGAAGAGGAAAAAAAAAAAAACTACATGCAGTTGTAAGGGATTCTTTGAGAGAATACAGCACCAAAGAGAATCAGAGTTCGGAGGAACATTAACTAACACTTTTAATTATTCATTACCATGTACAGTATAATGCAGTCAATTTACCTGTTATTCAACTACTGATGATATATTTATATATATATAAACTGATGATATATTTATATATATATAAACTTTTTAAAGAATGGACAAAGGACTTTAGAGGCTTTTTTCTTACATTCAAAATATTCTATATTAATTCTCAAAGGATTTATAAAGGGTTGCAACTTAGAAAGTGGTTTTGTCCACTGCAGAGAATATAATTATTTACTAGAAAATTTTGTGAGACCTTACTAGGTAAACTGGACAAATTCTAAACCCCAAGAAGTTGGATATTGCAGAAAATTTTCTTTTATTCTAAAACAATGTGCTTCAGTCACAAAACTTAATGTTATCAATATAAATATGACTTGAGTTCCAAAAGTTCATTTCTTAGTGACTCTGTTAAATTATAATGAGATTATTTGTAAGTTGCAATAAAATGACCAGTAAGAGCTTGTAAAGGAGGTCACATTGTAATTGAAATGTTATATAATTGCCCTGAAAAATAGTAGGAAATAATAGTTCTATAATTACAGTAGTCAAATCAAGTATTTAAATTGATTGCTATAGTGGGTATAAATTCATCATTGGAAATGTCATAAAGAAAGCAGTTTTGATCTTTGTGTGTGTACTGTGCCCTAAAGGCATCCTCTATAAATGTTTACTCAATAAAATGTATTGACAGTGATCTCCGTTATGTTAGAGGAAGATTATGGAAGAAAATCACAAATGCCCACATGTTTTAAAAACATTTTAGAGTAGTGGTTTTCAAATATCCGTTAATAAGCAACTAAGGAGCCTGTTTGAAATACAGATTTAGGCTCAAATTGCAGAAATTCATATTCAGGAGGTCAGAAATCTAGGAGTCTATATTTTTAACAAATACAAAGTAAGAGGCTGTAAAAGTTTGTCCATAACTGTGTTGCTTTTCACCTGTTATTGTCCTGGTATAATTTTTAGTAGTGCCCACTTCTATTCTCACTGTAGTCATTTGAATGATAAATTATGGTCAGTTGAAATTTAGAGTGCCAGATATTTCCAGAAGTTTCCCAAGTGTTAAAAAGTAATGCTTCTAGAATTTTTAGACACCTCCCATCACCAGAGTCACTGGTGCCTTCAACTGTGTGATGGTCACTGAGCCATCTCTCAAAAATTCACAAAAAACTCAAGTACTGTAGAAATGACTCCAAAAGAAGTCTCCTATGGTGTTCTCTTGCTGGGAAATCCTCAGAAGCCTTTTTTTTCCTAGTAAATTTTTGACTTCTACATTCTGATATTATAGTCATTCTAAGCAAAATGGAAAACAAGAATAAAAGACTAAACATAAATATGTAGAAAACAGAGCATATTTGGGTGATGGTGAGAAGAACAAAATATTCCAAGAGTAGAAGAGGGTGCAATTGTGTAGATTCTACAAAATAATGGGGAATTTCCCTCTACTGTGGTGAGAATCATTGAAGACATTTTTATAAGAAAATGAGGACCAATCAGCTAAAACTGTTCCTTTTGTCTTTGTTAACTGAGAGAGGACATATTAAGATACTTGGTAAACAATAAAGGCTATGAACCATTCTTAGGGTTATTGGGGGTTCAACTAAAGTAGAAAATAAAGAAAGTAAAGAAAAAAAGAGGAAGTAAAAATGGTTGAGAGCAAGCGAGGACTACGTCAGGACATCCTGGCAGGGTGAGGAAGTAGAGAACCAAAGCCTAAACTTCATGGCTTTATTGATGGGATGGATGGAGGGGCATGGAGGGGAATTTCTGAGACTAATTTTAAGATTAAATGAACTTCCTAGGAAATATTTTTACCTGATAACTGACAATGCCTTTATAAAGGCATTTTCTGTCTATACGATCGAAAACCCTCTTTCCTGTCTTTCCTGTCTATACGATCGAAAACCCTCTCTCCTGTCCGTACTACCAGTATAGAGCAAGGAATATTTTCCTTGAATATTTTATCATCAGTGATAAATATAAAAGTACAAACAATTTGCTATTTAGCCTAACATATGTGAAAAGTATTTTTTGTTTATTATTGAGTAATAAAGGACACATGAGGAAAAATGTCAGTCTACTTATGTTTATATTATGAAGCAAAGAGGCTTGTGTCCACCTAAATTTTAACAAAGGCATTTTTCGTGATATTAGACATTATTCTCTAAAGTCATTTTTTTTGCTGTCTACAAGTAACTCATTTTATTATTATTTTTTTTTTTACAAATAGTTTATTGTCAAATTAGTTTCCACGTAACACCCAGTGCTCATCCCCACAAGTGTCCTCCTCCATGCCCATCCCTCCTCCCCCCCACATCCATCAGTCCTCAGTTTTTGTCAGCATTCAAGAGTCTCTCATGGTTTGCCTCTCTCCCTTTCCCCCCACCATTTTCGCCCTTCTTCTCCCCCTTGTTCCTCCATCAAGTTCCTCCTAATCCTCCTATACGTGCAAACATATGATATTTGTCCTTCTCTGCCTGACTTATTTTGCTCAGCATAACACCCTCAAGGTCCGTCCATGTTGCTACACATGGCCAGATTTCATTGTTTCTCATTGCCATGTAGTATTCCATGGTATAGATAAACCACATCTTCTTGACCCATTCATCTGTTGATGGACACTTAGGCTCTTTCCATGGTTTGGCTATTGTGGAGAGTGCTGCTATGAACATTGGGGTCCATGTGCTCCTATGCCTCAGCATTTCTGTATCCCTTGGGTAAATTCCTAGCAGTGCTATTGCTGGGTCATAGGGGAGTTCTATTGTTAGTTTCCTTAGGAACCTCCACACTGTTTTCAGAGGGGCTGTACCAGTTTACATTCCCACCAACAGTGTAGGAGGGTGCCCGTTTCTCCGCATCCTCGCCAGCATCTAGAGTTCTCTGATTGGCTCATTTTAGCCACTCTGACTGGCGTGAGGTGGTATCTCAGTGTGGTTTTGATTTGTATTTCCCTGATGAGGAGGGATGCTGAGCATCGTTTCATGTGTCTGTTGGCCATCTGGATATCCTCTTTGGGGAAGTGTCTGTTCATATCTTCTGCCCATTTCTTCACTGGATTGTTTGTTTTTTGGGTGTGGAGTTTGGTGAGTTCCTTATAGATTCTGGATATTAACCCTCTATCTGATATGTCATTTGTAACTATCTTTTCCCATTCCGTTGGTTGCCTATTAGTTTCGTTGGTTGTTTCTTTTGCTGTTCAGAAGCTTTTAATCTTGATGAGGTCCCAATCGTTTATTTTTGCTCTTGATTCCCTTGCTTTTGGGGATGTGTCAAGTAAGAAGTTGCTCCTGTTGAGGTCAAGGAGGTTGTTTACTACTTTGTCCTCTAGGGTGTTGATGGTTTCCTGTCTCAGATTCAGGTCCTTTATCCATTTTGAGTTTCTTTTTGTGTATGGTGTGAGAAAATGATCTAGTTTCATTCGTCTGCATGTTGCTGCCCAGTTCTCCCAACACCATCTGTTAAAGAGGCTGTCTTTTTTCCATTGGATATTCTTTCCTGCTTTGTCAAAGATTAGTTGGCTGTAAACTTTTGGGTCCAGCTCTGAGTTCTCAATTCTATTCCATTGGTCTATGTGTCTGTTTTTTGCCAATACCATACTGTCTTGATGATGACAGCTTTGTAGTAGAGGCTAAAGTTTGGGATGGTGATCCCTCCGTTTTGGTTTTATTTTTCAGGATTACTTTTTTTTTTTAATGTTTTATTTATTTCTAAGAGAGAGAGAGAGAGCGTGAGTAGGGGAGGGTCAGAGAGAGAGAGTCACAGACTGAAACAGGCTCCAGGCTCTGAGCTGACAGTCAGCACAGAGCCCGACGCGGGGCTCGAACCCACGAATCGCAAGATCATGACCTGAGCGAAAGTCGGACTCTTAACCGACTAAGCCAACCAGGCGCCCCATTTATTGGGAGATTTTTGATAACTGATTCCATTTCTCACTAGATATGGGTCTGTTCAGATTTTCTCTATCTTCCCGTGTGAATTGTGGTAGTGGGTGTGTGTTTAGGAATTTTTCCATTTCTTCCGTGTTCTCCAATTTGTTGACATATAATTTTTCATCATATTCCCTGATCATTGCTTGCTTTTATGAGGGGTTGGTTGTAATAAGTCCATTTTCATTCTTAATTTTGTCTGTTTGGGTGCTCTCTCTTTTCTTTTTGATAAGTTTGGCTAGGGCTTGTCAATTTTCTTTATTTTTTCAAAAAAGCAACTCTTGATTTCATTGATGTGTTCAATTGTTTCTTTGGTCTCTATGTTGTTTATTTCTGCTCTAATTTTTACTATTTCTCTTCTTTTACTGGGTTTAGGGCGTTCTTGTTGCTCTGCCTCTAGTTCCTTTAGGTGAGCTGTTAGATTTTGGACTTGCGCTTTTTCTGATCTCTTGAAATAGGCCTGGAGAGCAATGTACTTTCCTCTTGAGGACTCCCTTTGCCGCATCCCATAGATTTTGAATTGTTGTGTTTTCATTTTCATTTGTTTCCATATATTTTTTAATTTCATCTCTAATTGCCTGATTGGCCCATTCATTCTTTAGTAGGATGTTCTTTAACCTCCATGTTTTTGGAAGGTTTTCCAGGCTTCTTCCTGTAATTGATTTCAAGTTTCAAAGCATTGTGATCTGACAGTGTGCATGGTATGATCTCTATTCTTTTATATTTATTGAGGGTTGCTTTATGTCCCAGTATGTGATCTATCTTGGAGAATGTGCCATGCGCACTTGAGAAGAAAGTAAATTCCCTGGCCTCAGGATGTAAAGTTCTAAATATATCCATCAGATCCATCTGGTCCAATGTGTCTTTCAAGTCCATCATTTCTTCAGTGATTTTCTGTCTGGTTAACCTATCCATTGCTGTAAGCGGAGTATTAAAGTCCCCTGCACATTCTTATCTATAAGCTTGTTTCTGTTTGTGATTAATTGTTTTAGATGTTTAGGTGCTCCCATATTCAGTGCGTAGACATTTATGATTGTTAGTTCTTCCTGATGGATGGACCCTGTAATTATTATGTAGTGCCCTTCTTCATCTCTTGTGATTGTCTTTAATTTAAAGTCCAGTTTGTCTGATATAAGTATAGCTACTCCCTGGCTTTCTTTTGATTTCCAGTAGCATGATATGTATTTCTCCATCCCCTTACTTTTAATCTTAAGGTATCTTCCAGTCTAAAATGAGTTTCTTGTAGACAGCATATAGATGGATTTTGTTTTTTTATCCAGTCTGCTACCTATGTCTTTTGATTGGAGCATTCAGCCCATTTACATTCAGTGTTATTATTGAAATATGTGGGTTTAGAGTCTTTATATCTTTTGTGGGGTTCATGTTTGTGGTGGTGTCTCTGGTATCTTTGTTCCTTGCAACCTTTCCTTCAGAGCATCCCCCTCAGGATTTCTTGTAGGGCTGGCTTCGTGTTGACAAATTCTTTCAATTTCTGTGTATTTGGAAAGGTTTTTATCTCTCCTTCTATTTTGAATGACAGGCTTTCTGGATAGAGGATTCTTGGCTGCATATTTTTACTGTTCATCACATTGAAGATCTCCTGCCATTCCTTTCGGGCCTGCTACGTTTCAGTAGATAGGTCTGTCACCACTCTGATAGATTCCCTTTTTTATTTTAGGGCCCTTTTCTCCCTAGCTGCTTTCAAAATTCTCTCTTTGTCCTTGTATTTTGCCATTTTTACTATGATATGTCGTGCAGAAGATCGATGCAAGTTACGTCTGAGGGGAGTCCTCTGAGCCTCTTGTATTTCCTCATTTACTTCCTTCCCCAGGTCAGGGAAGTTCTCTGCTATAATTTGTTCCAGGACTCCTTCAGCACCTTTCCCTCTCTCTTCCTCTTCTGGGATTCCTGTGATACGGATATTGTTGCGTTTGACTGTATCGCTGAGCTCTCGAATTCTTGTCTCCTGTTCCTGGATCAGTTTGTCTCTTTTTGTGTCAGCTTCTTGTTTTTCTATAATGGTGTCTTCTAAATCACTTCTCCTTTCTGCCTCTTCAATCCGTGCATTGGAGTCCTCTAATTTATTATGTATCTCATGTATTGCATTTTTTAATTCTTCATGCCTATTTTTATTTTCCATTCTGTCTGTAGCCATAGTTTCTTAAAGCCCAGCTATTAATTTTACCATTATTATTTTAAAATCTTGTTCAGTTATGCTGCTGATATCTGTTTTGAGCAGTTCATTAGCTGTCATTTCTTCTTGGAGTTTCTTTGGAGGAGAGCTCTTTCATTTCGTCATTTTAGTTAGCGTTCCGGCTCTTGTTGGTTTTAAAGACCTGTTATGCTCTCTGTATCTCTGAGCGCTGCTATATCCAAGAAGACTCTTTGACTTTCCAGGGCCTATCCTTTCAGAGAGTGTTTTTTGAATGGTATCTCTTGGTCTCTCTTGTTGGGACCTTGGTTATTTTATTTTTCTATTCATAGTGATATTTGGGACTCTCCACCTTGTGTACTCTGGCTTGTTTCTTGAGGTAGCCGTTAGAAGGCTTTCTCAGTGGATTCTGCGTCCTTTTTCTCCCAATCTCTCAGGTTTTGTAAGGTTTCCAATGGCCTCAGATCTTTTCCGTGTGATGTATGGGCGCGAGTGCAAGTACGGAGCTCCTTATTTCTCCACCATCTTGCCCCTCCTCCTAAAGTCATTTTAAATAGCCGTATACTATTCCAACTTGTACCATAATTTCTTTTTTCTAGTAAATTTTTGACTTCACATTCTGGCATTACAGTCATTCTAAACAGAATGGAAAACAAGAATAAAAGACCAAACATAAATATGGAAAAAAGCAGAGCATATTTGGGTAATGGTGCATTCTCAGCAACCATCATTGTTCCTTGAGACACGTAAGATTCTTTTTCTTAGTAAGTTCACTTGTTGGGATGAGCACTGGGTGTTGTATATAAGCGATGAACCACGGGAATCTACCCCCAAAACGAAGAGCACACTGTACAGACTTTATGTTAACCAATTTGATAATAAATAAATTTAAAATAAATAAATAAATAATAAAATTATCTTCCAAATTAAAAAAAAAAAGATTACGTTTCTTGGGGGTGACTGGGTGGCTCAGCTGGTTAGCATCTGCCTCTTGATTTTGTCTCACATCATGATCTCATGCTTCATGGGACTGAGCCCCACACCTGGCTCTGTGCTAACACGTGGAACCTGCTTGGGATTCTCTCTCTCCCTCTGTATTTGTCCCTCCCCAGCTCGTGCTCTCATCCTCTTGCTCTCTTTCTCTCTCCCAAAATATGTACAGTTAAAAAAATTTTTTTTAATTCTTTTTCTTGTACATATAATACTGAAATGAATCTTGCTGTGCATGTTTTTCCCTATCTCCTATTATTTGCTGAGGATACATTCTTAACAGTAAAATTACTGGATCAAGCAGTATGAGTATTTTTAAGACATATGATACATATTTCCAAATTACTTTGAAAATAGAGTTGTACTCTTTATATATATTCTGTAGTATGTTAAATTATTTATCAAGTTTTATTATTTTGATAATAAATTATATTTATTTTTCTTAATTTACATTGCTTTGATTACTAATTGAGTCAAACCTATTTATCCATAAATTTTCCTTTGTTGTAAGTTTTCTACTTGTATTATTTACTGCTTGTTTACTAATTGTGATCATAACGTTTTTCTTAAAGATTCTGAGTAATTTTATAGTCTATGGCTGCCATCACTTTGTTGACCATACCATATTTTTCCAACCAGATTGTAATCTACCTTACAAAGATTTCGATGTATTCTTTTTGATCACATAGGCATTTGAAATTTTTTTACTTTTACTGTTAATTTGTACATGCTCTTAACAGTACACCCTTATATTGATTTTCTATAATTAAGCATTTATCCTTTTATTTAGAATAAGCTTATTTGGGGATTTATTATTTACATCTATCCCCAATATATATGGAACCTCTTTTTGTTGGTGAATGGTGTGAAAGACTTTTTTCATAAATATCTAGACACTTGTCTTACAAAAGTTGACTCATCCTTTCCTTTTCCACTATGACATTTCTTTCATTATAAGTAAAATGAACTTTGTGTGTATTTCATTCTAGACTCTCTTTTACTTCTTTGGTATGTCCATTCTTATGACATTGCATACCATCTTAAGTCTTTTTTTGATACAACATAAACTATCAATACAGTTAACAGCAAGGCAGGACAATCTTACTTTATTTGGAGTAGAAATTCTGAGCTTCAAACTTCAATAACTAACTAAAATAGGTTAGTGCAGGATTCTAAGGAATCAAGTAAAGACTTTTCATAAAAAGTGAGTTTTAAGTTTTTTTTTTCAAGAGCAGATTACTTAAAAGATGGAATGTTCCAAACCCACATCATTAAGAGAATAAAGGATTAGTAGTGCCTTTTTCTGTTAATTATTTCTAACCACCTTTCATGCTGTGACACCAAAGGATATGTAGACTTTTTCTTTTCCTAAGTGATTAGTACACATAATGAACCATGACAAGTAATTATCATGACCCTTGAAATTTTAATATATAGGAACATTGCCACGGTGTTATTTTTAGACAGATCTTCTAAATTGTTTTCTACTTAATCTTTTTAAAAACATAGTCTGAAAATCCTTCAAATTAGTTCTAAATCTGCCTGGGTGCCAGCATTTATTTTATCTTAACCTGCTGTGGAATGAGGTCCTCTGCTCCCCCACTTCCATCTTCACAAAGAAGAGTCCTAGTGAGAGGCAGGCTCAAATGTACAAAGCCAATATTGGCTAAGCCAGGGCTTGAGTCCTCACCTCCTTAACACCATTTTATTACTCTTTCAACATTGCCCTCGTGACTTTCATATCTTCCACGCTATTGTTTTGTTGCCTCATTGAGACAGATTCATAATAGTTCATCCTCATCCTGGATAGATAAGTATATTTTCTTGTATAAGAAAACAAACATACAACATGGCCCAACCTAAACCAATAATATTAATAGAACTGTGTTGACAAGCAAAGACATTTTTCTTCCTCAAGTGCTTTAACCTACCATGTACATTTGTTCAGCATTTCTATCATCAAGATTCAGACTTTTTATCTTTATTTTCCCATAGACATTTAAAAATATGTGAAAGAATATACCTTATCCACAGGCAGATTTTCCATATCCATTTAACTATGGCTCTAGAGAGCATTTATCAACAGAAGCTAAGCATATGGACTTTCTAAAATTAAGAAAACCTTTTTGGAACTTTAAGAGGCTTTTGAATAGTGTTGGATGAAACAAGCTGTAGTGAATTATTCAAAAACAGGAGACAAAGGACTAGGGGAAACTATTTTGTGCTACGGAACCAAAACTCTTTAAATTAATATGCAATGGTTGTCAGGATTATTGAATTTGGTGGAATGCAAGAGAATCAAATGAATTGAAGAAATTTTTACAAATTTATCTTCTTTTTTTAAATTAAAGATATCTGCTAATTTGAATATATCACCTCTATTTTACACCAGTGTTCAACCGTTTCTTTACATAAATAAGTTGAGAAAAATGCAGTTAATTTCACAAACACTCTTCATTCTCTGCAATTAAAAATATATATACACAGCTTAATAGTCCTATGAAATTAAATATATAAAAGAAAATCCTCAACAGACCTTTCTATATAAGCATCCTTTTGATATTTTAAATCTTTAGATATTTCAAAATTAGAAAAATAACTTTTCAATGGGAAAGTTTTCAAACCAAAGGTAAATTTATAGAGGCAATTGGATCTTAAATCATTTGAAAGAAAAATGTAAGTGTAAGGGGAAAAGTTACAGGTAATAAGATTTAATACTTGTGAGAAATATCAGACAAAAACTGATAGTGTTCTCTAGAGAAAATAGCTTTGGGGAAGACAGAAGAGAAATGAGGTGTGATACAGAGTGAGGTATTAGAAACAAAGAAAACAGAAACAGAAAGAACAAGAAAAAGAGAAGACTAAATCAGAATATAGTATAGGAGGGATCCCAAAATTTGCTCCTTAGTCAATTGATAGAACATTAAAACACCAAGAATAAATTTTCCCATAGTTAAAATGATGACCTTTGGCTAACATCGGATTGTTTTTAAGCATGAGAGCTAAGGAAAGGTAATTGTGAAACCTTAAATGGGAAAACAACCAGCCTACATTGTGACTTGAGTCCAGAGTGAGGGTCTTAAGAATGAAAATAGGGCCAGTGCTCCTATTTGGAGATCGTCATGCCTCTTTTTGGAGTTTTCTTAGTTTCTTCAATATAGAATATAAGCAATTTCAAGCAGAGATACGTAAAAAAAATATATATATCTAGGAATTTCTAAATAGTTTGGCATGGCTAATGCAAAAACATAAAAAGTTCCAAACTGATAATCATGGACAATTCTACATTAAGTAATATTGATAAGTTAAGACATCCCATCAGGATTTCAGGCATCAAACTCATGTTCAGTGGATAAAGTAAAAGGTGATCATCAGTGAAAACAATCCCAGAATATTCCTCACTGTTAAATGTTAGTGAATTTCCTTAATGCAGTTATCTTCCATAATGAAATGTAAGAAAATATATGAAATCCTTTATCAAATACAACTCAGTTTTCTACTTGAATCACATGATACAAGCACATCACTCCCACCTAATGGTGACACACCTAAATTGCAAGAGTAGTATTTTAACCATATTGCTAATGTGATCATTATTTATGACATAAAGCTGTGGAATTCATTATGTTTTTATTGCTTACACATTTCTAATTAAATAAGTAAAGTTATTGAACCTAGGTCTGGACATGACCTTAAAGTTCATTTCTTTTAAAACCATAAAGGTTAAATCTCTTTGTTGTTACACAATTAGTGACAGAGATAGAAAGGAACCACCTACCAGTGCATATAAATACTTATATAGAATAGTATAAGAATAACATTTTTATTACTATCACCTGTGAAGCATTCTCTTAACTATAATTCTTCACCTGATTAGCTGATTAATTTATAGACACTCACAAACTTAAGCCTTTTTATTTATCATCACTCTTATAGAATGGAAAGGACTTTCTGTGTGTTTGAGGCTCATAAATTATTGTCCCCTGTGTACCATTCTCCTGCACATACTTCTTCACCCATTGCCAAGATCTCCTACTCTTCTTACTCAAATACCCTTGGACTCTAAATATGGTTGCTGTCAATGTCTGGACTACTTTCTAAATGAGAAAGTGGAAGAAGATAAAAATGAACATGAATTCATTGTAATAGTGTCGTATGGTGACAAAAGATAGCTACACTTGTGGTGAGCACAGCATAATGTACATAGTTTTTGAATCACTATGTTGTACACCTGAAACTAACACAATATTGTGTGCCAACCATACTTCAATTTTAAAATTTTAAAAGTAGTAAAAGGACAGTCCAGGCCCAAATTTTGTCTTCCAGGATTATTTAAATAAATTTCTATTTCTTTTTTTTAATACTTTATTTATTTGACAGAGAGAGAGAGAGAGAGAGAGAGAGACAGCGTGAGCAGAGGAGGGTCAGAGAGAGAGGGAGACACAGAATCTGAAACAGGCTCCAGGCTCTGAGATAGCTACCAGCACAGAGCCCGACGCAGGGCTCGAACCCACAAACAATGAGATCATTATCCCGAGCCGAAGTCAGACGCTCAACCAACTGAGCCACCCAGGCACCCCTCAATTTCTTATTTAAAAAAGAACATGAGGGACACCACACTGAAGTGGCTCAGTCAGTTAAGTGTCTGACTCGGTTTCAGCTCAGATCATGATCTCAGAGTTCATGAGTTCAAGTCCTACATTGGGCTCTGTGTTGACAGTGCAGAGCCTGCTTGGGATTCTCTCTCTCTTTCTCTCTCTCTCTCTCTCTCTCTCTCTCTTCCCCTTACCCCCTCATGCTCTCTCTCACTCAAGAATAAAAATAACCATTTTTTAAAAATTAAAAATAAAATTAAAAATGAAAGTAACAATATATATAAAGGGCAAACATGAATGTGACTTAGTACTCACTGTATGACCAGCACTGAAGCAGGAATAGAGATTCATCCACTTTACATCAGATGATCACCTCACGCATCCATAGATGGAAGATACACGTTGTCTTAGACATTTGCAATGGGGGATGCATGAGAACGATCTAAGGAAACTCACAAAACAAGCCCTGTGCCCATGACTCCAGCTTGAGCCAGTGTCGGGTTGTGAACACCTTTGTTAGCTGTACTAATGAGCTTCAAATTTTATCCCAAGAGCAATAGAAAGCCCATAGTTTATAGCAGGAAGATAACAGGATCAGATTTGTTTTAGAAAACTTCCTCTGGTTTTAATGTGAACAGTGGAGAAAGAGTGGTCAGAGGGTAAATGGTGAGAAAGACAGATACCTAGAATGGTGCGTGGTACATAAGAGAGAGTGATAAATGACAGCTGAGTGTATGTGATAACAGAGAGACCGATTATGATGCTCTTTCAGAGAACTGGGCAGGAAAAAGGTTTACTGGGCCAGCATGATAGCTTGTCATCAAATGTGCATTAGGATTAAGTGTCTGATACAAGTCTGCAAAGCTAAGAACATCTTATGTATTTATGTTGTGTGCCAGATCCAAAGAAAAAGTTCTCAATATTGTTTGACAAAAGAGCATTTCCCTGATAGTAGTTTCCTTTCCTTAAAGATGTTGTCTGTTACCACTATGTTGCGTTACTTCTGAGCTGACAGTTTTGCTGATGTCTTCCGTGCTTTGGAGGGCTTGCCCATACAGTTTCTTCTTTCTCTTTTGGCAGTGCACATTTCTTCTCTCATTCTTCACAATAAGGCTCAAACACATAGCTTTCTAATTGTTAACTTCTAGGGGAGGAAGAGATTGAAGAGCAAACATTTGAGAATAAGCAAATGCACACCTACTGAGTTATTGTAGAGAATCTCTATTAATTGATGGCATTATTATTCCAAATGTTGGGTAGGATTCAGAATATTCACTGTCACTGAAAATAGTTAATTACTTGTGGGTGATTACGTGTTGCTGACAACAGAGGGCTATCCCCATAGAAGGCAAATGAAAAAGACTTATTGGGCTTATTAATCTGTAACTTTTTCATAAGAGATGTTAATGGATTAGATCTGTTTACTAAATTTATGGATATTTTCACTAGACAATAAAGTTTTCAACCTCCTTGTTAACCCAATTTCCTTCTTGTTTAGTTTCAAAGCTGTTTGTGATTTCCCAGAACTGGCAACAACCGTTTTCCTTTTTGCTGAATTAATCAGTTTGTAGCCTCATATAATGCAAAATGCTCAGGCTTCATATAATGCAAAATGCTCAGGCTTCCAGGCACCTGTATGGCTCAGCCAGTTAAGCATCTGGCTTTTGATTTTGGTTCAGGTCATGATCTCACAGTGTGTTCAAGCCCCACAATGGGGTCTGCTCTGATAGTGCAGAGCCTGCTTGGGATTCTCTATCTCTCTCTGTCCTCTCTCTCTCTGTCCCTCTCCTGCTTGCTCTCACTCTCTCTCTCAAAATAAATAAATAAACTAAAAAAATGTTTTTTAAATGCTCAGGCTTTGCTATCATATTGATTTAGGTCATGGGACACTTCAGCTTGGCCATCATGTGTAAATTCTTGAACTTTTCTGAGTCTTTCTCCTATCTTCTAAGTAATAATCTCAAATACATGCTTGAGAAGTTTAATTAGATTATGTATAAAGGGTACCACAATTCCAGACACATAAGAGGAGGTTAACAAAAGTTATATAAAATGCCTTTATGACCATTCTGTCAAATAAAAAAGTTTCCAAAGATATCTTTGTCATATTTAAAACATTAGATGGGCTAAAGATAGAAGCTCAAAGGTAAGCAGACTAATGCTATTTGAATTCTATATTTCTACTCAGAATTTCATTAGATTCTTTAAAGACAGAATGTACTTCTGCATTCTTCTTTCATAATAAACACATCAAACTTAATTTATTTTAGATAAAATACTAAGTTGAAGTGTTTGGAGTAGTAGCTGTAATCAGGTACATTATCCACGTTCTCTTTTCTTACCATTCATAGATATCAGTTAGATTTTAATCAGTGGTATTGTTGATGCTAAACAAGCCTTGTGGTAGGATGCTAGAAGTTCAGAATAAATCTGATCTTCCAGGCCACCAGATCGTAAGGAGAGGTTAGAGTGATAAGTGGTGCTGTGTCAGTCTGTATTCTCTGGAGCAGTGGTTCCTTTTGTGTATCCTGAGGACCACTAGGAGACATTGTGACAAGGTGTGTGTGAGTCCATGGGTTTGCTAAGCATTGTCTACAGAAAATCAGTATTATGTATCTCATGTATGTGTACAGCTGCTTTTCAAAGATGTACAGATGTTATTGGGATTAGACAAATTCATTCGGGGGCACTTGGGTGTCTCAGTCTCTCCTTCTCTCTGTCCCTCTCAATCTCTCCTCTCTCTTCTCTCTCTCTCTCTCTCTTTTAAAATAAATAAATAAACTTCTAAAAATTTTAAGAAAAAATTCATTCAAAAACAACACTGAGTTTGAGTAGTGTTTCATTATGTGCTTTCTCAACCAACAGTTGCATAAAATGCAACTGCTCCCATGTGGAACCTTTGGGTATTTTAAACAGAGTCCTTGTGCTTGAAGGTCAAGGACTTGGAGTATAGCAACTTGGAACAGAGAAATTATGGCACGTCCAGACAACATTTGGAGAAGTCCATGCTGGGGAATAATGTCACAAGGAACTTAATAACTAATAAAGGTAATAAAGAAGAGCTAGGAAGGCTGCATGGGTTTGTTTTACTGATGATGGAAAGGGGAGCAAGATAATTTTTAGCCTACAAATGTATTGATTTGTTTTATTACCAGACGTAGGTACTTCAGGGGTGAGGTGCAACTGAACAGAGAGACTGTCTTTCAGGACCAGATTGCCCTTGTGAGCTCAGCCTCTTCAGTGATGATAAGAGGGGGAGGGAGCTGGTCACACATTTTGAGGCCCAGCTTCCCACTGACACATCTGCCATGCCACAGGGCTCTCTCTTCTTCCATTTTAAGTGTGAAAATATAAGTAAAAGCAGGTTTTAAAAAAAGTAAAATAAAGCAGGAAGACTTATGTTGCTATGATAAAAGAAGCAGTGAGATTCTAAAGAGCTGAGGGAGTAAGCCTTGGTTTCTTTACCAAGAAGATCATTCTATGAAGATAAGAAGCTGGGAGGAGGCCGGGGAGGGATGGGCAGCTTTGCAGCACATGGTGGCCCTTGGAGAGCCATTGGCTGAATCCCTGCACTCAGGCTTCCAGCCAGACTTGCGCAGCTGTGGATTTATATACCTGGGTTAGAGGGTGGTGGCAGAGAGCCTGTGGAAGAATGCAAGCTCAGCATGTCTCTTGGTCAAAGGAAACATGCAAAATCCAGACCAAATAATACTCTCCGCTGTCTCTGTCTTGCTCTCCCCACTCAGTAGAGAATGTTGCTTCTTTCTGCGACTCTGCATTTTCAAAAACTATGTAGGGAGAAAAGTTAGGTCAGTGGTACTGTTAATCTTAAACAAGCTTGGGAAACTCTCAAGCTAGCCCCGTGGTAAGATTATAGAAATTAGAAATAATACAAGAGCCAGAAAATAGAACCTATTAATAAAAAAAAAAAAAGTCAAGGAGGTGGGCCTATTTAGTCCAGAAAAAAGATGCCAAAGGAGTGACTTAATAATGGCTTTTAGCAAAAACAAATATACCGCAGTGAAAATATAAATCTTTTTATTTTTTTTAACCACTGAGGCAAAGTAAGTAGCCAGAAGTGGCAGCAAGGCATAGTTAGGCTTGACACGAGGAAGACTTCTAGGTTATCAGGGACGTCTATGCTAGTCAAAAGGGGGTGTATAGTTTTGCTACTTATGATGTAGTCTGGCTTCAAAGATATTTTGCCTCTTATTTTTAAAAGATTAAATAACTATTGATTCTTTGCTCCCAAATAAAAAGGTTCAGATTTTTTGCTTTTGTCTGAAAAAATGACCCCAAAGACTCAGAAAAAAATTAATCAAATGGCTTCTATACTATTTTTTTAATGTTTATTTATTTTAAAAGAAAGAGAGAGACAGAGTATGAGCAAAGGAGGGACAGAGAGAGAAGGAGACACAGAATTTGAAGCAGGCTCCAGGCTCCAAGCTGTCAGCACAGAGCCTGTGTGGGGCTCGAACTCACAAACTATGAGATCATGACCTGAGCCAAAGTTAGACACGTAACCAACTGAGCCACCCAGGCATCCCCTGAGTAATTTTTTTATTTCACCCCAAAAAATATTCCTTAGATCTTCCTGAAAATAGAAGATCCTATCTTAGTACTTAAAATTTTGGGAAACCTGATCTCTTTAAAATAAGACATGTATGTATCTATTCTAAGGCCTTGAAAATTTGTAGGATAACAGACCTTTTCCTGTGTGATGAGCTACTCCTTGTGTGTACACATATACACCCTCAATCACACACAGGAACACTGACTAAACTTTAAGTGCTATCAAGAATCCTCAACCATTAGAAAAAATGACAAGTTCATTCATTGTACTTCTGTTTACATATCTAACCTGTGTCATATTTACATAAGATCCTGCTTAAATATTAACACACAAAAATGAATCAGGCTTGAAATGGAAGATCTATGAAATGCAGAGACACTACTAAAAATATCACTACCAAGGTTCTCACCTACACCAGAATTTGCACCGCAATTCAAATGCAAACAGAGCCTGACACATGAGGTTGCCTATTGACTCCTTCCCTAGACTGTGGATATTAAGTGGCTTTTGGTTTTATTCCTTTGGTTATATATCCCTATATCTTAGGGAATTGAGAGACATAGCTATAGAATCAGTCTTTTGAAGAAAAGTAATTTATTTTTAATATTAAATTATTAAAATTGAGCTCTTTTACACAACTACAAAAAAAAAAAAAACTACAGTAACAGAGCAGAATCATTGACAGTTTCTATGGCAGCAATTTCTCATTTATGTCTTCTTTCCAGCCACTTTATTATTACACAGGATTAGTAACAGCTATTAATTCCGAATACAAAGTAAAAACAATCATGTTTCACTCTCAGCATTATATGGTCATAACCCCATAATTTCCAGATATTGTGCCTGCCTGGAAATATTTAATATGAAACTGATAATAGCATGCTCTCTTAGACATTTTAGGGGGAATGGATCAGGAGAAAATCTAAGTGAGCCAAAGGGGAATAAAATATAAGGACAGTACTGATGACAAGGAGGAAGAGGATTACTGTAATCAGAGGCAGCGCCAAGGGTCAGGGCGCCCGTCAGCAGGAACCCTTGTGCAGAGACCACTGCTTCCTGAGCCGTGAGGGACAGGAGCCTGCTTTGTTCAGCTTGATTATTCCAGCTGTGGGCCTTAGCAGTAAACCTTCTCAAACCTGAAAGGGAAAACATTTTCCTTGTTGACAGTTCCACTGAGTGGAAGTGAATTCTTCCCTTTCGGGCCTAACTCTTAAGTAAATCTACAGTTTTCCTATATAACTGTCTTCTGCAAAATTTGATTCAGTAATTTTGATTTTATTTACAAACAAAAAAGTGATTTATCTTAATTTGTTGACAGTGACATATTAAGGAGCAGAATGAAAGAATATTCTAGCTTTATTTCACTGAAGCTTGAAAAAAATGGGAGAAAAAAAATCTAATCTTTCAATACTTGATATACCGAACTTCTCAGCACTCTTCAGTAGCTGTCTGGTCTGTGGGAACACAGCTTTTCTGTATACCATTGGCCAGTCGTAGTGGTCAACCAGTAAAGGGCTGGGAGAAACAAGGAGCACTGTTACATTGGGCCGGGACCACCCACTGCCCCCCTCTGCCCCTAGTGAGGGTGCCTTTTCCTGGAGTGTTACCATTCTATGACAAACTGGGGAACCTCTTTGGGGGTTGGGAAGACAAGTGATCTAGAGGAAAGAGCCAGAAGGAGTGTCCTTACTGGGGACAAGGAAAGAATCCACACCCCTGCCCACTCTGGGCCATTTGTACATTTGGCATTGATGTTTCCTAATGATGAATAATGCCTCTGAGATGCATCCTCAGTCAGAAGTTTCAATTTCCACAGTCACCTACAGGACAGTCTAGAGGGGCATGAGACAGACCGTACACTGAAGTACAGATGCTTAATACTTGCTTGTGAATTTTCATTTCCTGTTCTCTTCCTGCACCACGAACGTACTTCCTGGCCCTGGAGGAATAAGGTGCATTGCAGGATTTTTGCCACAATACCCCAGGGTTCGTTGTCTCACCACTTCACAGAATGAAAAGGTGGACACAAAATGAGCAGCAGGCAAAAGTTTGTAAGAATACAGGATCAGAAAGGAAGAATAGTAGGAAAGCCCTCTTTACAGAGAGGAGACATTCGAAGGTGAATAGCCGCGACTATAGGCAAGGATGCTTGTTTTATAAGGTTCAAGTCAGCCCTCCCTTCCCTTCCCCCTTATTCCTTCTCAGGTTCTACCCTCATTGGCTCGATTACTCCAGGTGCTGCTGGGTTGTCCATTCCTGATTCGAGTTGGTTCAACTCCACTGTATGAGGAATCAGACTATCATCATACTGCCCTTTGTATAACATAAGTTTTATGGTTTGCTTTTTTTAGTTAAGTATTTTGACTGTTAAATTCCTCAGGGGAACCTGAGGGGGAGGAGGTGGGGTCTGTTACATTCTTAAGAGGACCTTACGCCTGAAGGGGTTTGCCGTGGTCAAATGCTCCCAGCATTGTTCCAAAATACGTGTTTTTCCTCACCCAGGGACCCTACGTCTTAATCTTTCCCTCTCTGCGCATTTTATCCTGTCTTTTCCTTCATACCTGTTCTCCATCTGGGAGGAGAGTCAGGGCAACCTCAGAGGAGCTCAGGGCACTGAAGGAAGAGCTGATGCAGAAAGAAGGCAGGGAGGGAGCAGTCTCACAACCGCCAAGCTATTGTAACCACAGACACCTCAGCTACGGCTTATCTCCGCATGGCGCGTGGTAGAAATAAATTAAACTGAGTAAATCTTGAGAAAGCATGAGGCTAGGAAGAAACTACCAATACGATTTCACCCTTACCTTCCCTTTTATGTTGTAAATTTTCAATATTCTTAAAAGAGTGAATACAATAGGACTGAGAAATGTGAAAAAGCTTTTTGTTGAACTAGTAACATCAGGGACCTACAGAGAACTTACTCTCCTACAGATTCCAAGAGATTTAAGAGCTTTTCGTAAGGGGTTTTGCCCTGAGAAGGAAGGCTGTGCCCAGGAAGCCTACTGCCCACCCTTCCCACCCTGTGCCTCAAAATTACCATTAAAATTACTGGATCAAGTTACTATGATCTATAGATCAGGA
Organism: Proteles cristata cristata; assembly: GCA_017311185.1. NCBI lineage: Eukaryota > Metazoa > Chordata > Mammalia > Carnivora > Hyaenidae > Proteles > Proteles cristata. Next base: position 1,541,339 of record JAESUZ010004405.1, on the reverse strand, counting down.
TTTCTCAACCTCAGCATTGTGGTTGCTGAGGACATTCAGATAGTCTGTGTAGGTGGCTATCCTGTGAGTTGTAGGATGTTGAACTGCACCCTTGGCCTCTGCCCACTAGATGCAGCAGCAACTTCCCACTCACCCGAGTTGTGACAATCCGACATTGCCAAGTGTTCCCAGGGAAGGTTGGGGGAGGCGGGTGGACAAAACTGTCTGTGACTGAGAACCATGGATCTAGATAAAATGCACCAAACCGGGTTCTCTATTTCACCACGCTCCATGAGAAAGTGCTATCTTGAGAACTGGTACAAGCTAGCTCCTCTTCTTAAAGATTCCTCCTGCCCATTAGCATTTTATAACCTCTCAGAAGTCCAGCCTAACTTTGTTTAAACCAATGCCAAATGTATTTAAGCACAGTACCCCTGTTTTCCACTAACATCCATCAGTATTTTGCCAAGTTCTTTGTCCTTGAAACACTTTGGGTGGGCTTTGACTGATAAGCCTTATATGGTAAATAACTTATTATGTTAAGGCTTCATGTGGTCGAAAATCTTTGAACATGAACATAACCATTCTTGTGAACATATTTCGAAGTCATGAGAAAGAGATCTTATTATGAGGAAAGACAAATTTTGTTTTTCCCAAAACCTTGAAAATTTGGGGAAGAGTGAGAGCAACAGAGGACAGACGAAGTTGGAGCTGACAGCAAAGGTCCTCATAGGAGATTGCATGCTGGCTGCCTTACATCCCTTTCCCCTCCAGAATATCAGACAAAACCAAACAAATTAACACAGTGAGAGGAAGATAAGCAACAGTACCTGGTCTAAATAGCTACCCAGTGAAAGTTACGTACTTCTATGATAATGTCATATATTACAGTGAAAAGAACAAAAATTCATCTAAATAAGCTGAAGTGAACAAATGGCCAGTACTGTGCATCCCATCGTGTGAGGCCACCTTGTCCCCTTTCAGTTAGCCAGGTAAATACTGCATTGTATTAGCTCCAGATTGACAAAGACATTGCTATTTATAATGTAGTATTTCATAGACTTAAGTGTATTCCTAATTTAACGGTGCAAATATTAATGTACATACTGTACAGGTCAGATTTTAAAGCTGATTATTTTTATATCCCTGAATTGCAAGACATTTGTTACACTGCAGTGCTAGATTTGTTGGGGAACCAGAAACCGCATTTATGGATGAAATGATTGCTTGTATTTTAGTCACGGTTTATAAGCTTAGATGGTCAAATTTATATTGCCTAGTGATGGAAGGTTCAAATTTTTTGATTTTTCAATATTAAAAAGGCTCTGTATGCATGGTGGGGCTATGTAAATACTCTTTAAAACTATGGCCCTATTAATCTTATGAGTGCTATTTATGGGTCAAGCAATGTAAACTGTATAAATGTAAAAACAAACAAAAACCCCCATACATATCCCTGGAATATATGGTAAAAACAAAAACAAAAACAAAAACAAAAAAAAAAACTTGTGGCTCAAGTAAACAGCAAATTGAAATAAAAAGTTGCATGAAGTCCAAAAAGGACTCATAGAGACTACAGCGGGAACTGGGAAAACTTCAAGAGCCACATCACTCTCTCTCATCCAGTTTGTTCCATTTGTTTTGCCTGGCCTTTTGTTCTCCTTCTATTTTTCTCTCTCTCACGCTTGCTCTTGCTCTCCCTCTCCATAGTTTTCCCTTTCTCCTGATCTCAGAATGGCTCTTCCATCCTCCTGCCTGTGGACAGGCTTCTGCTTTCACTGTCCCAGTCCTCACAGCTTCATGTAGCACATGACTTTACACTGTCCTGGGGCTGATTTTGGCCTTGGTTTTCACAAATAACTTGAGTATCCATGGCCATCCAATGGACTAGTTAGCCCTGGATCAGGTGTTGGCCTCTGGTCTAGTAATCTGAAGTCAAAAGAAGAGGGGACAGGCACAAATTATTTCTAGGGTTACCTAGACCTGCCCATTCAGCAGACTGTAAGGGCCTAGGCAGCTCTTAAAGAAAGAGATTAGGGGAGATGCCAGGGTAGCTAGGTTGGTTAAGCATCCGACTTCGGCTCAGGTCATGATCTCACAGTCCGTGGGTTCGAGCCCATGTCGGGCTCTCTGCTGACAGCTCAGAGCCTGGAGCCTGCTTCAGATTCTGTGTCTCCCTCTCTCTCCTCCCCTCCCCCGCTCACTCTATGTCCCTGTCTCTCAAAATAAAATAAAGACATAAAAAAATTAGAAAGAAAAAGAAAGGGATTAGGGATGAGACAAAACCCCTAAAACACAACTGTCACAGCACACATTAGTTTACAACAATGTGCTGATAGAAATAATAATAATAACAACAATAATAACTAACATTTGTTGAGCAGTTAAGTGCTAACTATGTTAGGTGCTTTTCTAAATGTTTTTTGGTGGTTCACTCATGTTTTCTCATAACAAATCTATTGAAGTAGATACAACTGTTTTTCCCACTTTATAGGTGAGGAAATGCAGAACCAGAGAAGTTAAGTTCCCCAAATCTGTCAGCTGATAAATGGGACCTAGATTCAACCTAAGCATCTGGTTCAATCTATGCTCTTAGTTACTCTGATGAACCTCATCTCTGAGGAAAAAAAATCAGAAAGAAAAAATATAATTTCAGGCAGTGGATGCCTGAATTTCAGCAAACTGTCCTGGTTGGGCAGGTATTTCAGAAACAGCATCAGCCAATATTAGAGGAAACCTGCCCATAGATATAGAACAATCAAGTAGTTTGTGTTAGAATTTCCATGCCCAAGATGGATATGTTCTATGTGAGCTCACTAGGAATTTCCAGAGCTTAGAGTGTGCTTATTGCTTGGAGCCCAAAAGCCTACAGCCCAGGGACCATTCACCATTCCCAGCTGCTCACTGAAGCTGTCTTACAGCAACACTGACTTCACCTTCACCTCCACCTCCCCAAGAGAGGGGATACCGCCTCCCTCCTCATCTTCCAGTCTGCCTGTCTGCCTCAGTCATGATCTGTGTCTTTCTTCCTCATTGGTTAATCAGAAAATAATAGTGTGATCCCCACCCCCCAAATCCCCCCGCCTCCGCAAAAAGAATAATAGTGTGATCCCTTTAAATATAATGGAGCTTCTGAACCGGGGTGTGGGAATTCACACCTAAGAAGATCTGTGACCTTATGCAGATCACTTATACTCCCCTTAATTTCCATTATTAATAGGGTAGCCATTAGAGCTACATTCTGAAGACTTCTGCCACTCAGATGTTATTTCAGAATCAGGAAATTCTAACCTTTAACATTTTCCTGACATTAATTTCAGTGAAGAAAAATCTCATTGCTCTTTTCCTTTTCTGTGTTCTACATTTTTGCTCAGGATAATGTTAATAATTCTGGTCCTTTGCCCAATTCCAGCCTGTCTTTTAGAAATATTTGCTTCACAAAAAAAAAAAAAAAAAGAAATATTTGCTTCACTAAATCTTAGCGAATGCTTTGTATGTTTATATTTAGTGTTATTTTTAATTTTTTAATGTTTATTTATTTTTGAGAGAGAGCAAATGGAGAAGGGGCAGACAGAGGGAGACACAGAATCTGAAGCAGGCTCCAGGCTCTGAGCTGTCAGCACAGAGCTGGACGTGGGGCTCGAACTCACAAACCTCGAAATCATGACCTGAGCCGAAGTCAGACACTTAACTGACTGAGCTAGCCAGACGCCCCAATATTTAGTCTGATTTTTAAAATATATTGTGGTTTTGCTACACACTAAGATTTGGATAGATCAGTCATCTCCAACAAATGGTCAAATATATGAACAAAGACATGGAAATAGGAGCACACACGGCAAGTTTAGAGTGGTGTGAAGGTTCATTGGGTTCATTAGCACATTAAGTGTGGGGGGAGAAGTGGGAGATGAGTCAAAAACAATTGACCAGGGATACTTCTGGAAAACCTGAGTGTGTAGTGAGTGGCAAAGAGCAAGACAGCAAAACTAAGAATATCAAAGTTTGAGTCCTGGCTCTGTCACTTAGCCTTACAACCTCACTTGCACATAAGAATCTCTTTGAGTTTAAATTTTTTCCTCTGTAAAATGAGGAAAATAAGAGGATCTATTTCACTAGGTTATAGTAAGAATTAAATGATTGAAATCATGTTAAGTTCTTTTTTAAATTTTTTTTAATGTTTATTTTTGAGAGAGAGAGAGGGGCAGAGCACAAGCAGGGGAGGGGCAGAGAAAGAGGAAAACACAGAATCTGAAGCAGGACCCAGGCTCTGAGCTGTCACCTCATGTGGGGCTCCACCTCATGAGCTGGGAGATCATGACCTGAGCCAAAGTCATATGCTTAACAGACTGCGAGACCCAGTCGCCCCAATCATGTTAAATTCTTAAGAAGTACTCAACAAATGCTTATTAATAAGTCATCATAATAAAATTCAAAATTGTTAGCTAATCTTTTATCCTAGCAAGACTTGAATTGAACATTTTGACAGTAAATATTCCAATTCATAATTCATTGAATCACTGAACCCAAACCTAATTTTGCTTTGTGACCCTAAGATAGTAACTTTGTCAGTTAAGGATGTAAAGAAAATTTAGGACATATGGCTCCCTCGGCTTGAAATTCTTGATGCTGTCCAAGGATGTTACTCCAAAAGTGGGGGAAGGGTAGTTTGTCAGAAAACAATGCCAGAAAAATCCATCTACTAACAGCTTCCTAAGCAATGACAATGGTATGTAACTAGCAGTTCACTCAAAAGATATCAGAGGTACCAGCCTCAGACCTGTATTAAACTAACCTAATGTTTGTGGCCATATTTTATATGACCACTTATGAACAAATCTAAACATACAGCAAATGCTCAGTCAATACTAGTGGATTATATAATAGAAGATCATACCATTTTTCTATCTGTGCTTTAATTACTCTATTCTTTATATGATCTTTAAATAAAAGAGAACCATAAACACAGTTTTTGTTTTGGGGGATTATTTTGAACATGATGGTTTCCTTTTCCAGTCAAGATGAGTTTGGAAGAAAGTATAAAATAATTTAGTTCCAGTTTGCTAAACTAGAACATTTCCTGATATTTCATGGGTAACATCAGTTAACATTCGACTTGGGAAATACTTATACTGTTTTCCATTTTAATTCCTTTTTTCAAAGAATTTTTAACGTGAAAGAAGTTTTCTTGTAGTTCATCTTCTAATCATTACATTCTATAACATGGCCATCTGCAATCTACCATTTTCAAAATAACTACCAGTGTAGGTGAGAGGTGAGCTTATGACAGTTTTTGAAACTATACAGCAGAAATAACAATTCTTTTCTGAACAGAAATTAATATTGGGATAATCAAGTTATAGAATTACCATTTTATATAAAAGTCAAAAGTGGGGTTACTAAAATCCCACTTAGAGGTTTCAGTGTGAAGTAAAATTGACTTTTTGGGTGGGTCTTGAGAAGTAAAAGTTTTAATTGACACTTTTAGAGTCCCTGGCTGTGTCTGAATAATAAACTGACAGAGACAGATAAACAGAAAAACATACAAATTTATTTAATGTTTCATGTGACACGGCATCCTTCATTAGGAAATGAAGACCCAAAGAAATAGTTAGACCTGTATATTTTTATGGGTAATTGTAGTAAACTGAGGGAAAATTAGCAAGGCCTGTTTGTTAGGATTCTTCCAGGTCCCTTTATCTTTGGAGATAAGGATGCTCCTTTCTTCCAGGTATAAGGACGGCACCTCTTACATGATGAGTGTTTTATGACATAGATCGGGGAACAAGAGATGGGAAGGTCAGTGTGACCTCTCTGCTTCTACCTTTTTTCTCAGACTTCTTCAGCTTAAAATATTCAGTATGCCAACGTGTTATATCCTGAACCCCACCAATCCCCATTCCCACTTTGGTTATGGATGCCATCTTGTCCTTCCAGACCCCCCTGTCTGACTGTCATCCACAGCACATTACCAGCTCTGCTCTGAGCTCAGTGTGTTATTTTGAAATTTGCTTTTCAGGCTCACAGCCTTGAGGGAAAGTAGCAGATTCCTCCCTTCCCATCCCAGAGCTGTACAGGACTCTCCTCTTCTCTCACCCTCCCTTCTCCACCCCACTACACATGCCTTCACCCTCTGGACTCTCCCATAGGGTGAGCAACTCCTGTCCCGGTTTACCCACAACTAAAGAGTGTCTTGGGATTGTGGAGTTTCCAACACTAAAACCAGGACAGCTGGTACCACAGGTGAGGAATGATGAGAGAAGAGGTAGTGAGAGGTACCTGGCAGTCCCTCACCGTTCTTCATGTTTTTCTTGCTTTCAGATCACACAAACATGTGCTCATGATCTGAGCCAAGTTTTGATTATTTCTGTTCCCTAGAGTCTTTGAAAAAGGAAAAGAGGGTGTTTATATTGTTCAATTATTCCTTCTCATAACTTATCATTTTAAGGGATGATCCTCTGAATTCATTTTATAAACCATGAAAATGTTTGTTTTTATATGGTCATATGTGGCAAGATCTACAACTGAAAATTATCTTTCAGTAAAATGTTAACAACTCTTAATAAAGAGAAGAATGCTTTGAAGGGTTTTCTTTCAGAAAGGTGTATAAATAACTATGCCCAACATTCTGGATAAGGATACTCTCATGTAGCATCCTGTGAATAAGCAGAATGGGCAAATGCCACAATATCAGTGTATGTGGAGCCTTGGAAATCTAGATAAGTTCCCAAACAGAGATCTTAAATCCAAATCCGTCAATTCAGTAAAGACATTTATAAAAATCAGTTAAAACAGCTGTCTAGCATCTAAGTCAATTGAATGCTTTATAACACAGCTAGGTTTTTTTGTACCTTATAATTATATCCCTAAGAGATCAATGTCATCGGAATAGATCTGCAAATAAGCATTCACTTATTCCTCTAACCGTTTTAAGATTGAACACCTACTATGTACCAGTTGCCCTTCTAGGCATGTTGGACCAAGTCTCAGTATTTGACCTCATGGAGTTCATAATACATTGAGGGAATAGAACCAAAAAACAAAAACAAAAACAAAAAACTCCAATAGATAAATAATTAAAACACATGATATGGGCTTTGGAGGGAAAATAAATGGGTACAACAGAAAGGAGAAAAAAACAAGGTGACTTTTTTTGAAATCTGATGGTTGCCATCATCCAAGTAGGGGTGAGAGAACAGTTTGTGTGAGGTAGGAGCTCACTTAGTATTTCAGGGTACCTGATGGAGATGCTTCAACCAGAACCTTGAAGGCAAAGAGGAGATCATGCTGAAGGAGAGTCACTTATTGCCTAGAATCTTGTAAGCTAAGGCAAAGCCTTTGCATTTTATATGAAATGTAATGAGATGCCATCTAAGGGTTTTAGGCTCAGTGATGTGGTCCAGTTGCCATGGTGAAAACAGACACGGAAAGGCAAGAGAAATGCAGGGATCCCAAAGAGGCCACATCTCCGCAGCATCATGGACCCAAGAATGGTTCTCTGCAGCAGGAGGTGGAGACTGAAAGCAGAGGTTGGGTATTTGCTTCCTTGCTCTTTTGCCTTCAGGGATCCACTTTTATTCATTCCATTCACTGCCAGGGAAGATGATAAACAGCTCTGCCTCACAGAAGTTTATTGGTTTGGGACACAGAAGTGTATAGAAAAAGATCAATTAATATTACTGCTGAAAGAAATTATCTGCCCATGAAAAGCTACACTGTGTTAAAAAAAAAAAAAAAACTAACATCCTTAATTTGTTTATGGGAAATATCTGTTCATGGTGTCTGCTGAGGCATCATTTCTTTCCACTCTCCTCTTTTCTCTCTGGCATTGTATTCTGGTTTCTGGAAGTCCATATATTTTTAACTATAATTATTACTTCTGATCACATAGTTAGTTAGATAAGCAATGGTACCTAATGACTTCCTAAGCCTCAAATTATATTAAAAGACAATAAGCATTATCTAAGAGGTGCCAAGAATCCTAATGTTCCTTAGAATTTTCAATTTCATTCTTTGGGAAATGGGGAGGAATGCCTCTGTGAAAATTCAAACTCTTCATCATATAACATTTTTAAGGGAAACATAAGACTTGTATTTTTATTTAAAACATGTAGGGACAAATGATATGCTCCAACAACTTTCTCATTACCATAGCAACTTCTTATCTTTTAAGTTCAACAAATCATTTTTACTACTTGGTAAATGTTTAGATAGTGTCCAGATTCAGAGGTTTCATTTAAAAAATAAAAGTTGAGCCCTCACAAAACAGTGACACAAGAAATTAAATTCTACAAACCTGGCTAACTTTGGTCTCACAGCAGGAAATTTTATAGTAGTTTCAGTAGTACTTAGTGGTTCTTTATTAGCCATGTGGAAATGCTAAAACTTTTACAACCTAGAATTTTGTAGTTTTAATATGTGGCAAATATTCTTGGCCTAAGTCCCACTGAGCTTCTCAAATATTTCAACTATGATAAGCTTAATTTTTTTTTCCAGAAAATATGACTTGTTCATATCTCACTATGGAAAACTGTTTAATTTGTTTATAGTACAAGTCAGAAGCAAGTCATCTCATATTTTATGATAACTTATTTTTTTATGTATTTCCTATGATTCTGGAGATCTTAGTGATTTCTACAATGGCTTTAAGCCCAGTGTGGGTGACGATGAAACTAACACAAGAAAAATTTGAAGTAAAATCAGTGTCTCAAAACATATAATCGTTTTTAGTATTCAGAAATGAGAAAATGGGGATGGAGGGAGGGAGGATAATCTGACTAATCTCTTCCTATCAGGAAAGAAAATATTTAAAGATCATGATGTAAATAGCATGAATGCCAACTCAGTCATGTTCTGTACTTTTCTTTAACGTTGCATACTTTATTACTACCACTAGCTGAATTTTCTACCTAAGATTGCATTGCATTTATCAATTTGTATTCTTTTAATTAAATATCAACATTTATTTGGTCATTTATAGGTGACCAGTGCAAGTGGTTTTTTCTACTTATTTTTCCAAATGGTGCTTCTGGAATTAGAAATATCTAGAGGGGTGCCTGGGTGGCTTATCCAACTCTTGATTCAGGCTCAAGTCGTGATTTCACAGTTCATGAGATTGAGCCCTGCATCAGGCTCTGCACTCACAATATAGAACCTGCTTGGGATTCTCTCTCTCCCTCTCTCTCTCTCTCTGCCTCTCTTTCTCTCTCTCTCAAAGTAAATAAATAAATAAACAAACATTTTTTTAAAAAAAAATTTCTAGAGATTGTTCCTGGCCACAATAGGTATTCAACAAACATTTGTTCCCATTCCTGTACCCGAGATCTTCAAGCACTGCAGGAAGAAAAAATATGACCTTTGAAAAATGTAGTCCAGGGAGTAAGCATATGAATAGAAGAAAAGATACAAAAATTACATGTTAAAAAAAGTGTGTGCCATTCAGAACTCTTTAAGCAACAAAATTTTTGTTTCTATTAAATACAGACAGGTAAAGGTGCTTGGGAAGAAACCAAATACTTCATGTTACTCTCTTGTACATGTGTCAAGTCTTTAAATATACCACAGATTGCAAAGTTCTTGGTTTGCGATATTCTCATCTAACTGGCTAAATAATAAATATGTCTTTGCTTTTTTAGACTGTTATACTGGGCAAATATTTTACTGGATGGCTCATAGAATTTAAGAAAGAGGATGTTCCAGAATATGCCCAAACACCTAATGGCATGAGAACTATATGCAACAGAAAGAATCCATTCCAAAATCCTCTGAGAAATCTTGGAGATTCCACATAGTGTGCTTCTTAATACTTTGTGAGGTACATTTATATTAGTATTCTTTCTACATAGGAAGGATCTTAGCATTAAATAATTTTCTATTAGCTTTTAACCACTTCATTTCATAAATTTATGAACAATTTTCACTTAATTTTAATGAGAGAAAGTAAACAAAAGGCCCCATATTTTTCAGATCTGTGATGACATGAAAAAATCTTAATTTTATTTTCAAATAAGCCTTAATTTAGAAAAGAGAAATTCCGAGGGTGCTTGAATGGCTCAGTCAACTATACATCAGACTCTTGATTTTAGCTCAGGTCATGATCTCATAGTTTTGTGAGTTCAAGCCCCACGATGGGCCTGGAATTCTTCCCCTCTCTCTACCCCTCCCCTACTTTCACTCTCAGTCTCTCAAAAAAAATAAATAAACTTAAAAAGAAATTCCTGAGTGGATAGTATAGATACAGTTGCAGATACAGAGTATTCTCTATTAATGTCTACATGTGCTATCTACGAAGAAAAATAATTCTTAATCTAACTGCTATGGAAGTTAGACATAAAAATAAACTACTAATTCCCCCAATACAGTTCTCTCCTCCACAGATGTCAATTAACTTTTGATTTTCATTCATTAATTTCTTCACTCAATCAACAGTCATTTATTAAACATTCTGTGCCCAACACTTCGCTATGTGTCAGAAACAAAGATAAATAAGACTTGGTCATTGCATTCCAAGACTCACAAAACATCCTAAGGCTGTCTCCCAATCCTAAATCATGTACATGGGAGTGTAGGAGGATCACATATATAAGAGTTTAGGAGGATCATTATGATTATAAAATTAATCACTTATGCAAGTGATATTTTAAAATCCTAGCCTCATAAACGCTGACTCATAACTGAACCTAATTAACTAGTTGTAAAGCCACAAACAAATCCTTTAACCTCCCAATGAGTTGATGAACTCGAATTTTGAAATGCAGTGCTGAAACTAATATTTCTTCTGTACTTATAAAAATGAGATGAAAGAGATCGTTAATAAAATTCCTCATTGATGTGGTTGAGGACCAGAGAGCTAAAAGCTTGTGTCAGGTAACCAAAAGAAAGAAAGTAGTAAAGTTTAGTGGAGAAAGACCAAATGGGCAGTGTGAACTACACACTCCTCCTAAGCCTCCCACAGGCCATAACGTGACTGCTCAAAAATGCACCTTTACTTACTGAGGTGCAAGGAGATACATGGCATAGTCTCTTATTTATTGATTTATGAAATATATTATTTAGGATTCTTTTGGAATTACAAAATCATCTCCATGTGTTTCATAAGATTTTAAACTGCAAAGTTGCCCATTTACAAATGTTTGGTTGTACTGAATAGAATGTATAGAATACAACAAATTGAAAAAGAAAAAATAGATTGGAACAGAGATTTAATAGGATAGAGGAAAATGGCCCAGCATAAGAATATACAAAATCCAGTAGATTAAAAATGATCATTTTACCCAGGATAATTTAAAGTCTGTATGATTTGTTAAATACAAAGATTAATAAAATTAATATACAGTATCAAGAAAATCATTTGATAGATGTTAATATTAGACACAGCCTTGTGGCAGGAAATACTAAGAGCAGAGACTATATTTTATTCATCTTTATGTAGATGAAGCCTGTGGAATTTAACTTGTTTTGGTAATTTTCCCCATCAATGTTAGAAAACTTGGTATAGACTTGATGCACATTTATGGTAATTGGTAACTACTTGGGCTCTCCTCCTGACCTTACATTTGATTTTCTTATTCTGTGTTCATTTCTTTAGATGAATAACTATTTTTATAAGCTATCTTAAATCATCTTTGCAAAGAGGTGATATATAATAAGAAAAAAATATGTCGCTGGTATCATACAGTTGAATAGAACTCTTTATGCAAAGTAGCAGCTGAACACACGTATGCCGCATTGAGTATAATTTTATTGAGTCTTGCATAAGTGAAATAAATAAAGAGAAAAATACATCAATTTATTCAAAGCAATTCAAGTTCATCTGAGAGGAACAACTTGGGTATGTTTTATAACTTCAAAATTCAAGGGAAGTTTTTTTTTTTTTTAAATATAGAATAAATCAGTTATTTCCAGAAAGACTGATATTTGATTTGGCTTTAGTGAATATTAGTCAGTCATGGCTTTCTATGTCATTTTGAAAACAAACAGAGCATTTGAGCCATGCTTACTGTTAACTGAGTAATAAATCATAAGGCTCAAGCTAATATTTTGAGGTCGTTAATATAATGCAGTTAATCACCTTGGTTAACACATATGGGCATTTTGCAAAAAACCTGTGCTAGTGATCCTCGAAATAAGGTTAAATAGATCTAATTTATGTTAAATTTTAATTATCCATATGCACTACTACATAATAATGTTCATACATATGTTGCTTACATTAATTGCTTTTATAAGTTAATTACTGCAACACACTTTGGCTTCTGTTCATTTGAAACTTAACAAATGTTCACACCAGCTGTGGAAGTGATTGAAGGCTATAAAAGAATAGACCATTGGTTTACTTGTTTAAATTAAATTTGCTATCTCAAGCTGTCTTGTGTCTTAATACATTAGAAAAGACACTTGGGAAGTGATGCTCGTGTAATTCCAATTTTAATCACTGTTTAGTCATCCTTAGTTAAGTAATAGAGTCGTGAGCCTTTACATTTGTTTCCATCTTCTGCTGTCTGGAGTAAATTGGGTCATTATTGACTGTGTTTTACTTCTTTTGTGACAGAATCTGTACTTTCATACAATCAGACATATACTTAATCCTTATATAGAAACACACACTATGTCATGCTTGATGTCCTTTTTGGCCATTTTTAATTGGATACTAAAGTTTGTATTTAGAGAGATGATTCTTATATACAAATAATCTTTTTGTTAGATAATATAATTCATCTTTCATTAAGACAAAAGTTTACTTTTTTAATTTCATCAGTTTGTTTCCCTGAATCTATACCATGTTGGCAAATATGATGTGATAATGCACTACTACTAGACTATCTCATTTAAAAACCAATATTATTCTGGGGTGCCTGGGTGGCTTAGTCAGTTGAGCGTCTGACTTCAGCTCAGGTCATGATCTCACGGTTTGTGGGTTCGAGCCTCCAGTCAGGCTCTGTGCTGACAGCTAGCTCAGAGCCTGGAGCCTGCTTCAGTTTTTGTGTCTCCCTCTCTCTCTGACCCTCCCCTGCTCATGCTGTCTCTCTCTCTCTCTCTCAGAAATAAATAAAACATTAAAAAAAATTTAATAAAAGATAAAAACTAGTATTTTTCTTAAATACTATTTATTTTTTAACAGTTATTTTTGAGAAAGAGAGACAGCATAAGTGGGGGAGGGGCAGAGAGAAAGAGAGGGCAGAAAGAGAGGGAGACAGAATCTGAAGCAGACTCCAGGCTTCCAGCTGTCAGCACAACACCCAACCCAGGGCTTGAACTCAAGACCGCAAGATCATGACCTGAGCCAAAGTCGGATGCTCAACCAATCAAGCCACCTAGGCACCCCTCATAAATACTGTTTAAATTACTTTTGTTAAGAGTCATATTTCAGAATCTCTGGATAAAGATGGTGAATTGAACTAATGGATTAGCCTTAGATTCCTTTCTGAAATCCCAATAAAATTACTATAAACTGTTTTTTCTATTTTTTTAAAGATCCTACCTCATTAGGACACAGGAAATAAAATCGAGAACACAAACAACAACCTGGAAAGCATATAGACAGTGGTAACTGACTTAGCAGAACCCAGAAAGTTAAATTCAAAGTAGCAGTTGGGAAAGCCAAGAAGCCACCTGACTTACGCTACAACCAAAAGGCTCAGGACTCTCAACACTAGGCACCCCAGAAGAGGAAGTGAAATGGCCACTAAAACAAGGGCTTCTTATAAGTTTGTCAAAGAGTCAGTAAGACTCCAGAGTCCCTCCCCTACTCCACACAATCAGGGAATTGACCCTCCCAAACCCTGGCAAAAATGGGAGGTGCGTTCCTTAGAGAGACTGGCCCCAGAGAGCTTCTAGACTGTGGTCCCAGGCATGGGTGAGGGAGGGCTACTGTTCTGAGACCAAGCAGGTAAAATGAAAGTTAACACATTATGGGTAGCTCTCTCCTACCTGACAACCAAAACATTGAAAAGAGAATTATACCCACCCCCAGGCACTGGAAGCACAATTCTCAGGAATTTCTGTAGCCTAAGAACAAAGACCCTACTCCTTAGAGAGGGGAACTGGGAGGGGGACAGTTCCTCATGGAAAGGCCCAGCCAGATCACCCAATGCTGAAGCTCAACAGAACTCTCAGTTTTTGCTCTTCTCACTGAGAGAGATCAGCTGAGGATAGGGATTGTATGGTCTTAATAATAGAAACACTGAACATGGATCCTACCAAAAATATGTACCAACTCTCTTGGGAGAGTGAGAGCCTGGGCACAGAAAAAAACGTGTGGGGAGGGGGTGGCAGGAGATGGAAGAAAGAGCCACATCTTTATCTTTCTAAGAGGAGTCAATAGATAATGACTGAATAAACAAGAAGCAGCAGATAGACATCTTATTTAATTTTTTTTTATTTTTTTAACATGTATTTATTTTTGAGAGAGAGAGACAGACAGACAGACAGAGCATGAGAGGGGGAAGGGAGAGAGAGAGGGAGACACAGAATCTGAAGCAGGCTCCAAGCTCCAGGCTGTCAGCACAGAACCCAATGTGCAGGTCAACTCATGACCCATGAGATCATGACCTGAGCTGAAGTCAGATGGTAACCAACTGAACCACCCAGGCAGCCCTAGATTTGTTTAAAATCAGTTAGATCTGAAAGCATTTGGCTTGGAAGGAAAAAACTATGTGATTCTCAATTATATGCACATACACTTCGATAAAAATAAAAACTAAATTTAAACTATAATAGATGCTTACATAGTTCTTCTCATTTAAAAACAAACTTTAAAGAGAGTAAGAGAAAGCTGCTCTCCTTTCTTTACCGATTTCACAGTTTGTCTTTTATAACTTATTTTCATCTATACCTCATGATTGTCTGTCATCTTAAGACCTACATGGCCTTAAGAATTATGATGTTTGGGGGGAGCCTGGGTGGCTCAGTCGGTTAAGCGTCTGACTTCGGCTCAGGTCATGATCTCACAGTTCATGAGTCGGAGCCCCGTGTCAGGCTCTGTGCTGACAGCCAGCTCAGAGCCTGGAGTCTGTTTCAGATTCGATGTCTCCCTCTCTCTCTGACCCTCCCCTGCTCACACTGTCTCTCTCTCTCTCTCTCTCTCTCAGAAATAAATAAAAAACATTAAAAAAATTTTTAAAAGAAGGAATTATGTTGGATACCCCATCCTACATCATATCAAATAGCTTAAAATACATCTCTATCCCGCATTAAATATAAATATAAAATGTTGTATAACATTTAAGAGGATTGGGGCACCTGGGTATCTCAATGGGTTAAGCCTCTGACATTGGCTTAGGTCATGACCTCACAGTTCGAGAGTTCAAGCCCCACATGTGGCTCTGTGCTGACAGCCAGCTGAACCTACTTTGTTTGGATCCTCTGTCTCCCTCTCTCTCTGCCCCTCCCCACCAACAAACAAACAAGCATTCAAAATTTTAAAAAAGAAAAGAAAATTTTGCTTTTATATTATTATTGCTTTAAGGAGTCCATTTCCTTTATGATTTATTTGTTAGCATTATCACTTACTCTGTACTTTATTTTACACTAAAAACTAAAACTGCTCTTAAACTGTCTGGAAACCGTTTCTTGAAAATTCTCATGACTGTGTTACGTTTTTTTGTAACTAAGAATATGCCTGTCAATTCACTACAATTTATATGAAACACAAATTAATTATATTGCTCTAAAACAGATTTAAGCATGAACAAAAACAAAAGCAGTGTCATTCCTGAGTGTCATTAATTCTCAATAAAGCAGCAAGAAGGGAGAAATATCTTAATTTTTTTTTTCTTTTTTTTTGGTGAAAATGCTCCTCTTGCTTTTTTTTGTGTTTTGTTTTGTTTTTATTTTTATTTATTTTTTTTTTTTTTACAAATAGTTTATTGTCAAATTAGTTTCCACATAACACTCAGTGCTCATCCCCACAAGTGTCCTCCTCCATGCCCATCCCTCCTCCCCCCACATCCACCAGTCCTCAGTTTTTGTCAGCATTCAAGAGTCTCTCATGGTTTGCCTCTCCCCCTTTCCCCCACCATTTCTGCCCTTCTTCTCCCCCTTGGTCCTAAAGGCCAATATATTTTGGAGTATGTTAAATGAAAATTACCTTTAGATGCTCGGATTGGAAAGAATTCTGAACAGCAGGCATTATGTTAAGAATTTTTAAAATTGAAGTTAAAAGCCTTCATTAGATTAGGACTCACCTGAAGAGGGATTATGAAAACCAGAGCATCAAAGGGCACTACAAAATTATTCTCTCCTGGCCACATGTTTCACCTTTCCCTATCAGGCTAGTTTCTATCACTTGTGGAAGGATGATGCCTTTGCTTCTGGTCAGATCCCAGTCATAATTCATACAGGATGAGCGTCCCACCCAGTCCTTATGTGTTGGGAGGGTGGGTGTGGCGACAGCAGGCAGCACATGTATTTATCCTTCTGAGGATTTGCACCTTTCCTCTGACCACATTATATTTGCTCAGTCTCTGCTGCCAGTACCAACAAATGATCTTCTGTCATCTATCACAGGTAATGAACTCTACCTGATTATGTCACATTAACTTTAGTGAGTTGACCAGTACTTGTCTTCCACTCCATAAGCCTGACTAGAGAGTTTTTAAAAATAAATTAACAGTCATGCTTCAAAAATACAACATATAAGGGTGCCTGGGTGGGTAGTCGTTGGGTGTCCACCTTTGGCTCAGGTCATGATATCGCGGTTCCTGAGTTCAGGCCCAGAGTCAGGCTCTGTGCTGACAGCTGGGAGCCTGGAGCCTGCTTCAGATTCTGTGTCTCCTTCTCTCTCTGCCCCTCCCTTGCTCGCCTTCTGTCTCTCTCTTAAAAATAAATAAACATTTAAAAACAAAAATATAACATATAAATTACATTCTCTTCAAGTTACAATCTGCTACTCTATTTATTTAAACTGATTGTACTGAGGTCACAAATCTCCTCCTAATAATAACAGTCACTGTATATAAAGAATTTTATAGTTTACCTTTTCATTCATCATGAGGAATATGAGGAGGTATTTGAAAAATCGGTTTATATATGGGTCTGCATGTACATACCTAGTCCTTTTTCTAAGCTTTAAACAAGGCCCCTGATTTTCTAGTTTTTCTTGCAAGAGGCAATACAAACAATAAACTAAGCAAATAAATGTAATTAAACAAATATATAAATGTATAACCTCTCCCACTAAAAAAGATAATTCCAGACAGTCATAAGTGCCATAAGGAATAAAACTCGGTGTTTTAGGATTAGAGAATGTCAGAAGGCAGGGCTTCCTCCTTTAGTTTGAGTTATTGAGCTTCCCTGAGGAGGTGACAATTGTTTGTTTGTTTAATTTTTATTTTTTTATTGAGGTTAAGTTGACATCTCATATATTATTCAGATATTGTATTATATTATATATAATATACTCATATATTAATAGTTACCATCTGCCACCATATATTATTATTATAATAATATTAACTATATTCCCTATACAGTATTTTTCATCCTTGTGACTTATTTACTTTATAATTGGAAGTTTATACTTCTTTTTTTTTACAAATAGTTTATTGTCAAATTAGTTTCCACATAACACCCAGTGCTCATCCCCACGAGTGCCCTCCTCCATGCCCATCCCCCTCCCCCCTACATCCATCAGTCCTCAGTTTTTGTCAGCATTCAAGAGTCTCTCATGGTTTGCCTCTCTCCCTTTTCCCCACCATTTCCGCCCTCCTTCTCCCCCTTGGTCCTCTGTTAAGTTCCTCCTAATCCTCCTATACGTGCACACATATGATATTTGTCCTTCTCTACCTGACTTATTTCGCTCAGCATAACGCCCTCAAGGTCCATCCATGTTGCTACACATGGCCAGATTTCATTGCTTCTCATTGCCATGGAGTATTCCATGGTATAGATAAACCACATCTTCTTGATCCATTCATCTGTTGATGGACACTTAGGCTCTTTCAGGTTTTAGCTATTGTGGAGAGTGCTGCTATGAACATTGGGGTCCATGTGCTCCTATGCCTCAACATTTCTGTATCCCTTGGGTAAATTCCTAGCAGTGCTATTGCTGGGTCCTAGGGGAGTTCTATTGTTAGTTTCTGAGGAACCTCCACACTGTTTTCCAGAGGGGCTGTACCAGTTTACATTCCCACCAACAGTGTAGGAGGGTGCCCGTTTCTCCACATCCTCGCCAGCCTCTAGAGTCCACTGATTTGCTCATTTTAGCCACTCTGGCTGGTGTGAGGTGGTATCTCAGTGTGGTTTTGATTTGTATTTCCCTGATGAGGAGCGATGCTGAGCATCGTTTCATGTGTCTGTTGGCCATCTGGATGTCCTCTTTGGAGAAGTGTCTGTTCATATCTTCTGACCATTTCTTCACTGGGTTGTTTGTTTTTCAGGCGTGTAGTTTGGTGAGTTCCTTGTAGATTCTGGATATCAACCCTTTATCTGATATGTCATTTGCAACTATCTTTTCCCATTCCATTGGTTGCCTATTAATTTTCTGGGTTGTTTCCTTTGCTGTGCAGAAGCTTTTAATCTTGGTGAGGTCCCAACAGTTTATTTTGGCTCTTGATTCCCTTGCTTTTGGGGATGTGTCAAGTAAGAAGTTGCTGCGGTGGAGGTCAAGGAGGTTGTTTCCTGCTTTCTCCTCTAGGGTGTTGATAGTTTCCTGTCTCAGATTCAGGTCCTTTATCCATTTTGAGTTTATTTTTGTGCATGGTGTGAGAAAATGAGCTAGTTTCATTCTTCTGCATGTTGCTGTCCAGTTCTCCCAACACCATCTGTTAAAAAGGCTGTCTTTTTTTCCATCGGATATTCTTTCCTGCTTTGTCAAAGATTAGTTGGCTGTATACTTTTGGGTCCACTTCTGAGTTCTCAGTTCTGTTCCATTGTTCTATGTGTCTGTTTTTGTGCCAATACCATACTGTCTTGATGATGACAGCTTTGTAATAGAGGCTAAAGTCTGGGATGGTGATCCCTCCCGTTTTGGTTTTATTTTTCAGGATTACTTTGGCTATTCGGGGTCTTTTGTGGTTCCATACAAATTTTGGATAGTTTGTTCTAGTTTTGAGAAGTAGGCTGGTGCAATTTTGATTGGAATTGCATTGAATGTGTAGAGTGCCTTAGGTAGTAATGACATCTTAACTATATTTATTCTTCCTATCCATGAGCATGGAATGTTTTTCCAGTTCTTTGTGTCTGGAAGTTTATACTTCTTAACCCCCTTCACCTATTTTGCCCATTTCCCCAACCCTCTCCCCTCTGGCAAGCACCACTTTTTTCTTCATATTTATGATTTTATTTCTGTGGTTTTTTGCTTGTTTATTCACTTGTTCATTTGTTTTGCTTTTTAGATTCCACATGTAAATGAAAGTGTATAGTATTTGTCTTTCTCTTTCTGACTTCTTTCTCTCTGGATCCATCCATGTTGCTGCAAATGGCAGGATCTCATTCTTTTTTATGACTAATATTCCATCGTATATGTATACCTCCTCTTTTTTTAGTTATTTTTTTAGTGTACATTCAGGTTAGTTAGCATATAGTGCAACAATGATTTCAGAAGTAGATTCCTTAATTCCCCTTACCCATTTAGCCCATCCCCCCTCCCGCAACGTCTCCAGTAACCCTGTTTGTTCTCCATATTTAAGAATCTCTTGTGTTTTGTCCCCCTCCCTGTTTGTATATTAATTTTGCTTCCCTTCCCTTATGTTCATCTGTTCTGTGTCGTAAAGTCCTCATATGAATAAAGTCATATGATTGTCTTTCTCTGACTAACTTATTTCACTTAGCATAAAACCCTCTAGTTCCATCCATGTAGTTGCAAATGGCAAGATTTCATTCTTTTTGATTGCCGAATGATACTCCAGTGTGTGTGTGTGTGTGTGTGTGTGTGTGTGTGTGTGTGTGTGTGTGTGTGTGTATACACAATGGATATCTATCTATCTATCTATCTATATATATATATACAATGTATATTTATATAACACATCTTTATCCATTCATTCACCAATGGACATTTAGGTTCTTTCCATACTTTGGCTATTGTTCATAGTGCTGCTATAAACATTGTGGGGTGCATGTGCCCCTTCAAAACAGCACACCTATATCCCTTGGATAAATACCTAGTAGTGCAATTGCTGGGCCATAGAGTAGTTCTATTTTTAATTTTTTGAGGAACCTCCATGCTGTTTTCCAGAGTGGCTGCACCAGTTTACATTCCCACCAGCAATGCAAAAGAGATCCTCTTTCTCTGCATCCTCACCAACGTCTGTTGTTGCCTGAGTTGTTAATGTTAGCTATTCTGACAGGTATGAGGCATACCACCTCTTCTTTATCCATTCATCTGTCATGGACAGATGTCAGTGGACACTTGGGTTGCTTCCATATCTTGGCTGTTGTAAATAAGTTTAAAATAAGCATAAGGGTGCATATATCTTTTCAAATTAGTTTTTTTTTTATGTGTGTTCTTTGGGTAAATACTCAGTAGTGGAATTCCTGGATCATATGATATTTCTATTTTTAGTTTTTTAAGGAACCTACACACTGTTTTCCACAGTGGCTGCACCAATTTACATTCCAATCAACAGTGCATGAGGGTTTGCTTTTCTCCACATCCTTGCCAACACTTACTATTTCTTGTTTTATTTTATTCTAGCCATTCTGACGGGCATAAGGTGATATTTCACTGTGGTCTTGATTTGTGTTTCCCTGACAATTGATTATGTTGAACATATTTGCCATATGTCTTTTGGCCATCTGTATGTCTTCTTTGGAAAATTATCTATTCAGTAGCAGGTGGCATTTGAACTAATGACTGAACAACATGCTGAGCAAAGATCTAGAGATAGAATGCTCCATGCAGAGCCAGTAGAAAGACCCTAAATAAAGTAAAGCCGTCTATAAATAGTGGTGGTGATGGTGATGATGATGATGATGATGATGTAGTGATGATGGCTATGATAATGGTGATGATAAGGTTAAGGATAACAGTGATGGTGATGACAATGGTGGTGGTGGTAGTTCACTTCTTTTACAAATGCAGCTCAAAAACTAAATACAGGGGCAACTGGATGGCTCAGTCAGTTAAGTGTCCAACTCTTAGTTTGGGCTCAGGTCATGATCTCACAGTTCATGGGCTCAAGCCTCGCATCAGGCTTATGTTGACAGTGCAGAACCTATTTGTGATTCTTTCTCTCTCTGCCCCTCTCCTGTTTCATCTCTCTCTCTCTCTCTCAAATATAAATAAACATTTTTAAAAAACCTAAATACAATCATTCCCCATGGTCACATCATAGTAAATGATACTGTCCCCAAACCGAAATATTTAGTAACAGTGAGATTTAAAAGGCAGCCTAAACATTGGGCTTTTGCCTTTATATCAGAGATCTGCTTAGAGAATTGGCTTATCTTTATGGGAATCCCCTAACGTCAAGATTCCTTAAGCACTCCCCAAATTACAGGAGCTTATCCTATGTGGAAGGTGCTAGACTCCAGCTTGATAACAAGCTAATCTCCTTTTGTCCAGCTTCTTCGTGACCTGCATAGCTCAGCTTTATTATTTTATTCCACCCATTAACAGTGTCACCAACTTTGAAAACTTGGTTTCAGGCATCTTACTTCCTATCTCTACAACACTTAACTTTACTGTTACCACTGCCACTAAATCTTAAGCCAATGGGAACCTCCAGTCCAGTGACCCTAACACTTTAACTACCCATCACCATCCTTATGTGCTCACTTCCTTCTTTTCACTAGTGTAGATCCCCTGTATCTTCACCATGACACACCCTTGCAATCCCCTCTCTCAACAAAACTCCAGCCTTGACTAAACCCAAGTATTGGCCTCCTATCTTGTACCTGAGAAACTTAACTCCACTTGAGAAAATTACACACCATGCTGACTGGTCTCCCTCAAATTCATAACCATTTGTCTCAAATGGGTCCTCATGTCCCTGCTAAGTGTACTTCTTAACACTCAGGGACAGCTGCCTCAAAACTCTCCTTTACATGATTAAATTTGTCCTTCCTATTCCATCATTCTTAGCATCCATTAAACAGTACTCACTATCTCTCATTTAAAAAAATAAAAACTTGGGGTGCCTGGGTGGCTCAGTCAGTAAAGTGTCAGACTTTGGCTTAGGTCACAATCCCATGATTCGTGGGTTTGAGCCCCACATCAGGCTCTGTGCTGACAGCTCAGAGCCTGGGGGCTGCCTCAGATTGTGTCTTCCTCTCTCTCTGCCCCTCCCCACTCATACTCATGCTCTGTCTCTCGTTTTCTCTCAAAAATGAATAAAAACATTACCAGAAAAAAGCATTTTAAAAAAGAAAAAGGAAAACAAAGCAAACATCTCAGAACTCAGATTCCCATCAAGTTTTTGTCTACTCTGTTCCTCTTCATGGCCATTTCCTTAGCTTCCCTACCACTCTCAATTATCCCCATTGTGGTTCCATCTTTCCTTTTGCCAGATTCAAAAGCATCACAATGCCAAATTCAATGGCATCACCTCTGTGCTCTCACTTACCTCACAGCAGCATTTCGTGCAGATGACCATCCCACCTTCTAGAAACTTTTCTCTCTTGCATTCTAAGACTCTACACCCTTCTGGTTTTCTCCCTCTCCCAGAAGCCTTCTCAGCCTCTTCTCTTCTCTAAACTACCTCTACATTTAGGATTGTCCCAGGACTCAGCACTTGTCCTTCTTTATTTTCAAATCTCTCTTTGATATGGTGTCTTCAAATCTCATCTCTATGCTGATAATGCATCTCTTTTCTTTGCTGTCCTAATCTCTTTTCTGAACTCCAGGCTCACACAACTAGAAGTCTCCTTGACATTTCCATTTATTTGTATGAGAGTCATCTTAAACTTAGCACAGCCAAAAAAAGAACTCTTAATGTCACACACAAAAAAAATATTATTCCTCATCTAGTGATCCACATCTCAGTAACTGGCACCTTCCACTTGGTTGTTTATACTGACTACAAATATTCTTGATTCTTCCCTTTTCCTTGGTGTACAGAAAATCCTGTCAATTCTATGTCTAAAACGTTTTGAATCTGTCCATGTCTCTAACTCTTTTGCCTGTCCCCTCCCCCTGCTGCCGTTATGAGCTCTCGTCTTTTTTGCCAGGGTTACTGTAATAGTAAACGAACTACTCCCCTGCTCCCACTGCTGCCCCCTATAATCCAAACAGCAGCCAACATAACCTGTGTAAATCAGATTATGATTCTGTTTTACCTGAAATCCTCTTGACTCTCTTTTACCCTTGAAATAAAATACCAACTCCTGTGAGAAAATGCATGATCTGATTCCTGATTGTTTCTTCAGGTGCTTCTACGCTGTCTCTTTCCTCACTCATTTCCAGAGCCTTTCACTCCTCAGACACATTAAGCTTGTTTCTGCCCCCAGGGTCTTTGTACTTGAGGATCATTCCACTTGAAGGCCTTTCATACCTTGCACTTTTTTGCTCACTTATATAACATTTTTCGTTAATATTAAGGTATAATTACGGCACCTGGGTGACTCAGTTGGTTGAGTGTCTGACTCTTGATTTCAGCTCAGGTCATGACCCCAGGTCGTGCAGGGCTCAACACTGAGTATAGAGCCTGCTTGATATTCTCTCTCTCTCCCTCTGCTCCTCTCCCCCACTTGCACTCTCTCTTTCTCTCTCAAATAAAAAATATAAAAATAAAAATATTAAGCTATTGTACTTTTTTCACTATGTTACAATAGTTCCCATGCTGTATATCTCTCAGATTTATTTATTTTAAACTGGAAATTTGTACCTTTTGACCCCCTTCACCCATTTATTCCCATGTCTTGCTTTTCTTAGAATAGTCTTCTCCATTCGGGCCTCAACTCAGATTTTCCCTCCATAGAAAAGATTTCTCTGACCATCTTATCTAAAATAGTCTCTCCAGTCACTCACTATACCATTGCCCTTTTTTTTTTTTCATTGTACATGTCACTCTCAGAAATATTCATAAGATGAATAAGATCAGGGGATCTAAAATATAATATGACTGTAGTTGATAGAACTGTAATGTATAATTGAAAAATTACTAAAAGAATTTAAATGGCCTCATCAAAAAAAAGAAAAAAGAAAAAATAGATAGGTGAGGTGATGGATGTGTTAATAACTTGATGGGGGAAAACTTTTTCACAAAATATATGACCATCATGTTATATTTAAATATCTACAATCTTATTTGTCAATTTTATTTCAATAAAGCTGAAAAAAATTAAAAGCACTACCGAGAGAAAGAAGGAAAGGAAAGGAAAGGAAAGGAAAGGAAAGGAAAGGAAAGGAAAGGAAAGGAAAAAGGAAAGGAAAAGAAAGGAAGGAAGGAAAGGAAGGAAAGGAGGAAGGAAAGGAAGGAAAGGAAGGAAAGGAAGGAAAGGAAGGGAAGGGAAGGGAAAGGAAAGGAAAGGAAGGGAAGGAAGGGAAGGGAAGGGAAGGAAGGAAGGAAGGAAGGAAGGAAGGAAGGAAGGAAGGAAGGAAGGAAGGAAGGAAGGAAGGAAGGAAGGAAGGAAGGAAGGAAGGAAGGAAGGGAAAGGGAAAGGAAAGGGAAGGAAAGAAAAGAAAAAGAAAGGAAGGGAAGGACAGAAGAAAGAAAGAAGGAAGGAAAAGAGAAAGAAAAAGAAAAACAGAAATACAAGAAGGAAGGGAGGAAGGAAGAAAAGGAGGGAGGGAGGGAGACAGAGAGAGAGAGAGAGAGAAGAGAGAAAGAAAGAGAGAAAGAAAGAGAAGGAAGGAAGAGGAAGGAAGGAAGGAGAAGAAAGAAAGAAAGAAAGAAAGAAAGAAAGAAAGAAAGAAAGAAAGAAAGAAAGAAAGAAACTCTTACTAATTTATTGATTTTCTTGCACATAATATGCCTTGCTTCTAGAATATGAGTTCCATGAGGGCAGGGAGCTCATCTGACTTATTCTGGCTTTAGTTCTAACCAGAGCAATACCTGGTTCATAGCAGACATTCAGTAGATTCTTAGTATAAAATGAATGAATGATTGATTGAATGAATGAATGACTAGACACTTCAACTTTAACCTTAAATTTAACCCAATCTACATGAAGAGTTTTCCTAAAATGAGACACAGTAGCATAGAATTATATGTTGTCTTAAAAATGAGTCATTTGCAAAGCTCTGAACTGATAAACTTTTCATTTTTCCAACCTCTTACAACTGAAATTTCAACCATGGTAAGTATTTTCATTATAGTGTAATAAAATATAAAGTACATTTTTATAGTTCAGTTCAAAATTTATATTATATTAAGTTAATCTATTTTTATAAATTAATACATTTACTTCACTTATTAAAATATAAATTCCATAGCAAATTCTTGGCATTTGTCAAAACCTCCTTCCTCAACTTAAATTCACTCACATTGTTTAATCTCTCTAGACCTTAGTTTTTTCATCCTTGGACTTTTTGATTTCCAGTTTTCAAATTCTCTGACCCCATCTTAATATTACATCCTACAAATGTGTTCATGTGTTTGCTTGTCTCTGTAATTGCCCCAAAATTTCAACTGTGCATTTTGCATAATTAGTATAGGACCATAGCTATAACAGTAATTGGGGCTGTAAGAGTCCCCGGGGAGTTGGGAATATAAACAAAACAAACTAACTCATAAAAACTATTCATATTGATAAACTATACATATAAGCTAGGATTGTAAAGAAGAAAAGGAAAATTTTATTGTAGTAATTTACAATAGTGCTCTATAGAAAGTAATTACAACTTTAGATGTCCAGAGAAGCTCATATACCCTCACTGTTTGGGTATTCAAGGACAACAGGACTTAAAGGTCCTGTGTGATATTCTGTAAGCCCAGGACTAATTCAGCTTCCAGCTGAATCTCAGGTCAGTTCAGGCAAGGATCTGTGTCATCCTTTGCTTGAACGAGCAAGAATCTGCCCAAAGGCACGTGATAATAAATTTCCTAGGGCATGAGCCAGCCATGACCACTGTTAAAGAAAATTCATGCTTCCTCCCACCATAGAATCATATACCTGTAAAATACAACACAAGAAAAGTTAAGATAATTTGATCAAAAAAGATAATTGTGATCAAGTTGAAATATATTTTAATTAAAAAAGGTAATTTCCTTTTCTTTGGTAGAGTTTTTAAATAATTCTTTCTTCTATCACTTCGGTTATATTAAACTAGGTAAATCATACTTTCATCACCCAAAACTAAGGGAAAAATTGAACAAGCAGCCACACAAAGGGGTCCTCAGAAGGCTGCATCCCCTTGAATTAGCCAAATAATAGGATTAATGTGTATTTTTAGAAACTGTAACTAATTTCCTGAGTCCTTATTTATTTTGCCTTTGTAAAATATTTGTAAAATTATATGCTTTCTGTTGTAGTATTCAACTAAATTCAGGGTTAAGGATAGTGGGAGTTTTTATTTTAGGTTCTATTTGAAGTTCCAGAAATATTTATTTAGACCACAAGTTTTCTCCATTTTCTATCACCTCTATTTTACCACAGTGGAGAACTGACTTTGTAGTCAGAATGTAGTCAAAAGGCATAGCTTTATACCTGCAGTTGGTTGACTTGAGCACATCGTTTTTTGTTCATTGGTTTTCGATTTTGTTTTGAGAGAGAGGGGAGAACATGAGTAGAGGAGGGGTGGGGGGAGGGAGAGAGAATGCCGAGCAGACTCTGCACTCAGCACAGAGCCTGACCCAGGGCTCAGTCCCACAACTGCGAGATCATGACCTGAGCCAAAAGCAAGAAACAGATGCTTAATTGACTGAGCCACCCAGGCACCACATATGCTCTCTAGATCTGTTTTATCATTTTCAGAAAGCATCGTCTTGCCCTGACTGCCTCATAATTTGTTCTGATGAACAGTGATTTCACATTAAAACTTGCTATACAAACAAAAGGTTGGATTTGGTTAGCAGTAAGTGCTATCTATCTAGTACTGAATTAACTAATTAAGACATTAAGAACAAACTTTTATTGAGTGGCTACTAGATGCCTAGCAAGTCCCAAGGCATTAGGGCTTCAAAAATGAATAGAGCAGAAAGTAGACTAACGGTTGCCTAGAACAATGGTAGGGAATGAATGAAGGCAAATGAGCATGAGATTTCTATTTGGGGTGATAAAGATGATCTAAAATTAGATGTGATGATGGTTGCACAATTCTGCAAATTTACCAATCACCATAGAATTATACTTTTAAAACGGGTGAATATTATGGTATGAATATTATACCTCAGTAAAGGTTTTAAAAAATAAGGTATAGTTCCTACTCTCAAGGAGCTTATAGTCTATAATAAGAAAACTTCACATATAAACAAAAAAGTATTACAATATGCTAGACAAACAAGGATACTCTTGGCCTACAGTTGCATATAATTGACACTTCAGATGATTTAGTATTTAAAAATGAGTTTTAATGTACTCCTCGCTTAGCAATACTGGTTCAAACCCAGAACAGCTTTCATGCTTTATTGAGAGACATATAATACCTAAAATTTGGAAAAACTCATTAACCCTTGTACTGAACTTGGCATGCATATACTGAACTTGTTTAAGAAACAAGGACTTGACATGCCTTGAAATGTTGCCAGTGTTTTCAATTTGACATTCATTGAGCATAACAGAACCCTTAGAGTGGTTTGGAGAGCTGGTGGAAGCCAGGCTGAGGAGGAACAGCCGAGCCCTGGCACACTCATTTGCTTGAACCCAGCGCCTCTGGGATACCGCCTGGCAAAGCTCCCAGATCATCACTGAACAGGCAGAATGGAAGAGGGTGAGCAGAACAGTGATCTCAGCCCCTCCACAGCTGGGATCTCTGCTTCCATTTGGAAGAAATAAGTCTATGATTCTAGTCCATGCTTTCTATTTCCAGAGACATTTTAACTGCTTTAGGAAGATATAAAAGACTCTCTTTCTCTGGGTTTGAAATTAGATCCCAACTCATCCAAGCTTTCTTGTATTTCCAACAGTTGTTCTAGTATAAATCCCACACCCCAAACTCCTTTTCAGCTTACACACAAGTCCTCCTTAGAGAGACATCTCTCCACAAAGTGTCTGCCTCCCTGAATGGGTTCTGGATATTATTTTCTTCCTACTTGACCTATGCACCTCAGATGAGAGAAGCCCCACATATGCTCAATGATTAATTCATATATTCTTTCAATCACTCAACAAATATTTAGCAGACCTTGTTATCTATTTAAAAGCCTATAAAACCAGGTCATGTATCTGACACCAAACCACATAAACCTACATGGACATTTCCTAATGGAGACCCTGTATTTGGTCCCAGACTACATCCTAGGCATGTAATCTCTTGGCAGAGAGAGCTCAGCATTGCTTTATAGTCACCTCTATGAAGGATGAATAAAATGTGAAAATGAGTACAAAGATGAATAGCGACAATCATCATTTACTAGTCTTCTCAGTTTTGTAAGTAAATATAAGGGCAGCATATGAAAAATATTTATTATCTATGGTGTCTTTCTCTTGGAGTCATCTTAAGGTTTGAAAGAAATATTTATTCCTCTTAAACTGTCTCTTGGGATCTTGTTTTTCTATTATAAAGTAAGGGGGTCTCATTTATGGTCCCCAAGGCCTCTTTAAGTTTAAACAGTATATGATACCCCTAATTCAATCCATAGCTTCACAGCAAGAAGTTCAGGTTTACAAAGGCTTAATAACTTGAATGTGTCTACCAAGGGAAACATTTTATCAAGCTGAATTATTTACACATTATTAGTGAAATGATTATCATTTCAGTCAAATTATTAAAGCTTCAGCAGGAAAAACCTTTGGGCCCAGCTCTGTTTCTTCCCATGAATAGTATCAATTATCACCCGATCTGACTTAATCTTGTCTGACTAGAGAGTATGTCCTCATCCCTCCTCACACTGCAAGGACTGCAGCAGTGTCCATGTGTAACCACTGGTGGTGTCATTGGGCCAGTGGGAAGACAGGCAGGCTGTGACCAGGACTCTGGGATGCTACCCACTATCAGTCAACACTCCCAGACAATGGTGGATATGTCCGGGTAAACCATTCTGGCCAAAAGATAAAAGCTACCCAGATGAATCACTTGTATGTTCTGCAAGCTGTTCTACACAAAGAGGAGTACCAGATAGTGATTAAGCACATGGGCTCTGAATCTGGAATACTTGGGTTTGAATTGTGGCTTTGACACATGACAGTTTGGTGACCCATAGCTTTCCTGTTCCCTGTGGGTAAAATGAGAATAATAATAGAACTAGTTTAAGGATTATATAAGGTAGTATATGGAAAATATTTAGAAAAATACTTGGCACATGATAAACACTCTGTGTTTGTTATCTGTACATGATACCTCCACGTGGGGAAAAAAAGTAAAATTAAGCCACAAAGAAAAGACCATTTAGATGGACAAAGTAAATGTGGTATAACATGAAGTGCACTGGCATTAGGTGGGGTCTTATGGAATGTGGATTCAAAACTCTCTGTTCTCTAAGATTGTCATGAACCCAAAATGAGATGTTTATAAAGTACCTCGACTAATGTGTATGTTTCAATAACTATTCCCTTCCCCTGCCCAATATTTTTAATTTTATTTCTTCTACTTTATTTTCTGTATTTATTTTCCTTTTTTATCTCTCCTCCTCTATTTCTTCCTTCTTTCCTTTTTTGTCCTCCCCTTTTCTCCTCCTCTCCTTCCTCCTTTCCTTCTCCTCTTCCCCCTCCTTCTCCTTTATTTCTCTTTTTCCTCATCTTACTCCTCCTCTTCCTTCTTCTTCCCCACCCTCCCTTTCTTTATCTCTCTTTCAACTAATGATCTTTCACTTCCTCCTCCATGCCAGGCATGCTAGGATTCTGGGAATGAAATTGGGGAATAAGCCAACATGGTTCTGACTCTATTATAGTCTAACGAGGGAGAAAGATTTCCCTCAGATTACTCACTAATAAAGGCCTAATTTCACACTTTAGATAAGTGTCCTGACCCAACAAAATGCTGTTTTGTAAGGGCATATGTCAGAAGCACTTGACTATAAGACAATGATGGGAGTATTATCTAGATCTAAAGGCTGTGAGAGGCAAAAGATTTGTGCGAGCTGAAGAGAAAGACAGAGATCATATGTTCATATGATCATATTATATGTTCCACTCATATGTGGAACTTGAGAAACTTAATGGAGGACCATAGGGGAAGGGAAGGGGAAAAAATAGTTTCAAACAGAGAGAGAGGCAAACAATAAGAGACTCCTAAATGCAGAGAACAAACTGAGGGCTGATGGAGCCAGGGCGGGGGGGCGGGGGGGGTGCAGGCTAGGGAGGAAATAGATGATGCACATTAAGGAGGGCACTTGTTGGGATGAGCACTGGGGGTTGTATGTAAGCGATGAATCATGGGACTCTACCCCCAAGACCAAGAGCACATTGTATACACTGTATGTTAGCCAACTTGACAATAATTTTTTTTAATTTAAAAAATTTTTTTTAAATTCTAAAGGCTATGAGAGACTTTACCAGGCTTACAGAAGGGAACAGCATTCTTTGTGGAAGCAATAGCTCATACAGAGACCTGTAGCCAGGGCACCCATTTTTAGAACAAGATTGATGCTCCCGGAGAGAGGCAACAGTGGTGCCCAGGCAGAAGAGAGATGAGCTAGAGAGACTGGAGGGAAGTGTGGCAACATCTAGCACAAAGTTGCTCTGCCCTGCAGAAAACCAAACAGAAGCTTGTGATTTATTCCTAAATAAGAGTTTATTTTTCTTTATAGAATCATGCATTTAAAAAATATGTAGTTATTCATTGGTTGACCTGGAGTATTAAAATTAAACCTATTTCTCTTGTTCTACATATATTTGTGTTAACATAATTATCAATAATTACCACCATACGTAGCCAAATATTTATCAAGGGTTTTATGGTTACCCTATAAAAATCAAGAAGTGGAGTCATTCTTGACACCTTAGCTCTGTAGCTGTCAAGTAGGCATCCACAATAGGCTCAAAAATATATTTTACAGATAAAAAATTAAAGAGATTGACAGATAAAAGAGTTAAAGAAATCATATACTCAGTTGCAGAGACATTCTACTTTCAGTACACTGATTGCCTTCTAACTTTTCAGATTCAAATTTGGGGGAAATTTGAATATTATTTGGGGAAAATTGAAGCTTTAAAAGTGTAACTGAGTTTTCCAAAGTAGAAATACCGGTTTCTTTAAATTTTCTTCCCCAAATATTCACTGTAGTGCCGTAGAGACTCTAAGGTGACATGAAATGGCTACAATAGAGACAGTGTGTAGAGCTAAAATGACAAATTAAATTGGCGAAAAAGTTAATCACTTCAGCCTTGGCCAGGATCTATGTATACAAAGCTATTTGAAAGAAAATCGTTGTAAGTTTTAATGGAAAATAACCTTTTTGAAGTTTCAGTCTTTCACTTTATAAATAGTGTATTTGACATACTTGGCCAAGTTTCATAGGCCGTTTAAACTCTTAAAGTTACTGTAATTTGAGGGAAGGTTTGGAAGTTAGATAATTGATTTCTTTTTTATCCTTCTATGATCCTACCAGTAAAGCAACTAAAGGGTCAATTTGATATTCAAACAAGCTTAATTTCTTAACATTTACTATTCAGATATAGTCTGCACTATTAGCAATACATATTATTGGCCCACATTTTTTTTAAATTAAATGTGTGGTGGGGTGCCTGGGTGGCTTGGTCGGTTAAGCATCTGACTTTCACTTAGGTCATGATCTCAGGTTCGTGGGTTCGAGCCCCGCATTGGGCTCTGTGCTGACTGCCAGCTCAGAGCCTGGAGCCTGTTTCAGTCTGTGACTCCCTCTCTCTCTGACCCTCCCCTGCTCACGCTGTCTCTCTCTCTCTCCTAGAAATAAATAAAACATTAAAAAAATTTTTTAAATTAAATGTGTGGCTCAATTGTTCTTCAAATGCACCAATCTCTTATACAGTCACTAAGAGGTAATTTAGCCCTTCCTTTGTCATGTAAGATCTGCACAGATACATCCTAACTACAGCTTTGTCGAGGGTCCATCACCTCAGTTGGGAAGTGAACATTAGGAATTTGTTAGTGTCAAATGAATGCAAAGCTGGTCTCACTGAGATGAGGTTTAATTTTAGTCACTAACAGTTTGTGAAGACTAAATTACAGAAAATAGCAATCATTCTCTTGTGCGTTGGCTCTTAAAATTAATCAGGCAACTGGGTTAATAATAGCATAATTTTATTAATAACAGAAGTACAGAAACACCTGTATTTATTCATCCGATGTCTTCAAAATGATATGCTAGTCAGAGTGTCAAATTATCATTTGAAAATTATCGAATAAATTCTAGGAGCAGTTTATTAGGAGCATTAACTACATTTTCAGTACATTCATTTGGATGGCATAGAGGTTAAGAGCACAAGGTACGTTAAGAATTAAAACTACCTTGGTTCCAAACTTAGTTGTGTTGGAACCTCAGTTTAGCCATGTGATCCTGAGCAAGTTATTTCTGTGTGCCTCAGTTTCCTCACCTGCAAAATGGAAATGATAATAATAATACACGATGGTTGCTAACATTTACAAAGCTCCTACTTTTCACTGGACACTCTCCTAAGCAAGTGAGAAACAAACAAGTGAGACAGAGACCGGCAAAGGGATACAGAGAGATAATAGCTATTCCATGCCTGGTACAATTCTGAGACCAATTATCACATTTAATCTTTACAACTATATGGGTTAGTTTTTTCCCCTTCTCACAGATAAGGAAACTGAGAAACCAAGAAGTAAAATAGTTTTCCAGAGGCAGCTAAGTGCTAGAGTCTGAATTGAGAACCAGGCTGTTTAGCCCCAAGCCTATCCTCAGCCACAAGCCTACAACACGTGATGCACACATCAGTGAGATTATTATTATTTATTATATATAATAAACCATGTAGACCATTGCACATTTCTAGTAAATATTCACTAAGCATTAATTACTACTGTTGGTTTATAAAAATTATAAATCATATTTTATTATATATTGTCTCTTCTCTTGCATTAAATATTTAACATTCCACTAAAATTTTCTCTTTTTTACACCATCTTTACCTATGTTTTGTAGGGTTTGGTAGGGTTATTTTGGGGTCAACGTACATCAAACACATCATGCATTTTTTATTTGTAGAATTTCATACACCAAAGTTTGCAACTATCAAGAACAATTTTTTAAAAATTATTCACTCATTTTTTTCTATAAATACTTATTTGCAGAATAAGGCACCTACTACATGCCTGGCATTATTCCAGAACCTCTTCTAGGGCATTCAGCAAAGAACAAGACAGACAAAGTCCTGGCTGTCACAGAGCTTACCTCCTAGTAAATCATTTTGTCATTGACTCAATTCCAACTTGAGCCTTTAATCCTGGGAAACAGTGCCACAACTAAAATTGAAATCTTCCATCATTAAACACTTAGGACATTAGTATGGTGATGCATTACACAGGACACAGACCTCTATCTCACTGGTTTTTCCCCCATGTGCTTTAGAGAAGGCATTCCAGGATCTCTGAGAACTGCATCCATAAAAGAAGCCCATTGGGAAAGAATGCACTGGCCATGTTTTTCTCCACTGGCACATGAGTGGATGTCTCAAAATTTAACCCATTCTCCTCATAACTGCATGGAGAAAAGCCATCAGAGTTCCAAAATAGAAGTCGAGGATTTTAGACTCCTGAGAAGAGAATCTGACCATTTATCTTATTTTCTTCTGTTGTTTTCTCCTGCACTTACTCCTTTTTAAAGATTTTTTTCATATTGTGCCACTATCAATAGCATGTGAAATGATTAATTAAATTAGTGAATGTTTTTCATATCAGATTATATCCTTTGGACTATAAAAACAAAAACAACTTATTATTATAACACTATTATTCAAGATACTTTTTCAGTCATTTTATTATTTGAGAAGAAATTTTTGAGTTTATAGAAAATTTAATCTCCTAAAAATTTAAGGGGAGAGAAGATTTGTTTCTTTATTCTGCAATTCTTGTGATCTGATCTTAAGAGATGAAGAGAGGGAAAGGAAACTTACATACATTGGCCACTCACAAATTTAATACATGTCATCTTACTTAATTCCTACAACTCTGGAAACAAGTACATTGAACTGTCGTTTAACCACATGAAAATAGCGATTCCGGAAAGCCATGTGTCTGGCCCAAGTTCCCCAAGGTAGCAGAGCCAGGACTAGACCAGTTGTGTCCACAGTTCATGGACATGTCCTTTTCATTGAAACCACAGTGTTTTACTTGAACAGAGAACATGCAGATGAATACAAGATCACTGCTGTTCTAGAGAAAGAAGTTCTAAACAGTCTGTTATAGACTTTATTATACATGTATCACATTATCATTAACTGAAGAACTAGCTCTAAGCGGTTTCATATAACTTATCAAAAAACCATTGAATTAACAGCCATCTGCAACAATTGTAAATCAATTATACTTCACAGATGAAGTGCTACACTTTTAACAAATTATACCTAATAATCCATTAAAAGAATAAAAATAATGTAATTGACATGGATGAAATTAGCACCTTTCCCATTCATTTTATGATATACTTTTTAAACTCATCATTATCCTCAAATAATATTACACACTAATTCCTAGAAGTGAAGAGTTTGGATTGGAAAGTATAACTAAGATACAGGTTAAGCTAGATTTAGTGCTTATTGAACTGTTCATGAGCCATTTTAACTGCAATAGAAATGTTATGTACTGATCTGAAGTATTTTTATATTCATTTGTAGAAACAGTAGAAAAAAATCAAAAGCCTTACGTATATTTTGTTATGCCTTTGAATTTAACAGTTTCTTCCAGGAAACCAAACACATATGTTTCTTACTTAATCTAAACATCTATTAAATATAATTGAAAAAGCAAAGAGAAAATGAAATAAATATGGACTTTGATTGGTAAAGTGCTTGATGTTGCTGTTAATTATAATTTGACTATAGAATAACTTGCATATGAAAATTATAAAGTATTTAAAATATTTATCTGGGGGCACCTGGGTGGCTCCGTCGGTTAAGCATCCAACCCTTGCATTTGGCTCAGGTCATGATCTTGTGGTTTGTGAGTTCCAGCCCTGCATCGAGATCTGCGCTGGCAGTGCAGATCTTGCTTGGGATCCTCTCTCTCTCCCTCTCATTCTGTGCCTCACCCACTCACTCTCGCTCTCTCTCTAAAATGAATAAATAACCTTTAAAATATTTACCTCACATGCAACATACGGGGAGGAAAACTCTTTTGTCTTATTTTCTCCACCTGAAAAGGAAGCAGAGGAAGGTGATGTGGGGTTCCACTATGAGGTATGGTGCCGTGCCCAGCTCCTAGCCTATGAGCCTGTTGGCCTTCCAGGTGGGCAGAGTTTCACAACTCTTCCTGTCTCTAGGTTATGCAGCTAGTCTTCCACCAGTGATTAACTATATCCTTAAATTATTAACCCTCACAATCACCTTTAAGCCTCGATATTAATTTTGACTGTATTAGTGAGCTTCCAGGACCTGCATGTAGGCTGTCATGGGTCATAATTAATAATAATGAGTTTCAAAGAAACAAAGGTAAATTTTTGTTTGAACGTTAAAACTAATAAATACACTCCATATTGTTTCTCCTGACCTTTGAACATGAAGTAGGCATTGTTTCACACTGCAAATCTGTCAGGCAGTTTTTAATTTACTCTTTTGACTCTAAGTCCAGAGGGAAGGTTTGGACCATCTAAAATCATTGTCATCATCATCACCATCATCATTATATAATATTTATTACACAGAAGAAGGGCAAGGCTTGGACTATTAAACTTAACTGAGATATAAGGCTTCTTGCATATTTAATAGATTTTAAGCCCGTTGTTTACTGATTTGAGATATCTACAGGTCAGTGTGGTATGTCTAACAAAACACCACCGGAAGTGTTAAAGGCTTCTCACTTTAATATAAAATCCTAATAGATGTAATTGTGCCACATCTAGAAATATTATCTGTTCTGTACTTCAAAAAGCAAAAAATGTGATTCATCTTATAAAGAACCCCCATGACATTTGTCACTATCTGTCTAACTATAATGACCACATTTATTCTGTCAAATATTAAAAATGAGATTTATTATTGCAGCCACACTTATACAGATAAGTTATGTAGAGATTGTTTATAGTTAATTTTGTTTTACAATATAATACTTTCACTAGGACTTTGGCATCTGTACAATTAAGATACACTAAAACTATATACAACCATTTTTAAAAGCTTCATATAAGTCCTAGGAGTCCAATTATAAAATGTTATGAAGGGGTACCGAGTGCTGGGGTTTTCCCAGAACACCAAAAGAAAAAAAAAAATTAATGTATCACCACATCAGTTTAAAAAGAAATTGCCAGCCCTCCCCCATCATCTCAGGGTCAAATTGCATGCTGGTTAGATACTTAATTTAAAATAATTGCTTGACTGAACTTTGATTAACAATACCACAAACTTGAAGGAAATATGTTAAGGCTCCCTAAGGTCATTTGAATGAAATTATTTTTAAAAAAATGGATTGACTTCACAAACAGCCAAGACCTTCCTAAAACCAGCTGGCTTACAAATTCAACTGACCTGTCCTTACCATACTTCACAGTTAAGAATCATTAGAACAACTTGTTCTGAATCTTCTGGCTAACTCCCCATGCAGAGTGAGCACTGAGCATGTTCTATGATTAAGATATAAACAATGTTTTATTAGTCTTGGCTTCCTTTCTCACATGGAATGGATCATTCTTTCTCATGGATTTATAATCACTACCAATTTTTTCTCTCAAAATATGTATTAGGAGAAAAGAGAAAGTGGGTATTGATTTTGTGCTATCCTTACACCCTTGTCAGTTACTCAAGTTGCCAGTTATCTTGAGGTTGAGCCTACCCCTAGGTAATGTATGTTTTTCTGTTTATGAAAAATATTCCCTTAAGTTATTGTCTGTTTTTCAGTTCTTAGGTTACTTGTCTTACTAATAGATTACCTAATGCCAATGGTTCATTTTAGTTTTACTTAAATAGATTCAGAAAGGAAGGCTTGAAAGAGATTGAGTTTTATCAAGAGAAGATGAAGATTTTATGATTACTTTAATAATCAGTGTTTAACAACATTATCTTTTTGAAATTCCATAGGAAAGGATGATAGCAGATATGTGGACCAATAGAAACATTTAAACAGCAAACAAGTACAACTATTGCTAGAATCTCTAGTCTCCTCACTCCTTTTTCTTACTGTTCTTTACACTGTCTTCTGGTTAATATTATTGGATCAAAATTGCTCTTTAATTGGCAGTGCTCATATTTACTTTATATTGATTCAGAAAAAAGCAGAAATGATTTAATTTTCAATTCATTAAAATTAAAGTAAAACAGTGACACAAGATCTTGGCCCTCTCAAATGGGCACTCCAGGTTGGAAAGTTGAGCCCCAGCTTGCACTTAAATATTAATTCTCTCCAACATTATACAAATCATCTGCCTGTGCTATCTCACAGGAAATATGAATAGTGGAAGTGTTGTGTCCCCTCTTGGAGTTATTATGGCACTCGTTTTTCATGTCTGGAGTCCAAGGGCACAGAACAGAATTATATGTGGCAGATAGCATTTCCAACCATGTAAAGTGGAGCGGAGCAGGACACTTGGATCCACCATGTTGGAACAGAGCCTTCTGGTGTAATGATAGACAAGGACAGCTGTAAATACCCTTGTATTTTCATGTCTCGCTCATTTCTTTAAAAGTGATTATGAAACATCAAGATTAGTCAGTGTGAGGCTTCTCTGAGTTTATATGCTATCTGCTTATTGTAATGTCAACATCACAACCTATACAAAAAAATTTAACTACATTGATATAGTTTTAGAAGCATCCTTATTGCACTAATTTTTACATATACTTCAAGTAAATATTTTACCGCACTGGATTTAATCACTTGCTCAATGGACTGTATCTGGTCTTTTCTGCAATGATTAATAAATAATTCTTGCCATCGGTTTTCATAAATCATAATAGGAATAAGACTAGATATGTGTCTTACCAATTTTAAACTGGGAAGCAAGAGTAATGTTTGCCTTATCCTTTCCCTTCCCCCAGTTAACTAAATTTATTTAGAAAAATGGTTTATCAACTTAATGCTCTATTTAACCATGAAGGAAGAACAAGACTTTTTTTTTTTCAAAATGCTCTATCCTCTCAAATTAATTTTTATTCAAAAACTGTTTTGCATTAAAAAAACTGTCTTGCATAATCCTTTTATTCAAAACTTTCTCCCTTTTTAATATTCCCAAAGGAGATGTAAGAAATCTGCTTGCATCTTTCAGGAACAGAGTAGTATATCAGAAATTTCTCTTAAATAATTTTTTTAACAACTGTCCTGGTAAGTCAGATTACTAAAATTCAAGAATAACTAAGAAGACCAAACTTGTGCTCTCAAGGACCATTAAAAATTTGATTTCTTGTTGCTTTTTTTTTAATTTGTCTTGATAGCCATTTGTATTAAAAAAAAAAAACCAGTAGAGTATCCGATATCACTTTTTATGACAGCCCCTAGCAGCCAGTTTTTGTAAACAAACTGATTTAAAGATTATCTGTCACCCAGAATTTCATCATCCGCTACACTGATTCATTTGTTTGGAGTCAGGATACAGTCTAGCATCCCTGAATGGAGTTGATGAGGCTATTGCTTCACAAAAAGGAAAACTAAAATTGTTGTCCAAAAATCAAGCAGAAAATCCTCAGTGATTATTGCCAACTTGGGTGATGCATGAAAGAAAAGCCCAAGTGGTTAGTAAAACTAATGGTATGCATGGTCTGTGTTCATGGTCACAGGAACCGCAGGCTGCACCAGAGCCTCTCTCAGCTGTCTCACTTCTCATGCCTTGTATTCAGCTGGTGACAGTGATGATTAAGACACTCAGGGCTGCTGCAGCAATGGCCACACCAGTGAGAGCAATTGGTTCATAGCCATTCGTGTGTTAGAGGGAACTGGTGAAGGCCTAAATTCCAAGGGTTGGGACAGCAGAATGGTCCCAGTCTTTCATGGTCCATCTTGAATTTCTAAAGATATGTTTTCATAATTTGGAGGCAGTTCATACCTTGAAAGGGGGAAACCCAAATATTGACTCTCCTGTGTATGACAACGTCACAGGGATTAATGATCCAAGTATAAGTTTCTGTGCTTTACAAAAGATCGTGTGAAATCTGGTTTCTATTAATGATTAGATCAGATGTCTGATCCCAAGACCTTAAAACAAACTTCTCTAGCCATTTTTGCTGCTGCTTTTTGGATCTGAGAATGTAGATTGTTTTTCTGAAAACTTTGAACCTGATTTCTAGTACTGTCTGCTGCTCCCCAAATCCTGAAAACCCAATGTTGAGAATTTGAATATTTTCAATGCAGAAGAAACATTTGAACATGGAGCAAGAGTGGAGATGTTCTCTCATGATCTGAATTTTCAACTCTCTTCTTCTTCCCAGATCCTCTTTTCTGAAAAATTATTCTTCCTTAGTTTTACTCCTTAGCCTTCTAGTATAGAAACATATATCCCCCTCTAAGATATGTTAGCCATGAAAATATATATCTGTGTTCACTATTTATTTGGTGATGGTGTTTTTATTTTACCCTAATTCACAGCCATTTCCCATAGGACATCCCAGAGAACAAATACAATATTAGGGAAAGGATTATGCACCTAGAACAAAGGGCAAAGTTTAATTCTTAATTCATGGCAAACCTGGTCTCATTCCTAAAGAGTGTAGAGAAATGTACTTAGAACTTCATATTCTATCCAAATGCATTAAATTAAAAGAGAGGTTGAAGGAACTGAGTGGAAAAGTAGTTAACATTTCACAATGGGGGTCATGTCTCTGAAATTAAATAATTTGGCTTAGGGGCGCCTGGTGGCTTAGTCGGTTAAGCGTCCGACTTTCGCTTAGGTCATGATCTCGCGGTTCGTGGGTTCGAGCCCCGCGTCGGGCTCTGTGCTGACTGCCAGCTCAGAGCCTGGAGCCTGTTTCAGTCTGTGACTCCCTCTCTCTCTGACCCTCCCCTGCTCACGCTGTCTCTCTCTCCTAGAAATAAAAAAAATAAAAGATAAAAAAAATAATTTGGCTTATAACTGTTGTTAGATATGAAAGGGTAATGTTTGTGCCTGACAACTGAAGTCATTACTTAATAACAATTTGTCCATGTGGGCGGGGGGGGGGGAGGTGGGGGGTGGGAGGTGGGGGGGATAGCCATTGTAAGTTTGCCAAATTGAAGTAGGTTAGAAGCGTAGGTAGCGAAATAGAAGTAAAGAGGAAAGATCCAGTGACATTATTAAAGTATTTTTCAGGGGCATTGGGGTGGCTCAGTCAGTTGAGCGTCCAACTTCAGTTCAGATCATGATCTCACAGTCTGTGGGTTCGAGCCCTATGTTAGACTATGTGCTGACAGCTTAGAACGTAGAGCCTGCTTCAGATTCTGGGTCTTCCTCTCTCTCTGCCCTTCCCCCATTCTCTCTCTCTCTCTCTTTCCCTCCCTCCCTCCCTCTCTCTTTCTCTCAAAAAATAAATAAACATTTAAAAAAATAAAATATGTTTGAATGAGGACACTGTTGTATCACATAAAGGAATCAACACCAGAGGTCAACTTCAAAGAAAACTTTTCAGGAAAGCACACAGTCATACATATGCATATACACACAAAGTGAACACAAACACTTAGTCAGCAACTTTACTATTCATTTTGCTGAGGATTTTCTTTTTTTATTGAGATGCCTCATTATTTGCATCCTTGAAAAGAAATTTTATTGATGCTAGTTTCAGATTAGGACCTTGCACTGAACACTTCTTTAACATATGTAGCTCAAGGATGCCTGGCTGGCTTAGTTGGTAAAACATCCAACTTTTGATTTCAGCTCAGGTCATGATCTCACAGTTCATAGGTTCAAGCCCTGCATGAGGTTATGTGCTTACGGTGCAAAGCCTGCTTGGGATTCTATCCCTCCCTCTCTCTCTGCCCCTGCCCCGCTCATGCTGTCCCTCATAATAAATAAATAAACTTTTAAAAAGACTCTAAAAACATACATAGCTCAGAACTTCTTCTTGTAGACCACAGTATTCTAGAATCTATGTCTTTTAAATGTTCAAAGAAGTAGTACAAAATTTTGGAAAGAAAATAGTTTTACAGTGATGTGAAATAGCCTTAATAAAATTGGAAAGTTGACAAAAATATTTTAGCTTTGTAAGGGAGAATAAATGATTTTTCCCTCCACCCTTCTTGGTTCTTGGCTGAGACACCCCCCTACCTCGTAATAAAAAAATATTTTTAAGCCAAGAGACAAAGAAATAGATGTTTAATAACATATATATCTCCCATATACATAGGAGATGCCCAGGAAAACTGAATAATTCCCTTAATGGCTCAAACCACCACTTTAAATACCATTTCCAGCTAAAGACAACAGAAAATGTTATGGGAGAGGAGTTGGCCAGTTATGGGAGGTCACCAAGACAATCACAGTAAACAAGGTATGGTTTTATGCAGATTTTAAAAATTATTTTATTTACTTCTGAGAGAGAGAGAGACAGTGTGAGCAGGGGAGGGTCAGAGAGAGAGGGAGACACAGACTCTGAAACAGGCTCCAGGCTCTGAGCTGGCAGTCAGCACAGCGCCCGACTGGGGGCTCAAACCCATGAACCGTGAGATCATGACCTGAGCCAAAGTTGGACGCTTAACGGACTGAGCCATCCAGGGGCCCCCAGTTTTATGCATATTTAATGACTTCTCCATTGACAACAGTTTCTAGAGCTTTAGAGGCATCCTTTTCTCCCTGTTACAGAGAGGGAGTCACCCTTCAAATAGAGATTTCCCTTATAATTGTACATTTTCTTTACCAAGGGTAACTTCCTCTCAGTTTTGGAACTTCTCCTATGTCTGCTGTTTCTTGAAAATAATCCGCCTAAAATAAATCTTATGCCAAAGAGCCATATTTTGGGGTGACAGTTTTGCTCCCTTCAGCCTCCTACACTGATGCTGAATTCTAAACCGAAGACTATTTTATAGATTTTTTTCTAGCTTGAACTGAGTTTAGACATTGTGAAACTCAA
Organism: Proteles cristata cristata; assembly: GCA_017311185.1. NCBI lineage: Eukaryota > Metazoa > Chordata > Mammalia > Carnivora > Hyaenidae > Proteles > Proteles cristata. The sequence continues at coordinate 1,499,261 of JAESUZ010004405.1, read as the reverse complement.
AGACAAAATATCAGATTCCACCTTCTTTGAAATTATATTTTCTACTTTGATAGTAACCCCTTTATTCCTCAGTAATTTTCTAATTATAAAGTTCTTGAAGACCTTCATCAGGAATCTTCTCTACCATTTATTCCCTCTCTTATCATCTTGCCAAAATCATTCCTTAGCTGAAGATTTTTTTTCTTTAAATAGCCCAATTTTGTTCTTTTAAGTCGAAGATCATGAACTTGTATGCTACATCTAGATTGCAAATTCCAGAAACAGGCATCTGTTCTCTTTCTTGCTTTTGCTTTTTCTTCTGAGGACCCAGTAATGTGCTCCTGCATGTAATAAATGTTTTGTAACAACCTTCCAGTAGGCTAGTTCCATATCATTCTGTGATTCATTCATTCAGCGATTATTTGTTGAGTACCTAGTGTGTGCCAGGAATGGTACTAGCCTCTAGACACCAGGTGAGTGAAACAGACTTAGTCCTTCCTTGCATAGATCTTACAGTCCAGTGATGAAGCATACAAAATGAGCACTTCTCCTGACACACATCTTATTCCGCCACATATATTTGTTTAAAAAGTTTGATTAACGTTTTCTCAGGAGGACTTCAGGCTGATTTGCAGCCAACTAGCTATAAACCAAGATTTTCTTCTGTAAGAATTTCTCTTGGCAAATTGTGAATCACAAGACCCTTCCAGCCCTCAGAATAAGAGCTGTTAATTCATTCTTTGGTTCTAATGGGGGAGACTATTAACTCAATGTCACCAAAGCCATTGGTATTGGACTCATGTATGTGTTTTGGTTGCAGAATATCTTTCCCAAATTGTAGGAAATGACATCAACTAATATCTAATACCACAAAAAAAAAAAAAAAAAAAACATTACACTTAAATCCACATTCAAATACAATGAATCATACTAACCCACCATCTCTGTCTCCTCTTCTTCCCCACCAAGCCGGAGTCCTCTGAGGACAGCTCCCCTCCTCCCCTGCTCTCTCTCTGCTGCTCCTTCTAGGGGAGGAAAACATCCTTTTCCTTATTCCTTCTAAGTTCTCATCTGTGGCTCCTGTAACAGAGGGCAGATTAACAAGAGAAAAACAGCTAAGTAATATGTATATTCATGTGTACATGGGAGAGACTCAGCAATGAGTAAACTTAAATATATGGCTTAAAATTGGAGCTTAAATACTATCTTTAACTATAACAAAGAAAGAAGGGTACGGGGGAGACAAGTTATGGGAATGTGACCAGGAAAAGTACTACTAAAAAGAGTAAAGTTTATCTTACAGATTGAAGTGTGTGCCTTCTTCATTGATAAGAGTCTCTTGTGATTTAGAGTCATCCTTCTTTTCCTGGTACAGAGAGGGAGACACCCTTGCAAATGGAGATTTCCTCACAGAAGGGCAACTGCTACTCTGTTTTCCGAGCTTCTGTGTCTGTTGCTTCTCAAAATAATCAGCTCAAAATAATCCTTATGCCAAAGTGCATATTTTGAGGTGTCATATTTTGTTTCCTCTACCCACTTAAGATACTTCTATGTCGGGGTGACTGGGTGGCTTAGTCGGTTAAGCGTCCGACTTTCGCTTAGGTCATGATCTCGTGGTTCGTGGGTTTGAGCCCCGCATAGGGCTCTGTGCTGACTGCCAGCTCAGAGCCTGGAGCCTGTTTCAGTCTGTGACTCCCTCTCTCTCTGACCCTCCCCTGCTCACGCTGTCTCTCTCTCTCTCCTAGAAATAAATAAAAAATATTTTAAAAAATTAAAAAAAAAAGATCCTTCTATGTCTATCTCTTCTCAGTCAGTAAGAAATCTTGGTCTTTATACCTGCTTCAAGAGAGGACTCTCATTGTTGTAGTTATTTGTGGAGGTGGAAGCAGGGTAGACAAAGTCAGGAGTGGCATGAGACTGTCAATTTACAGGTGTTTCAGAGCTTTGACTTTTAAAACATGAGACTGTAGTAGCACCTGGGTGGCTCATTTGGTTAAGCATCCGACTCTTGATTTTGGCTCAGGTCATGATCTCACGGTTTCTAAGTTCAAGCCCCTCATTGGGCTTTGTGCTGGCAGTGCAGAGACTGCTTGGGACTCTCTCTCTCTCTGCCCCACCTCTGCCCACACTGCCTCTGTCACTTTGAAAATAAATAAACTTTTAAAAAATTTAAAATATCTACCCCCAAAACCAAGAGCACACTTTACATGCTGTATGTTAGCCAATTTGAAAATAAATTATATTTTAAAAATTAAAAACTAAGTAAATAAATAAAACATGAGAATGTATTACCTATTCAAAACAAAAGCAAACAAAAATTTAAAAGAAAAAAATGTCAGGAAAATAGAGAGAGGCAGTGTGGTGAGAAAAAACAAATGGCTGGAGAAGGCAACACAGCCAATATTTTTATCCATAATCATTACTCTGTAAATCAGAGGTTTCCCTGGGGTGGTTTATGAGACATCATAATGACCATCCACCAACAAAGAACGGTAGCAAAACTGAGTCAACAATAGATCTTAGCTACTGAAGTTCAAATTCCTTGGCAATCTTTCAAGGTTTTTTGTTGGCAGACCTCGGCACTACTAAGTAAGAATGTCTCTGGGTTCATCTCCAGGTAGTTTTTCCAGGTTTCTTATCTGTGACATAGTACAAGATTCACAAAGAGCATGCCAAGCTTCTGGTTCCAACTATGAGCCTCTATTAGAGAGGCTTACCTGAAAAATCAAGTGTGTCATGTCCAGATCTGCCTGGCTTCAGTGTTGTATTAAAGAGGAAAGTAGAAGAGTGCCTGGGTGGCTCAGTTGGTTGACTTCAGCTCAGGTCATGATCTCACTGCTCGTGGGTTCGAGCCCTGTGTCCAGCTGAGCCTGGAACCTGCTTCGGGTTCTGTGTCTTTGTCTCTCTCTGCTCTCCCCCACTGGCACTCTCTCTCTGTCTCTCTCAAAAAAATAAACATTTAAAAAAATGTTTTAATAAAAATAAAAATTAAAAAAAAGAGGAAAATAGAAGGAGGGGAGAAGAAAGAGGAGGTTGGTGGCGATGGAGATGATAAAGAATGACTAAAAATTAAGTACAAAATAATGCTGCAGAAAAACAATTTGAGATAACTAAGACAGCATTTCAGTGTATTTACTTAAGGAAAGTTTATTAATGTAATTATACTTGTATGGAGAAGGAATTAACTTAGAGTATACACTAAATTATATTGTATTCTCAAAAGAAGAATTTTCAAGATTCTTCAAAACTCTCACTTCTAATATACTTATAATAAGCTATTTCTTGTTAATCTGTCTCATAGGTATAGAAAATGTCGCCCATGAGTAAAGGGTGACAGGAATTTAGGTTGCAAAGGTGATGCAGTGACAAAATATGCTTTTCTGGATATCCAGTCCTTCCCCAGACAAATGTAGCACACAGTAAGTTGGTTTAAATAGTCTGTTTCATATGTGTGGTAAAAGTATAGTTGACATGTGTTTAACGAACACATGACATTTGAAAAGAAGGGCAGACCTTGGTACTGAACACAAGGGAGTTTAGGAACCACAGCACTGTGTGTGTGTGTGTGTGTGTGTGTGTGTGTAAGAGAAAGAGAGACAGAGAAAGGGAAAACAAGTTCATAAGCTAACACACTCTCCCAGTCTTGTCAGCTGTTACTGCCTTTTTATCTGGATCCTGTTAACTTGAGATTTGCTCTTAGCTCATGGAAAAGGCCCCCTTTGTTTTCTTCCTACAGATAGAAGAAGTCTCTTGGCAGAGTTCTTCAAAGGCAGTTAAGTCAGTAGCATCATGGAAATTTGGCATTGAGTTGAGGACTAGGACAGATCTAAACATTAGTTTAGATTTTCACAGACAATTGTTCCACGATTTTTCATCTCTTTATTGTAGTAGTTGGCATCATCACTCACAACCGTCATTCCCAAAGTGAACCCACTTGTCCATTCTTATCATTATGTGGTCTGAGTAATCGTAAAATTTAAATTTAAATCAGATACATAAACATTATGGCAGAACATGAATAAATCATCCAAAGGCCTTCTGAATTGTTCAGTTTACAGTTCTTTAACGTTAACGCAGAAAGTCAAATTGAGGCCTTTGATTAAATAAAAAATTGAACAACTGGATTACTTGATTACTGGATTACCAGTATTTCATGTCTGGTAGTTTTGTCCTCTTGCCTTTTTAAATCATTTTTAATTGCCTTGAGTGTTGCCAAAATGCATGCTAATGCTCATCTTTTATAACTCCAAGTAGGAACTTTGTGCCTCTAATAAAAAGAAAAAGATGTGTATTGTAGGTGATTTAATCTACCATGTACTGGCTGGGTTACTGGGCAAGTGACGCAGGTTGATATAGACAGAATGAGGACCTGGTCCTTGAATCGTGTCTCAGATATTAACAATCTCAAAACTGAATTATTTTGCTGTTTGTAATTTGGAATACTGTGATGTACCAAAGTACCGTAGAAATGGGTCTTCTCATGTTATATTTTCTAAAGGCATCATGCGAAAACAATAGTTCACAAATAAGACCAACCATAAAATATTTTAAGTGCTAAATTCTTTAGCCTATAATCCTGTCACCGTTTAATAGAAGCTTTTCATTTGCTGTCACCTAAAAGAGAAGAGAGTGAGTGAAACTAATAAACTTAGAACACACACTTTCATGTTGGATGCCACACTCAGCACTTTACATTTCCTTTTTGTATGTGCTAAGTCGTTTACTGCACTCGACGTCTCATGAAATACTTGGGAATAACCCAGTGAAAATATCTTTATTTTATACATGAAAAACACTGAGACTCAGAGAGGTTGTTCAAAGCTGCACACAAGAAGTCAATTATCAGAGACCAAATCATTTATATATCTGACAAATATCTTGCCTTGAATGTCTAAACCTCCTCCATGCATAAGTACTCTTTCAAGGATAGGAGATATAATTTAAACAATATCTAAATAAGAACTCAAGTAGGGGTGCCTGGGTGGCTTAGTCAGTTAAGCGTCCGACTTTCACTTGGGTCTTGATCTCACAGTTCGTGGGTTCAAGCCCCGCGTTGGGCTCTGTGCTGACTGCCAGCTCAGAGCCTGGAGCCTGTTTCAGTCTGTGACTCCCTCTCTCTCTGACCCTCCCCTGCTCATGCTGTCTCACTCTCTCTCTCTCTTTCTCCTAGAAATAAATGTTAAAAAAAACATTAAAAAAATATAAATAAATAAATAAATAAATAAATAAGAACTCAAGTTATTATTTTCCTTGAGGGCATGGGGGGGATAAGATTTTAATTGGTGCATTTTAAAGCTTCTTTTTAACTTCGTTCTTGACATGAAATCTTACGGGAAAACCTGCATATTAAACAGACAAAAATGGAGATACTCTGATTACAGGAGGAGAAGAGGAGGCTAAACTGAAATTCTGGCTTTCCCCATCTCTCACCAAAATGAGTTCTGACATCTAAAAATTTTAAGTGATGTCAGACATTCTGTTTAATAGAGTTACTGTTGGTAGATGATCGAGAATTTCCTCAAAAGTCAACATAGATAAGAGCAGATGTTGGGAGCAGTTGGGTTCAGACCTATTTCATTACAGTGTCCAGAAACTAGCATGCAGTCTCAGCTCCGACTTTACAATGTGATCTTGAGTGCATAACTTTGCCTTGTGGATCTGGGTTTTTTAAGCTTTGAAATGAGTAAGGGTTGACCTACAACAGTAGATCTCAACCTTGGTTCTACATAGTAGGAAGCTTTTTTAAATTCCTAATACCTAGGTGCCACCCTTAAGGAATCCAATTTGCTTACATCTTTGGATGAAGCCTGAGCATGAATGTTTCTTAAGTGCTCCTCAAATGATTCTACTGTGCAGCCAGAATGGAGAACCACTGCTCTGGATGAGCTCCTTGTGCCCTTCTAAACTGATTGCTGTCATTGAAATGCTAATGAGGACATTCTTAAATATCTCAGCTATGCTGCTGCATCACATCAGGAGCTTCAGTTTCATTTTTATACATTTCTGTCTCCAGTGTCCATATTACTCATAAGTTGGACTTAATCACACAATTGGCCTTTTCCACAGAAAACCAGAGAAAAAGGCTAATAGCTTAAGGGGTTCCCCAGGAAGAGAATTTTATTCTTGTTCTCATCTTCCTTTTCCAAGTCATTTCCATGTTTTTGATCAATTATTCTTGAGTGCTAAATCTCACAAACTGTGAAAAAGAAAACTTCTGCACCCTCTTTGAGGATGACTACATTATTTTACTAGAATCTGTAGGACCTTATGTGCTTTATGAATTGACGTGTTCCCAGTACCTAGTACACTAAATAACCTAGTACATAATAGGTGCTCCATTTTTTTTTTCTTAACAAATGAAGGGCATTCAATTTAGCCAATGGAATCTTGAAAGCTGAATGATGTCATATGGGTGTGGTTCCCTCATGAAGTTTCTAACTACCTAACTACTAACAATTTGATCATACTGTTAAACAAATGAGCAGTGTGGCAGTCATTATTATAGCCTCTTCACCCCATCTCTAGTTTAGCAATAGTTGATTTGATGGAATTATAGTATTAAGGATAGAGATTGTCTCAAATAACCTATTTATAGCATAGTTAGTAGAAGCACAAAACTGTTGTTGTGTTCAATTTATGAACATTGTTTCACAGTTGTTTTTGTGTAAGGTATGGTATTCTGCCAGTCTGGCCCCAGAAATCCATTCTGCACTCCCTCCCAACATACCCACAGGCACAAACAAAGTGTTCTCCTCTATCAAAAGCATGCTCACCTTCTAAGTTCTCACTTTAAATTAAGTGTCTGTCTGTAGGCTATGAAAGTCAAACATTGCCCTGTATCGAACAGTATGGTAGAGGAATTTAGATATCTTTTGCTGATATATTAAGGTGCAACAAAATGTGAAAAACAGTTGAGGCCTCTCACATGAGATACGCAATAAGTATATGTTCTATTGATCTTGAACAGACCTTACACTAAGGTCAAGAATCAGGTAACAATTCCATGGACGTTAATGAAAGAATTGCTCTAATTGCACTACTGGAACATAGCTTCTTAACATTTTCAAAGTACAATACATTATCTAAAAACAGAAAACATGTGCTGGCCGTCTATTATTCCCATAGTAGGTAGCTATGAATGCTCTTATATCACAGCTAGGACCCATTTTACTAATAACAGCAATGAATACAAAACTCCATAAATCCTGTTTGTGTGCTCTCTATTCACTGCAGTGAAAGTGCAGTGAAAGTTTGGAAAGTTTTTATCCTTCTCTTTTCTTTGCTGTTTCTGAGTTATATTTTAATTCTTGGGATGTTACCAGCCAGCCAGTCCTCTTTGCTTTTGAAAATGTTAACTGTAAATTAGATTTTTTGCAGGAGAAAATGAGTTTAGTAATCTGTGGTCTTGCTATGAGGCAGAGCCAGCATCGATAAGCAAAATAAACACATTTAGCTTTCAGGGTAGGCTTGGCCAATAATGATCCTGCAAATCGGAGCTGGAATTCTTGATGCTCTGTGCCTGGGAATCTTGCCCAGAGCCTTTTTGGCTGTCATTTTTGCTGTTTCATATTTGCTATTTCATTTATATGAATCAAATTAACACTAAATTTCATATTTGGGCAAGACAAGAAAGATGCTTACAAGTAGCTGGAGTTCAGGGACTCCAAGAAACTCTCCAAGGAACATAGCTTCTAAACAAGGTTCAAGTTTCTGTATTTTTAGAAAACGTGTATATAAATGGATTATCTACAAAGATATTCAACACACATCCTTAATTCTAGAATTGTGCTGTCAATTAAGGATGCAGTAAAAATTTTAGGAGACATGGTTTAGTACAGTATATCTGAATCTGAAGAGTAGCAGGCAGTATTGTTTTGGTTATGTAACGTGTTGGGCAGCCCTGAGATTCAGAAATATTAAGGAAAACAAGAGCTTTCCCCCAAAAAACGGGGGAAATAAATAAATCACACTTTCTCATTTCAGAGTTTATAATTCAAAATGATAGTTCCTACATTTTTTTAAGAAATTGCTTTGGGGAAAATGCAAACTGAAATTGCTGCTGAATAAAAGTTTATTTATAAACTTGAGGATCTAGGAGAATCACAATGCAATTCAAATCTAATTACAGGAATGACATCCCAGAACACAAAAGTATGGGAAGTGTCTTGAGTGTGTTTAATTTTTTAACTAAACTTTGAGCAATAGCTCTTTTCATCTAGCACTCTAAAACAAATAAACATAATATAGAATGATTTTGCACTGCTAAGAATTTTTGAAAATGTGCCAGCCCTGGACTAGACTGAAAAGGAATGCTTTGATGCATGTTATTTTGTGTGTGCTGAGTTTTCATCTGCAATAGACTGGGATCACAATGAAAGAAGCTTGACAACACAGTCCTTCTACAGGCATTGTGACATCTGAACTGTCACATAATTCAAATTACCAACAGAAGACACAGAACTGGGGGAGGGGTGGGATGGAGTACCCAAATGGACCTACAGACTTTCAGCCAAATTATCTCTGGCAAAAATAACCAAGACCTAACAGTAGCCCATAAAGACAACCTTTAAACCATCCAGTGTCAATTGATAAAGATATTTATTAAAAAGACTTCTTTTGGGGTGCCTGGGTGGCTTAGTCAGTTAAGCGTCCGACTTTCGCTTAGGTCATGATCTCGCGGTTCGTGGGTTCGGACCCTGCGTCGGGCTCTGTGCTGACTGCCAGCTCAGAGCCTGGAGCCTGTTTCAGTCTGTGACTCCCTCTCTCTCTCTGACCCTCCCCCTGCTCACGCTGTCTCTCTCTCTCTCTCTCTCTCTCTCTCTCTCTCTCTCTTTCTCTCTCCTAGAAATTAAAACATTAAAAAAAAAAAAAGACTTCTTTATTCCTGTGTTTTCTTGCCTTTTTAATAAATATTTAATATCTTCCCTCAATATTCTGTTTTGGTGCCCTCCAGAAGTGTTATTTTTATACAGGAATATTGTCATTTGAAATATAAAAGTAACTATCCTTGTTAATTAATTAAAGCATTAGTTTAATTAATTCATTTAATTAACCATTAGTTTAATGACAAATTAATTCACCTCTAACACTGATACAATTTAGTAAAGTGAAAAAGGGTAAAATAGGACCCTGAGCCTCATCATCTGCTTGTGGACAAGAATGATATACATGACTACTTAGATAACAGCACACAGCAGTATACAATCATATGTCAAACTGTGCAAGACGATAAGCACTTTACAAGATGGTATCAGGAGAAAGTAGAAGGCAGTGTGCTGGACAAGGTGGGGTTTGTGGAATTTTGGATGGGCTGAGATGACAAGATTTAAAGTATTTCAGGTATGAACTTGAGGCAAGATGCCAAAAGGGCATGAAAATGAAGAGATCTGCCCAGAGATTTGTGCAAGTGGAAGACACTGGTTGACAGAGAACAGAAAGACCAGGTCTGGTCATGATGCCCTTGGAACGCAGGCAGAATCTTATTCAGTTCAGGAGGCCATAGGGAGTGACTGAAGCTTGTTGGAAGCGGAAAGTGAAGTGATAAAAGGTGGTTATGGGAGCAAGTTTGTAGATGATACTGCAGCAGAGAATAAGTGAAGCCAGAGAGACTAATAAGAAGCTAATGGCAGCATCTAGCTGTGAGGTTTTTGGATCTTGGACTGGAAAGAACCAACTTTATTGCCTCCTAGGGCCACACAAGTCCCTCTGCAAAAGCCTTTAAGTTTGTCATTCCTTAATGCCCATTAACAGTCAACAACTATCTTGCATTTACAAATGTTTTTACCTGAGGATTTAGATTCATTTTGAACATCATCAATTTTTTCCCTCTACGCTGATGATATTTATATCTTACACATTTCTGAGGAAAACACAGAGTTTAATCCAAATTTTAATATGTACAAGCTAAAACATTAGATCTATTACTCAAAAAATAAGGTTAACTTACATATTTACAAAAGAAAAAACATCGTATAGCTGGTTGAGTTTAAGTGACAGGAGTTGTTTTCAGACATGTTGGAGTCAATATCTTTTGGAAACAGTGCAATTAGTTTAAACTGCAGATTTAAAGTAAAATATTTCAGAAGAGCTCCTTACACTGTTTATGAAAGAGCAGAAAGTTATCTGATGGAAATGAAGGAGAAAAAACCTCTTTGCTTAACCACAATGCCATGCATGGACTGCATTCATGGAATTCATATTTTTGGATACTCACCTTAAATTTGAGTGAAAATGTGATTTAACTAATATATTTCACAGAACAAACCTTCATCTTCCTGGAATTATTTATTTTAATATAGAACTATTCTTGGAGTGCCTGGGTGGTTCATTTGGTTAAGCCTCCGACTCTTGATCTCAGCTCAGGTCTTGATCACAGGGTCGTGAGTTCAGGCCCTGCATGGAGTTCCACACTGGGTGTGAAGCCTACTTAAACAAACAAACAAACAAACAAAACATATATGACTCTTCTTTCTACTAAATGTGATAGAAAAAGAGCTGACACCTGCATTTCTAATATAAGATGCCTAAAATATAAAAGTATTGTTTAGCAGATATACATTACTTAAATGAAAATAGAAAACATTCATGTTAAAGACTGACTTTGAAACCTTCAATTAGATGGCTAAGGTTGTTAATCACAGCTCTTGGTTGTTAAAATGGCAAGCTTATATTTCTTGTCAAGTCGGTCATAATGAGTCTCAGTGCCTTGTTTGAGTTCACGCAATTATCCATTGTTTGAGAAAATTAAAAAGAATGGGTATCTACTTAAACAGATTACAATGATGTTGTCTTGGCCACTTCTGCGTGAGTGAGGGCCTTGGCAGCTTTGTGCTTATTTAGTCAATGGACTCAGGAATTGTAATTGTGCCCTGATAGACTTTTAAGTGTAAGCCTTGAAACATTAAGAATGATAGCATTGTCTAAGTTGCTCACTTTACTTTTCTCTTACAATTACATGTGGATTATTGTAAGGACATGGCCAAATGATCTGTGCTAATCAATAGGAGTAAGCCTCAGTACTCTCAAGTTCCTGAGAGTATTTGCAGCTGCCATGGTTTTTTATGTTGTAACTCCTGTTTCTTTGTTGATTCTAAAACCCTGGTGAAAATATGCATCGTGGTACAGAAAGATTTTATTTTTATGTGAACTATTTTGTTGATATACTCCATATTTATAAAAAAGCATTGCATTATTTGAAGCTCACATTTTCCATGAGTTGATATTAGTAATAAGTATTCTTGTTAAATTATATTTAGGTGTTTACATAGTTTGAATTTATATACAGTTTATACATACAGCCAATCCTCATTATTTATAGATTTCATATTTGCAGACTTGCTAATCCACTTAAATTTTTTTGTGAGATGACAATCAGTCCTCAGGCTACTTTCATGGTCATTGGTACAACAGTGAAAAATTTCATTCTCCCAACATGCGTGTTTCCAGCCGGGGCTGGACAAGGTTCTCCCTGCCTTCTTGTTTTAGCCCCCATGCTGTAAACAAGTGTCCTTTTCACAGTCCACTTATTGCCACATTTTTCATAGTTTTGGCTTTTTATTGATGATTTCACTATTTTTAAATGGTCCCTAAGTGTAGTGCTAAAGTGCTGTCCTGTACTCCTTTCAAAACAAACAAACAAAACAAAACCATGTGATGTACTTTAGGTAGAAAATACATGTGTTAGATAAGCTTCTTTCAGGCATCTGTTATAGCACTACTGGCCAAGAGTTCAGTGCCAGTGAACCCACAATATATATTAAACAAGAATTAAACTGAAATATACATAAATAAGATTATGTATTGAATGATTGAAAAAAAATTGTTGTGACCAGATGCTCACAGGCACCTACCTCTGTATTTTCCCTAGGAGCAGTGGCTCAGTATTGGCTAATTCAGTGTTCAAAGTGACTTTACAGAACATATAACTATCAGAAATAATGAGAATCAACTGTTTTTTTCTTTCCTAGAAGGCCATTTTCCCAGGATTTCATCCTGAGCCATTATGGCCTGGTTGTGAATGTGAAATGTGTCATCTGAGCAGGCGATTTTATGCCCACTTTTGTTGCATTATCCATTGACTCAGGCATCAAACAATTTGCCGGAGGAAAGTGGCTCAGTCGCCTCCAGAATTGTTAACCATTGATTGCTCATATGTTTCTAAATCTAAACTTCAACAAGCCGGCTGCTCTTAAAGTTTGATTTACTAGGTTTAGACACTATCATTTCAATTTTTAGGAAAGGCTCTTAGCCAGTGTGAGTACAGTGGAATCCTATTACCTTGGAACTAGCAACACCTAGCAGAGTGCCTTGTATAAAGAGAGTCACTCGCTTTATCTGTGTGCTAGAGGGTCAAGAGAAGGCTTTTACAGGGAATAATAAATAGTGTTGTCGATATTAGTTTAGCTGGAAATGATGTTTGAGCTTATGCAGATCAACGTCTTGGATTTGCAGAAGGTAAATGTCAGGCCTAGAGAGGTTAAGATGCCTGCCAAGGCCACATACTGGGCAGAGCTAGGGAGGCACTGCCTTCCAGCCTGGGAGTGCCCCCCTCCATCACACTACCCTTCCTGGGAAGTTCTGAGGCCAACTACAGAGGACAGAACAGTTGTTGCTAGTTTGAGTTGTCATCCCAAGCCCAACAGGAATTTCTGGTTTTTTTCTTATAAATGCCTTTATTTTAAGCATATTTATGAATAGAAGTTAAATATTCCCAAATAACTGAGAATCTGAATTTTATCTTTTCATTTTGAAAAGGAAAGCAGTATTTTGAAAGGTACTCTTCTATTAATTTGTGATGACACTCAAATTTCTATTAAAGCAGAACTTTTATGAGGAAAAGAGAAACTTAACTGTGTTCCATTTGAAATTCATGACCGCATCTTGAGCAGGTCAAGGTGGGAGGCACTGTGGATGGGAGAATATTGCAAAGGACATGCTTTGAGAAGAATTCACTCCATACAGACTGTTTTTGGGGAGTCCAGCACTTCCTCTGTGACTCAGGAACTGGCACAGGTGATTGGCGGCTTCTACCAATGGCTGAGTTCACAAAAACCCACTTAATTATGCCTGGAAGATTTGTTGTTTTTGGAAGGAGATGGAGAAATTAAGGAACAATACTTGTTTTGTTTTATATCTTATAGTGGCCAGAGGAAGATATACAGGGACAGTGATATATTTAAGGTACCGTATTTTTCTTCTTCTGTGCATTTCATTAGACAGAGCAGAACTTCAGCACTGGCTCCCTTCAGCAATGACAAAGGAAAAGGTCCACAGTTATAAAATTTTCACACATAGGAGATGAAATGCCATAAACCTAATGATATTAATTGTAGGATTTCATTGCCTCCTTTTTATAACCCTCTTTAGGATAGAAACACATTCCTTGCCCTGTAAGAATTTTAGTCAGTAAGTTTTCAAGTTGTCTCAGTGATTTAATTACCAGTGCCTGTAACCCTCCATTGCAATGACTTTTAGTCAGCATAATGAAAGACAATGACATGACATAATTTTAACATATATTGAAAACAAAAGGCATCTCTCTTTTTTTAAATGTTTATTTATTTTTGAGAGACAGAGACAGAGCATGAGTGGTGGAGGGGCAGAGAAAGAGGGAGACACAGAATCTGAAGCAGGCTCCAGGCAGCTGAGCCAAAGTCAGACACTTAATCGACTCAGCCACCCAAGTGCCCCAAAAGGCATCTCTTTATTTATTTAATGTAATAATTATTTTATTTTATTTTTTAGTTTTATTGAAGTATAGTTAATATACAATGTTATATTAGTTTCAAGTGTACAATATAATGATCCAACAATTCTATGCCTTATCCAGTGCTCATCAAGATAAGTGTACTCATAATCCCCTTCACCTATTTCACCCATTCCCCCCCCCACCAGTAACCATCGATTTGTTTTCTATAGTTTAAAGTCTGTATTTTTGACTTGTCTCTTTTTTCCCTTTGTTCATTTGTATTTTCTTAAATGCCATATATGAGTGAAATTATATAGTATTTGTCTTTTTCTGACTGGCTTATTTGGCTTAGGATTATACTCTCTAGATCCACCTGTGTTGTAGCAAATGGCAAGATTTCATTCTTTTTTATGGCTGAGTGATATTTATATATATATCCATATACACATACATCTATAAATGAAGGGATAAAGAAGATATAGTATATATCCATGTGTATATATGTGTGTATGTATGTGTGTGTATATATGTGTGTGTATATATGTGTGTGTATATATATATATATATATATATATATATATATATTTATATACTACATCTTTATCCCTTCATCTCTAGATGGACACTTGGGCTGCTTCTGTAATTTGGCTATTTATTAGAAACAATGCCTCATGAACATAGGGGTTGTATATAACCTTTCAAGTTACTGTTTCTGTATTTTGGGGGTAAATATCCAGTAGTGAAATTGCTGGAGCACATGGTGGTTCTATTTTTCATTTTTTGAAAAACCTCCACGCTGTTTTCCAGAGTAGCGGCACCAGTTTGCCTTCTACTACCAGCAATGCAGAGAGATCCCTTTTTCTCCACATCCTCACCAACACTTGTTTCTTGTGGTTTTTTTTTAACCCCACTGACAGGTATGAGGTGATATCTCATTGTGGTTTTGATTTGCATTTCCCTGATGGTGAGTGATGTTAAGCAGGTTTTCATTTATCTATTGGCCATCTGTGTGGCTTCTTTGGAGAAATAGCTGTTCATGTTTTTTGCCCATTTTTATTTGGATTATTTGGGTTTTAATCTCCTGTATCTTTTTTGCCCATTCTCCCACCCACCTCCCCTCTGGTAATGACCAGTTTGTTCTCTATACATAAGTGTCTAGTTTTTTGTTGGTCTCTTTTTTTCTGTTTATTTGTTTTTGTTTTTTTTTTAATGTTTTATTTATTTCTAGGAGAGAGAGAGAGAGAGACAGCGTGAGCAGGGGAGGTCCAGAGAGAGAGGGAGTCACAGACTGAAACAGGCTCCAGGCTCTGAGCTGGCAGTCAGCACAGAGCCCGACGCAGGGTCCGAACCCACGAACCGCGAGATCATGACCTAAGCGAAAGTCGGACGCTTAACCGACTAAGCCACCCAGGCACCCCTTTTCTGTTTATTTGTTACACATATGAGTAAAATTATGTAGTAGTTGTCTTTGTCTGATCTATTTCACTAAGAATTCTAGGTCCATCCATGTTGTTGCAAATGGCAAGATCTCATTCTTTCATATGGCTAATAGTCCATTATATATATTAATATATGCATACAACACCACATCTTCTTTATCTATCTGTCTATGGATGGACACTTGGGTTGCTTCCATATGTTAGCTATTATAAGTAATGCTGCAATAAATATAGGGGTGCATTTTTGTTCTGTTTGGGTAACTACCCAATAGTGAAATTACCATATGGCAATTCTATTTTTAATTTTTTGAGAAAACTCCATACTGTTTTCTACATGACTGCACCAATTTGCATTCCCACCAACAAAGTACATGAGGATTCCTTTTTTTCCACATCCCTTGCCAACACTTGTTATTCCTTATCTTTGATTATAGCTTTTATAGCAAATGAAAGGTAATATTTCATTGTAGTTTTGATTTGTGCCTCCCTGATGAATAGTGACATTGAGCATTTTTTCATGTGTCTGAATTTCTTTAATTAAAGGTAATTTCAAAAAATGTGTGGTGCAAGCCTTTGGCACATCCTTCACTATATGTTTCATTCCTTCTCGTTTTTCTTCAACCATATAAAGCAATCAACAAATAATTATTGAATACTTTGATGTTTTCAGAATGATGCTATGCACTGCAAGAGTCTCACATGAATAAAGAACATGTTTCCTCTATAGATGCTGGTGAGGATGTGGAGAAACAGGACCCTTTTGCACTGTCGGTGGGAAGGCAAACTGATGCAGCTGCTTTGGAAAACAGTGTGGAGGTTACTCAAAAAGTTAAAAATAGAATTACCCTACAACCCACCAATAGCACTCCTAGGAATTTATCCAAAGGATACAGGAGTGCTGATGCATAGGGGCCCATGTAGCCCAATGTTTATAGCAGCACTTTCAACAATAGCCAAATTATGGAAACAGCCTAAATGTCCATCAACTGATTAATGGATAAAGATGTGGTTTATATATACAATGGAATACTACTGCCATTTGTGACAATGTGGATGGAACTTAAGGGTATTATGCTAAGTGAAATATGTCAGTCAGAGAAAGACAGATATCACATGTTTTCACTCATATGTGAATCTTGAGAAACTTAACAGAATACCATGGGGGAAGGGACAGGGGAGAAAAAGTAGTTACAAATAGAGAGGGAGGGAGGCAAACCATAAGATACTTAAATGCAGAGAACAAACTGAGGGTTGATGGAGGGTGAGAGAAAGGGGAAAGTGGGTGGTGGGCATGGAGGAGGACACTTGTTGGGATGAGCACTGGGTGTTGTATGGAAGCCAATTTGACAAATTCTATTTAAAAAAAAAAAAAGCATGTTTCTTGCTTTCAAGAATGTAATGTTTACTATACCAGATTATAAGAAATATAAATGTTACTTAAGATATTAAGTAAAAGAGGACACCTGAGTGGTTTAGTCAGTTAAGCATCTGACTCTTGATTTCAGCTCAGGTTCTTGATTTCAATGTGTAGGTTTGAGCCCCACATTGGGCTCTGTGTGGACAATGCAAAGCCTGCTTGGGATTCTCTGTCTCTTCTCTCTTTGCCCCTCTCCTGCTCAAGCTCCTGCTTTCTCTCCCTCTCTCTCTATTTCTCTCTCTATTTTTCACTCTCTATCTGTCTCTCTCTCTCTCTCTCAAAAATGGATAAACTTTAAAAAATATATATCAGTAAGAGAATTGTTAAGAATGGTGTTCCTTGATCCAAGCTTCAGAAACAGTACACTAAAAACTTCCCCTAGAACTTCACCATTCACATTAAATGTTACAGATGTTTCACAGGCCAGGGGCGCCTGGGTGGCTCAGTCGGTTAAGAGTCCAACTTTGGTTCAGGTCATGATCTCATAGTTTGTGGGTTTGAGCCTGTGTCAGACTCTGTGCTGACAGCTCAGAGGCTGGAGCCTGCTTCAGATTCTGTGTCTCCCTCTCGCTTTCTGCTGCTCACCCACTGGTGCTCTCTCAAAAATAAATAAATAAAAACTTTAAAAAAATTTTTTAAAAGATGTTTCATAGGCCAGGAGTGCCTGGGTGGCTCAGCCAGTTAAGCTTCAACTTTCCCCTCAGGTCATGATCTCATAGTTCATGAGTTCTAGCCCCATCAAGCTCTGTGCTGACAGCTCAGAGCCTGGAGTCTGCTTCAGATTCTGTGTCTCCCTCGCTCTGCTCCTTCCCCTCTCTTACTCTGTCTCTCAAAAATGAATACATGTTTAAAATTTTTAATTAAAAAAAAGATGTTTCACAAGCCCTGTGATAAGGAAACATGGTTACTATATTCAATAGGGAAACTTTTTTTTTTTTAGTCAGACACTGATATTCTATGGAAACAGTTTAGGAAATTATGGATTGAAGAGCCTTGTAAGACATTTTATTATTAATGTTTGAGTGCAGACTCAGGGCCCTGAAGGTGTAGAGAAGAAATAGATCATTATGATACAGCTTAGTGAAGAAAAGAATCTCAGAGGAGGTTGGACTTTAAAAGAAATAAAAATGTGATTGAAAAAAGCAGAACACTGAGGTGACGAAAGGGAAACTCATGTCCTAATTCCCAAAATGTAAGATTGATTACTTTGGGGTTTCATGGGAAGTAGACAAAGGTGTAGACAATGATTACTAGGAATTTTGACTTTCTGAGTTATACATTTCTGTATTTTTTATATGCTTGTTTTCATTATGCTTATTGTATTATACAATGGCTTGTTCTTACAATTAGATGATTTCCCTAAAATTCACTAAAATTTACCTATCAGATTAACTAAGAATATGTGTAGATCATTCCTCATAATTTTTGTGCACATGTGTGTGCACACACACACAACATATACAAACAGGTGTGCAAATACTATACCTTGGACAAAACAAGTTGAAACACTAAGGTCAACCTGTGTTGCAAATGTGGTCAGCACCTGTTGTTTATTTATTTCTCAAGTGTGGCTGACTTCCGGGATAAGAATGAACAACGTGGTCTCTTACTAAATCTCCCTTTTGGTTAGTCATCAAACCACTACGTGATGAATTTATACCTGAAAGTAATGAAAATAGCCAACTTGTGTTTCCTAACTACAGTTTGACTTCTGTGAGAACTTTTTGGTGGTCTTCAATTGCAGTGTATTCATTTTTTAAAAGTTTATTTTATTTAGAAAATAACAAATTCAGTTATGGGGCACCTGGGTGGCTCAGTCGGTTAAGCGTCCGACTTCTGCTCAAGTCATGATCTCAGTTCGTGGATTCAAGCCCTGCGTTGGGCTCTGTGCTGACGTCTAGCTCAGAGCCTGGAGCCTGTTTCAGATTCTGTGTCTCCCTCTCTCTCTGACCCTCCCCTGTTTATGCTGTCTCTCTCTCTCAGAAATAAATTTTAAAAATATTTTAAAAAAAAGAAAATAACAAATTCAGTTATTACTTAATATCTAATAAGCCACTTATATCTAAAACATAAGATATGTTTTTGATCTGAAAGCATAACCAAGTTTGAAGGTAACTAAACTGATTTAAAAAAAAAAAAAGGAAATATTGATGTCAACTTGAAAATCTCTTTTTTCCTTCATCTCCCTAACATGTTATTAAGGGAATTTTCTGAACCTAGGAATAAGACACATATAAAAAAATGAATACACATAGATGTACAGCAAAGTATAAGCACAATACAAGGATAATATGTAAGGTTGGAGCGTGTAAAATTGCTGAAATTTGATTATTTCTGACACCCAGGAATGGCAGTCGCTCACTCATTAGCGGTCTTTCCTCATCTGACTAGACAGTTTACCTGTTGTGTTGGGATGGAATTTTGACTCCGGTTTGGGCCAGAATTCCTCTCTTCTGGCCTCCTCCTGTCCTCTGTCATTTTACTCTGTCTCTTGCTGTCTCCTAAACATTACCAGACAGGCTGATTACATATAGCCGTCTTTATATGCTAATCCATTGCTTGGTTAGCAGATTCTCAGACCTCAGATCTCAAAGGTCAAAGGAAGTCCCTCTCTCAAGCTCAGTATCATGGACACAAAATCTGTCAAGGATTGTTGCTCTTTTTCTATATCTGTCCCTATTTCTATTACTCTCTAAGAGCATCTAGAGGATCCCAGAAATTCAAATGCCTGAGAAGACTCTATATAAATGTCAACCTTTGATTGTCTGATGTCACTTCTGAATTGGCTGGCAGGAGCTCTAAAGGTCTGTATACAAGACGGGCTTTGGGAAAAAACACAGTAGAGAAAATATTTTCCCCAAATTCAAGAATGCTTCTTTCTACTTTGTCCCCTACATTTCATTCTCCATCACTCCCTCTATGATTATGGATCAAAATAACCAGCTTCCATGGATTACCTATCTAAATTTTAATATGACTGTTCAATAGTTCGATTACTGCCATGTACATATTACATACACACAGGTATACAATGTCAACACAATGATCTGAAGATAGAAAATTGCAGTGGGTTTTCTCCACATACGGTTTTCGTAATACCAAATCAAATTACCCGGTTGAGGAGAATTAGACTTTATAGGAGTTGCTAAAAATTATTTGAGTTTTGTGATGGACAGTTTTTAGTAGAAACAAATACAATTGTTTGTTATGGCTTTTGCATGGTGTCAAAGGCTACGCTGCATTCTTCCTATTAGTAAAGAAATTTTGTAGCCATAACAGCATTTGTCTCAGCCTCTGCCTCCGATAACTACTATCAGAATGAATGCAAGCCACCATGCCAAAAAGCTGGTTTTCAGATTAGTCCTTTCAGTGTAGTGTAGAAACAGACTTAAAAGGACCTGTATTTTCTATTCACCAGTGAATAAATGAATATCTGTTTGCCATTACATATAGCATTTAACTAGTACAAGTCAATGAGTAATTTTTGAACTACTTATTTATGTAAGGCCCTGGTGGGTATTATTGGTGCCTAGTAGGTAGGTGTTCAGTGAATTTTTCTTAAAGTCAAAGAAGTAAGACAAAGGCCTGCTCTCAAGTACTTTATAATCTTCTCACTGGAGTAACATGTGTCTATAAAATGCTTTCATTTCATCACATACATAATCAAATTGTACCTATGTAGGTATTAGACTTCTCATTTTACAAAAGAGGAAACCAAAACTCAGAAGAGTTAAGAGATTTGGCCAAGAGTTCTGTATTAGTCAGTGTTCTCCAGAGAACCAGAATCAACAGGAAAGATAAATACAAAGAATATTTATTGTGCGGAATTGGCTCATGCAATTATGAAAGATTAAAAAGTCCCATGATCTGCCATCTCTGCAAACTAGAGACCAGAAAAGCTGGAAGGCCTGAGAACCAGGGGAGCTGATGCTGTAAATACCAGTCCAGGGACAGGAGTAGATGAAATGAGATGTCCCAGATCAAGCAGAAAGGCAGGAAGGAGGGGGCGAATTCCTCCTTTTCCACTTTACAGTCTATTCAGGCCCTACAATAGATTGGATGATGCCGCCTCCCCCACATTGGAAAGGCAATCTACTTTACCGAGTCCACTAATTCAAATGCCAATCTCACCCAGAGAGCTCACAGACACACTCAGATATAAGGTTTAATCTGAGCACCTCATGGCCAGTCAGGCTGACACATAAAATTAACCATCACAGGTTCCGAGTTAGTTTAATGAAGCCAAACTAGAAGGAAGCCCTTCTAATGCCTAAACTAACACTAGTTTGATCAAACCTCCCTAGGGCTTACTAAATCACACTGAAAAGGAATATCTTATCTTGGCAAACAGAAGAAAACAATATCCTGTCATTCATTCACTGATGCCCCAAATGAGTAGAAAAAGTAGTGTCACACTTTCGACATGTGGTCCTTCCTCCATTGGTAGTTTACTGTCATATAGATGTTTCCTTCTCATAGTCATATCATATTGATAGGATTGTACATTCTTTAGTGAGTAAAAAGAAAATCCATGTTTAAAAAATTCATCTTACTTAGTGGAAAGAAAATGTTAAAACCTTGGGGTCCACAGTACTTTTTAAAGATGCCATGGATATTTTTCAGGCACTTAATGTTGGAAAGTTATTCTCAGGTGCGTTTTTAATATGTGCATGTATGCACATTCAAGCACTTGCTTTTTTTATTGGAAGGTAAGGGTTTTGTAGAAATCCTTTAAAAGACTGATTATTATGGAAAATCATTTTGAAATTTGAGAACATTAAATTACTTTCTGTTTCCCAAAGCTTTGTGGCAAAAAGAGATGCTCTGGAAAACTTTTCAAGCCCTTAAAATTTTGCAATGATAGAAAGCTTGCCTGACATCCATTACAGATAATAGTACCTGGTTACTCTCCTGTCACATTTCTCTCAATTATGGTTTTCCACCAAGCAATATTAAAGAGGAGATAAAGACCAAATACTCTCCTGTTAGGCTGATAGCCATTTGATCTAATACAAATGACAAAGCAGGAATAATAAAGAAAGGAACCTGCTTTTCTCCTCGTTCTGTCAATCACAAAATAGTACTGAATTTAGTTCTGTCCCCCAAAATTTCAAAATACATGACATTGCTTTGTATGCATCTATTTGTCCTTTGATTATTTCTGTATTTAAAGAGACAAAAAGCATTCATTACTGTACATAAGATTTTTCCTGTATTTTAAATTTATCTTGGATGATAACCTTTAAATCTGAAACAAATTCTGGAGTGAAAGTACACCATAATGAGCCTTTTATCACAGAGACTTGAGTAGGAAAAGACTTGCTGAAAACTTTTGGGGGGATGAATTAGAGCACAGAACTACCACAGTCTTGCCAGCTGAAATTGGAAGTCCTATTGTTGCCCTCAACTCTGAATCCAGGGCCAATCTGGCCCACTGCCTGTTTTTCTAAATAAAGTTTTATTAGAACACAGCCACACTCATTCATTTCTATATTGTCTGTGGTTGCTTTTGCAGTGCAACTTGCAGAGCTGAGTAGCTACAAGAGAGACCATATGGCTCACAAAATCTAAAATATTTACTATCTGATCCTTTACAGAAAAAGTTTGCCAAACCCTGTTGTAAATCTTTCTCCTTTCCCTTCATCTCCTGCAGACGGTAATAACTAGTGGGAAAAGACATAGCCTAAATGTCTTATGGCAAGAAGCAGAACATAATGCATTTTTTTTCCCGGATTATGCAGGTGAATATTCCTGGATCCCTGACAGCCTTATGCATTTTGAAGGGCCCAGCAATCAGAAGTCATTTCTGACTCTTCAGTACCATAGCCTTCCTGCTACTGTCTTCTGAATAGAAGCAGAACATTAGGGTATCCAAAACTACAATTTTTTAAATGTTTTATTTTTATTTTAATTTTTGAGAGAGAGAAGGAGAGAGAGAGAGTGGGAGAGTGAAGCAGAGAGTGCAGGGGACAGAGGATCTGAAGTAGGTTCAAGTGGGTTCTGTGCTGACAGCAGGGAACCTGATGCAGGGCTCGAACTCACAAACCATGATATCATGACCTGAGCTGAAGTCAGATGCTCAACTGACTGAGCCACCCAGGCGCTCCCAAAACTACAATTTTAACTGATAGCGATGTCAGGGTTCATTTAGTCCATTCCTGTCACCTCACTGATGAGAAAACTGAGGTATGCTTCCAGTTTATGATAAAAGGATGGGTGCCCATGAAAACTGAGGTTTTAGGGCAAAACATCCATTAACTACTTTTGACTTTTACATCTTCCATCATCCCTTAACTAGTTTTAGTTTCAATTCTGCACCTGAAACAATAACGAAATATAAGTTAAACATGTCTAGAATTTTCAGTGGAGGGAATCACATTACATTAGCTACAGCCACATTTTGCCTCCTTCTTTTTCCCAGTTGTGTTTATATCCATGTGGAATCATCAACTTCAATGTTTTGGTCACAAAACAAGCAAACAAATAAACAAAATGTTGATGTCAGTCTATACAGCAGCAGAGAGAGAATACAGACCCTTTTACTTACTTACCAGACCCTAGAGGAGTGTCTATGGTTTTTAAAGCTGACTGCAAACATATTTTTGGAGGCAGGAAGTACGTGCTGTCTAGTGTCTGTTCACTGCTTGCCAACTTTACTGGTCCATAAAATAACTTCAGTGACTCCACACAGTGTGGTGCTGGCTTTCAGCTTCCTTTCAACTCAAGTCACCAAGAGCAACAAGTGCAATTGTAGGCCAGTCCCAAGAGAAACCTGTATCTTTCATATCCCTTGGGCAGGTACTTACATGTAGTTTCAGTTTATGGTTATTACTCTCTGGAGACATCTGTCTGCTGGGTTTATTTTTTCCTGATGTTGTACCACATCATAAAGTCTACTGCCAATAGTCCTTTAACTACTCAGGAAGATTTTGTTTTCTGTTGCTTTAGTCACTTTACTACTTTATTTCTGTAGGCCAAACGGAGTAGAGAACATCAGTAGCAATTCTCCACTCGATAGCCCCACAGCTTAACCCGGCTGCATTTGGTTGCAAGTTTTAATTTTGTTAGAGCTTTAAATCTCTCAGTCCATGGGGAAGGATGGGCTCCCTTGTGTGTCTGTGCCACAGAGTTGCACTGAGATTTCCTGGGAAGTGTGAAGGCTCTCAGAAAACCTTTCAGGGAAATTTTGGCTTTAAAGCAAGTGGATCACATTTGTTCCTTTCTCATCAGTTGAAAGGAACAAAATTCATAATTGATGTTTTTATTATCAGATATAGTACTGTGGAATAGCTTATGTTTGCAGGGAAAATTAACTTTAAACCTATTTTCATTCCCTTTTATTGCTCTCAATAGTGCTATTTAAATAAATGTGCTTAAGAATTTCTGTTTTCCATGTTCAGATAATGTAATGGTTTTTATCATATATTTATATAAAATTACAGTGATTAAGTTATTATTTGCCTAATAAATCTATAACCTTTTTGTGGAAAAAATCATTCAGGTCTGACATCTATTGTCAAAGATCTTTTAACATATGTTTTCAACCTTTGCCATAGCATCTTGCATAAACAGACCTTTTGAAACAAAGCATGGAAAATTTAATCCGCATGGGCTCATATTATCAAAACTAGTAGACTGGATTATTTTCTATGGTGTCAGCACCAAAATTATCTCTTGAAAATATGACTTCAAAAAGAACATTCACAGAGATTTTACAAATGTTGCCTCTTCCTCACCCTTTACAAATAACCTTTATTTCATTCATGGCTGTAATTAGCATCTTCTCATGCAGCCCCTCTCTCAGTCCACACACACAGATTGCCTGTTCTTTAGCAGTCACCAGTGATCTTTTTTTAAATGCCTATTTATTTATTTTTGAGAGACAGAGAGAGAAAGCCAGTGCAAGCAGGGAAGGGGCAGAGAAAGAGAGGGAGACACAATCTGAAGCAAGCTCCAGGCTCTGACCTGTCAGCACAGAGCCCGATGAGGGGCTCAAACTCAGCAACCATGAGATCACGACCTGAGCTGAAGCCAGACTGAATCACCCAGGAGCCACTCAGGCGCCTCAGCTAGTGATCATTTTTATGATTAATCGCTACCTGGTCAATTCAGCCACAGCTCATTCCATGTTTAACTGCAACCCCACGGCTTCACAATGCTACTACCCATTTATTTAGGGCAGCCTTGAGTGTTTTCCCAGAAACTAGAGTAGTGAGGAATAGGACACAGAGGTCCAACTCACCACAGCTGCTTATGTCAAGAAAATACCGTGACTAGTCAACCTTGAGAACATGGTCACACAGTTTCGAACCCACCTATTGCATATTGTTCACATGGATTTGCTCAGATACACAAATTACTTGAGCACCTCAGACCTTGCTGTGCAGTCTCATGTTTTCCATTTTCCAATGTCTTGCTTTAGAAGCAGAGATTTTATTTATTTATTTATTTATTTATTTATTTATGAGAGAGAGAGAGGCAGTGTGAGCAGGAGAAGGTCAGAGAGAGGAAGATACAGAATCTGAAGCAGGCTCCAGGCTATGAGCTAGCTGTCAGCATAGAGCCCGACGTGGGGCCTGATCCCACAAACCATGAGATCATGACCTGAGCTGAAGTTGGACGCTTAACCGACTGAGCCACCTAGGTGCCCTTAGAAGCAGAGATTTTAGATGATAAGTCACTTTCATTCTTTGTCGCAGTTGTTGATCGTGTTAATAAAACCTTGTACAAAGTATGCAGCAATTACGTGTCAATGTGATGCTCAACTGGCATTGTAAACTCAATTTGGTGTGTGTGTGTCTGTGTGTGTGTGTGTGTATTTTCTGTTAAAACACAAATTATGAGGGGAGCCTGGGTGGCTTAGTCGGTTGAGCGTCCAACTTTCGCTTAGGTCATGATCTCACGGTTCATGGGTTCGAGCCACGTGTGGGGCTCTGTGCTGACTGCCAGCCCAGAGCCTGGAGCCTGTTTCAGAGTCTGTGTCTCCCTCTCTCTCTGACCCTCCCCTGCTCACGCTGTCTCTCTCTCTCTCTCTCTCTCTCTCTCTCTCCTAGAAATAAATAAAAATATTTAAACACACACACACACACACACACACACAAATTATGAGTTCAACGCTATCTCGCTTAACCCTTAAGCAGCTCCAGGGGAAGGGCAACGAGGTATCTGGAAAGGAGGCTGAATAGGACAGAGGCCTGAGCATGGGGCCCAGCTGACCTGTGACTTGCAGACCGTGGCCTCAGGCAGGGGAAGCGGCACAAAGACAAGGTCCCTATTCATCACGTGCATGATGTTCTGCAGAAAATTAGAAGGAGGTGGGCCTGCCCACGGGGCCTCTCTGGAAAAATCGGGCAATTCATGTTGTGGTGAGGATCTTAAAGTCCAGACAAAAGACTTTGGATATGACAGCAGGAGAGTGGAACCTTAAGTTTTAAAATACGGAATTGGCATGACAAAACCAGTCCTTTAGGGAGCAGGGTCTGGAACGCCCAGGCAGGCTGCACTCCAAATGCAGCGTTGCTTTGGCTTGATGGGTCATGGATTTATGTTGAAATTCAGTAAATGTCACCTTTTTAGTAAGACCTGCCCTGGCACTCTGTCCAAATGTGCAAATCCCCCAGCACCTGCTGTGTGTGAAGTTTTAGCAGTTATCACTCTCTGACGCCGTACGTATTTTATTTATTTACAGTGTACATGACTCAGCTCTCTGACTAGAACGTAAATTCTGCAAGAGCAGGGATTTATGTCTGTTTTCTCCACTACTGTGCCTTCACCGCCTAGAACACTGCCTTATGTATGGCAGGCCCTGAGGAATACGTGCTGCATGAATAAGTGAATTTATTGGTATAGGTATCTCTGGTCTCTGAAAGGTCGCGTTCCACCACGTCACTTTTACCAACTACGTTAGTGCCTGTTTTTGCGAAAGAAATCTGAAGAGATTTTTCACTTTTACAAAAAGCTGTTACTGTGCTAAAGTAGGTTTCTCTTAACAGCAAAGTGGTATAATGCGACCTTTTGGAGTGCTTGGGGGAGGGGGAGGAACAGGACGGGATGGGGTGGATATTCTATTTTAGGCCATTTAGGCTTATGAAAGTTTTCGTAGTAACACTTTACTTTTGCATGGCAGGAAACCTGTACCTGTACTTGGGCCTGATCCTGGTTACTGGTAATTAAGGAGCAAATAAGAAAATAAAGGTTCCTGCCCTCATGGAGCTTATATTCTAGAAGAGGAGACCAAAATAAACAAATAAGCATTCCAGATGATACTGTGCTCACAGGAAAATATAACAATGTAACAAGAATACACAGTGTTAAACAGAATGTTCCCCTATTGCATGCACTGAATGCATGACACTTGGAAAGACAAGTTTTTATTTTTATACTTTAAATTCGTGGTGACTGAACACCAACCAGTGGTTTCCAATCTCAGCTGTGTTTCCTAGTAACAGTCACAGTAACAGAGCCGGCAGCAGCAAGACATTGACTGATGGGTTTCTGAAATGCAGACCTCAGGTCCTTTAAGAAATAGTGTTCTGTTGCCTTGTTCTTTCTATTCAGCATGACTGTTCCCAGTCGTTCCATTCATTCATCAGCTGCCTACATGTTCTACTAGAATGGAAAATGTGTCTTACTGCTATTGAAAAAATAGAGATTTTCTATTTAATTTTGATAGGCATGGCCCATTCAATTCATTCCAGACTGCGTGAGTGTCTTCGCAGAACTCAGACTGGTGATGGGTACCTAGAGATGGGACAGCAATGGACAAGACTCTGACCTTTCCCATCTCAGGGCACCTGGGTGGCTGTAGGTTAAGTGTCCAACTATGACTCAAGTCACGATCTCATGGTTCATGAATTCGAGCCCCACATAGGGCTCTCTGCGCTGTCAGCACTGAGCCTGCTCGGATCTTTGTCTCCGTCCCTCTGCCTGCCACTTGCTGGCTTTCTCGCTCTCTCTCTCTCTCTCTCTCAAAAATAAATAAGCATTAAAAAAAAACTTTAAAAATGAATCTTCCCATCTCAAAGCCACTTCTCAAGAAGGTCTTGATCCTTTTAAGCAAGAGACTGAAATAGAATATAGATGAGGAAACATGGTTAAAAGTTAGAAAACCCGTACTTAACAACAGTAAAAGCAAGAGATTTAAATCCTGGACACAGACATAAAAGAGGAACTAAAAGAAGAGCATCGAAAGAATCCTATCTTGCCTATCCAGAAATCCTTCAAAGAATTCAGGTATTTGCTCTGTATTTTTAAAGATAGAGAAAAATGGAAGGCATGTGACTAAGAATACATTCTTTTACAGAATCACAGTCTTTAAGAATAACTTTGGATGGGCTAAAATCCAGATAAACCAGAACATGCCACACCCTCCTAAAAAGTCTTCTTTTTCTTAAAAGCAAACAAAAAAACAGGAATAGGAAAAGATTCTGTCCTACTGTTGAGGACCAATATCGTTCCTATAACAGAGAAAACTGTGCTATTCCAATCCTAACTAACTCCTTCTTTGACATTAAATGAATGATTTTTAAACTAAAAGGGATCTTTTAATGTGATTCAGAGAAAATGAAACTATATGATGGGCAAATTATTGGTCACTTTTAATGAGTTTCTGTTACTGGGTCTTGATTTATTATGTTAGAAGCCATCAAAGGATTTGTGGATGAAATTGGAGAACTTTTATTAATAATAAATTTGAATAAATCTTGAAAAATACAGTAGGAACCCAATGATTAGAGAAAGGAAAATACTCTGAATGTCAAAAAAAAAAGAGTAAAGTAGGGACCCTGGATTCTGTTGTATATTGGTAAGCTCAATTACAACTCCTAGAAATACTCCAGAGAGATTATTAAGCAACTGATTTCTAATAAATTCAGATGAATGACTATGGTTCCTAAAGAGAAACAAACACAAGTTCACCAAAAGCAAGAAATACTAAACTATGCTCATTTCCTATTTTGATACGTTGCCGGCTTGCTCTGTCAGGGGAATAGAGCAGATGAAATGTCTCGATTTCAGCAAAGCACTGGGAAACGTTTTATAACATCCTTGAGAAAAAGAAGGAGAAATTCAGGATGATATGACTCTTAGGAGGATCTGTCATGTCAGAAGTCTCCAGAGATGAGCCATGGTTTTTTGTAAGAAAACTCTGAATATGAGTGAAATCCCATAATCTATCAAGCAATGCATCATCTGCTGCTTCTTGAAAAAATTATGAGATTTTACTTTATGAAGACAGTGATCTTTGGATATATTTTTCTCCTTGCCTTGGCTGCTAGGAAGTTCAGAGGTGAATTTGTGATTTATGTTAATAATGACACAGATTTTTCTGGTATACAAACTATGGATTAACTTCATTCCTGACCTCTTTGTATTATTCTATCATTAACTTACCTTCATTATATTACTTCAGTCACAAATATTTACATGCACTGGAAACTCAGGGATGGTCTGTGCCTAACAGGGTTTTCAGTTTAGTGGGAAGACAGAGCTTTGCTTATTCTTATCAACTTATACCTCATGTATTTTGTTAGCAATCTCAAGTCCTTTCTAAATGATACAGGGTTTGGGGGATACTTGACTAACTACAAAAGTGATACAGATGTGGTTTTATCTATCACTATTTTTTTCCTTGAAATGGGAGTATTAATGCAGCCTAAAGTTATAGTACTTTTGGGGGCACCTGGATGGCTCAGGTCACCACCTGAAGTGCCCGACTTTGACTCAGGTCATAATCTCACAGTTCTTGGGTTCCAGCCCCCTGTTGAGCTCTGCGCTGACAGTGAAAAGCCTGGTTGGGATTCTCTTTCTCTCCTTGTCTCTCTATCTCTCCCTGACTCATGCTTGCTTTCTCTTTCAAAATAAATCAATAAACTTAAAAAATAAAGTTACAGTAATTTTAAAGAAGCAAATGACCACACTGGTTCAAATTTAACTTCATGTAAACCAAACTTATAAGATTTCTCTCACTTGGATTACTAAAGAGACTTTTACATTTGCTATTTTTACATTTTATTATGTTAATCTTGATTCACTTATTCCCAGCATGAGCTACCAACTCCCTACTCCAAGGAAATCTCCAAGTGTCCTACACTTGTCCTCAGAGTTTTCTTACAAAAAACCATGGCTCACATCTCTGGATACTTCTGACACGAGGTACAGATCCTCCTAAGAGTCATATCATCCTGAATTTCTCCTTCTTTTTCTCAAGGATGTTATAAAACGCTTCCCAGTGCTTTGCTGAAATCGAGACATTTCATTTGCTCTATTCCCCTGACAGAGCAAGCCGGCAACGTATCAACATAGGAAATGAGCATAGTTTAGTGTTTCTTGCTTTTGGTGAACTTGTGTTTCTCTTTAGGAATCATACTCGTTCATCTGAATTTATTAGAAATCAGTTGCTTAATAATCTCTCTGGAGTATTTCTAGGAGTTGTAATTGAGCTTATCAATATACAACAGAATCCAGGGTCCCTACTTTAGTCTTTTTTTCTTTTTTTTTTTTTTTTGACACTCAGAATATTTTCCTCTCTCTAATCATTTGGCTCCTATTGTATTTTTCAAGATTTATTCAAGTTTATTACTAATAAAAATTCTTCAATTTCATCCACAAATCCTTTGATGGCTTCTAACATAATAAATCAAGACCCAGCAACAGAAACTCATTAAAAATAGCCAAATTTATTGACCATATTGCAAGAAGAATCTCCTGGAGAAAAATTTTCAACATATTCCCATGATACCTCATTGAGCAAATACAGTGTGAAGTACAGAGAAACTCTTATAAATAGTAAATTGGTTAAATGCTTTTTGCTCCTCAAGAAAGTAGCAAGAAATTGGGGCACCTGGGTGGCTCAGTTGATTAAGCATCTAATTCTTGATTTCAGCTCTGGCCATTGTCACATGGTTTTGTGAGTTCGAGCCCCGTGTCAGGCTCTGGGCTGACAGCATGGAGCCTGCTTAGGATTATCTCTCTCCCTCTCTCTCTGTCCTTCCCTTCATGCTCTCCCTCTCTCTCAAAATAAGTAAACTTTAAAAAATAAATAATTTTTAAAAAGAAAATAACAAAAAATCAAACACAGTTTAGTGAACGTAATTCCATGAATGATCAAGGTAATTAGGTTAAAATACACAGGTTGTCAGTAGTCACATTTGCTCCAGGTCCTATGTTGTAGTAGGAAAGATACAGAAAAATAAGGAAATGCATATCTCCAAGACAGTCCTTTTTCAAACCAAACTTTTGCTAGTAACTGGGCAATGGAGAGTTTGAATTTGGATTCCCTGGCAAGAAGCAACAGTGAAGATGCTTGATGTTGACAGCTAAATCTTAAATCTTTTGCTTAGATGAGAGAATAACAGTGGGCCTGCGTCAATCTTGGAGAACTGTAAGACCAAACTGGGTATGGTTAAAGAACAGTGACAGGGCATTGAGGAGAGCAATCATGAGAATCCTCTCCCCGAAGCCAAGAGCACACTGTGTACACTGTATGTTAGCTAACTTGACAATAAATTATATCACTAATAATAATAATAAAAAGAACAGTGACAGAGAGAGTGACAGATGTGGACATTCTTTCATATCCTAAGTAGACAAAAAACTGAGCTGAGTCATGAGGATAAAACTAGCCCCAAGTATCTGTAAAACTAACACATGCAGGAGGGAACACATGTCCTTGTGGTCCAAAGCCTGACCCAAGACCCATAAGTAAAGGACATGAATAAGACTTGACTCTGAGGGGAATGTAGTCTTCCCACAGTAATGTGTCCTATCCCAGGACTGTGCTGCCTTAGTTTGGGGAGAATTCTGGACACTGGAAAGGTTCAAAGAGGAACTACACAATTATCTATCCATAACGTTTTAAAATTAATCCATGTCTAGAGAGGGAGCTCAGTGAGAAATCCTTCAAACCACAAGGATTCCCTGATCCTGGGGTGAGAATCAGGCTTAGCAGGACCTCTGTCTGTGGTAGGTCAGTTCCAGGGGCTGCTCTGAGGGGAGGATCTGGAAGGGCTGATGGGTTC
This sequence comes from Proteles cristata cristata, assembly GCA_017311185.1. Classification (NCBI taxonomy): domain Eukaryota; kingdom Metazoa; phylum Chordata; class Mammalia; order Carnivora; family Hyaenidae; genus Proteles; species Proteles cristata. The sequence goes on along the minus strand of JAESUZ010004405.1, from coordinate 1,467,722 downwards.
TCTTGCCTTGTTTTAGTTCATCTCCATTACCCATAGTCCTCTACAGAAACGTACTATGCGAGCAGAAACAGCTAGTTCCCATACCCTTTAATTTCCTCTTAACACCACACATGTAAAATGCAACATTTCATTTTTTAAAACTGTTTGCTGATGACCCTATTTTTGCAATTTCACAGAGATTACAGTGCTAGTATTTATTCATTAGGGTCTTTATTAATATTCAGAGCTCATTGCACTTGAAAAGCAGGATCATGCGATGTGTTGTGGTTTTTTTTTTCAGTTTCAAGTTTCTGCATGCAGTGCTTTTAATCAAATATTCCAGATCACCTTTAAAGACACCAAAAATGTCATATTTAATTTTTATTACTTTGCCATGGAAGCCAAGTGTGCTGTGGATGGATTTCATGTGCAAAATGCCCTTCCTTTATGGAAAAATTATGCAGAAAGGACATTTTGCAAAATGCCAAGTTTAGAAAGAAGGGGTAAACTTAGGAGGATGAAAGAGAAAAGTGGGCTCTAGCCATTTCTCTGATAATGAGGCTTTGATTTCAGTAGGCGGCACGTCCTCCAGGTAAGTGCCATGTCAGCCACTGGGTCATGTGTGGTCACTAATGACAGCATGTATCCTCCCAGTCATCCTAATTCATGATGCACTCATGAGGCCTTCCCTCAAATGTACTGAAATGCACACTTTATCAAAGCAATACTTTAAAATGTATGAAAAATCAGAGGCAGGGCTGATTTTCCTTCAGAAGATATTTCTGAGGAACTGTTTTCTTAAAAAACTATCTGCTTCCTGTTAGCATTCTTTGTTTTAAGCCCATGATTCCATTCCATTTAAGACATTTAAGATCTCCCCTGTCCTAATGCTTTCTTCATATTTGACTCACATGGACAGTTATACTATGGAAAGCTCGTCGTCCACCAAAATTCTTGCAGAAAACACTTTCTAGGTGGAAATGTGTGGTAGTTTCAGTCTGCAAAGCCCATGCTGTTAATTTGCCTCCTTGTTGAGCTAAGTATGTCTGCTGTAAACATCAGCTCCATTTCTCCTGTCTTCATTGCATTATTCATAATTGCTTGTGAGTGGCCGGGGGTTGTGTGTTTGTGTGAATGACGTTGTGTAACTTGCCATGGTTCATTTGGCAAAGCATCAGCAGAGGTTTTCTGAATGCTTTATTTTCACCTCATTTTAATTCTTGCTAAACAAACCCATGCTTAAAGCACAAGTTGGGGAAGCTGGACATCATCTGTTCCTCAAGCACCCATGATACTTCCAAGTAAAGTCTTTTTGCTTTGTTTCTAGCCAAATTAAATCTGACAAATTGATTCTTAATTAACCCACAGAAAAAGTTGATGGTAATTTTGATGAGTGAACATAAAGGCTTTTGAACTGGTACCATTGTATCATAAATATCTTTCTATTCATACGATAATCTTTGCCATCTAAAGTTTTAGACAAAAGTCTGCATTAAAGATAATTTCCTCAAAAATATAAATGATCGCTTTAGGCAAAATAAAGGCCAATAGTTGTTATGGGATAATTTTTTTAAAATATTTTTATTTATTTCCAGGAGAGAGAGAGAGAGAGAGCGTGAGCAGGGGAGGGTCAGAGAGAGAGGGAGTCACAGACTGAAACAGGCTCCAGGCTCTGAGCTGACAGCACAGAGCCCGACGCGGGACTCAAACCCACGAACTGCGAGATCATGACCTAAGCGAAAGTCAGACACTTAACCGACTAAGCCACCCAGGCGCCCCTGTTACAGGATAATTTGAAGGAATATGGATCTTATGATATTTCAGGTTTAATATTTAAAAGAAAAATGTCCATGTTTTTTCAAACTGATCTTAAAACTTACCTGAGTTAGTTGGTGACTCATGCCAAAATGAGCCATTTTCCAGCTTCCAGCTCCTGACTTCCATATCTTCCACGATAGGTACCTAATTTTTGTATGTGTGTGTCATTGATTCTTCAACAGTCTGGTGAAGTTAATGAACCATTCCTAAGAATAATGTTTTTAAATGAATAAAACTCATGTGATTGCAAGAGAAAAAATTATATTGAAATACTGTTATTAAAATTTTGAGCAAATTTCTGATATAGTAATACCTATCCTTTTTTATTAATCCATTTTTTATAAACCTAGAAGTGGGTCTAATAACTACCATAAATAGTCTTGAAAGAGCTGTGAGCAAAATATGTATGCAAGATGAAACAATGATGGTTTTGTCTACAACTATAAAATGGGATATGATGATACCTGTGCCTTCTATGAGTAACAAAATCATAAGTGCTGCTACGACCATCATGGTTTGCTGCCATAGTTAGTGACAGAGAGGTAATTTTTTTCCCATCCATGCTCACAGCCCCCCCCCCTAAATTCTATCCACAGAGCCTTTGGAAATTCATGGACCCTAGATTAAGACACTCTGCATCCAATGACTCTCCCCACTAATCCCAACTGTATTCAATCAGTAGAGAGATGGAGTGGGGTATAGTGGTCAGTTGTCAGCATAGATCTGTGTGAAACCCTCAAGAGCAAAGGTGTCATCAGAGCAATGGTGTCATCACCATGTCACTGCCAATGAACATAACATCTGACACTGTCACCTCAGAAGGATCATTCTGTGTCAGTTCAGTGGTTTCCCCAGCCAGGGATTCTCTCTGGAAATACTACCAAAAGCCAATTCATAGCAGAATGTATTCATTATTCCCCATGATGTCATTCTCCAAGATCAGGAAATGTTCCCCAAATATCCTTTATGCTTGTTTACCTAAACCTTATATGCTTGGTCTGCATTTTCCCTAGGAGAGTGTGTTCTGTACATTCATTTCCTCTAGGAACAAAGTACTTCCATCCCTTTAAACAGACTTCATGCCCATGATTTTGGCCCACAATTCCATGTGGAATCCTAAAACTGGATTTATCCTTTTCTCAAAATCAATTTTTATTCCCCAAACTTTCCCAACTTTTCTACTCCTGACTTTTTAGGAGCATCACAGTAACTATATGTGGAAGCCTCAGACTTTTCAATCACCCCACCCCCTTCCCAAACTCTACTCCCTAATTTAATAACTATCCAAGTCAGGGAGCTCCTAGGTTTATAGCTTCCCTCCAGCATCCCTCTCTATTCCCTTCCTATTTCTACTAGTTAGTTTACAACCTAACTTGGATCACCATTACTCTTGTCCCTGCTTCTCAACTACTCACAGAGGTCCTAACACACACTGTTGCCAACTTGATTTTCCCAGGGTGCAATCTGATGATAGCACTTCAAGACTCTTCAATGGCTCCCCATTATCTACTGAACTAAAGGCAGGCCCTGCCATAAAAGCCTTTCCACATCATGGCCCTAGACACTCAATTCAGCAACTGTCTTACTCTGTGCTACAAACTTGATAACTCTTTGTTCATGAAACAGGGAACAGATATTTTACCTCATTTATTTTTTGCCCTTATTACCTTTCTCATGTTGTACTCTCCTTCTGGATTGTGTTTCTCCAGAATGTCCTCTTGTTGAAACCTTACCATTCCTTCAAAGACAGTCTCAAATATCACCCACTTATTAAGACTTTCTTGATGTGCTTCCACCACTCGCAACTGAATAATGGAACCCCTCCCCGCTTTTAGCCTCTCTAGCATTTTTCTTAACATTTAGCAGCCTCTGCCCTTCATTACGATGCAGTACAGTAGTTTCCCCTTAACTGCAGGGGTCATGTTCTAAGACCCACAGTAGATACCTGAAATCACAGATAGTACCAAACCTTATACATCCTTTGTTTTTCCTATAAAAAATACCCATGATAAAGTTTAAGTTAAAAATTAGTCACAGTAAAAGACAATAATAAAAAATAAAAATGGAACAATTATAATAATACTCTGTAATAAAAGTTATATAAATTTGGTCTCTCCCTCTCTCTCAAAATACTGTACACAAGCTTCTCCTTTTTGTGATGATATAAGGTGATAAAATGCCTATGTGATAGGTAAAGTGAGGTGAATGACACCAGCATTGTGATATAGTCATAGGATAACTACTGACCTGTCATAAGTAGGATCATTTAGGGGTGCCTGGGACTCTCGGTTAAGCTTCCAACTTCAGCTTAGGTCATGGTCTCATGGTTTGTGGGTTCAAGCCCTGTGTTGGGCTATGCAGACAGCTCAGAGCCTACTTTGGATTCTGTGTCTCCCTCTCTCTCTGCCCCTCACCCACTCACACTCTGTCTCTCCCTCTCTCAAAAATAAATGAATATTTTTAAAAATCTTAAAATATATAGGACCATCTGCTTCTGTACTATGGTTGACCACTGGTAACTGAAACCATGAGAAGCAAAACCACAGATAAGGGGGAGACTACTATATGTTCATCTTACCAACCAAATTAGATTTTTTAAGTTTGTATTTAAATTCCAGCCACATTAGATTTTTAATCCCTTAAAAATAGACTGCTTTAATTTATCCCTTGTACCTCAGTAGTGTTAGGCACACTGTTTTTTACAATGGGTACTCAATATATGTTTTCACCTGAACTGAAATGATTACTATGCAAAAAATGAATTTCCCACAATGACCCACCTCAGACTTTTCACATACTACTGAAGGATAAACTAGCTAGCTAGCAGGTGTTCACTAACTCTGATTTTTGGATTAATTGGTGAATTTCAGTGATGCTGTGCTTAAACCCAGCCTTCCCCCACACAGTCTCATGCACTAGAGTGTTCCTTCTCCCTAGCCATTTCGGTCATTGTGCTCACTCCTGCTGGGCCTTCAGGGCTCAGGTTGGCCATCGCTTTTGCCAGAAAGTCTTCCTAACACAAAGTATGGCCTCATTTGCATGCAACCTGCACATTTCCACAGAGCCCAGCACTTAGAAGGCTGCCACAGTTGGTGCCATACTTTGCTGTCAGTAGCTTGAAATTTTTTTAACATCTTGAAAAATTTTTTTAACAAAAGGCCCACATTTTTACTTTGGCTCAACTCCACAAACAGAGTAACCAGTCCTACCTAATGCCTCCTTTCTGCATATTCCTGTCATCCCCTGTATTTTCCCAGTCTTTGAAGTCATCACTCATAATTTTAATTTTCTATTAACATCTGCTGAATGTTTATATATTTAATATTATTCAATTTAATTTAAATTAAAATAATGTAATAAATTTCTTACTTGTTTAATTTTCTGTTCATTAACCTTTATATCTCAACAGACCCAAAACTCTGTCAAGGCAAAAAGAATCTTGTTTAGGGGCACCTGGGTGGCTTAGTCGGTTAAGCGTCCGACTTTCGCTTAGGTCATGATCTCGCGGTTCGTGGGTTCGAGCCCCGCGTCGGGCTCTGTGCTGACTGCCAGCTCAGAGCCTGGAGCCTGTTTCAGGGTCTGTCACTCCCTCTCTCTCTGACCCTCCCCTGCTCACGCTGTCTCTCTCTCTCCTAGAAATAAATTTAAAAAAAAAAAAAAGAATCTTGTTTATTACTGTATGCCATGACTCAGTTTAGTATTATATACTTAATATTTGCTGATTGAATAAATACATGAATGGTTTAGGGAAGGAGGAATTAATGAATTAATGAATGTATTTGGCTATCTGCAGCCCTTTTTTTTCTTTCGTAGTTTAATGTCAAGTTGGTTTCCGTATAACAGCCAGTGCTCATACCAACAAGTGGCCTTCTCCATGCCCATCACCCCTCTTCCACTCTCCGTCATCCCTAACAGCCTTCAGTTTGTTCTTAGCATTCAAGAGTCTTTCATGGTTTGCCTCCCTTCCTCTCTCCAACTATTTTATCCCTTCTCTTCCCCCATAGTCCTCTGTTAAGTTTCTCCTGATCCACTAATAAGTGAAAATATATGGAATCTGTCTTTCTCTCTCTGACTTATTTTGCCCAGCATAACACCCTCAAGTTCCATCCATGTTGCTACACATGGCCAGATTTCATTGTTTCTCATTGCCATGTAGTATTCCATGGTATAAATGAACCACATCTTCTTGATCCATTCGTCCGTTGATGGACACTTAGGCTCTTTCCATGATTTGGCTATTGTTGAGAGTGCTGCTATGAACATTGGGGTACATCTGCCCCAGTGCATCAGCACTCCTGTATCCCTTGGGTAAATTCCTAGCAGTGCTATTGCTGAGTCATAGGGGAGTTCTATTATTAATTTTTAAGGAACCTCCACACTGTTTTCCAGAGGGGCTGCACCAGTTTACATTCCCACCAACACTGTAGGAGAGTGCCTGTTTCTCCACATCCTCGCCAGCATCTAGAGTCTCCTGATTTGTTCATTGTAGCCACTTTGACCAGCGTGAGGTGCTTTCTCAATGTGGTTTTGATTTGTATTTCCCTGATGAGGAGGAATGCTGAGCATCATTTCATGTGTCTCTTGGCCATTTGTATGTCCTCTTTGGAGAAGTGTCTAGTCACGTCTTCTGCCCATTTATTCACTGGATTATTTGGTTTTTGGGTGTGGAGTTTGGTGAGTTCCTTATAGATTTTGGAAACTAGCCCTTTATCTGATATGTCATTTACAAGCATCTTTTTCCATTCAATCAGGTGCCTATTAGCTTTATGGATTGTTTCCTTTGCCATGCAGAAACTATTTATCTTGATGAGGTCCCAATAGTTCATTTTTGCTCTTGATTCCCTTGACTTTGAAGATGTGTCAAGTAAGAAATTGCTGTGGTTGAGGTCAAGGAGGTTGTTTCCTGCTTTTCCTCTAGGGTTTTGATAGTTTCCTGTCTCAGATTCAGGTCCTTTATCCATTTTGAGTTTATTTTTGTGTATGGTGTGAGAATATCTAGTTTCATTCTTCTGCATGTTGCTGTCCAGTTCTCCCAACACCATCTGTTAAAGAGGCTGTCTTTTTTCCATTGGATATTCTTTCCTGCTTTCTCAAAGATTAGTTGGCTGTAAATTTTCGGGTCCAGCTCTGAGTTCTCAATTCTATTCCATTGGTCTATGTGTCTGTTTTTGTGCCAATACCATACTGTCTTGATGATGACAGCTTTGTAGTAGAGGCTAAAGTCTGGGATGGTGATGCCTCCCCTTTGGTTTTCTTCTTCAATATTACTTTGGCTATTCGGGATCTTTTGTGGTTCCATACAAATTTTAGGATGGTTTTTCTAACTTTGAGAAGAATAGGGGTGCAATTTTTATTAGGACTGCATTGAATGTGTAGATTGCTTTGGATAGTAATGACATTTTAACAATATTTATTCTTCCAATCCATGAGCATGGAATATTTTCCATTTCTGTGTCTTCTTCAATTTCCTTCATAATTTTTCTATAGTTTTCATCATACATATCTCCTGTATCTTTGGTTAGATTTATTCCTAGGTATTTTATGGGTTTTTTTGTGCAGTTGTGAATGGGATCAGGTTCTTAATTTCTCTTTCTGTTGCTTCATTATTGGTGTGTAAAAATGCAACCAATTTCTGTACATTGATTTTGTTACCTGCAACTTTGCCGAGTTCATGGATCAGTTCTAGTAGGCTTCTAGTGGAGTCTGTCAGATTTTATATGTAGAGTATCACGTCGTCTGTGAAAAGTGAAACTTTGACTTCTTTGCCAATTCTGATTCCTTTTATTTCCTTTTGTTTTCTGATTGCTGATGCTAGGATTTCCAGCACTATGTTAAAAAACAGTCGTGAAAGTGGACATCTTGTCGTATTCCTGATCTCAGGGGGAAAGTTCTCAGTTTTTCCCCATTGAGGATGATGTCAGCTGAGAGCTTTTATGATATTTAAGTAAGTTCCTTCTATCCCGACTTTCTTGAGGGTCTTTATTAAGAAGAGATGCTGTATTTTGTCAAATGCTTTTTCTGCATCTATCGACAGATTCAAATGGCTTTTATCTTTCCTTTTGTTACTATGATGTATCACATTGATTTGAACCAGCCCTATAACCCACAAATGAATCCCACATGCTCACGATGGATAATTCTTTTTATGTGCTGTTGCATTTGATTTGCAAGTATCTTGTTGAGGATTTTTGCATCTGTATTCATCAAGGATATTGGCCTATAGTTCTCTTTTTATGCTGGGTCTCTGTCTGGCGTGGGAATCCAAGTGATGCTGGCTTTGTAGAATGGGTCCAGAAATTTTCCTTCCATTTCTATTTTTTGGAATTGCTTGAGAAGAATGGGTATTAACTCTGATTTAAATATCTGGTCAAATTCCCCAGGGAACCCATCTGGGCCAGGGCTGTTATTTGTTGGGAGATTTTTGATAAGTGATTCCATTTCTTCACTAGATATGAGTCTGTTCAGATTTTCTATATCTTCCCGTGTGAATTTTGGTAGTGAGTGTGTGTTTAGGAATTTTTCCATTCCTTCCGTGTTCTCCAATTTGTTGACATATAATTTTTCATAATATTCCCTGATAATTGCTTGTATTTCTGAGGGATTGGTTGTAATAAATCCATTTTCATTCATGATTTTGCCTATTTGGGTACTCTCTTTTCTTTTTGAGAAGCCTGGTTAAAGGATTATCAATTTTGTTTATTTTTTCAAAAAACCAACTCTTGCTTTCATTGATATGTTCAACTGTTTTTTTTGGATCCTACATTGTTTATTTCTGCCCTGATTTTTATTATTTCTCTTCTCCTACTGGGTTTGGGGTTCTCTTGTTGCTCTCCCTCTAGTTTCTTTAGGTGCGCTGTTAGATTTTGTATTGCCCTTTTTTTCTAATTTCTTGAAATAGGCCTGGAATGCAATGTACTTTCCTCTTAAGACTGACTTTGCCACATTCCATAGAGTTTGGATTGTTGTATTTTTGTTTTCATCTGTTTCCATATATTTTTAAATTTCTTTTCTAATTGACTGATTGGCCCATTCATTCTTTAGTAGGGTGTTCTTTAACTTCCATGTTTTTGGAGGTTTTCCAGACTTTTTCGTGTGATTGATTTCAAGTTTCATAGCATTGTGATCTGAAAGTGTGCATGGTATGATCTCGATTCTTTTATATTTATTGAGGGCTGCTTTATGACCCAGTATGTGACCTATCTTGGAGAATGTGCCATGCGCACCTGAGAAGAAAGTGAATTTCATAGCCTCAGGATGTAGAGTTCTAAATATATCTGTCAAATCCATCTGGCCCAAATGTGTCATTCAAGTCCATTGTGTCTTTATTGATTTTCTGTGTAGTTGATCTATCCATTGCTGTAAGTGCAGTATTAAAGTCATCTGCTGTTAGCACATTCTTATCCATAAGATTGTTTCTGTTTGTGATTAATTGTTTTATGTATTTGGGTGCTTCCATATTTGGTGCCTAGACATTTATAATTGTTAGCTCTTCCTGATGGATAGACCCTGTAATTATTATAGAATGCCCTTCTTCATCCCTTATTACTGCCTTTACTTTAAAGTCCAGTTTGTCCAATATCAGTATGGCTACTCCAGCTTTCTTTTGACTTCCAGTAGCATGATAGATATTTCTCCATCCCCTTATTTTCAATCTGAAGGTGTCCTTCAGTCTAAAATGAGTCTCTTGTAGACAGAAAATAGATGGATTTTGTTTTTTTATCCATACTGCTACCCTAGGTCTTTTGATTGGAGCATTTAGTCCATTTACATTCAGTGTTATTATGAAAAATATGGGTTTAGAGTCATTGTGTTCTTTGTAGGATTCATGCTTGTGGTGGTGTCTCTGGGACCTTGTGTTCCTTGCAACATTTCCCTCATAGAGTCCCCCTTAGGGTTTCTTGTAGGGCTGGCTTAGCGGTGATGAATTGTTTCAATTTTTGTTTATTTGGAAAGACTTTTATCTCTCCTTCTATTCTGAATGACAGGCTTGCTCGATAGAGGATTCTTAGCTGCATATTTTTTCTGTTCATCACATTGAAGATTTCCTGCCATTCCTTTCTGGCCTGCCAAGTTTCAGTAGATAGGTCTGTCACCACTCTGATAGGTTTTCCTTTGCATGTTAGGGCCCTTTTATCCCTAACTGCTTTCAGAATTCTCTTTTTGTCCTTATATTTTTCCAGTTTCACTATATTATGTCATGCAGAAGATTAACTCAAGTTATATCTGAAGAGAGTTCTCTGTGCCTCTTGGATTTCAATGTCTGTTTCCTTCCCCAGATTGGGGGAGTTCTCAGCTATAATTTGTTCAAGTACCCCTTCAGCACCTTTCTCTCTTTTTTCCTCTTCTGGAATTCCTACGATATAGATATTGTTCCGTTTGATTGTATCACTCAGTTCTCAAACTCTCCTTTAATGCTCCTGGATCAGTTTATCTCTCTTTTTCTCAGCTTCCTCTTTTCCTATAATTCTGTCTTCTAATTCACCTATTATCCTCTCTGCCTCTTCAACCCATGCTTTGGACACCTCCATTTTATTACGCACCTTATTTATAGCATTTTTTAATTTATCACAACTACTTTCGAGCTCCATAGTCTTTGTAGCAGTAGCTTCTCTGATGTCTTCCATGCCTTTTTCAAGCCCAACGATTAATTTTATGACTATTGTTCTAAATTCTTGTTCAGTTATGTTGCATATCTGTTTTGAGCAGTTCTTTACTTGTCATTTCTTCCTGGAGATTTCTTCCATTTTATCACTTTGGCTAGCTCTCTTTCTCTTGTCAGTTTTAAAAGCTTGTTATGCACTCTGCACCTGCGAGTACTGCTATATTAAAGAAGGCTCATTGACTATCCAGGGCCTGTCCATTCAGGAAGTGTTCTTTGAATGGTGTTTCTTGGTGTCTCTTGTTGAGACTTTGGTTATTTTATTTCCCTACTTGTAGTGGTATTTGGGACTCTCCACCATGTGTACTTTGCCTTGTTTCTTGAGGTAACTCTAAAGGAAAACAGACAGACAAACACACAGGGAACAAAAGCACACAAATGCACAGACAAATCCAACAAACAAGCAAACCAAAAGGGAAAAAGAAAAAGAAAAAAACAAAACAGAAGACAAAGGACAGTCTAAAAGCATAAAACTAGAATTCCCTACTACAAATAAAGAGCAGGGTGTATGCAGTGCTGATGGAAGAGCATATACAAAAAGAGAAATGCAGGGGTGGGGAGAAAGCAAAATTGGACAATGACCAGGCAGAGAGGCTAAGAGGCTTAATTCAGAGAGAGAAAGAGGAGAATATGGTAGGAGGTGAGGAGAAAGAAACGAAGATAATGTTACTCAGAGAAACTATGTAGTCTGATTACTCCAGAGAGAAAGAGATAGGAAGGTAATGGTGGAGGTGTTGAATATACATCTAGAGAAGGGATTAAATGTGACTGTTTAAGCAAACCAATGGCCAGAGTGCCCAGTCCAACACAGGGGAGGGATATGAATGAGACAAGGGAAAATATATTTGAATAGAACGAATTGATCTAGAATTAATCATGGCAGTGCATCCATGTTGGTCTTTCCCCTTCTCACGTTTAAAAAAAAAAAGGGCAGCTCTCTAGCGGCGATGGACATGGTTTGGTGTAGGCAGGTCTAGCCTCCACTCCAGTCCCGCAGCCACTCCCTGAGTCCCCACCTTGGTGTCTGTGGAGATAAAAATGGCAGTGCCCCAGTCCCTTCTCAAACCAACCATTGCAAATCACTCTTTTGGGTCCAATCTCCCTGTGCCGTGGCGTAGTCAAGGTGGGCCTTGTTCTATGTCCCAAGCCCTGCCTCTTTTCCAGGTCTTAGTCCCTGTGCTTTATTGATATCAACAAAATGTAATTCCGCAGGCCTGGCCTCTTTCCAGCCAGGGATTGAGCCAGAAGAGCTGTGGAACAGTTTCTTACTGGGCCACTTCCCTGCCAGGGATCAAGCCGGGAGAGCAGCAGAGCAGTTTCTCCTGGCACTGCCTGGGACTGGGGGCATTCAGCCCTAAGAAAGCACCACAACTAGAAATAGGATCTCTCTCCATTCTGAGCCGAGGTTTTTCTCTTCTCCAGGGACAGTTCTATGAGCAGTTTCAGCCGCTCTTTCTCTTCTCCTGGACTCTCCATGGCTCCCCGCGAAGGGGGTTCCCTCCTCTCCCTCAGTGTCTCTGGGTCCTGGCCTGTTTTAATCTTCCCCACTTCCCATTCGTGCACCTATGAGGTTGTCTTCTTAGTGGACTCTATCTCTTTTCCTCCCAGACTCCTGCAGTTCAGTGTCATATGGCTTCAGGCCTTCTCTGTTTGAGAGATGGGGCAAGCAAAATGTACAGAGCTCCCTACATCTCCACCATCTTTCCCTATCCATAGCCCTTTGGGCAGCCTGAGCAATGAAGGTCTTTGGCTTGCTGTCCTCAGATGGCTCCTATAGAAAAAACAAAATTCTAGTCCAGAAATTATGCTTGTTAGAAAAAAGCATAAGATTGGCTCAAGAAAGGGGCGCCTGGGTGGCTCAGGTGGTTAAGAGTTTGACTTATAGTTTTGGCTCAGGTCATGAGCTCATGGTTTGTGAGTTCAAGTCCCACATTGGGCTTTGCCCTAGTGGCATGGAACTTAAGATTCTTTCTTCCTCCCTCCCCCACCCTTTCTTTCTCTCCCTACCTCTCCTCTGCATGCTCACTCTCCCTCTCTACCTAATCCCCTTTTACACACACTCTCTCTCTCTCTCTCTCTCAAAATAAATAAACTTTAAAAAAAAGATTGGCTCAAGAAAGAAAATGGGCAAAGTAGTGACATAAAAGAAAAAGTTTAAGCAGCACTCAAATATTAATGAAGAAGAAACCAGCAAAAGACTCATGATATAGATCTGTTTTGAAAGCAAACATAGAGATCATGAAACTACCATTGGGATGCTCTTGGAAGAAGATGTCTTGGTGATTAAACAATGCCCTGCTTGCTTTCTGATGGTTTCTTGTCAGCCTGGACTCAGACAGCATACCTAGATAACAGCCACTCACAAGTTGGAAACATCTGTCATTGTCTTTATTTGATGCCATATCATCCTCCCAACTACCTCAGTGATCCCTGAATTCATTTTCTCATTAGTAACTTCGAGGTTTGGAGGTGCACTGGAATTTCATTTCTGGCTTATAATTTACATTCCATTAAGGCCAATGTAAAGTATAATGCAAAGTATCTTGAATTGTTAGATACATGAGTCCAAAGTATGGTGAGTAGTTATTAATGGAGTATACTAGGTTTTTTTCATGACTAGCCTTTTCCTTGGAGGCTTCCCCAAAAGTCTTGCAGAACCAAGAATGTTACTGCCATTCTTACACACTCATTCAGCAATACTGTGCAGCAACTCAAGGACATACAGTGCTTGAACTCTCTTTCTGCTACACAGCCTTGGATGAGTTAAACAATGTTCTTAATTCTCAATTTTCATCTCTGTATTCGTCTCTGTAAAATAGAAATCACATTTCTATTTGTGAGGATAACATGGATAACGCACATGAAAGTGGCTTAGCACCATGTCCAATATATAGGTAACCCTCTGTGAATGTTAGTAATTATTATCAGAATACAGAACATAAGCAATTATGAACTTCCAGTTGGTTCTGTGTTGGGATAGGTATAAAGAAATAAGGAATACATAGTATCAGTGAAGGGTCCACAAACCTTTCCTCTAAAGAGTCATAGAGTACATATTTTAGTATTATGTGCCATTCTGTCTCTGCCACAGCTACTTAGTTCTGTAGCTCTAGTATGAAAGCCACATAGACAATACATAAGCAAATGAGTATAGCTATGTAACAATAAAACTTTATTTACAAAAACAGGCTTCAAGAGCCAGATTTGTTCCCAGGCCATAATTGACCAGGACTCTGGCTATAGGTCCTTGAGAGTTTTCAGTCAAGTGCTGTAGAAAGACTTGGACTTCCTTTGTCAGGGCAAGCCAAAAGGAGTCAGAGATGACTCCATTGCCATACAAAAGAATGTGCAAACTGGGGCGCCTGGATGACTTAGTTGGTTAAGCTCTCGATTTCGGCTGAGGTCCTGATCTCATGGTTTATGAGATTGATGCCCCACATCGGGCTCCAAGCTCTCAGTGAGGAGCCTGCTTGGAATTCTCTCTCCCTTTCTCTCTGCCCCTTCCCCACTCATGCTCTCTCTGTCTCTATCTCAAAATAAATAAACATTAAAGAAAAAGCATGTGGAAACTGATATTTTAGGGGAGATGACTATATAAGCTTCCCAACGAAGGGTAGAAGTAAAAAGTAGGTCCTACAGCAAGTAGCTCAGGGATTGGTGTTTGGTTGTTATTATTGTTTTAAATCTTGCATTTCAGGATAAGTAACTTCAGCTTTAGAACAGTATCTTCTCAGGGGTGCCTGGGTGGCACAGTTGGTTTAGTGTCTAACTCTTGGTTTAAGCTCAGGTCATGATCTCATGGTTCATCGGGGGTTTGAGCCCAGCACAGAGCCCACTTGGGATTCTCTGTCTCTTCCCTCTCTCTGCTTCTCCACCACTTATGCTGTCTTTCTCTCTCTCTCTCAAAATAAATAAACTTAAAAAAATTAAGAGCCTTCTCTTTTTATTAGACACTTTCCTTGGAAAATAAGCGCTCTCTCTGAATCCTGAGGGTACCACAAGTTTAGGAATGAAAATGTCTGTAAATTGATTGGTAGAAAATGCTGCTTCTCACTTCTGCACCCTATGACTGCAGTATGCATAGACAGAGCTGAGAGGTCATTTCTTTAGCAGTTTGTAAGGATATAGAAGGTACCTGGGTAGCAGAAGAAATCACTCCCTTCCCTTACTGTTCTTATTAATATTATAAAGGAATGACAAACAAATATCCATAAGCAAAATTAGACTGTGAAAATGAGCCAGTGGTTTAGTAATGGCCACTTAGAACATTTGATGGGTCACCAACACTGCCACATGTGAGGTGGATTCTGCTTCTTTGAAAGGAGAACAGCTGTGGCATGTGCACATGGAATAGGATAGCAAGAACACATGGAGGGACTTTCTTAGGATCCCCACTTGGGAAAGGATTTATGGGAAATTCACACATTCTTTTTTTTTTTAATTTTTTTTTTTTATTTCTAGGAGAGAGAGAGACAGTGTGAGCAGGGGAGGGTCAGAGAGAGAGGGAGATACAGACTCCGAAACAGGCTCCAGGCTCTGAGCTGGCAGTCAGCACAGAGCCCGACGTGGGGCTCGAACCCACGAACCGCGAGATCATGACCTAAGCGAAAATCGGACGCTTAACCGACTAAGCCACCCAGGCGCCCCGAAATTCACACATTCTTAGATGTGGACATTTAAATATAGCATGCAACACACACACACACACACACACACACACACACACAAACACACACACGCATAATTCTCTTCATCAACAAAGTTGTGAAGGAGCTCTATGTACACCATGCATCATATTGCATTTTGATATTCAAAATGGCTAGTCCCTTCCAAGGCTTTAATGATTGCGTTAGTGCCAGTTCAAATGGGCCTGGTGCTTTAAACTATGGAAACAAGAAGTGAAGTTTGTCATGGTAAGGCAAATTTCTTATCTGATTTCTCTCTTTTTTGTTGTTTTACAGTTTTCTCCTTGTCTTTGGTTGCTTGATTTTGTCAGTGTTTTCCACCATCCCTGAGCACACAAAATTGGCCTCAAGTTGCCTCCTGATTCTGGTAAGTGATACATATGAGCAAAAATGTACATAAAGTTTATATAAGAACTGTCTATAATATTTATGCTATGCATTTTATCCCACAAAAAGTTCCATCTAGAAAAAAATAGAGAGTTACTGTGAAGTATAAAACTTTCAAAGATCACCAAAATATTGGCCCACTGTCATAACTTTTAGCAGTCCTCAGGAATATACACCTATATTCAGCATTACTATTACATAGAAATGTCTTATGTTATAGTTACATCAAAGCCAGAAGGCAGGACTTGGAAGCAAGCTTTACTTATGTTTATTTATTACAGTAAACAAATTATAAGAAGAATCACTATCCGTGAAGTCTCTCATTATATTGCTAAAGATTACAAGATAGAGAACATTTCTAGTAACTGCAATGTGGCAGTAGGTAAGTGTAATTAGCCAAGAACTATGAGAATATAGCACCTCATAATAAAACAGAAGTCTCCTTCATGCTCTTTTCAACCAACAGACTACATTTTCTGAGTTTTGCTGCTCATGCAGTCACCTGGTAAGAAATTCTGCAGTTAGCTCTGTTTCCATTATGCTGTCAATCCTCAACCACACAGAATTGCTCAATTCATTTTAAAATGGAAAAAGACCCCAAGATATTTTAGTCTGAATTATTCTGGGCCTTTTAAGCTCTTTTACTTTCTATTACAACTAAAGTATATCACTGTATACTCAAATCGCATCTGATTGAAAGTTTGGTTCATTTACATCCATTTTGATCCACTCACTTAGTCCAAAAATATCAGACTTGACGGTCTCAGAACTGTCTGAATGAACTATAAATTGGAACAACTCACTTTTATAAAACCTTGCGGGCTGCACAGGAGGAAAGTAAAAAGAGGGTACAGAGTAAGCTGCCTTATGTGCCCTAATAAACAGATATGGGTTATGTACAGCAATAAACATTCAACATAAGGAAATTATCCTTACCTTGAAGGTAAAGACTGAAAGATCTCAACTCATATAACCTGAGTGGAGGGCAGCTGTTCTTCCTACCTATGTTTTCAGATGGCTAGTTTGTGTTTAACGTTACCCAGACTTCATCAAGTCTCCATCCTACCTCAGGAAGAAATCATTGTCAAGCCTGGAACCAATCTATCCCAATCTGTTTCCATACAAATTGTACTCAGTGGTATATTGTTAATGTTAAGGATACTATTTCGAAACCCAACATAGAAAACAGACCAAAAAGCACACTGGGGACTTGTTTCATTTATAAGATTTCCACTTGGGTCGCAAGTGGGCATTTAGCCTCATGCACCCCTTTGATAACAACAAATGATTTGAGCCCGAGGTCTAAGGCACAGCTGGCTTTTAGGTTCATATACAGAGTTATGAGTAAGAATTTTAGATTGAAAAAGTAATCCTGATTTTTAGGCTCAGAAACATGAAAAACGAGATCTATTGCACAACCAATGATTATGAATGAATCAAACATTAAGAATCCCATCAAAAGGAATTTTTTATAATCAGCTCACAGATTAAAAATGTTAGGTTTACATTCTTCAGATCTCCAAAATATATATTCAGCCATTGAGTTTCTAAATAGTCCAAAAGAAACATATTACTAAAAAGCCCAAAGCTGATTTTTACCTTGATTTTTCAAACTTTCTGCATAGTGAATAATTCATTACAGTTTACTAACTAGGGTGCATTTGAGTAGATAAGAATGTAGATGTTATCACGTGTCCCTCAGTTGTTTTCTCTGTGCCACCTTTATTGAGATATAATTGACACATAACATTATGTACCACTTGATGATTTTATACACATATATATTGCAAAATGATTGCCACAATAAAGTTAGTTAGCACTGCACAATTTCACATCATTACCATTTTGTGTGTCCCTATGATGGGACTTCTAGATCTACTCTCAATAGGTTCCAAGTGTACACTACATTGTTAACTATAGTCACCATGCTGTACATTAGATCCTCAGAACTTACTTATCTTACAGCTGGAAGTCTGTGTCCTTGGACACTTTCACCTTCCTTGCCTCAATCACCAGTCTACTCTGTTTCTATGAGTTCAGAGGTTTTTTGTTTTTTAGATTTTACATATAAGTGAGACCATGCAGTATTTATATTTCTCTGTCTGACTTATTTCACTTAGCTCAAGGCCCTCAAGTTCCATTCATATTGTCACAAATGGCAAGATTTCCTTCTTTTCAAGGCTGAATAATTTATTCCTCTGTGTGTGTGTGTGTGTGTGTGTGTGTGTGTGTGTTCTTCAGATATATACCCAGAAGTGAGACTGTTGGATCATATGGCAGTCCATTTTTAATTTTTTGAAGACCCTCCATACTTTTCCATAGTGGCTGCACCAATTTGCATTCCTATAAACACTGTACAAGTGTTCCCTCCCTATTCTCCACATCCTCATCAACATTTGTTATTTCTTGTCTTTTTTATAATAGCCATTCCAACAGGTGTGAGGTGATATCTCACTGTGGTTTTGATTTGCATTTCACTGATGATTATTGATACTGAGCACTGTTTCATGTACCTGCTGGCCTTTGTATGTCTTCTTTCCTCCCTCAGTCTTGAATGCCTTTGGATTTAGCAAAGCAGAAACCAGTCCCATTATGCAAGTAAAGCCTTTGTTTTGAGCAATGCAGTAATTGCTGCAGATACACGTCTTCAGAAAGGTTGCTATACCTCCGTAGGGAGAGTGCTTGCTTTTCCTCCTATTGTTGCACTATAGGGATAAATTCTCAAGGTGTATATTTTGAACCAAAGCACACTCTTCAAATCTACCTAGAAATATGCAGACTGTTGCAGGCCTAAGGCTTCCCTGATGTCTTTCCTCAACATCCACATTTTTCCAAAATATATGTTTTATTTAAAAGTCTCATGCTCTCCTGAATGAGTTAGCTAGACAAATGCTAAAAACAAAAAAATATATACTTCATGTAGATAAAAACAAATTCAAGTATAAGCTTTGTTTTTATTTTGTTATTTAGTAATTAATAAAATGAAAAATGCATTTTAATTCTTTTTCACAATTAGTTTATCTAGTATATCATAAAAGTTCACTTGGTGGTAGAATATTGGAAAAAGCCAAGAGATACCTTCTTAATGGTTTAGGGAATCTTATTTATCCTTTTAATATGTATGTTTGAGACAGTTAATCTGATTTCAAAGTCTGTCTATCCTCTCAACATTTAATCAAACGGAATTCATAGAACACAACTCTGACTAGCAATGTTTTTAAATTCCAAAGATAAAAGATATCTAAAGAATTGCCATCCAAATAGTCATATGAATGGCTTTCAAAATGTTTGCAAAATATTATAATAAAGCCACCTTTGACTTTTGGCCACAAACAAAACACCAGAGAAATAAGTTTAGAACTCTATATAAATCATATATCACGATTGTATATTATTTTCATAGTTCTATCCCATGTGGGGTTCTTTTTTTTAAACACTCTAAAAGATGTTCCTATATTCTAACTGTAATTCCATTTCTGTGCAAGTAACAAGCATCCACTCTTCTGACAGGGAGCTCACAACAGGCCAACTGGCTCCTGGACAAACTTGCCAAGCCCCTCTGTGACATTCCTGCTTTCCACCTGTGTTTGAGGGGACCAGTGTATCAGGACTTTGGACTTAGTCTTGCTCACCACCCAAAGTCCCAGAGTCTTTAGCTGTCCATCCCCCATCCCAAGGGAAGAGGCCTCATCATTCTCATCTAGAATTGCACTCCCAATGCTACTTATAAACTTGTAACTTACTGGCCTTGGTCACCAGCCAAATACATACAAATTCTATGTGAATTTGCTTTTAGTCTTACCAGTTGTGTGAACTGAGGTTTTACACTATGCAACAGGCTCCCTAATTGCTCTCCACAGAAACATGGTGCACCATCCTAACAATGTGGTATAGACTCTGGAGCTGGGTACAATGAGTTCCAACCCACGCCTGCCCCTTTGTATATGTGTGCCTTTGGGAAACCATTTCTCTGTGTCTTAGTTTTCTCATCTGTTAAAAGTGGATAATAATACACCCTCCTTCATAAAGTTGTTGTGAGGTTGATTTAAATTCAAGTGCTGAGAACAGGCCTCAGCACAGAGAAAGTTGGCAAATATTGTAATCACTGGTTCTTCCATATATAATGAAGCCTAATAAGGACAGTGAACAGTGGAATATTTGAAAATTGCTACATTTGAGAATATATCACACGTTTCTGAAAGAAAACAAGTATCTTTGCTAGAATTTTCTCACCACAAACACTGCTAATTATGGCAGCTTTCTTTTTTTTTTTTTTATGGCAACTTTCCATGCAAACGTGTTCCTCTCTAAAAGTGACTCAATGGCATACATTCACCATGAGACACGTGTTCATAATAACCACCTACTTTTGGTGACTAATGAAACAGGTTTTTATTGTTGTAGTTCTTTGGTGAATGCATCTGATGAAAATGTGCATGGCTTCATAAGTTCTTCCCTCAGTGTCTGCATCTGCTGGGTGCAACATTAGGCAAGGATAACTAGATCTGCCAGAATGGCTTGCTCTGCCCTCACTCTGGGGATAACGTGGATGACTCCAAGACTATACTACCAAGCTGTGTACCCACATTCCAAAGGCAGTTCAAAACTGGTGTTAATTTGCTTTGTTTTGTAAAATCTTTAAAACTGAAGGGGAGCTAGCATTTTTTAAGTACTTTTCATTTATCCAACTCATTGATTTCTTATTAAAACAAAAACAAACCATAAAAATGTCCAATTTAAATAGTAGGCCTCTCATTTACCAAATGGCAAATTAAGTTGTGCAAGATCATGCACTGGGTCTAAGACAGAGCCAAGATTCCATCCTAGGCCTGGCTGACGAAAAGCCTGGGTTGTCTTCATGGCATCTGGCAACCTCATATTCTCCTGCCTCTTAGTCAAGACTGACAGGTACTACCAAAGTGCATTTGCTGATGCTCAGTGAAGCAATCACAACGGTCTAAGGCTTCTTTGGGGCTTATATATGTATGCCAAGTGATGCCTACAATCCTTTTACTTAGAATATGTTAGGGTTTTTTTTTTTCATAGAAAATGTACTTACTAAAATATCATAAATGGGTATATCAGTTTGGACCACTATAAGTTCTTTGTATCAAGAATTCTAAATACTATTTTGTAAGCAAGCAAAAGCTTGATCTGTGGGGTAAATAGTCAAGCATAAAGTTGTATTTTCTAGTCCCTGCTTGCATTGCTCAGGTACGTGTTGGTGCTGTTAAAGGAAGCTCTCCTATTTCCAGGTCAAACTACTGTGGCAAGTTTTGCTTTGATTTTCTTAGCCTGAGGTCATATGCTTTAGCATTTCATATCCCATTTTCTTAAGAACAATGCTGTTTAGAGTGCAGTTCCTTCCCATTGGATAACTTCTGGCCTTCCAGATTAGTTTTAAAGTAATCATTTTAGGGCTTTAAATGCAGATTGTTGAACCCATTGAAAATAAATAATCTCTCCACTTAATAAAAGTGATGTATATTATACACAGAATTTTCTCTGAAGGTGGTCATTTCTAAAATTGCCCACCCACAAGCAATCAAAAGAACGCCATTATCATTTTAAGCAAGCTAGCAAATGTCTTATGTATTTGCTTCTCTACCCTCCTGCTGTGTTAGAAAGACTCCAAACCACAAATGGATTGTGCTAAGCATCTGGTCGAGTACTCAAACACATGGTCAAATATTCAGGTTTTCCCAAACATCTGGGTGTTTGGCACCTTCTAAACAGAGCATATGCAGATTTGCTAGTTTTGCTGGGTTTGCTTCATGTAGCGAAGCAAACATGGGTTTGCTGTTTCTTTGCACAATGAATCAGTTCCTGAAATGTGTACGAATCCAATTTCGACAGATCTAATTATATCCTAAATGCACTAGTGGAGCTTACTATTTAAAGAAAATCTGTAGTGAATCCTTTTGTAATGTGAACATTCCCCCTTGAAAAGCTAATAACTACATAATTAATCTCTGTTGCATGTTTGTTTTCTTTTTCTAATATGGGTGCACGTGGGGTTTTTTTAATTGCTATATGAGTATCCATTATCTAACATGGTATTGAAGAATTAGAGGTGTGGCCACTCCCTTCTATCAGTATTAGGAGCATGGGAAAAATCAGCCACAAACACATCTGCCAGTCCTTGCAAAGTAGAAACGTTTGTGCATAAAATTATGTGGATTTGATGTAGAAGATTATATTAAGTCTTTACATTTAAAGTTCTGGCATTAAACATTGTAAGAGAAGATAACAGAGGATAAGGATAAGAATCTATTTGAGGATATTAAATCGTATGTTTGTAATGGAAGTGACAGAGTATGAGATATTAAGCAGTCAGATATGAGGAATGAGCGATCTTTCTTTATGTTTATCACATCCCTGTAATTTACTGCAGAAAGCTCTCAGAATACCCCAATGAACATTGAAAACTGCAATTATTTTCCTTTGCTTGTCTTTCATCAAGGAGAATGCAAATAAACTTTCAAATGATTCATGGAGACTAACAATCCTCATCAATCTGCTGATGACTGAAAAGAAAGAGCAGGAGTAGTTTAACACCTACGCTGAATCTTAACTGAGGGATAATAATATAGTAAGTTATCCTCTGAAAAGTATTTCAGATACCAGAGGAAAGGCTTGTTCTAGTTAAAGATAATGAAATTGTGCCTGAAAAAGACCACATCTCTATCTGTAGTCAGGAAGGCCAGAACTTTACATGTTTCTGATGTGAGTATCGGTGCCTGACCAAGTGGCCAGTCTATCACAGAGCCACTCTGCCAAACTCTGTTTCCAGACTTGAGGAGCAGCACAGCAGACATCCTTAGAGCTGTGAATGAACCACACTCCATTAGGTTCACGCGATGCTGATCTCCTGTGTCCTTCTGAGCTCCACAAAAGTATGATCCACTGAGAGAAAAAAAGAGGAACAAGGTGATATGATGAGCACCAGAGGGCTCCTAGAAAATAACAGAGTCCAAGATGGTTGACAATAGAAAGAAGAACACTCTTCCCTTACTACCCTCCAGATTTAAGTTATGTCCACCATTTGAAACCTGGGTCAAATTTATTTATTTTCTCTTCCTGGAATAAACTATTTCTTCCCTCTAATTTCCTTTGGCATGGGCTACTTGACATTGTATCTCCTTCCTTATTCACTTATTCAACAATAATTATTCAGCACCCATTCAAGTGAGGCATTCTGTTGGGTGCTAAGGACATGGCCACGAATAAAACAGGCAAAGTCTCTGTCCTCATGGAATGCACATTTTTATGGGGCAGATCTACAGTAAACAAATTGGCAAATCAATATATCCAGTGTTATTAATAAAAGTAAAGCAGGAAAGAGGAATAGATTTTATGTTTAGAGAACATAATATACACAGGAAAGGGTCACATTATAGCAGAGACTTAAACGAAGGTGAAGCAAAAAGCCATGCAGAGATTAGAGAAAAGAACATTCCAGGCAGATGGAACTTCAAGGCTAAGAGCCTTAGGAAGGAGCATACCTACTGAACCTAGGAAGGGCAAGAAGCCCAGCAACAGCTGAAGGAGACTGAGCTGGGGGTGAGTAAGGAAAAATGAAGCACCTGTCAGACTATAAATTTCTTGAAAAGAGGCTCCAAAGTCAATTTAGCAACAGCACTTAAGATGGTAGTATCTGGTACAAATTATCAATAAATATTCTATGGAAGAAGAGGGCCATTTGTTTACCTGCACAACGTCAATATTGAAGTTTCACAGTGTCATGGATATAGCACCAAAATTAAAACAAGATGCAATACCTGACCTTAGAAAGCACGAGAGTAGCAGAGTCATAGGTTTGAAGCCATTTAGGAAGGAACTGAAGTCATTCATATGAAAAATGATGAAGCCCTAAACAAAACAGAGGTGGTATGAGCCAAGGAAGAGGAGATGAACTAGAGCAATGTAGATGGTTTAGAGGTTAAATCAAAACTGTAAATCCCGAATAATTTAATAAAAATTTAATAATCCCAAATAATAATTTAATAATCCCGAATAAAGGTCGGTGCCTCACAGAAAGTCTGGGGAGGGCTCTTCTCAGAAGTAAAAGATCTGGCCCTCGCAATCCACATAGCTCCAAATTGTTTCTCCTGACTCATTTTGGATGCTGTCTGCTCTCTTAGATTTCCAGATATTTCCCTGGATCTTGACTAATTAATTCACTGCAGTTTTTACTCAAATATATATCAAATATTTCCTACACTCCAGTGTCTGTGCCAGGGTCTGGAGTCTCAAATATGAAAAAGACATTATCCTGCCCTGGAAACATATCCTAATGTATATTCTCGTTTACAAACTCTGACTGAGTCCAAAGCAAATTAAAAGCCTGGAAATCATGGGCTTACAAAGAATAAATGGCAAAATTAGGAGATGAAATTAAAATGGGTTAATTTGTCATATTTTAATTCCCACTTTGAGACATATGCACATGAGAGAATAGACTTCTCTCATCTGTTTCTCATAAAAGTCACAAATAAGATTATCAAAAACTATTTTCAATATAGGTTACTATGAATCACACTCCTGCATTGAGCATTGGGTTGGTGCCATACAAAGCCAAAAGCTGAAAGCAATGAGGTGGGTCCCCTTTCCCACACATGCAAACATCAGGGGGTCACAGTTAAGGTGAGAAGACACATCACACTTCTGCAAAGTAGATTAGAGAAAAATTTTCCAAGCTGTAAATGGCAGCTTGACAAACACCATTACAGGCTGGATTCAATGAAAATGCTGCAGACCTGGCTTTCTCCAGGGCTGTAAATCACAATGAATCCACAGAACATTACTGGAAAATGGAGAACAGGGAAGAGACTGAGAGGGTGAGAAGCCCTCCAGCCTTGGCTTGCCCGCAGACTAATTGAGGGAGATTCAGTGCTGCAAGATCACAGCACGATGGGAAAACCTGGAAAGCCCTCCTCCCCGAAGAACACAGCAGAATAGTCTTTACAAAGAAATGCAACCCCCAGACCCAGACCACTTTTGGGTGAGGCCAGGAGTGGAGAAGTGAGGAAACACCCCCTCCTCTTCCAGGGAGTGCAGGCACCAGAGATGACTCAGTCTCTCTCTCACTCCCCACCACTCACTCTTCTGAATGTTTTTTTATTTATTTATTTTTAATATTTTTATTTATTTCTAGGAGAGAGAGAGACAGCATGAGCAGGGGAGGGTCAGAGAGAGAGGGAGACACAGACTCTGAAACAGTCTCCAGGATCTGAGCTGGCAGTCAGCACAGAGCCCAACGCGGGGCTCGAACCCACCAACCATGAGATTATGACCTAAGTGAAAGTCGGACGCTTAACCGACTAAGCCACCCAGGCGCCCCTGTTTTTTTATTTTTTAATGTTTATTTGTTTTTGAGAGACAGAGCACAAGCAGGGGAGGGGCAGAGAGAGAGGGAGACACAGAATCCAAAGCAGGCTCCAGACTCTGAGCTGTCAACACAGAGCCCAACGCAGGGCTCAAACTCATGAGCTTCGAGATCATGACCTGAGCCAAAGTCAGTAGCTCAACCAACTGACTTCCCCAGGCACCCCCTGAACGTTATTTTTTAAATCGGGTGAAATCAAGGACGACTCAGCATCAAATGCAATCTTAAAAGAAAGAGGGACGCTTGGGTAGCTCAGTCGGTAAAGCATGCAACTCTTGATTTCAGCTCAGGTCATGATCCCAGGGTCATGGGATCAAGCCTCCTGTTGGGCTCTGTGCTGACAGCATGGAATCTGCTTGGGATTCTCTCTCTCTCTCTCTCTCTCTCTCTCTCTCTCTCCCCCCACCCTCGTCTGCCCCTCTCCCCTTCTCACACTTTCTCTTTCAAATAAATAAATAAATAAATATGTTTTTAAAAATTAAAAAAATAAGGGGTGCCTGGGTGGCTCAGTCAGTTGAGCATCAGACTTCAGCTCAAGTCATCATCTCATGATTTGTGGGTTCCAGCCCTGCATCGGGCTCTGTGCTGACAGCTCGGAGCCTGAAGCCTGCTTCAGATTCTGTACCTCCCTCTCTCTCTGACCCTCCCCCGCTCATGCTGTCTCTCTCTCAGAAATGAAACATTAAAAAATTTAAAATAAATAAAAATTAAAAAGATAAAAGAGAAATTCCAATATAATTGGAGGGTGTTATGCAGAAATGAAGGGGTGGTGAGCCTCCCTGCCTCTTTGACTTCATGCTAATAATGACCTGAGAACCATCTGTGTAAATCTGGACAGTTTTCTGTCCCACTTGGCTGACCCATCTTCTTCTCTCCAGTAGGCTCCTTCCTGAGTCTCGTTCTGGTCCTGTCCTGTGGTCCACAGCAGTAGAGAATTGCATGTTTAGTGTCACTGTAGTCAGGCAGGGACTAGCTGAGTGAGGCAAGTGGATTGAGTAACCAGATCGAGAAGGTTGTCTGTTGGTAAAGTTGGAGAGCTCTAAGCAGGGGGGTCAGAGATGAGAAGCATCCAGCTAGGTCTGAGGTCAGAGATTGCGAGGACAAACATTTGCTTGAGTCACCTCTGCAGACAGAAGAATACATTTTTTGCTTTGTTTTATCTTGTGCTGCTTGCTGATTCATTCATTCATTTATTCACTCATCAAATATTCACTGAGCACCTACCAGGTTTGCTGTGAGCCAGAAACCCGGCACACATCACACACCAGCTGTACACCAAGATACTCATACAGACCCCATCCTTGTCTGTGATGGTTCTTTAAGATTATTTTTCTAGTTAAATCAGGTGGAGAATTTTGACTATTATGCATATGCAGTCTATTCTCTTTCCCTAATGCAAATCACCTCATATGCAATTGTAAATAGGGTAACGATGTTAACGTAACATGGAAGCTAACGATGATTTTTCCCAAATAACAGCAGCTGAGCGTAAAGCATACCAGCCTCACTAAATGCAGCAAAACTGAAGAAATACAATACCGCCATATCCACTCTTCAGGATGAGCACTAGATGTCATATGCAAGAGATGAATCACTGAGTTCTACTCCTGAAGCCAAGACTACACTGTGTGTTATAACTAAATTGAAAATTTTAAAAAAAAAATGGTGCCCATATCCTCCTTCTAATTTTGGACACTTGCTCTGCCTTGGAAGCACTTATAAGTCAATTTTGCCTGATCTTATACAAAAGACACAAATGTAAAGTTAGAAAGGAAAAAATCCATCGTTAGTATCACCACCACATTTTGTGCAAAGCTTGTGCCTTTCTCCCTACTTGTGGCATGTGATGTGGGGCCCTTGTCTCCATGACCCAGCAGCCTGTGCTGTTCCAGACACCCCCTTCCATCAAACTATCTTCACACTGGTGTGGGTGAAGTCTGGAATTATTGCAGCATTTCCTTGTTAGAATTTGATAAATAATTTTAAATGTACTAGTGTCTTATTAGGATTATTGTTTTCACTAGATTTCTTTTCTTAAAGTTCTGTAGGTTTCAGGGCCCCTGGGTGGCTCGGTCAGTTGAGCAACTGACTCTTGATTTTGGCTCAGGTCATGATCTCACAATTCTTGAGTTCGAGCCCCAGATCAGATTCTGCACTGACAGTGCAGAGCCTGTTTGGGATTCTCTCTCTCTCTCTCTCTCTCTCTGCCTCTCTGTTTTCCCCAGCTCACCAGGAGTTGTTTCCTTCCCCTCTTCTGTGTTCTGGGGTCCAGCACAGCTCAGAGAGAATGGTCTATAGCAGTGGATGGTCTTTAACAGTGTTTGTTGTGCTGCACCATGATCGCTGATTTCCAAAGATATATTTTATTTCTGCAAGACTGAAAACTACATTAGAATAGGGACTATATGTTAGCAGTCTTTGTATTTCCTAGTATGCATGACAGTGCCTAGCATGCAGGAGATGTTCATTAAATGTGTGAAAGCTAAATGTCCTGGCCATCCAATCTAAAGAAACTCATGGTAATTCTCCTGTGAATCCTGTTTTGTTGTCTCTATAGCATCTACCATTATTTGATATTTTCTTGCTTATTTGCCACTTATTCATTATTGGTTTCTGTCAGCATAATACAAGCTCCATTAAGAGTGGCCCTTGTTGATTTGTTCATTACTTTCTCCCCACCGTCTGGGACAAAAGAGGTACTTGGTATCTGGAAGAAAAGAGGTGCAAAATAAAACTATTAACATTGCAAAATGAATGACTAGATCCAGATTTTACTCTCCTGGAGAGTAAAGCTTTCTTATAATTGGTATATAAGTTCAGTGCCTCCATGGAGACATTAAGGCACTTTGGTTTCAATTAATCTTTTAATTTTAATAGTATGAAATTCCAAAAACAATTTTTCAGTCCTTTGGAAGATCTATAAAGGCAAGTATAATTAAGTAGTATAGAATACAATTTTCAAAATCTAAAATGCAAAGATTATTTGCTCACTTTCACCTCTTTTCTTCACTCAGTCTCATTTTCTGCTGAGTTTCAATACCCTTTTGAATCTGGGATGATCAAGTATTTATGTTATTAAAGAAAGTACTCTTACCTAATATCAAAGCAGGCTGATCATTAACATTAAAGAATAATAGTATTAAATGATTCTGTAGCCAACATTAAAAATGAATAAGATCATATAACGTGAAAGAGTTATTGCAATGACCTAGTCAGTTATTCAGCACTAACATATTTTAATTAAAAAGTCATTTACTAATGACTAAGTCATTCACTAATGATCCCTGGAGGCAAAAGGAATAGGGACTATAGTTTCCAGGCAGCTTCCTATGATGGCATTTTAGAGTAACTGAGCCTAATCAGACTAAGACATGGTTATCACTCCTGCCTCAGACCTCACGTAATAACATTGCTCATATTTCACTCTTGACATGTATTTTGCTTTAAACCAGGCATTAGACAAACATTTCTTTTTTTCCAAATGATTTTATTAATAGAGTTTATTGTCAAGTTGGTTTCCATACAACATCCAGTGCTCATCCCAACAAGTGCCCTCCATGCCCATCACCATTTTCCCCTCTCCCCCATCCCCCATCAACCCTCGATTTGTTCTCAGTATTTAAAAGTCTCTTATGGGTTGACTCCCTCCCTCTGCTTAGCTATTTTTTCCCCTCCTCTCCCCCATGGTCTTCTGTTAAGTTTCTCCTGATCCACATATGAGTGAAAATATATGGTATCTGTCTTTCTCTGCCTGACTTATTTCACTTAGCCCAATACACCTGAGTTCCATCCACATTGCTACAAATGGCCAGATTTAATTCTTTCTCATAGGCAAGCATTTCTTTAGTGCCTGTTATGTTCTAGTCTTTATGTGCTAGGCTCCTCTCTAACCTCATTTAAATTATACTGTCTAGAGTTTTTAACAGAGAGTGAAATTCTAAACCATCTTCTGAATTAAAACATCTAATTGCCTACCTTGAGAGAAAGAACCAAAAGTGAATGAAGGAACCAAAAGTAAGTAGGATTAGAGATTAGGCAATCTATAAATATGATGGAGTAATAGAAATGTATAAGAAGGGGTGACTGGGTGGTTCAGTCAGTTAAGCATCCGACTCTTGATTTTCACTCAGGTCATGATCTCACAGTTTGTGAGATACAGCCCCATGTTGGGCTCTTTGCTTTCAGCATAGAGCCTGCTTGGGATTCTCTCTCCCTCTCTTTCTCTGCCCCTCCCCACTCATGCTCTCTCTCTCACACACAAAATAAATAAGTAGACTTAAATTTTTTTAACTGTTAAAAAAAAAAGAAAGAAATGTATAAGAAGAACAGTTAGTTACAGCAGAGGAAGTAACTGATTCTCCACTGCCAGTTGGGGAAGGCATCCAGAGGTGGAGACATTTGAGCTGGGTCTGGAATCACAAAGGTCTGGGACAGTCTGTCCAGATTTAAGGTACATGAAAGAAAGGCTCAGAGGAAGGTTGGAAACAGACTGAAAAGCACCTAGTTTTCTAGAGCCATTTGGATTTTATGCTGTGAGTGATGGAAATCAAAAAAAAAAAAAACACCTTCTTTTGATGAGTAGCACTATGACTTGATCAAATTGGGTTTGAGAAAGATAATTCTGACTGTACCTTGGAGAATAACAGAAATAGAGAAGGAGCAGTGGAGGACAGGAGAGAATGGAGGCTGCCTCATTGCCCTGAGCCATATAATGGACATCTAGACTAAAACAGAAGCAGAAGAAATAAAAGGAAAGGCTGAATTCAGGGGACTATTCTTTTTAAAATGTTTATTTATTTTTGAGAGAGAAAGTGAGCAGGGGAGAGTTAGAGAAAGGGGGAGACAGAGGATCCAAAGTGGGCTCAAATTCAAGAACCGTGAGATCATCCCCTGAGCCAAAGTCAGAAGTTTAACAGACTGAGCCACCAGGGGACATCTCTGAGGCCAAGCCAATAAGGGGTAGTTATTTGAGGTGAAAGACTGGAGGTGAGGATGCCTGCACTTTCTGACTTTGGGCTGTAGTTAGATAGTGATGCCATTACGCAAGACTGAGAACACAGAGCATTCGACAGGTTCAGAAGAAAAATAGGCTAGTTTTAAATATATTAGATATAGAGGGCGTTATGCTGAGCGAAATAAGTCAGGCAGAGAAGGACAAATATCATATGTGTGCACGTATAGGAGGATTAGGAGGAACTTAACAGAGGACCAAGGGGGAGAAGGAGGGTGGAAATGGTGGGGGAAAGGGAGAGAGGCAAACCATGAGAGACTCTTGAATGCTGACAAAAACTGAGGACTGATGGATGTGGGGGGGGAGGAGGGATGGGCATGGAGGAGGACACTTGTGGGGAAGAGCACTGGGTGTTATGTGGAAACTAATTTGACAATAAACTATTTGTAAAAAAATTTAAAAAATAAAAAAAATAAAAAAAAAAGGTAAATGACACCTTCTTGGATTTGGACCCCTGAAAACATATATTATGTGTCTATTCAATTAGAAATTTATTGTTTGAAAACCAATTTTTCCAAAGAGCTCAGTCACATGTTTTTTTTTTAATTTATCCTTTAATATTTTAGGTGATAGTAAGCAGATATTGAAGGGCCTTAGCTAGTCCATATTACTGATCCATGTTACTGCTGGAGATAATCAGACACTGGAGATTTATGTATCACATAATAAAATGGTGACATGCTCTAAGCCCAAAAAAAATAAATAAATAAATAAATAAATATATTAGATATATTTATCTATAGTCCAGAAGGTTAGGTTGCCTACATATGTATGCTTCCCTTGATGTGTCATCAAATGATAGCTGGAGATTTAAAAAGTCAAAGTTTGAGATTTTTAGGAGATGAAAGCAGGAAAGCCAAAGAGAAGGAGAATTAATTGTTTGGGAAAATCTCCAAGAAAAATCCATCTGAAATGAGGGACTACTCTTTCTTTTGACTCAATAACATTCAGAAATATAGAAGGATGAAATAAAGCCTCAACATAATTTGACCCTAGCCAGAGCCAGAATTCATCTTTATGCTTCTGTTGACAGCCAACAACTTTTTGTTATTAATTTTAAGATGGAAATTTCTAACCACTATGGTCACTAGTCACTTTTTATAAGATTCACATTTTAGATGAACAAAAACATTATTTAGGTAGGTTCTCCTTCCAATAAACAAACAAAAAAATCACCAAAGCAAATAACCACACTCAACTTCTGTGAATCATGGCCCAGCCTGAGAATGCCGAGATGCTAGGAGCACTGTGCCTGCCCAGTAGTCACCCACAGCTCAGCAGTGCTTGAAACAGTCCCCTCAATGGGGCGCCTGGGTGGCGCATTCCATTAAGCGACCGACTTCAGCTCAGGTCATGATCTCACGGCTCGTGGGTTCGAGCCCCGTGTCAGGCTCTGTGCTGACAGCTCAGAGCCTGGAGCCTGTTCCAGATTCTGTGTCTCCCTCTCTCTCTGGCCCTCCGCTGTTCACGCCGTCTCTCTCTCTCTCTCTCTCTCAGAAATAAATAAAACATTAAAATTAAAAAAAAAAAAAGAAACAGTCCCCTCAATTGGGGTGCCCGGGTGGCTCAGTCAGTTAAGCATCCGACTTCAGCTCAGGTCATGATCTCACAGTTTGTGGGTTTGAGCCTCGTGTCAGGCTCTGTGCTGATATTTCAGAGCCTAGAGCCTCCTTCAGATTCTGTCTCCCTCTGTCTCTGCCCCTCCCCCACTTGCACTGTCTCTCTCTCAAAAATAAATAAACATTAAGAGATTTTTTAAAAATAATCTTCTCAGCACTCAAAGATTTCAACATTTATGTAATAGTATCAATTACAAGTCATATATTTTTCTTAACATCTTGAACACAGAACATTTGGTTGAGAGATGGAGGAAGATTACTATTTTGTCCATAGCTTCTTTCATAATATTTTTAGTTTATGGTCATTCCTTTACATGGAGCCCTAAAGTCAAAAAATATGGGAAATTAGAAGTTTCTTCTCCCCAGCTTTGGCTTAGCTGTCAGAAAAGTAAAGAGTGATCTGAGTCTCACTATCTTCATCTTATCTCAGAGAATGTGAACCATACATTTATCAAATTTGAAGAAAAAAAGTGGCAATTTTACCAAAACTGTTGCAATATTATTGATGTTCTAGAATCCAAAAGAGAGAGTAATTAAACAGAACAGGAAAAGCAAGTATTGTAGGGTTTTATATCCTACAAACTTATAAATAAAAACATTTCAGGTGTTCTGAATTTCCATTTAAATTTATCTTGGAAAATACATAAAAATTAAATTTCTTTGTGTATCTACTTCTCTTCTTTACTGCTAATCAATCGTATCAAATCTAACACTGTTTCTCATCTCCTCAGAGTGGAAGGTCTTAGAAGTTTGTCAGTTCAGGGCCACACTGAAGACTAGGAATGATGACCTAGGGGTTGGCATTTGGCAGTGAGTAGAATAGTGTCTACTTACAGGTTCTGATAATTATGGAAATCATCTAATGAACATAACAATATAGTATATTTAAAGCTTCAAGCTCTAAATATGTTATGCACATGTTAGGGAAAGCCTATTCTCAGCGTAGAGCCTCATTCTTATCTTGCCTAGAATAGACAGACTTCTGGGTCCTGTCTGAGTGTCCACACCCTGCTTCTTCCATTGTTGGTGAGTGCCCAGTTCTTCTCAGAGAGATCTTCCATCTTTACCAAAACCTGGAGAGTGAACAGAGCAGCTATGGTGAGCAGACAGAAAGCAGGCTGGTTCTTCCTGAGGCCTTTGTCCTGGAGAACGTCACCATTTCTCTCAGAATAAAAGCTAAAGTTCTGGGGCATCTGGGTGGCTCAGTTGGTTAAACATCCACGTTTGGCTCAGGTCATGATCTCACATTTTGTGAGTCTGATCCCCAAGTCAGACTCCTCACTGAGCATGAAGCCTGCTTGGGATTCTCTGTCTCCTTCTGTCTCTGGCCCTCCCCTGCTCATTCTCAATCTCCCTCTCTTAAAATAAACACTAAAAAAAAAAAAAAAAAAAAGACAAGCTGAAGTTCTTACAGTGACCTGGAAGATCCACTTACAACACCCTTAAAGACAGTCTGGCCGTCCATTCCCATCTGTCCTCACCTTCTACTCTTCTCCCCTTACTCCTTCTACTTTGGCCACCCTGTCTCCTCATTCCTCATCCACACTTCAGGGCATTTGCATCAAGCTTGTAACTATAACCTCTGGTCTGCTCACAAAGGCCTCCTCTGACTCTCCTGTTTGAGGCTGGACATCTGCCAGCCCTCCTTAGCACATTTCCCCTCCTTTATTGCTCTCGGTAGCACTTATCTTCTGATGCCTATAACATGTGCATATTTATTATGTTATTATCTGCCTCCCTCACTAGAAGCACCAAGAGCACTGGAGGGTTTGACTTTGTTCTCTTCCGAGTCTTCAGCATCTAGAAGTGGACCTCGCATGTAGTAAGCACTTAATGAATATTAGATGAATGAATTCATTTTATTTAGCACTTATAAAGTGATTTCTACTTGTCAGGCACAGTTGTAAGCACTATACAAATATTAGGTCATTTCAACCCTGGTAACAACCCTATAAAGAAGAAGGAGTTTATATCCCCATTTTATAGAAAAGAAAACCGAGGCACAGCGTGGTTAAGTTAAACTGCCCAAAGTCACACAGCTAGTATGTAGCAGAGCCCCTCTGTGCTGAACCCCTGCTCTCTGCTAAGTGAATTAATGGAACATGATGGAATCTCCGTTTTCTGAACTTTGTCCTACCTGCCCTGCTAGGACCAAATTCATGCTCCCAATGTTTGAGAATGACCTAATCAAGTCATTGTGCTGGCTCTCTGCTTCCTTCGAAGGTGAACTTGTAGTTTATTAGGTCTCCAGGGGCTTGTATCTGGGAGGGAAAGGCAAGTAGGCCTATCGGGTCAGGTCACAAGAGAGATACAAAAAGGATCAGAGCAGAACACAAGCCCATTGGATCAGCTATGGGCTCCTCCTCCTGCTCCACCTTGTCATGCTTCTGGCTAGGCTGAAGGCTGCTTTCAGTGGTCACAGGACCCTGCAGATTCCAATGGCACAGACTGACGCATATTTGTCTACTAATTTATGAAGCTAGCTATAGCTTATTGGAATGTTTACCTCAGTGTTTGGGAAACATTTAAGATGATTGAAAGGGGATAATTAGAATTTGGGAGGAAGCATATTTCTTACCAATTTTCCATTGAGTTGATACTTAGGGAATCTCTGCTAACTGTTGCCAAATAAAGATCCTGCTGGGTTTTCTTTAATTAATGAGATGGCTTGGCTGTAATTATTCCATTAATTGTTTAAATGCAAATAAGTACTATTAAGGATCTTGAAAACCGTTTCCTCTTAAATATGTTAAACCTTCCCCCTTGTCCTCTTATTTCTGTTCTTAATTTGCCCAGTAAATCCTCTTTTAATAAATGGTGCAAAAATAAGTGTTACCCAGACTCTAGTGGAATTATCACAAATTCTGAATTAGGGAAGGCTGAATGGAAGCAATGAATTGTATTTATGTTGTTTAAAAAGATAAGATGCCAATGAGCCTGCATTTACTATGTAAACATGCAGAGTAAAATAATGGAAGAAGTTGTAAAAATGGGAACTTTTCAGGAGTATAAACAATCTCTACACTCTGATAAGATAACTAATTTTAGATATATAAAGCTAGTCTTTGAAAACTACCTTCAGTAACTTTTAGATAATCTTAATTGGCTGCGAAGTGGGAGGGGGGAGCGGCGGGGAGTGAAATCCTTGCTTTAGTACAATTCTGTTCCCTGCCTGTCAAGACATGGGGCTGCGAGGTAGGGGAGCGACAAGGAATTCTCCCCTACAACCACACCTGCAGACAGACTGTTGGGGCTCTGACCATGACTAGAGGCTGTGATACACACAGCTGCCTAATCAGGCTACCTTGAGGTGGGCCTGACAGTGTTTCTTCCCTGAAAACCTCATGGACTAGCCTGGAAGGCAAGCGAGGATGATAAAGGGGAACAGAGACAAGAGAGAAGAGTGAGTTGGTTTCCCTTTCAGTGGGGAATATTTCCCAAGGCTCTCCTTGCTTCAAGAGGAGAATCCACCTCTGTCTCAGCTCCTTCTTCCTTTTCCCTTTAGCTCAACACTTCCCCACCCCCCTCTCTCTGAGTGAATTTACTTTCAGCACACCTTGCTCCAGGACTTCTTTTGTCTAGATTCTACAAAAGGTCAACTTGACACTGCTATATCACTTTACATCTATTCAGGCAATCCATGCTGCTTCAGAAATGGTAAGGAGTGCACTTTCTCCAATGCTTTCTTTTCTGGGGCAGAGCCTTAGTTCTGAATAGATGATTATTCAGAGCCCACTTTTTGTTAATGTCCCGTAGAGTATAATTATGGGTCTGTATTTCCACAACTTTGGTCACGAACTGTGTACAGGATGCTTTCTTAGTTAAAATTGTGAATCAGTCCTCTCATATATCATTATACTACTACTATGGTCTCCAAATCAAGTGTCGTGTTGCCGGGTAGGAATAAGTCTACAACCAAATAAAAGAGCAGGAGAGCAGAGCAGGGTTTCAAATTACTGTGACAGATCAGTTCCCTCCTACACTAAGTAATTTTCCAAATCAGTCCAAGTGATGGAAATCCATCCTGCAGAAAGAGGCCATCGCCAATCAGAGGTTGTTTGGCAGGTGTGCATAATGGGTGACAAGAAGTTGGTGCTGTATTAATTAAGATAACGTCGACGATGTGAGCAGAAAGATGTTTGGCAGAAATAGCATTCCACATACTATTATGGGCAAATAAGAGTATTGGCTTATGTACAATCAGACCCATTTCTGTCTGAGATAAAGACTAGATGCAGCAAGTGAAGTCATTTTTCTCTCCAGCAGAGAAACTTCGGAAAAACAAATTAGAATCAGAGCATGGCTTGGTGAATAACACAACACAACGCAGAAAGAGGTTATGATTGGAAACAAGGGATACCCCCAATATTCCTTGGATTCTACTGCCAGGATAACTTACTAGCAAATCAAATTGATAAATATTTGCCATCTGCTATGTCTTATGCTTAGGGATCATGAAAATTGGTATTCTAAAACACTTGGAAATTTCCCAAATAGCTTTCTCATTTTATCCTCATCTCAGTTTTTTCTTAAGCTAGTAGGTATGGAGACATAATCATTCTTTTTTTTTTTTTTTTTTACTTTACTTATTTATTTTAAGGGAGGGAGCAGAGGAAGGGCAGAGAGAAAGAGAATCCCAACTAGGCTCTTGTGCTGTCAGCACAGAGCTCAACCAGGGCTCAATCTCAGTGTGAGATCATGATGTGAGCCGATATCAAGAGTCAGAAGCTTAACCACCTGAGCCACCCAGGTGCCCCAAAGCCATATTCATTCTTAATCTATTGTTTAATGGTGCAAATGAATAACAGGCAAAGGAGCTCATTAAATTTGTTCAGGTTTATCAATGAATAGGCCCTCATCCTATCCAATTTAAGAATATCCTTGATTTATAGCATGACTAGTCTTGAGAGATCTTGGTGGATCACCAGAAACAATTAGACACATAAATAAATATCCCAGGATCATAACAGATTTCATAAAAGACGAAAGATACGCATGGAGATTCACATGGCTAATAAAATTGAAACTATGAAAATAAGTGATTGTGCATATATTTGATTTTTCTTTATGATATGAATATTCTTTATGAAATGAATATTCAAAATGTCACAAAACTTTAAATTTTCCTCCAATTTAGAATGTGTTATTAATGGAATATTGTGACAGTGCCCATGATTCAAATACTTTGGGGACAGTTAATATTTTATATTTATGAGAGATTGCCCTGAGAACAGATGTGCATTTTCTATTTGTGCGGTATGTTTTGCTACTAGGGTCTCTTGTAGATTTTTATTCTTAGATTTTTGTCTCTCCTTCTTGAACATGAGTCTGGCTGACAATGCCAATATCAGTTCTGAAATCTTTTGTGCAAGTGCACATACAGGTGTGCGTGCTAGCACATATACAATATGTACAGCGTTATGGATGTGTTTTCCTACCTCTCCATACTCACCGAAGGATATGTTCTTGTTACCACAGAGTATACTAACACCAATAACACATTCTGTAGTAATGCGGGGGGAGGGGGGCTGTTCAACGTTAGGTAAGGAAATACATTTTGATGTTTATAAGAGAAAGCAATTATTATGGGTAGGAGAAGAGGAAACCAACACTGTTTTAAATCAAAATAGCTCCTGTTCTATCAGGAGGACCAGAAGAAAGGTGGGTTATATGACCCAAGAAAGTGTGAGGATTTCTTCCAGTAGTATATGGAAATCTGAATTGCAGTCTATAGCTTATGGACATGGAAAGAAAACAAGTAACTGATTTGTGCTGGATTCCATCACCACCCTGCCCCATAGCCTTTCCTCCCCAGAAAGCTATGGTCCCAAAATGTTTCTCTTTCTTCCATATTATGCCCTCTGTTTTCATGGTCTACTAACAGGCAGTGTTTTTCCCTTTGGACAGCTCTACAGTTGAGGTTCTCAGAGTCCATTCCTACATCAGCACAACCTCTGCCTTCCTCATTGCTGAGTTAATAGAACACTGGTAGCTTCAGGAGCCACTTTGGCTCTTCCCTGAAGTTCCACTTCCTCCAAATACCAAAACATTTGGGGATTCCACCAAAACTATACTCAGATAAAAGAAACAAACTGTCCTTCGCTTTTTTCTTTTCCCAGCCCCTCTTAAGAATCTTTCTTATCTTTATTGACCAGAGATGGTGTGGTCAACTTCAATTTGCCAGGCACAGGGTAGTTAGACTTGGTTTCAAAAACTGTCTGAAGGAGTTTGAGAAAGTTTGAGTACAAATGCCTTACTTGAAGTCATTGTCCTGGCGATGCATTGTATGTTCCTTCCTAATGTAACTGTGTGTGGTCTTACCAGGAATCTGAACTACAGTAGCAGCTATTTTCTTATGTATGTTTAACATTTAGGTCACTGCAAATTCTTGATGCAATCTGTCTTACTAAGATCAATGTTAGCCTTTGTCAGGAATTTAATAAAACCCTAGAGTGCTTAGCTGAACCAAGTGTCTAAGATAGAGTTTGAGTTCATAATGGCCCTTCTAGTCCTTATCTTAGAATATCTGTTATGTAAAGTAATATTGACGTTCTACAAAATTGACAGTCTGCCTAAAAGCTCTTGGGGTCCATATGGTTATTTCTGGTTCATTTTGTTTCTGATGATAATTAAAATATTTAAAAAAAAAAAAAAACTTTTTAACCAGAGGCAAAAAAAATCGTATCATTCTAGTAAGATCGTAAAAAGAAAAGAGATGTCATTAGATGACCCCAAATGAAAACAAAATTGCTCAGTGCTATAAATCATAAGAGCGAAATTAGGTAATTACTGTTACTATTCTGTACCTTCGATTAATCACAATAAGCACACACTGACACCAAGGCGTCTTGTGGTGAGAACCCATTCACTCTCTAATTGCAATTAGTATAATAGTGCTGAATAGGCAGGTGAGAACAAAATCATGGACCAATTAACTTATTCTTTTAAAGAATAAGCCCTTTTAAAGAATTTTGATCTTAATGTATTGATAAAGCAGGATGCTAATTAGTTTCTGCTGAACCTGAAGTTTTGAACTGAAGGAAACTTCAACAAACATTTAGTGAAGGCCTTCCTGGGTAGTGGATTTGCCACAATGAGTGAGGAGTTTCTCAAGAGACCACCACTCCGATAGAACTTAGTGCATATTATTTTATGAGTGTTCCAGCATGTACATCTTATCGTCCCAAATATATTATAAACTCAAGGGTGATAGCCTCATTGCCCATCTCTCTACCCTGCATGGTTGTAGTACTCAGTGTACATTTGTAAAAGAAATTCATGAAAAGCAGAACACCTATGAATGAAATAAATGTTGCAGAACAGTTAGTTTTACTAAACTGTGCAACCACTCTAAAAGAAGAGGGAAGGGGCCAATTTTCTGAAAATCAAGGGACCTCTCAGTATCAGAGTAATTTATTTGGTCCAAGCAAGGGTAACTCTAAGGGCAGAGATATAACTCCCAAGTAAGAAAAGTAAAAAGTTCTTAAAGTCCTCTAAGAACATGCTCAGTCCTGACCTGACTCTCAACCCCTTGGTAGCACAAAAGCCATTTGTCTTAGTCTGCTTGGGCTGTTGTAACAAAATATGTAGATGGGGTGCATTAAGCAACAAATGTTTATATCTCACAGTTCTGGAAGGTAGAAGTCCAAGATCAAGATGATGACAGATTTTATTCCCCAGTGAAGGCCCACTTCCTGGCTTGCAGACAATTGCCTTCTCACTGTGTCCCCATGTGGTGGGGAGAGGAGGGAAGAAGGAGAACCTGTGAGCAATTCTCTTCCTTTTCTTTTAAGGACACTAATTCCATCATGGACCCCCACTTTCATGACTGACTCTGAACCACATTACCTCCGAAGGCCCCCTTCCAAATACCATTACACTGGGGGCTGAGACGTCAACGTCTGAATTTTGGAAGGAACATTCACTCCATTGCAACTATCCTAAGTCTTGTCTTGTCACAGATGTTCACCACAACATGCAAGAGAAATTTCACCAACAGCAAACAATAAGATTTGCTTTATAATCAACTTGGCTGACATGTGCCAATTTCATAAGGCCAGGGATGCCTTTTTATTGAAATGTATTACTTGTTATCTTAAGGAATTTTATTTAAATTTTTAGAAGTCTTTTATATTTTGATAAGTAATAAAAACACATTGCCTTTGCATATTTTCATATTATAAAACCAATAGAATGGGCTAATTTTATTTCTAGTAGCAAAGTTAATTTTAAGATGTTACTTATATTGTTTGGAGGCAAGCTCATACAGTTCCCAAGAAAAAGAAAAGCCTATTAAGATAATGAGAAATTGACAAATTAGCCATTCAAATCAAATGAAAACTTTGATTTCATTCATTTTAGAGACTCTCTTGGTGTTCCTATTTTGATCTGATTCCGAGCTTTTTAGCACCAATTCCAATTTAACAGGTTCACTTGTCTTTTTTTTTTTTTTTTGGCAAAACCATAGCAGAATGAATACCTGGGTTCAATTCAAGATGCAGCAAACTGTTTTCAATTTTTCTAGCTTTGAGTTCATGATTCAGAGGTTTAGTTCTAATCACTGCTACAAGCATATGTGGCTGCATGTGGACACACCCATATATAAATCTCAAACCCATTAAGGTTTAATTTGGTTTAGGGTGGGGAACCAAAACAGAACTCAATGAGACTGCTTTCTGTTCCCAAGAGGAGGGAGGGGAGAACGTGCAGAAAGCCCTACCACCAACTTGAGCACCTCAGCAGATAGCACCACTGTGGCTCTGTACCAAGGACAGAATTTCCCAACCCACGATGTGGCAGGTGGAGTAGAATGCCTAAACCATCCATTCCCCTGATGTAGATGTGACTTTAAGAACACGAAACAGGAACACAGAAGAGGTCACTTGGATGGCTCCTTCATACCAGGCAGGCAGACATTGCAGCACTTGATGGCAGGCATTACAGCACTTGACAGCAGCCAACCTATCCCTAAGTGTCTAAAGTCACTACGAAGAATCAAATATCATCATGTCATCCAGCAACTAAGGTGCATAGGACTATTGCTAGGCTGAACTGTGGGGAAGAGGGGGGAGGGAATAAGTAATGTCCTCTGTTTCTCTTTCTTGTCCTCCTTTCTTCTCTTCTCCTCCCCCCTCCCCCCGCAATAAGGAGGTACTGCCTCCTACCCCTTGCCCATATGCTGTCAACCTGTGGCCCCAACACCTGATAAAAAACCTGCCCCTGGCAAACCATGAGAGACTCTTGAAGGCTGACAAAAACTGAGGACTGATGGATGTGGGGGGGAGGAGGGATGGACATGGAGGAGGACACTTGTGGGGATGAGCACTGGATGTTATGTGGAAACTAATTTGACAATAAACTATCTGTAAAAAAAAAAAAACCTGCCCCTGGCCCTTCTTTGGTAATAAAGTGTAAATCAGTCATTTGGAATAGGACATTTTCAAACTACTCCCTTTCCTATGTCCCACTGAAAATCCTTTGGGATAAATGAATGTTGCATATAAATATGGTTGATGAATTGCTTTTCAGAGGAAGATTTGCATTTTAATAGGTATGAAAATCTTGAAAGGATAAAGTATTTCTAGACAGGTTTCAGGAATCAACCAGCCCAAAAAGGAAGACCTTAGGAGGCACTGAATGTTTTTGGTGCTCCTAAAATGGATTAGTCCATCAGTATCTTCCTACGCCTCCCAGCCATAAAGGCAAGCCCCAGGACCTGGCTTTCAAAACCATCTCAATCACTGTTTCTGAAGGCAGGCAGCATCTATGCCCCTTCACATCTTGTTTTGGTCTTCCCATCACTCCCCTAGTCCTAGTGTCAGGTCCCCCTTCTCTGCACACCCCCACTCAGTCTACTAAGTAACTTAGTAAAGCTCTGTCATAGTCTCACCACTCCCCTCCCTGGATGCAAGCATAATCCTGAAGGTATTGACACATCGTCAACTCCAGGTCAAATCAGCCCCACTGGTAGAAACATTTGTTCTCTCAAATTCTCTTCCAATACACTAAGAGTTAACGTACCACCCTAAAAAGTAAGGAGAAGTGTGAAAGGAAGCCAGAATGACAATGGATGCATGCAATGGCTTCTCAGTGGGATGGTTAATAAGCTGGTGGTTAGGATCTTTTTCTGTTCTAGAAAGAGACAAAAATCCAAAAGATGAATTGCTATTGTATATTTATTGCCAGATTCTGATTTAAATGTGGAGTGATCTCTAAATCATTTCCTTAATGTGTTATACTAGTAGAATATCCCA
The DNA here is from genome assembly GCA_017311185.1 of Proteles cristata cristata. Taxonomy (NCBI): domain Eukaryota; kingdom Metazoa; phylum Chordata; class Mammalia; order Carnivora; family Hyaenidae; genus Proteles; species Proteles cristata. The sequence continues at coordinate 1,425,923 of JAESUZ010004405.1, read as the reverse complement.
AATTACAAAGAATTGTAACTGCAACCCTTGTGACTGATGCCTTTCTTTGAAATTTATGATTCAGTTGACGTCACAGATCCTTTCCCTCCAGGGATTATGAGAGGAGGCATGCTGGCCTGCTAGCCGTGTGTTACTTTAAGTACACACACACACACACACGCACACACCACAATGGAGCAAAAATAGCTATAAATTGATTATGTTGATATTCTGAATAAAGGCAGTAGTTCAAATTTTGTATGTCTAATTAGCCACAGTTCTTCAAGAATTGGTGGAAATGTCATGGGGTTTATAATACTGGCATTTCATCTTCACAAAAATGCCATTTGATGGCATAAAACCAGAAAAAACTAATGGTCACATTAGACAGCTTATAGATTAGACAAAGGTCACTGTATTTTAATGAACAGTGCTGTTAATTAATGAGAAAACAATTAGAAAATGAGCTGTTAGGCATTGTGAATTTGTACCAAAAAAAATCAATCTGTACCTAAAACCACTTTGAGTAACTCAAAAATAAAGTAACTGCAAGAACAGAATTTAAATCTTGAATTACACAGCAAAATCATCTGTATTAATGAAGTAGCATCACAGTTTTCTGGTGTGAGATATAAAGGTTCTTCCTTAATATCCTGAAAAGAAAGTTAGTGCTATGTTAGTATTCTCAATAAATATTCTAGATAGAACCTAAAACTAGCTCTACCACTGCCCATTAGGTCTCTTAATTTCTATGTGCACTTTCTTAGTCTATAAGAATAGGCAAGGTATTCTGTGTTTTATCAAAATTCTGTGAGTACAAATGAGGAAACACTATAACTTCTTCAAGACAGGTGATAAAAATAATAGACATTGCCTTTTGTTCTATAGAGAGCTGTGAAAGCTGAGCTTCTAGAAGCTCCAATAAAGGACAGAACCATTGTTAATAATACCAACTTTACATTATAGCTTTCCTCCAAGTAGGTCAAGTACTCCAATAATTATTCATTAATCTCTTTAACAACCATTTGAATAAATAATGGACATTTTATTTCAATTAAAAACAAGCAAGAGAAAATGAACTGATTTATCCTGAGATACAGTAGCAAAGGCACCAGAACCTGTCACATGGCTGGTCCAAAAGAGATCAGAAGAACCACCCCTAACCTAAATTATTTCAACTGAGCATAGCAGATGTTTGTATTTTTAAGTCATTTGAAAATAAAACAAGGAGACTCCATCCAAAGGGTCATTTAAAGAGCATCATTAAATCAAAACACAGTGAGAACAGATCTAGTATCTCAGTGTGAAAAGGAACACATTTCCTTTAAATGTTGGAGAATGGCTTTTTTTATTGAATTTTTTTAAATAATTGTTGATTCATATTCAGTTGTAAGAAATAATACAGAGATATCCTACATACACTTTACTGGTTTCCCAAAATGATATAATTTTGGAAAACTATAATATCACAACAAGGCTAAGAATATTGATACTATCCACAGATCTTACTCAGATTTCCCCAGTTGCACTTGAGATATTTGTATGTGGATATGTATGTATTCGTATATGGGTATTCAGTTCTATATGGTTTTATCACATTTGGAGGATCATGTCAAGACATCAAACAGCTCCATCACTGCAAGGATCTGTTAAGCTGCCCTTTAATACCTATAGTCACATCTCCTTCCCACTTGCATACTTCTACCCCCATCCCTGACTTCTCACAACCACTAATCTGCTCTGCATTTCTAAAATGTTTTCATTTCAAAAATATTATGTAAATGTAATAACAGGGTATGTAACCTTTTGGGATTGCCTTTTTTTATTCAGCATACTTCCCTAGAGATTCATCCAAACTGTTGTGTATATCAGTAGTTCATGTATCCTTATTGTGGAGTAGTATTCCATGGTGTTGATGTATCACAGCCTGTTTAACCATTCACATGGTGAGGACATCTGGACTGATTTCAGGTCTTTGTCATTATGAATAAATCCACTGTGAACATTCATGTACAGGTTTTTATATAAAGAAGTTTTCATTTCTATGGCATGAATGCCCACGAGGAAATTGCTGAGCCTTTGAGGAACTACATGTTTAGTTTTATAAGAAAGGATCAAATTGTTTTCTAGAAGAGCTGTACCACTTTACATGGCCACCATCAGTGCATGAGTGATCCAGTTTCTCTGCATTCTCCCCAGCATTTTGTGTGGACACAATTTTTTTTATTTTTTTATTTTTTTAAATGTTTTATTTATTTCTAGAAGAGAGAGAGAGAGAGAGAGAGAGAGAGACAGCGTGAGCAGGGGAGGGTCAGAGAGAGAGGAGTCACAGACTGAAGCAGCCTCCAGGCTCTGAGCTGGCAGTCAGCACAGAGCCCGACGCGGGGCTCGAACCCACGAACCGCGAGATCATGACCTAAGCGAAAGTCGGACGCTTAACCGACTAAGCCACCCAGGCGCCCCACAATTTTTTTTATTTTTGCCATTCTGCTAGGTGTGTGATGTTCTCTCATGTGGCTTTAATTTGCATTTCTCATATGGCTAATTATGTTGAATATCTCTTCACATGCTTACTTGCCATCTCTATATCATCTTTAGTGAAATGTCTGTTCATGTCGTTCACCCATTTTCTAATTGAATTGTTTGGTTTCTTACTGTTAAGTTTTGAGAATTTTTATATATTCTAGATACTAGAGCTTTGTCAGATATGTGATTTGCAAATATTTTCTCCCAGTTTTAGACTGAGACAAACCTTAGGTTTGTTTTTTCATCCTCTTCTTTTGATTAAGTCCAGTTTATCAATTTTTCCTTTCATTTCTTATGCTTTTGGTGTCAAGTCTTTGCTTAACACAAATTCCAAAAATTTTTTCCTATGTTTTTTACTAAAAATTTTATAACTTTAACTGTTAAGCCTATGACCTATTTTAATTGACTTCTGTATAAGGTGTGAGTCAATTAAGAGTCTAACTCTTGGTTTTGGTTAAGGTCATGATTTCACAATTGGTGGGTTTGGGCCCAGCATCTTGCTCTGCACTGATGGTATGGAGCGTGCTTGAAATTCTGTCTCTCCCTCTCTCTCTGCCCCTCCCCTGCTCCTTCTCTCTCTCACACACAAAGTAAATAAACATTTTTAATCCATATTTTTGTACATTTATCCAAATCCACATTTGTCAGGGTGTATTTCTAAGTTCTCTGTTATGTTCCATTTTTCTCTGTGTGTCTTATCCTCCACCAAAACCACATACTCTTGATTACTTAAACTATATAGTCAGCTTTAATGTTAGATAAAGTAACTCCTCCTACTTTATTCTCCTTTTTCAGGATTTTATGACTTTCCATATAAATTTTAGAATAAGTTTGTTATTCTTTAAAAAAGCTTGCAGATATTTTTTTTAATTTTTTTTTAATATTCTCGTTATTTTTGAGAGAGAGATAGAGACAGCATGAGCAAGGGAGGGTCAGAGAGAGAGGGAGTTACAGAATCCAAAGACAGTCTCCACACTCTGAGCTAGCTGTCAACACAGAGCCTGACACAGGGCTCGAACCCACGAACTGTGAGATCATGATCTGAGCTGAAGTTGGACGCTTAACCAATTGAGCCATCCAGGTGCCCCTGAGATTTTAATATAAATTAGATTAACCTATAGATCAATTTATGAAAAGCTGACATCTTTATTATGTTGAGTCTTTCAATTCATGAACATGGTATTTCCATTTATTTAGGCCTTTTCTGTATCAAAATTTTGTAATTTTCAGCATACATACCTTCCACATGTTTTGTTAACTGCATAGCCAAACATTTTATTTTCTTTGAAATAGTTATAACTAACATTGTGCTTTTAATTTTGGTTTCCACATCCTCATTGTTAGTACAGAAATGTGATTGATTTTTGTATGCTGATCTTAAATCTTGCAACCTTACAGGACTCACTTACTAGTTCTAAGAATTCTTTTTAAACACTCCTTGCAATTTTCCCTGAAAACAATCGTGTAATCAGCAAATAGAGACAATTTTATGTCTACCTTTCCAATGTGTATGCCTTTTATTTCTTTAATGTACCTTACTGCAGTGACTGAATTACTCAACTGTGTTGAATAATAATGATGAAACTAATATCTTGCCTTGTTTCTTGATTTTAGGGGAAAGCATTCAGTCTTCCACCCTTAGTATGACATTAGCTATAGGTTTATGTAGATGCTACTTATCAAATAAGATGGTAAACCTCTATTCTTAACATGCTAGGAGTTTTTACCATTAATGGGAAAACTGTATATCCACCTGCAGAAGAACAAAATTGGATCCTTTTCTCACACCATATACAAAAATCAACTCAAAATGAATGAAAGACTTAAACACAAGGCCTGAAACTATAATAACTGCTAGAAGAAAAATAGAGAGCTTCTTGACAATGGCCTGTACAATGACTTTTTTAGACAATACTCCTAAATTACAGACAACAGAAGCAAAAATAGACAAGTAGAATTGCATTAAACTAAAAGGCTACTGTACAGCAAAGGAAACCATCAACAGAATGAAGAGATAACCTCCTGAATGGGAGAAAACATTTGTACAACAAACATCTGATAAGGAGTTAATATCCAAATGTATAAGGAACTTCTATATCTGAATAGCAAAAAGACAACCTGATCTAAAAAAAAAAAGAAAAGAAAAGAAAAAAGAAAAAAAGAAAAAAAGTGGGCAAAGGACCTGAATAAACATTTCTCAAAAGAAAACATAAAAATAGCCAACAGGTACATGAAAAAGGCATTCAAAATCACTAATCATCTGGGAAATGCTGATTAAAACCAGTTTAAGTAATGAGCTATTATGTAACACCTGTTAGAATGGCTATTATTTTTTTTTTTTGCACGTGAATGGATTATTTTATTTCTTTTTTATTTTTATTTTTTTTACAAATAGTTTATTGTCAAATTAGTTTCCACATAACACCCAGTGCTCATCCCCACAAGTGCCCTCCTCCATGCCCACCCCTCCTCCCCCCACATCCACCAGTCCTCAGTTTTTGTCAGCATTCAAGAGTCTCTCATGGTTTGCCTCTCCCCCTTTCCCCCACCATTTCTGCCCTTCTTCTCCCCCTTGGTCCTCTGTTAAGTTCCTCCTAATCCTCCTATACGTGCACACATATGATGTTTGTCTTTCTCTGCCTGACTTATTTCGCTCAGCATAACACCCTCAAGGTCCATCCATGTTGCTACACGTGGCCAGATTTCATTGTTTCTCATTGCCATGTAGTATTCCATGGTATAGATAAACCACATCTTCTTGATCCATTCATCTGTTGATGGACACTTAGGCTCTTTCAGGTTTTAGCTATTGTGGAGAGTGCTGCTATGAACATTGGGGTCCATGTGCTCCTATGCCTCAACATTTCTGTATCCCTTGGGTAAATTCCTAGCAGTGCTATTGCTGGGTCATAGGGGAGTTCTATTGTTAGTTTCCTTAGGAACCTCCACACTGTTTTCCAGAGGGGCTGTACCAGTTTACATTCCCACCAACAGTGTAGGAGGGTGCCCGTTTCTCCACATCCTCGCCAGCATCTAGAGTTCTCTGATTTGCTCATTTTAGCCACTCTGACTGGCGTGAGGTGGTATCTCAGTGTGGTTTTGATTTGTATTTCCCTGATGAGGAGCGATGCTGAGCATCGTTTCATGTGTCTGTTGGCCATCTGGATGTCCTCTTTGGGGAAGTGTCTGTTCATATCTTCTGCCCATTTCTTCACTGGGTTGTTTGCTTTTCGGGCGTGAAGTTTGGTGAGTTCCTTGTAGATTCTGGATATCAACCCTTTATCTGATATGTCATTTGCAACTATGTTTTCCCATTCGGTTGGTTGCCTATTAATTTTCTGGGTTGTTTCCTTGGCTGTGCAGAAGCTTTTAATCTTGAGGAGGTCCCAACAGTTTATTTCTGCTCTTAATTCCCTTGCTTTTGGGGATGTGTCAAGTAAGAAGTTGCTGCGGTGGAGGTCAAGGAGGTTGTTTCCTGCTTTCTCCTCTAGGGTGTTGATAGTTTCCTGTCTCACGTTCAGGTCCTTTATCCATTTTGAGTTTATTTTTGTGCATGGTGTGAGAAAATGAGCTAGTTTCATTCTTCTGCATGTTGCTGTCCAGCTCTCCCAACACCTTCTATTAAAAAGGCTGTCTTTTTTCCATCGGATATTCTTTCCTGCTTTGTCAAAGATTAGTTGGCTGTATACTTTTGGGTCCACTTCTGAGTTCTCAATTCTGTTCCATTGTTCTATGTGTCTGTTTTTGTGCCAATACCATACTGTCTTGATGATGACAGCTTTGTAGTAGAGGCTAAAGTCTGGGATGGTGATCCCTCCCATTTTGGTTTTTTTTCATATTAATTTGGCTATTCAGGGTCTTTTGTGGTTCCATACAAATTTGAGGATAGTTTGTTCTAGTTTTGAGAAGTATGCTGGTGCAATTTTGATTGGAATTGCATTGAATGTGTAGAGTGCCTTAGGTAGTAATGACATCTTAACTATATTTATAGAATGGCTATTATTAAATAGACAATAGAAAACAAGTGTTGTCGAAGATGTGGAGTAGAGGGAACCCTGTACCCTGTTGGTGGGAATGTAATTTGGTGCAGCCACTATGGAAACCAGTATGGAGTTTCCTCAAAAAATTAAAAACAGGGGCGCCTGGGTGGCTCAATTGGGTAAGTGTCTGACTCAGCTTAAGTCATGATCTCATAGTTCATGGGTTCAAGCCCCGTGTTAAGCTCTGTGCTGACATCTCAGAGCCTGGAGCCTGCTTCAGATTCTATGTCTCCCTCTCTCTCTGCCCCTCCCCTGTTCGTGCTCTGTCTCACCCTCTCAAAAATAAATAAACATTATAAAAAATTTTAATTAAATATAAAACCACCATATGATCCCTAAATCCCACTTCTGGGCATATATTCAGAGGAAATGAAGTCAGGATCTTGAAGAGATACCTACAGTCCCATTTTTATCACAGCATTATTCTCAGTAGCCACAATATAGAAACAGTCTAAATGTCCAGTATTCGTTAGTGGACAAATGGATAAAGAAAATGTGATATATATAGATAGACATATAGATAGGTACACACACACACACACACACACTGGAATTTTATGTAGTCTTTAAAAAAGAAAAAGGGGCACGTGGGTGGCTTAGTCGGTTAAGCTCCGACTTTCGCTTAGGTCATGATCTCGCGGTTCGTGGGTTCAAGCCCCGCGTCAGGCTCTGTGCTGACTGCCAGCTCAGAGCCTGGAGCCTGCTTCAGTCTGTGACTCCCTCTCTCTCTGACTCTCCCTGCTCACGCTGTCTCTCTCTCTCTCTCTCTCTCTCTCTCTCTCCTAGAAATAAATAAAAATATTAAAAAAAAAAAAGAAAGAAAGAAAGAAAAAGAAATCCTACCACTTGTAATAATATGGATGAATTGGAGGACATCGTGCTAAGTGAAGTAAATCAGACACAGAAAGACTAATACTACATCACCTCACTTATATGTGGAATCTAAAAATGTCAGACTCATACAAGCAGAGAGTGGAATAGTGATTACCAAGGACTGAAGAGGTAGCAGGAAAGGGTAGATGTTGGTCAAAGGGTACAAAGTTTCAGTTGTGCAAGATGAATACTAGTACACAGCATGGTGGCAGGTCTATTCTCCACTTGTCAGATTTGGGATGCCCTCCCTTCTCTGACCCAATAGATTTTGCTCCTTATCATTGCAGTAAGGTGGATATTTCAGGAACCAATTGATGGAATTTGGTCAAAGTGGTTTTCATGCTTTTGTTCCCTATCACATAGGCCCCAGGTCCTTGGGAGAGAACATCCCCCATAGCCTGCAGCTCTGGACCTGAAAGAAATGCCGTATGGTCATCTGCCGAGCTCTCCTCTCCCACTACTGCTTCCTCAAGGACTAGAAATTTTATCCCCTATAGAGAACACTAATTGTAATTGTCTAGTAAGGAGAGGAGAATTCTGACCCTAGTGTTACTTCCCCAAGGCAGAAATTGTGACCCTGTAGTAAAGTCCAATTACAACTTCCTCTTGCTTATTTGGAAATGAAGAAGTTTCTCCCTATCCTCTTAAAAAAAAGAAAAAAAAGGCAGCAATCAATATTCCTGAACAAAGGGCCCTGAGTAAAGAACTTGTAGATATAATTTATCCTGCCTCAGTGCAACATATAAATGGTACAGTGATGGCCTACCTTACTTGAGAATAGTGGCCATACATCTATTGGTTTCTTCTGTTCCTATGAAAAAGAAAATTCATGGGGCACCTGGGTGGCTCAGTTGGTCAAGCATCTGACTTCGGTCCAGGTCATGATCTCATGGCTCTTGAGTTTGAGCCCCACATTGGGCTCTGTGCTGACAGCTCAGAGCCTGGAACCTGCTTCAAATTCTGTCTCCCTCTCTCTCTGCCCTTCCCCTGTTCACTCTCTGTCTCTATCTCTCTCAAAAATAAATAAACAAAAAAATTTTTAAGAAAAAAAATTCATTACACGAAGTGCTAGTTACCTACATTCAGGACTCTCTTAGGTATCCCCTATAATATGACCTCTCCCCAGTGGCATTATAGACTTCTTGGTGCAAGTAGGAGCTAGAGGCAGGGATAAAAAAAGTCGACCAGCCATGAAAACTAGATTGGACTACGTGGGCATCTGAGGCCTCTCAGCCTGTCTTCTCTATGTAGAAAGAAGCTAGATTAAATGTACTAGATTAAAGACAGATGATCTGGCACTTTGTTCACCTTAGTGAAGGAAGAGACTCGACTACCAAGATATATACTCAAAACCAAAGCAAAACCAAACTAAAGCAAAACCCTCATATCATGAATGAGTGTATGTTGACCATAGTTTTGGTTATCTGTGCATAAAGTCATCTTTGGAGATTTATTCCACAGGTAGTTTTAGGTCACTGTAAGTAAACAGTGATGACATTGGAGATTTATTTTTCATCATGAGAAATATTAGTGGGTCACTTAGTGCAAAATAACAGAAGGATAGAATGATATATATCTACTGGGCTTTTCAAAAGTGCAACATATTATCACATGTGCTAACTAGAGAGAGACATTTGCCTGAAACTTGCAACAAAAATGCCATTTTTCTAAATTTGATAACAGTTTTTATCTTGGGACATGAGGTGGGCGATTAGAACCTTTACTTTCTGTGCTCAATATGTCTATGATGTTTTAATGTTTTAATAAAGACCACTTGTCACTTTTATAATTAATTAATTATAATAAAATCAATTAATAAACATTGTCCTGCATTATAAATGCTAAGGCAGCCCTTGTTTAAAAACAAGAGAGGGAATTATTGCCCTCTAACGGGACAGCAAGGTGACTATGACAAGCTTGCTCCAGAAACGCTTTATTCTTACAGGTTCCATTTGGTTTCTCATTCTATGACCCATTACTTAATGAGCCACTTTAGTCGGCCTTTCCCCAGGGCTCGCTCACAACTAGTCCTAAATAATGTCAGTCCTTTTGCAGGAGTAGGTGTTATTTTCTGGGCCTCTCTCACCAAAAGGCAACATAAAAATTAACAATCTTCAGATCTGGGGGATTCAGGGTCTCATTTCAGGCAGAGAATATATGTGTCACACACATATGCTTTTGAAACTTTCTGTCTTATAAGAAGATTTTGACATCATAACAAAAGAACTCAGTATACTTCTAAATGTTTACTTCCTTTTCTCTAAGAACAATTCTTAAGGGCTTAGGGATAATATTGCTTCTTGCAGCAAGATGAGGTCTGCTTTTTGTACAAGTATAAAGCTGTGTTTTTAGCATCCCCTCTTTCATTTCAAATATTTCACATGTTACCAGGTAACTAAGTCAGTTACACTGTATATTCCACACAGGGCAGATCTATAATTCAGCCTGCCCATTAAGTATTAAAACTGACTCCTAAATTTGCAGTGTTAGGGACTTGCATAGGAACAGCATTCTGTGATAGGAAATACAGACAATGTGATGTTCAGGTGTTCTCTGGGTTTAAAGGGGATGTTAACTTTAGGCATTAACAACTATGTGTTTTATAGCAAATGCCTAAGTGTCTGGAAATGTCCATGGAGCTTCTTGCTCTGGTTTGTTACATAATTCCTCTCTCTAACATGTCTTATTTCTTACCTTAGGAGTTCGTGATGATTGTCGTCTTTGGTTTGGAGTTCATCATTCGAATCTGGTCTGCAGGTTGCTGTTGTCGGTATAGAGGATGGCAAGGAAGACTGAGATTTGCCCGAAAGCCCTTCTGTGTTATAGGTGAATATCAAAGTCCTACATGTGGATTTACAACACTGCATCTTTTTTTTTTCTTTATTGCAACATTGAATATTAAAAGATAACATTCATGGAACATTTACCATGGGCCAGGCACATTCTTTTAAAAGTGTTGACTCATTTAATCCTCACTATAACACTATGAGGTAAGTGTTTTTATTATCCTCATTTTACAAATGAAGAAACTGAGACAAAGAGAGGTAAAGGAAGTTTCTAGAAGTCATACATGTAGAAAGAAAGTGGTGGAGTTGGGAGTTTGAGCCAAATAGTCTGGCGCTAGAATATCCACTTATATCACATAAAATTACAGTGAAATGTATGGTTCTCCAGTGTTTTCTTGAATTAGGGAAGCATTGATTTCCATATGTATAAAATCCCCTTTTTGCTTTACAATATGAGCAGTGCCCCTTTTATGCCCCTGATCAACTGGAATGGGTAGCAGTGTATTAGTCCTGATAAAGCATCTCAATTAGCATACCTCAAGGATGACTACAAGTATGGCTTACTTTGTATATAGGTACCTTTAGACCTGAGAAAGTATTTTACCCTCTTAAATTTGAGTCCCTGACAATGCAGTCCCTGAACAAACACCACTTCTTTGCAGCTTTCTAGCTCTTGTGGTTTCAGAGGGATTCCATACCTGGTACCAGCCTGAAATTATACATTTTAATGAAGACCCCATAGAGCAGTATGTACTTAAGATCTGGCAATAATAATATATTTAAAAGTATACCATAAAATTGAAAACTTACTCAATTATATCTCAATTTTCAAATTTTAAGTAAATTGCCTAGATCATAGCCCTTTATCCCTAAATATTTTGGTGTGGATTTCCTAAGAATAAGCATATTCTTTTACATAACCTTCCATAAGTTGAACATGAATACAATACTTTACCTAATCTGCTGATTGTATTCCAGTTTTATTAATTGACCTAATTATGTCCTTTTATAGCATGCTTTCCTCTCCAGTGCTGGATCCAGTCTATGATAACATACTGCACTTAGCTGTCCTGTCTTTCTAATGTCCTTTCATCCAGAATAGTGCCTCAGCCATTCTCTGTCTTGTAGAACATTGACACTTTTGAGGAATATAGCTTATTTTTAAAAAATAGAATGTTCTTCCTTTGGGGGGTGAAAAAACCCTAGATATAAAACCTGTTATTGTTGTTGTTTAAAAGCAACATTTGGTTTTCTTGCTCTTTTTTCCTTCCCACTTCTTTGGCAGCCATTCAAATCCAAATACTAAAAGTTCTTGGTGAGGCTTACTTACTTCAACTACTTCCCATCTGAGGAAGTAGGATTTTATTTAAAAGCTCGTTTAAACGATCTTCTTCATCACACCATTTTTCCATTTTATTTGAGGTTTCAGGAATCATTGATTAATCTTATTAGTCTCCTCCTTTCCCACTATTCCCTTCAGTAATGGGAGAATGGACTTAGGAAGGTCTTGGAGAAAGTGTCTGTTCATCCCTGGGCACTGTTAAGAAGAATCCTTTCTTCCAGCCTTGCTGTATAGATGAAGCACTGTCCTGGGTATGGGAGAAAAGGTAGGCTGCCCATACGCTCTCTGCCACTGAGTTAACTTCAGAGTATGCTTGTTTTGCTGTTCATTTAAACAAAATTTATGGAAATTCAGTTATATGTGAAGCACTGGAATTACAGTAGTGAATCCAGTAAAATGTTAAATGAAACCTGATTTGGCTTTTACTAATACAATCTATTTGTCCAGCTGCCTGTCTTCTGCAAAAATCGGATTTACTCTGTTTTGGAAGCCATTCTGCTAAGATGTGGAGGAAAGTAGGTAGAAACTACTCAGACCCAAGGCATATCAGTGAAGGTATTTGATTTTTCTCTCCAGAGACTTTTCTCTTTTTCAATTCTCTGCTCCAGAAACATCACGAAGGACTTTAACTTGATGTGAAACTATTGCACAAGTACTTTCTGTCCTATAAGGGGCCCAAACAAAACAATTCACAAGGCAGATGGTTGGCCAAGATTCACTCAGCTTCTACAGGATGAGGTCGGTTCATGGATGACTGAAGGAATGTTCCATTCCAGATTTTAAAACCAATTAAAACTTGGCTTTGTTCCAATTCCAGAGGCAATGCCAATGTATTTCTGGCCTCCAAGCTAAAAAGAAAGTTCTTTCCCAGATGCCTGCTGCCTTTTGATAGCTGTTTTCAGCTTTGGATACCTCAGAATTCTTAGTCCTTTAATCTGTCTCTTCCTGTCTCAAATCCTTGTGGTCTTGATAGAATATCTTTGAAAAAAAAAAAAAAAAGACTATGTGATTCTAAAAATGCGGTTAGGATATCTGTAATCTTAGTCACCTTTGGGCCTATCATGGCCCAGCTGAAGTGATGTAATAGTGGAGCATGTTCAAATAAGGGTCTTCCTGAAGGCACCTTCCTGTGGCAGGTGACTGTAGAAACTCATTCTAGGCCTGTTTACTAGGTGCATAAAAATGATTGATATCACTGATAAAATTATAAAGAGCATGTAACTATAATTCCTTTGTTCAGCCTAATTTACCATGGGAGGAAGGAAGGAAGGAAGGAAGGAAGGAAGGAAGGAAGGAAGGAAGGAAGGAAGGAGAGAGAGAGAAAGAGAGAGAGAGAAAGAAAGAAAGAAAGAAAGAAAGAAAGAAAGAAAGAAAGAAAGAGAGAGAGAGAGAGAGAGAGAAAGGAAGGAAGGAAGGAAGGAAGGAAGGAAGGAAGGAAGGAAGGAAGGAGGGAGGGAGGGAGGGAAGAAAAAAAGAAAGAAGGAAGGAAGGAAGGAAGGAAGGAAGGAGGAAAGAAAGTGTCTCTCATTTAGGAAAACTATTCCAGGTTTCCAAATGTAGCTAATACCTGTCAAGGATCCATGTATTTGTAAGATTTGATTACTCTGCATGCTAAATACATTCCCAGATGTTTTCAGCAATCTTGAGCATTCCAGAAAAGGATATAGAAAAAAACTGTGGTAACCTAACTATGCCTCCAAAATGGGAAATCCTTTCTGTAGGCACATCAGTGTTCTTTCCAGTTGGAAACAGACTGAAGCTGCTGCAATGGTCAGCTAGTGGGCCTCATATAGTATTGAGTCCAAGAGATCAACTGATAATATTTGGACACAAGTTACTAAAGTCCCCAAGGGCTAATTCCCAAAGACTGGAACTTCCCCCTCCTGAACTGCCTACCCTCTCCAGCCCGGGATTCGAGGCAGAATGAGGAGCATTTTAAATTACAAAGTCATCATCTACTTGTGTTTGGATGACATATTTTAAACAACTATAACCAAAGGGGAGAGAAAGTTTATTCAATTTGTTTCAATTAGGTGCTTTCTTTCATTATTATATTGATTTATGTCTGCTTGGTTTGGGGAGTTTGCTTTAGCAAAATTTTATCTTGAATTACAAAATTATTCCTTATAACTGTGTGTTCAATTTACATCTCTCTTCTAAGACTCTTTTGAAATAACATGTCTACATCTATAGGCAATAATCAGTGCATTACCAATTTGGAGAGTCAAGTATATTTTGGGATAACTACCCCAAACTGCCTTTCACTTATCTGGACTGGCTGCTTTATGACTTCTCTGCATTCAAACACCAATCAGTGGCCTCAGTACTAAGAATTGTGAAATAACCTTAAAAACTGATTTTGTAGTCATTCTTTTTTTTTTCACTTTCATTAATGACCTCCCTGAAAATTGCAAATAGTACCAAAGGCTGGTACTTAGATCACAATAATGAGCCTGATGTGTCAGGAAGCCAACAAATTACTTCTAACAGTGGCTTTTTTGGATTCCCTGGTGTCTCTTTCTAAAGACAGATATAACAGAACCATATTTCATGGTCTTGCAGTGTGTCTCAGGGAAGCAGAAAATACCAGCCTGCTATTAATCTTGGATCTGTATTTGATGCTAAATATAAGTTGATTTCTTCTTGCTATTTTAACAATTTTCCTTTAGTGTAATATTTCCACAAGAGGACAAAAGAAGCAAACCACAGCACAGATGTTTCCCCCATGAATTGAGCATATATGTTTTTGACATGAGATAACACTCAGGAAAATGTCAACAAGTGCATTTTTAAGGAGAAAAATATAATCAGTTTCTTCTTTGGCTAACACCAAATTGAAGCCCAAATCAACCACACAGTCAAGGCCACTATAATATATCTGTGTATTCATCTTATTAAATGGCAACATAAGCTGCTAATGTGTTCAAAAGTTATCAGGGAGTCCCAGAACTGCCACTTGCCTCTAAACTGAAGATTTGAAACATCATTTTTCTATTTCCCTGCCTTCCCAATCTTTTATTGTAAGAGACATGCTCTTGAATTGCATCATTTTCTTTATCTTCCAATCTTTCCTTTCCTTCAGGAGAAATTCTGTTCTCTCAGATTATTTTCTGTCAGTCATTTACTCTTCTGCTACTACCCTTTACTTCTAAGAATTCAAACTCCTTTAGTGCATATAGACTTTTTCCATATGATTGGTTAGAGGGACCATCTGAGGACAATTAAACCCGTTGGATTAATTGATCACAGAATACTAAAGTTATTTCAATCCTTTTGTTTGATAGATTATATTTATTGAGACTTGTTATATCCTAGGTACTGCTCTAAGCATTCTAGAAATATTATCTTATTTAATTCTACATAGGTATAATAATATTCTATTTCATAAATGAAGAAGTAAGACCAGGCTTAAGAAACTTGTCCAATGTTAGAAAGATGGCAGGTGAAAGAACCAAGATTCACCCACTTCATGTTCAACCATTCAGTTGAATTCCAACTACCTGGAGATAGCATACACACCAAAGGTGACAGACTAGTGCCACAAGAGAATTCCCCACCCCCAACTTCAGATACCAGGCCGTACAAACACTTTTGCCAGGCTGACAACACATTTGGGGGTTCCCATAACCCTTCCCTGCTCAGGTTGGATAATTCACTAGAATGACTCCCAGAATTCAGGAAAATGCTTTGCTTAGTATTATCAGTTCATTATAAAAGATACATTCAGGAACAGCCAGGTGGAAGAGATGCATAGGGTGAGGTACTGGGGGCAAGGGAATAGCTAACATGGAGCTCCCATGACCCCTCCAGGCATGCCACCCTCCCAACACCTCGGTGTGTTCACCAATATAGAAGCTCTCTGAAGCCCATGGTTTAGAGATTTTCATGGAGATTTCATTACATAGACATAATTAATTAAATAATTGGCTATTGATCATTGAATTCAATCTCTAGGCTCTGTTCCCAGATGTCTGGAGGATAGGGCTAAAAGTTCCAACTCTCTAATCATGCCTTGGTCTTTCTGGTAACCAGGCTTCATTTTGAATTTATCTAGGGACCCCCAGGTACCAGTCATCCAATTAGCAAAGAAAGACACTTATTATTGCAGAGATCCCAAGGGTTTTAGGAGTCATGTTCCAGGAAGCAAAGATAATGAGTATCTATTTCTCATTGAATCACACTACCCAACTGTAAGAAAATTGCCCTTATTTAAGTTTATTAATGTCTTTATATCAAACTCTTTTAAGTTTATTTCTTTATTTTGAGGGGGTTACAGAGAGAAAGGGAGAGAGAGAATCCCATGCAGGCTCCATGCTGTCAGTACAGAGCCCAACGTGGGGCTCAAACCAACAAACCGTGAGATCTTGGCCTGAGCAGAAATCAAGAGTCAGATGCTTAACCAACTGAGTCACCCATGTGCCCCTAAAATTAAATTTAATTGAAACTTGTCCATTGTTATCAACTTACAGACAAAGAATATGATACTTTGATGTTCATCATTAGTAATCCAAGATCTTTGAATGAGAATCCTGGCTTTACGAAACCACATTAATTGCAGTATTGGTCTTATATATCAGCCTTATTATATCAGCTAAATCTGCTTATCTATTGAAGCTTTCTAACCTAAAAGGGAAATGGGGCTCTAAAATAGACTTACTTGGCTTGTATAAGATTGCATACTTTATTAAGCAATGTTATCATAAAGTTCTCTGGGTATTTCATAATTAGAGATATCTCCAGAGTAAGTGATATTTCTTCCAGAAATGCCTTCTAATGTTTGTTAATGTTAGTAGACTATTGAGAGATTTGTCTAAACAGATAATTGTTGACTTAGTACACAAATTTGAACTTAAAAAAGTAGCTTGATTACCTCATATGACTTAACCATATAGAGAATGCCCTTAGTTGGAAATGAATAAATACTGAGAGCTTTTCCTCTACAGTCAGGAATAAGACTGGCATATCCACTCTCTCCATGATTATTTAACATAATACTGGAAGTCTTAGCATCAGCAATCAGACAACAAAAAAAGAAATAAAAGGCATCCAAACTGGCAAGGATTAAGTCAAACTTTCACTTTTTGCAGGCCACATGATACTCAATGTAAAATCCTCAAAAACTCCACCAAAAAATTGCTAGAACTAATACATGAATTCAGCAAAGTTACAGGATGTAAAATCAATGTGCAAAAATCTGTTGCATTTCTGTATACCAGTAATGAGGCAGCAGAAAAAGAAATCAAGGAATCAAACCCACTTGTAATTGCACCAAAAACGATAAGATAACTAGGAATAAACCTAACCAAAGAGGTAAAAGATCTGTACACTGAAAAGCAGAACACTTATGAAAGAAATTGAAGGGGACACAAAGAAATGGCGAAACATTCCATGCTCATGGATAGGAAGAACAATCATTGTTAAAATGTCTACACTACCCAAAGCAATCTACACCTTTAATGCAATCCCTATCAAAATATCACCAGCATTTTTCACCAAGCTAGAACAAAGAATCCTAAAATTTGTATGGAACCACAAAAAAAAAAAAAAAAAAAAAACCCTGAATAGCCAAAGCAATTGTGAAAAAGAAGGCAAAGCTGGAGACATCATGATTCTGGATTTCCAACTGGATTACAAAACTGTACTGATCAAGACAGCATGGCGCTGGCACAAGAACAGACACATTGATCAATGGAAGAGAATTAGAGAACACAGAAATTGACCCACAAATATATGGCCAGCTAATGTTTGACAGAGCGGGAAAGAGTATCCAGTGGAAAAAAGACAGTCTCTTCAACAAATGGTGCTGGGAAAACTGGACAGCAACATGCAAAAGAATGGCACCTGGACCACTTTCTCACACCACACAGAAAAGTAAACTCAAAAAAGATGAAGGACTTAAATGTGAGACAGAAAACCATCAAAATTCTAGAGAACACCGGCAGCAATCTCTTTGACCTTGGTGAGAGCAACTTCTTACTAAACATGTCACCAAAGGCAAGGGAAACATAAGCAAATATGAACTATTGGGACTTCATCAAGACAAAAAATTTCTGCGCAGTGAAAGAAAAAATCAACAAAACTAAAAAGCAGCCTGTGGGATGGGAGAAGATACCTGCAAATGACATATCTGATAAAGGGTTAGTATCCAAAACCTATAAAGAACTTACCAAACTCAACACCCAAAAAACAAATAATTCAATTAATAAATGGGCAGAAGACATAAATAGACACTTTTCCAAAGGCATCTAGATGGCTAACATACATATGAAAAGATGCTCAACATCATACATCATCAGGGAAATGCAAATCAAAGCCATGATGAAATACCATCTCATACCTGTCAGAATGGCTAAAACTAACAACACAAGAAGAAACAGGTGTTGGTGAGGTTGTGGAAAAAGGGGAACCATCTTGCACTATTGGCGGGGATGCAATGCAAACTGGTGTGGCCACTCCGAGAATACTATGGAGGTTCCTCAAAAAGATAAAAATAGAACTACCCTATGATCCAGAAATTGAATTACTAGGTATTAACCAAAGGATTAAAAATATACAGATTTGAAGGGGTATCTGCACTCCAATGTTTATAGCAGCATATCAAAAATAGCCAAACTATGGAAAGAGCCCAAATATCCATCAACTGATGAATGGATAAAGAAGATGTGTATTTTATGTGTGTGTGTGTGTGTGTGTGTGTGTGTGTGTGTGTGTGTGTGTATAATGAAATATTACTCAGAAAGACTGAAATTTTGCCATTGGCAACAACATGGATGGAGGTAGAGTATACTACCCTAAGAAAAAAAAAGTCAGAGAAAAATAAATATGATTTCACTCATATGTGGAATTTAAGAAACAAAACAGATAAACATATGGGAAGACGGGGGTAAAGAGAGAGGGAAACAAACCATAAGACACTCTTAACAAAAGAAAACACGCTGAGGGTTTATTGAGGGATATGGGTAGGGGATGGGCTAGATGGGTGATGGGTATTAAGGAAGGCACTAGTTTTGATGAGCACTGAGTACTTTATTTAAGAGCTGAATCATTGAATTCTAGTCTGGAAACCAATATTGCACTTTATGTTAACTAAAATGTAAATAAACTTTTTTAATTAAAAAATTTTAGGGGCGCCTGGGTGGCTTAGTCGGTTAAGCGTCCGACTTTCGCTTAGGTCATGATCTCGCGGTTCGTGGGTTCGAGCCCCCGTCGGGCTCTGTGCTGACTGCCAGCTCAGAGCCTGGAGCCTGTTTCAGTCTGTGACTCCCTCTCTCTCTGACCCTCCCCTGTTCGCACTGTCTCTCTCTCTCCTAGAAATTAAAAAAAAAAAAAAAAAATTTAAATATTATTTCCCAAACTTTGTATAAATTTCACTGGAGCACTATGGTAGATTATACTAAAATTACATACTACCAAATGTTATGTAAGAAAATTCATTCACAGAGCACTTATTGTGTCCCAAACATGATCTTTAGTGCACAAGGCACAAAGATGAATAAAACATAGTCCCTGCCTGTGAAAGTATGGTCTCCTTTGTCCTTAGAAAAAGGTAGAACTGGTAGGAGGGAGACTAATTATGCTGATACAGAGCAAAAGTGATGGAGATAGACATTGTCATGGTAGGAAGGATATAGAATATCATGATTGCTTATATGGGAGAGAGAAGCAAAAGATACCAAGGTTTTGAACTTAGTGTTTCAACGAACATTTATACAACACCTACCGTGTCCAAGCATGGTTCTCTATGCTGGGGAGGCTATGTCACATCACATGGCCAAAGGCCTCCCTATAGAGCAATATTCTAGTGGATAGAGAAAAAATAATATGCAAACATATTTTTGAAAAACAAGATAGTGTCAACTAGAGATAATTGCAATGAAAAAAATAAAACAGAGAGATAAGGGGCTTCTTTGGACTAGGTGGCCCAAAAGA
The DNA here is from genome assembly GCA_017311185.1 of Proteles cristata cristata. Classification (NCBI taxonomy): domain Eukaryota; kingdom Metazoa; phylum Chordata; class Mammalia; order Carnivora; family Hyaenidae; genus Proteles; species Proteles cristata. The sequence goes on along the minus strand of JAESUZ010004405.1, from coordinate 1,406,448 downwards.
GTCTTTCTAAGGAATGGACACTCAAGTTAACCTGAATATTAAAAAAGGAGTGATTCATGAGATTTAAGCACAGATTTTTCCAAGCCAGGGAATAATAATGGCAGTATTCTTGTGACCCAACAGTTTATAGAAGGAAGAGACATAAGATCATTGTGTCTGGAGTTCAGTGAGCATTGGGAGAGGAGTAGGAAATGAAGGAAGGACAGTCACACCCTGAGGACCTGAGTAGGCCCCCTGAGATGGGCCCCTAGCAAGCACCCAGTAGCTTGCTAACAGGCCTAATGGTGAATATTAGGTTTAAAAAAAAAAAGAAAAGAATTTGATCAGGCAATGAAAAGTATGACTGTGTGTGTATATATACACACACACATATATAAACCTCAGGGTTTCATAGTCATCTGTAACTGTTTGAACTTGTTATTGGCAATATACAAATTATTACTTATTCAGAAGAATATAAATCTATTCCCTCTGACTTTTCCATGTATCTATACATATCTATCATTGGAAACATTAAATTTCAAAATTAAAAGAAAATATGTGATCTTCTATGGGCAACTAGAATTAGGAGAACATCATGGAAAGTCTTTTATGGCCCCACTGGTTAACTATCACCAATAAGTGGTTCCCAAGGGCCTGCTTCCCAAAGGACTCCACTGCAATCTCTTAGTTGTGATGGTTGTAATGCAAATTTATTTCATTAAAAATTATTTATTTCCTTTGGGACACTGTCCCTTTTTGCCTTGAGATGTTATCTAAAGACTTATGATCAATAAGAAGCATTAAACTATCACTATGGGGTAAATTTTCAAAGTGGTGCTTGAAATTTGCCAGTATGAGTCTCATTAACTTCAGAGGAGGTCCTGCAGTTAAAACCACTGCACGTGGCTTTAAAAATGTTCTACAGTATATCTTTGTAGTGCTGCTTTTTTTTTTTTAATAAATACCACAGAGCAGCTCAGTGCACAGCTGATTGCAGTATTTAAGAACGTGGATAATGTACTGTGCAGTAGGAGGCTTTTAAAATTAGATTTTGAAGCTTTATTCCTATTAAGAGTCACAACAACAATATAAAGGCATCTTTAATTCTTCAAAGAGTACCTTTCTATAAAGGAATTTGGAGCTCAATTAGAATATAGAGCTCATAAAGCAGCACCATGTTCCTCTGAGATATTGTTTATCTCCCTCCATAGATAGAAAAAATCGAGGCTTCGGGAAGTGGGGGTGCTTTGTGCTCAGCCCTAAGTTAGCAGTGAAGCTAGGAATAGAATGCCAGCCTCCCCATAGCTCACTGCTCTAAAGCACTGCCTCTTGCAAGAGTCACATTTAATTACAGTATAATCCATTTAATCTACACATGGAAGAATAATGAAGGAGCAGAAAAAATGAATTCATTAACAGGTTGGTGAGAGACCAGTTATATAGATTATCAACTTTCTTTTCAGGATCCAAATTTTCATCATGTTCTAGTTGGTATCTGATGCTGTGACAGATGATCCTAATTCTACTGGCCACAATTAACAAAAGACTAATTGCTTTTTCTTACATTGAAACAGAAGTAAGGATTCCACTTGAAAAGTCTGCAGAACAATCTTTTTTGTCAGAAATAAAACATAAGGACTGTTGTTAAATAAGAGAGAAAATCATGCATAATTCCCCTCTGCGCTCCTTTTGGGTTAAAAGAAAGAACCATATTGAGTTAAATGCACAACTTACAGCCATCCTTGAAACAAAAGATGAGTGATGTTTTGCTTTATTTTGTACTTTTGTTTATTTTTTCCACTAATTCACTGTGGCTGTGTCCATGCTAGCCCATCCATTCTCTATTTCCTACATGTACATTAGAAAAGAGAATAGTTTTAGAGCTATATTTAGATAAGAAACCTTCCTTTAAAGGGAAAAATAAACAGGAAATTAGGAATTGGTACCTGGTGTTACATGAACAGGAATAAATTTTCATGGTTTAAGTTGTAATCATGCTTATAGACTATCTCATATAGTTCATATGATTTTATTGAAGTTGGAAGAGATTACGATCCCTATTTTATATACTTTTTACATACCAAAAAACTGAAACTTAGAATAAGGGCCTTATCAAGGGTAACACAGCATATAAGCAAGAGAAAAAAAAAAGGAAGGAAGGAATTTACTCATATCAAATTCTGACTTCTTTCTACAACACATTTTCTCCCTACACAACCCACATGTGGCATAGGAACAATAAATAAACTATGTGATGAGGTCTGATTCCCACCTCCAAATCTCCCCACACCCTACAGGAGACATTTACTAATATGAAGTCTAAAAGAAAAGAGATGTTAGTAGCATAAAAAGGTGCAGTTCCTTCTCTCAACAGTCATCTTCCTAAAATCTGGGCTTTTTTTCCAACTTTTTATTTTGAAATAACTTTAGACTTACTTAGAAATTGCAAAAATAGCACAGAGAGTTCCCATGTCTCCCTAAACCCTTTACCCAGCTCCCCACAATGATAACATCTTATATAGGTGTAGTGCAATGATCAAAACCAAGAAGTTGATGTTGATAAATATTATGAACTAAACTGCAGGCCTATGCTTATTTACCAGTAATGCTCTTGAGATCTATCCAAATCATTGTGTATATCAATAGTTCATTTCTTTTTCTTGTTGAATGGTATTCGATGACATGGGTGCACCACATTTTGTCCATTTTCCTGTTAAAGACCATTTAGATTGTTTGTAGATTTGGGCTATTATGAATAAAGCTGCTATGAATGTTCATGTAGAAGTTTTTGTATGAATGTAAGTTTTTATTTCTCTAGGGTAAACACCCAGTAGTAAGATTACAGGGTCATATGGTAAGTGTATGTTTAACTTTATCAGAAACATCCAAACTGTTTTCCAGAGGATGGTCGTTCCTTTTAAAATACAGAAATGCCTAGGCTGCTTCATGGCAGTAAATTACATCGAGGCTGACTTAAATGACATTTTTTATTTTCATAGAAAATGTATGTTTCTGCTTTCTCTGTTTTTCTATAAAAATTATTTAAATAAGCAGAAGTTTCTGAAATTCATATTTAACCACTTGGATCAAGGAACAAATGAAAATAGAGCCTATTATGGGGGAGTTCTTCATGCTTGACAAATGAACATAAATTTGATGTTTACATAGATGAAGTGTTGAGAGAGCAATTAACGTAAAAAGCCAATGCTGTACAAATTCCTGAAGCACCATTATTTAAATCCAACTGTATGCTGCAGAAAGTCCACATCCCAGTAAACTTTGTTGAGACCAATAATAATGATGTTTACCTGCTAAAGGATGCATATAATCAAATGACAGTCTCGAAGGATGATTCCCACAGAATAAATGTTTAAAATTGCCACCAAGGCCCAGTGGTGCTTTATAATAAGTTGAAGCCCTTATTTATGGTCCTAAGGTGATGTAAAAAGAGGTCATTTGTCCTCCCTAATCCCAAACCTTTCCAAAATCCCTCTGTTCTTAAAACTGTTCCCTAAGACTGCTTTTCCTCCAAAACCCTGCTTAATGTATCCCAGTGGATCTTCCATCATAACAGAAAAGTCAAAAGTTCGTAACAACCCCATGTGGCCATATTCATGAATTTCAACTTCGTCCTCACTCTGGTCAGAAGCGATGTTGGAACAACTAATTACTCATTGGGAAAAAGTTCAGGTTGGGTCTATATTTATCTCTCCGTATATCAAGATAATCTACAAATAAATCAATGGTTTAAATTAAATAAGACCCAAAAATACTGGATGCAGAAATGGGTAAATTCTCTTGTAACCTTGGAACCAAGAAGGCTTTTCTAACTATAAGTAAAAATAAAGAAGCCGTAGGGGCACCTGGGTGGCTCAGTTGGTTAAGCATCCTACTTTGGCTCAGGTCATGATCTCATGGTTCCTGAGTTCAGCCCTGCATTGGGCTTTGTGCTGAAAGCTGGGAGTCTGCAGCCTCCTTTAGATTCTGTGTCTCCCTCTCTCTGCCCCTCCCCACTCATGCTGTCTCTCTCTCTCTGTCTGTCTCTCTCTTTCAAAAATAAATAAGCATTTTTAAAAAATTTTAATAAAGAAGCCATAGAAGAAAATATTGATAAATTTAAGCTACAAAAAAATTACTAATTGATAAAATTAGGCCACATAAGATCAAAGAATACTGCATGATAAAACAAAAGAAAACAAACAACAAGCAAAATCAAAAGACAATGTGGGAAAATATTTACAACTTCTGTCAGAGACAGTTAATCATCCTAAACTGTAAAGGAGCTACTGAAATCCAGAAGAAAAGCTCAACGACCTAGTAGAAAATAAAAGAAAGGAACAGATAGTTCACAGAAAAATAAATACATATATGACTTCTAACCATACTCAATCTTACTCCTCACCTGTCAGGTTGGAAAAAAATCCAAAATTTGACCACAATCTTTTTTAGTTAGACTGTAAGTAAACAGTCTCTGATACTCCACAGGAGTGCAGAACAGTATCACTCTTATGGAAGAGTGTCAGTATCTACTAAAATTATGTAACACTTACTCTCTGACCCAAGAATTCCACTTACTAATAGTTTTATCAATGTATAGGAAGTGTTCAATATAGCTGAATAAACTAAGAATGCAATAAGGAAGATCTTTCTGTATTCTTATAGAAGGATCCAAGATACATTAAGTAAAAAAAAATATTGTAACATTGTATATAGAGTATGTAACTTTTTGTGTAAAAAAAACAGAGTCTGTATTCATATTGCTTTTACCTGTATAAAGTGACTTTGGAAGAATGAGTAGGAACAAAGTGAATGGGGCTGGGGTAGGGGAATTTGATTTGTCGTCATTTACTTCTTTTTTTGTTTTTTAAGTTTTTATTTAAATTCCAGTTAGTTAACATACAGCATAATATTATTCTAGTTGTATGATATAGTCCTTCCACACTTCACAAAACAACCATTGCTCTTCACAAGTGCATCCTTAATCCCCATCCCTTATTTCATCCATCCCCCGCCCACCTCCCCTCTGGTGACCATCAGTTTGTTATCAATAGATAAGAGTTTGTTTCTTGGCTTTCCTCTCTTTTTTACTACTTTGTTTCATTTTAATACTTAAACCATATAAATGTATTAACTATTCAAAACTAAATAGAAAGAACTGTTGCCTACACATAGTAAGCACGGTGTAAATGTTTACTGTTATTATCGTTGCATAGCAATATTGGGGTCAGTAGGTTCATATAATGTACCATTGTGCAAAATCTCACACCTAGTCAAAACATTTTTATCATTGCAAAGAAGGAAAATGCCCACAATCCTAGACTGAAATAACACAAGGCACCATTTTTAACCCTCTTATTAACAAACCCCTATTCTAAAAAGTGATCTGTGATTTGCTTTAATTTGCTCTCCATATAATTCTTTAATCTTAAACTTGGAATTTGAGTTGTATCTTCTCAAAAAGATTGCCCAAGAAAATTAAGTGAGGAAATACATGCAAAGTACTTAGCTAACTGTCTGGCATGTAATAAATACTCAACTGTTAGGGATAGTAAACTGAATCATAATAGGGATGTATTCATTGTATTCTCATCAATCGTAGAATTGATAAATATAATCAGAAAAAAATATCAACTTGGTAAGACCTCTTTGTATGTTTTTGTTGATTGTTTTCTTCTCAAATTATCTTCCTCAGTACTAAATTTTTAGGGGTTGAGAGTCTATGGATCTTAACCAAGAATAAATTTTATTTTAAAAGAGGAAGGGAAAGAACACCAGAAACTTTTTGAGTCGAGAGCCCTATAGATGTGATTATTGCAAAAATGGTAGTGTTACAGCATCTAAAGTATGTTGGGTTAATAAGACAGGGTTTGTAGCTTTGTTTTTGACTGGTTATTAATTATGGTTTAACCTGTGTTGCCCCCGGAGGGCTTCTGGCCACTTAACTAGGCTCCTTACATTTCTCCTATCATAATATCCATCACCCAAGATTGTAGTCTCTCCATTCAGTGTCTTCTATGCCCAGTGTCCTTTCACCCCTATATGGACAAAAGGTGTCTATCTTGACCACTTCCATCCATGCCTTTTATTATTATATGCCCAGATTCCAGCAGTTTCTGGCCACAGTAAATGTGTATTGAGTGAATAAAAAATTCAAAAACTTGACAGCTAGTAGATATTCACATGCAGAACCTCAAACCCCATTGTACCCACATACACAGTTTTTTAAAAAACAATATGAAGAAATAAAGAAAAATGTGTGGCAATTATCCAAACAATGAAAGATAGAAAATAGCACCTTTGCCTCACTTATCAGGAGTTTTCAGAAGAATAATTTTTGCCTGTATTTTTTTTGTCTAATTGCTTCAGTTCTCTACTTTAACTTGGTCACGTGAATGTGATGACACTTTATTTAAGTGCTTATTTTGCCTGCTTATCATTGTAGGCTCCTGTACAGAAGGCTCTTCTATTCCCATGCTGCCTTATCCTCATTATTTATACTCCTGCCTTTTGCAAAAATGTTTTAAATATTTGATTTTAGCCCCTACCACAGACTCTGAATCTATGTTTGGAATTTGGAAATCAAAGTACTGTAGCTAATCCTCAGGACATTTGCCATCGTGTGACTTAAGAATCCATCTCTTATCAGGTTTCTATGGTTTTTCTGGAGTATTTACTGATCATAAAGTTCAAATGTGCACATCTGAAACTATTTTTTTACTTACATTTTCTTGATACCTCCCCATATTTAGTTTGTAGAAAATGTCCAGCTCCTGAATGGTACTGACCTCTGTCAGATCTTCTCCAGCCTCTTTATAAAGGATTCCTGGGTTGTATCACCACATGTTTTCAAGAAACCTTGTTTTTTGTTCTTCTTTAAACAGAGCCTGTCTTATTAAAAAAGCTCATGATGGTAGGAAAGAAATTGATAATGAAAAAAAAAAAACGAGTCCAAAGTAGGATTTTTCCTCATAGTGTCAGGATTTGTCATGAGGCAATATGTTTCAGTCTGAGCTACAGCTTCCAGAGTCGATTGCCATGAATTCTAATCCTGTCTCTGGAAGTAACATTTTATTATCTTACACAAGCCTCTCTGGGACACTCTTTCTCTCCTTTAAAACTGCAATATACTATGTAAGGTTCGCAAACAGTAACACATAAAAGCAAATGTGAAATTTTAAATTTCTCAAAACTGCCCTGTATCTACTGCCAATGAGGGCAAATTTGGCAAGAATTTTATAATTGAAGATGGAACTTAGATGTGTAATTAAGCAAGATCTATTTGGTTAATGACTCCCTAAAAATAGAGATAGATGCATATAATAGATCTGCACATGGCACCAAGTATAATGAGTGCCAAGTATCTATTTGTGGCATGTGTTTACTCAAATTCACTCCTTTAAACCACTATCTTTCCATTCTTCACAGAAGAAAAAGTCCATTTTCACACCCCAGTGTTTATCCCCAAGGATTATCCAGAAGCCTAAACTTTATCCATTTCTTGTTTCTAAAAATAAGAGATAGTGTATTGAAAAAGATTAAGAGAGCCAGGTGTACCAGGTAATTCTCAATTTCCCCAGATAATACTAAGAATGAATTGCCATCCATAGGACTCCTTTGCTTGGTGACATTTTAGCTGAAATGGCATCTCCGTCTACAAAATCCAAATAGCACAGTCTATTCAAAGAACTTCCTTCAAACCATGAGAGACTCTTGAATGCTGAGAACAAACTGAGGACTGATGGGTGTGGGGGGGGAGGGTAGATGGGCATGGAGGAGGGCACTTGTGGGGATGAGCACTGGGTGTTATATGGAAACCAACTTGACAATAAATTATTTGTAAAAAAAAACTTCCTGAAGATATCCTTTCAAACACTTTAGTAGTAGGTGTTGATTAATCATAACCTGCATGTCATCTGACATGGTATCAAGTTTCTCAGGGAAAGATTACATATCCCAATACTAACAATAACTGGCTGCCAAGATTTCAAAGAGCCAGTATCATTCAACTGCTTAGAGTAAGTGGAAAGCATTGAAAGTTTGGAATTTTGTTTTTACTCTAAATTTAAATCTGTAATGGCATTGTTTGACTGATGTATAAACATTCAGATTATGACACTGAATGAGATATCTAAGCATTGAATTTCATCATAGGATGTTAGGGGATTTCCAACAAAAATTTCAACTTTGATCATTCACTTGTGGGAATCCAAATCTTTTTTTAGACCTGTAGTTAAATACTGGTATGGGGCTCTGTTGAATTGAAACTGACTGTAGAACCATTTGGTATATATGAAAATAGGTGCTAGGAGAACATTTTAAAAATCTGAGGATGTCAGTGTGCGAAATTGCTGCTTCTAAAAGCCTTTCTTATACTCTCTGTATCAAGACACATAATATAAAGCCATCATGTCATTGCCCTAAAACATGTTCTGAACATGAAACACATGTGACTTTTCATCTTTTGATGTACTGAGGACTGATGGGATTAGACCTAGGTAATTTACTCAAGATACTACAGTGTGCCTTAAATAGGATGTGTTTGCCTCCTACTCATTACAGTGATTCTCAGAGGATAAATGCTTCTTTCCTGTTTTGTAAATACAGAAACACAGCTTCCTTGTATCCCCCAATGTGTACCCCACATCTGAAATTAAATGTTTGTGATCGACTCTAAAGCAATAGTTTCAGTATATTACTATTATTGGAGATTAGTCCTGTAGCATAAAATACATGTGCACGCTCATACACGTGCTCACATGCACATGTGTGCATGCACACACACACACACACACACACACACACACACACACACACACACACATCTACTGCCTGACTCTGCAGCTCTTATCTCTCCCTCAACTCCAGACTCGCCCACTGTTTACCACATGTCTAGAGGGCATCTCAAAATTAACAAGTCCAACACTGAACTGTTCATTCCACCCCTCAAATGGCCCTCCTTTCTGCTTCACCACCCACCCAACTTCAGTATTCCCCCATCTCAGTAAATCGCACTTCATTCATCCAGTTGCTCAGTCCAAAAACCGAGAAGTCACCCTCAGCTTCCCTTCTTTGTGTCACAACCCACAATCAATACTTAAGCAAGTCTTGACATCCCAGCCTTCACAACATGTCCCACATTCAACTCCTTCTCAGCTCCTCCTCACTTTAACCTTGCTCCTGTAAAGCTGCCCTCCCCTTTGTCCAGACCATCAAGTGGCTTATTAACTGGCCTGACTTCCACACTTGCCATCCAGCCCCGTCCTAATCTGTTTCCCAAAGGCAACCAAAATAGTCTTGTAAAATACAAGTCTGATCCTGTGCTCTTCTGTCCCAAACCCATCATACCTCTAAGGATATCTAAAGCTCTTACCAAAGTCACCATGATCTGGCCAGGGCTCACTCTCCCCCTTCCTCGCTCCACTCAAACTAAGTTGACCTTCTTACCTCCCCTTGGACACATGGACCATGCTTCTGCCTCAAGATCTATATTTTCTGCCTAGAATACTTCCTCCTAAATATAGTAATAGTTAGCTCTTCACTTCTCTAAATATGGGTTCAACTGCCACCTCTTCAGAGAAGCCTTCTCTAAACATCCCATCTGAGTCAGCACTCCCTGCTCCCCTGTGACTCCACCCCTTGTCCCGTTTATTATTTCTCAAGAGCCTTTGTCACTACCTGGCATTGAACTCTGTACTTATTTATTGGTTTATGTCAGCCTACCCCAACAGAACATAAGTACCTTGAGGGCAGCAAAGTTTTCTGTTTTATTCACTGCTCTATCCCCAGAGCATGGCTCAAGCAGACATGCAATAAAAATTCTTTGCTGAATAAACTAGTGGTTGGATGAATGAATTGCCTTAACATTCAATCTGAGGAAAAGAATCATTTCCCAAATAGTCCCACTGATGCATCATCATCTAACCATTTAATGTCCCAACAAGGAATGTACCACTTTGATTATAGAAACTTGGAGTTAGAAAGTCTCCTTGCTGCTTTCCACTTCAGTGCATCTCATTTTGAAGATATGGAAACAAGACTCAAGAAATAAGTGGTGACAAAGCTAGTAAATGGCAGAGCTGATCATTAAGCCAGGTATAGGTCAGTGTTCTTTATGCTTTCACATTTTGTTCCACATATCTCTGTTCCTTTTGAGAGGTTAAAATGTTGTGAACACAGGCAAATATAATGAAACTACAAATTTTTAATTCTTCCTTGTTTTGCTGCTCTATTGGCAATAAAGCATCTGGCACATTATATACATGGGACTCTAAAAAATGACAAATTCATGCAGAAATGTTCCCACAGAGACAGGACAGGCTGATCACTCTGTTATATTCTGCTATCTGGTTAGGGAAAGCTGAAATATAAAAATTTGTTCATTATAAGTTTGGGCTAAATTTATCTGATTGCCAACTGTTTGCAAGTCATTATATTCCCCATTCTTAATAACACTTTTACTTCTTGGAGTCTCACATTGAAGCCTTGGTTGACTGCCTACATCTCTGTTTACTGGTTTCTTACTAGAGAAAAGGTATCAAAGAGAAGCATGGAATAAAATGTAAGCAGTTTATAATAAGACAGATATGGATTTAATTCCTGGCTCCATTTACTAGCTAAATGATCTTGGATAAGATTCTTGAACCTTCTTAGTATCAATTATGATCTACAAAAGTGTGTATGTGTATATAAAATAAGTTTCTTAAAGTAACGTGTAGTCAGGCACATTAAGGCAGACTAAGAATTTTATGTATATTATCTCATTTAATCCCCATAACAGCCCTGTGAGGAAAGAGGTTCTAGTCCTTATTTATAAGTAAGGACTCAAAGATTCAGCAAGATTAATAGGCTTGAGTTTAAACAGCTAGGAAAGGAGAGAAGTAGAAATACTTGGGGTCTCTCACACAAAGTCCATGCTTATCACCTCTGTGCCTCCTTGGAGGGCCATTATGGAGAAGGATTGAAATGGAGTCTGTGTACTATGCAAGGCACATAGCCCCACATATCAAAGACAGTCAGTAAATGCTGCCCTTCTCCCTTCTCTTTCCTGCTCTGACTAGATAAGTTACCTGGCCAATGTGCTAACCTTCCTGGGCCACAGCTGCTTATTTTTATAAAAAAAATTTTTAATGTTTATTTATTTTTAAGAGAAAGAGACACAGCACAAACGTGGGAGGGGCAGAGAAAGAGAGAGGAAGACACAGAATCTGAAGCAGGCTCCAGGCTCTGAGCTGTCAGCACAGAGCCCAACGCAGGGCTTGAACCCACAAACTGTGAGATAATGACCTGAGCTGAAGTCAGACACTTAACCAATTGAGCCGCCCAGAAGCCCCATCATAGCTTCTTATTTTAAATAAATAATAATTCTTCTTTTTCTCATTACAAAAGCAATACATTCTTATTATAGATTATTTGGAAAAAAGAGATGTATAAAGAAACTAAATTTTACACATAATCCTACCACCCAAAAATAATTCCTGTTAGCATGCAGCTATAGGTACTTACAGTATTTATATTTATATATACTATAAGAGCACACAATCCTTTGAAGGCAAAATTGGAATCATCTGTGTATCCTGCTGTGTAATCAATTCTTTACATAATGATATATTGGCAGAGGCATTTTCTTTTTTTTTTTTTAATATTTGTTTATTTTTGAGAGAATGAAAGAGAGAGAGAGCAGGGCAGGGGCAGAGAGAGAGTTAGACATGAACCCAAAGCAGGCACCAGACTCCAGGCTGTTAACACAGAGCCTGACGGGAGGCTCAAACTCACGAATCACAAGAACATGACCTGAGCTGAAGTCGGACGCTCAACTGACTGAGCCACCCAGGTACCCCTAGTGAAGACATTTTCTGTTTTAATAATTTTCCTTTTTTCTTTTTAATAATGATCCATAATCCTATTTATATATTTATTTATTTTTAATAGCTTATTGTCAGGTTGGTTTCCATATAACACCCAGTGCTCATCCCAACAAGTGCCCTCCCCCATGCCCATTTCTCCACATCCTCGCCAGCATCTAGAGTCCTCTGATTTGCTCATTTTAGCCACTCTGACCAGCATGAGGTGTCATCTCAGGGTGGTTTTGATTTGTATTTCCCTGATGAGGAGGGACGCTGAGCATCATTTCATGTGTCTGTTGGCCATCTGGATGTCCTCTTTGGAGAAGTGTTTGTTCATATCTTCTTCCCATTTCTTCACTGGATTGTTTGTTTTTCAGGTGTGGAGTTTGGTGAGCTTCTTATAGATTTTGGATACTAGCCCTTTATCTGATATGTCATTTACAACTATCTTTTCCCATTCCGTCGGTTGCCTGTTAGCTTTATGGATTGTTTCCTATCCTGTACAGAAGCTTTTAATCTTGATGAGGTCCCAATAGTTCATTTTTGCTCTTGATTCCCTTGCCTTTGGGGATGTGTCAAGTAAGAAATTGCTGCAGTTGAGGTCAAGGAGGGTGTTTCCTGCTTTGTCCTCTAGGGTTTTGATGGTTTCCTGTCTCACATTCAGGTCTTTTATCCATTTTTGGCTGTACACTTTTGGGTCCACTTCTGAGTTCTCGATTCTGTTCCATTGGTCTATGTGTCTGTTTTTGTGCCAATACCATACTGTCCTGATGATGACAGCTTTGTAGTAGAGGCTAAAGTCTGGGATGGTGATGCCTCCTGTTTGGTTTTCTTCTTCAATATTACTTTGGCTATTCGGGGTCTTTTGTGGTTCCATACAAATTTGAGGATAGTTTGTTCTAGTTTTGAGAAGAATGTGGGTGCAGTTTTGATTGGGATTGCATTGAATGTGTAGACTCCTTTGGGTAGTAATGACATTTTAACTATATTCTGAGGAGACATTTTCTTATTTTATCAGCATTCTTCTAAACCATGATGTCTTGGGGTGCCTGGGTGGCTCAGTTGGTTAAGTGTCTGACTCTTGATTTAGGCTCAGGTCAGGATCTCACAATTGGTGAGTTTCAGCCCAGCATCAGGCTCTGCACTGACAGCAGGAAGCCTGTTTGGGATTCTCTGTCTCCCTCTCTCTCTCTGCCCCTCCTTCACTCATGCTCTTTCTCTCTTTCAAAATAAATAAATAAATAAGCATTAAAACATGATGTCTTGTGATTACATAGTTTTCCATGGTAATACTACTAATAATAATAAATTAGATAAAATTTATTGTGCATCAGCACTATACTAAGATCTTTCAAATGCATTAACTTATTTAGTTCTTACAACAAGTCTATGAAATAGGTAATTTTGTGACTCTCATTTTGCAAATAAAGAGATGGAGGCAGAGAGTTCTGTAACCTTATCCAGGTAACCCTGCTGATAAGAGGCAGAGCCAGGACTGGAACTCAGGCAGATGAGCTCCCGTAGTGCTTGCTCTGGAATATCTAGACCGTAGCATTTTTTATGAATCCATTTTTATTAGAAATTTGGATTGTATCTAATTTTTACATTTTTAAAAATTTTTTTAATGTTTATTTTTGAGAGACAGAGCATGAGCAGAAGGGCAGAAAGAGAAGGAGACACAGAATACCAAGCAGGCACCAGGCTCTGAGCTGTCAGCACAGAGCCCAACACAGGGCCCAAACCTACAAACCATGAGATCATGACCTGAGCCAAAGTCAAATGCTTAAGCAACTGAGACACCCAGGGACTCCTAATTTTTACGTTATTAGTATGAAAAGCACTCTTGCACAAATCTTTGTTGACAACTGCAATTTTTTCATTAGGTTACATTTCTAGAAGTAAAATTACTGAAATAACAAGTTTAGGGTAGTTAATACTTGAGGCAAATAATGCTAAAATTCTCCCTCAAAAAAGTTAGACCATTTTATTCTTGCACAAAATTTTTATGAAAATGCTTTTCCTCTTCCTTTTTGCTAATATTGACTTTTCATTTTTTAAATATTGTCAGTTTGATACATTAAAATGGTGCCTGCTACCGTTATTAAGAATATTAATAATTTCTGGGGCGCCTGGGTGGCTTAGTCGGTTGAGCGTCCGACTTTTGCTTAGGTCATGATCTCGCGGTTCGTGGGTTCGAGCCCCGCGTCAGGCTCTGTGCTGACTGCCAGCTCAGAGCCTGGGGCCAATTTCAGAGTCTGTGTCTCCCTCTCTCTCTGACCCTCCCCTGCTCACGCTGTCTCTCTCTCTCTCTCCTAGAAATAAATTTTAAAAAATTAATTAAAAAAAAGAATATTAATAATTTCTTAATAAATTGTTGGGAACTTCCTTTCATATATTTTTCACCATTTTTACTTCTTCCTAAGGTAAATTTTTATCTGTGCCTTCTGTCCAGTTTTCTACCGTCATGTTTTCTTATGAGTTTATTTTTACATTTTAAGGATATTAACTCTTTGTCTATCATCATGTATGCTGCAAATATTTTTTTCCAGGTTTTTTTTTTTTTGCATTTCAACCTATGTGGGACTTTTTTAAGCATATGAAATTTTTAACTTTCATATAGTTCTACCTCAGCTTCTCAACTGCAAAATATGGGCTATTTAACTGTATTGTTTCTAAAGCTCTTGAAATAATAAAATGCCATTCCATTTCTTTGCTTACTAGAAGCAAACAACCCATCAAATAATCTCTCATCAAATAAGTATTGAACACCTCCACTCTGGTAGGTGGAGGTACCACTATGGTAGGTACCAAACTAGGTGCTGAAGTTACAAGGACATATAAGTGCTTTTGCATGCCTTCAGTTTCTTATAAGAAACTAAGTTACTGACTAGCAGATAAACAGGCTAGCAGATAAAAGACTAGCAGATAAACAGAGCAGTGCTATAATGTAGTAAAGACTATGACAGAAGTACTTGTTGGGGCTCCGGGCACTAGAAGTGTGAAAGCAGGCTTCAGGAAGGGGCTCTCTAGGTAGAGCAGCAGCATTTGGAAAAGCACGTTGAATGCTGGGCATCAGAATTTGATCTTTGTCCTAGGTATTGAAAAAAATTGTTTTGATCAGAAAAGTAATATAATCACTTTTACACTTGAATCTTGCTTTAGAATACAAAATAGTTGAAAGAAAGGAGAGATAACAGAGTGAAAATCAAGTCAGAGATTGTAAGGATGGCCAGGAAAGAGGTAGCATAGGCCTGCATTAAGGGAGGGGACAGGATAAATAGAAGAAAATAGAGGTGAGACATATTCTGGAGGCAGAATCAACACAGCTAAACAACGCAGAGGATAGAGGCTAAGGCAGGCAAGAAAGAAGAATATGTTAATTTATAAACTTAATCTGCAATCTGTCTCAGAATTCTGAGAGGTTTTTTTAATTCATAAATTTATTCTCAAACTTGCCTGGGAAATAAGTAGGCTTAGAATAACTGATAATTTTTTTTTAAAAAGGGTAACATTGAAGGGACCTTACACTAATGTCTAGTGTCACACTGATGCAGGAATAGGCAATTAAAGAGGATAAAGGGGCACCTGGGTGGCTCAGTGTGTTAAGTGTCTGACTCTTGATTTCAGCTCAGGTCATGAACTCACAGTTGTGAGATCAAACCCCGCATCCAGCCCTGAGACTGGCTCTGTACTGAGTGTGGAGCCTGCTTAGGATTTTCTCTCTCTCTCTCTCTCTCTCTCCCCCATTCACACTCTCTTTCCCTCTAGCCCTCAAAAAAAAAAAAAAAAAAGAAGAAGAAGAAGAAGAAGAAGAAGAAGAAGGAAGGAAGGAAGAGGGAGGAAGGAAGGAAGGAAGGAAGGAAGGAAGGAAGGACAAAAGAGGCTAGAATCCAGAAACAGACCTCTTAATGAATATATGGAAACACTTGGAAAAGGGTAGATTTTTATTTACATAATATTGGAAAAATGGACTATCCTATAGGATAAAAAGTAAGATTAGTTCTCGACTTCACCACAGAAACAGACACATTCCTTAGAAATTAAAGATTATATAGAGTAATGCTAGTTGTTATACAAATCCTCAAATTTCAGTAACTTCTCAAAATAAAAGTTTACTTCTTCCTGTGTAATCATTCAACGAACATACTCCTTGTTGGCTGTGGAGTGTGGGGTGAAGGCTCTGTTCCATTCAGTCATTCAGGGACCCAGGCTGACAGAAGCCCTGCCTTCTTCTGCACATGGATCCTAGGGACATGCTTAGTACCAACACACCACTGGCAGAAAGGAAAAAAGTGAGGGCATAAGGCTCTTGCTTCACCTAAGCCTGGAAGTGACACACATCATTTCCACCCACCTTCCATTAGCTAGAAGTCTGGTCACCCCAACCAGAGGCGAGCAAACCTGCAAACTGGTGTCCCTGGGTGGGCTGCCTCTTCCCAGGGATAGTTCTACACCCCAGAAGAGAAGCAGGAGTCTGAGACAGACAGCTAGGTAACTTTGCCACAAGGGCCATCCTGAATTGTAAAAGTCAATATGTGAACTAAGTGATCATCTAAATACACCAAAATAAACTCTAGGAAAATATTTTTATAATCTTGGGCAAAGTCTTTCTAGATGTCCTGACTTCTTCGACTTCTAAATAATATGAAATCTAGAATCAGTAACAAAAAATTAAAAAGTGATGTTTTTGGCTATCATGTTGGCAAAGATTATAAATTTATAATATTCCTTGTAATACCTAAAAATGCTTAGAACAAGATCTATCAGGTAGTAAACTGTTACTGTTAGCTGTTACTATTACTGTTATTATTTTATATTTTTTAAGTTTATTTATTTATTTTGAGTGACAGAGGCAGAGAGAAAGAGCGAGCAAATGCAGTCGAGTAGGGGCCAGAGAGAGAGAGATCATGACCTGAGCTGAACAGGAGTCAAGACACTTAACTGACCAAGCCACCCAAGCACCCTGTACTACTGTTTATTTTATTACCATTAGTTTGTATTAGCAAATAAACAGAAAAATAATTAACTTCATATGTTGTTAGTAACAATTGGTACCATCCTTTGGAGGGCATTTTGATATCAAGCTTCAAAATGTGTCAACATTCAACCCAGCAATCCAATCTCTAGGAATTTATCCTTAACCTACAAAAATATGTGTATAGAACTGTTTATTTCAGCATTTTAAGAGCAAAAATCAAAGTAACCTTTAATTCATTAATAATAATTAGCTAACTAAAGCTCCTTTCTACCTTATGCTGCATATGTCTAGTGTTTTGATATTTTATAGCAGCTACTATTTTTATGATTTTAAAACATAGAGAAAGATTTTACTTAAATCATCCAAAGTTTAGCTTATAATGAGGCCACTAACAAGAGCTCAAGGGTTTAGAACAAAAAAAGGTAGTGGGGGAGGAATATTATATTTGTTGCACTTCAGTTTTTCCCAGAGATAACAGATGAAATAAGTTTAAAGTGCAAGAAGGAAACTTATGTTCACTATGAGGGGAAACTTTCTGAGACTCTGACATAATTATTATAATAATATTAACTATATTCCCTATACAGTATTTTTCATCCTTGTGACTTATTTACTTTATAATTGGAAGTTTATACTTCTTTTTTTTTTACAAATAGTTTATTGTCAAATTAGTTTCCACATAACACCCAGTGCTCATCCCCACAAGTGTTCTTCTCCATGCCCATCCCTCCTCCCCCCACATCCATCAGTCCTCAGTTTTTGTCAGCATTCAAGAGTCTTTCATGGTTTGCCTCTCTCAAAAAGGGCATCTTTTTATGTGTCTGCTGGCCATCTATAGGTCTTCTCTGAAAAACATCTATATGTCTTCTGCCCCTTTTTTAATTGGATTATTTGTTTTTTGGACTGTTAAGTTTTATAAATTCTTTACATATTTTGGATACCAAACCTTTATCAGATATGTCATTTGTAAATATCTTCTCCCTTTCTGTAAACTGCCTTTTAGTTTTGTTGATTGTTTCCTTCACAGTGCAAAAGATTTTATTTTGGTGAAGTCCCAATAGTTTATCTTTGCTTTTGTTTCCCTGCCTAAGGAAACATATACAGAAAGAAGTTGCAATGTCAAAATGTCAAAGAGGTTACTGTCTATGTTCTCCTCTAGGATTTTGATGGTTTTAGGTCTCGCATTTAGGTCTTTCATCCATTTTGAATTTACTTTTGTTATGGTGTAAGAAGGTGGTCCAGTTTCATTCTTTTACATTTTGCTGACTAGTTTTCCAAACACCATTTCATCAGGGAAATAGAAATCAAAACTACAATGAGATATCACCTCATACCTTTCAGAATGGCTAAAATAAAAACACAAGAAACAATAAGTGCTGGTGAGGATGTGGTGATAAAGGAACCCTTGTAAACTATTGGTAGGAATGCAAGGTGATACAGCCACTCCGGAAAGCAGAATGGAGGTTCCTCAAAAAGTTAAAAATAGAACTACCTTTTGATCCAGCATTTGTACTACTAGACATTTACCGAAAGAATACAAGAACGCTAATTTAGAAGGATACATGCATCCCTAAGTTTATAGCAGCACTATCTACAATAGCCAAATTATGGAAATAGCCCAAATGTCTATTGACAGGTGAATAGATAAAGAAATGTGGTGTGTGTGAGAGAGAGAGACAATGGACTATTACTCAGCCATTTAAAAAATGAAATCTTGCCATTTGCTACAACATGAATGGAGCTAGAGCGTATTTTGCTAAGTGATGTAAGTCCATTAGAGAAAAACAAATACCATATGATTTCACTCATATGTGGAATTTAAGAAACAAAGCAAACAATCATAGAGGAAAAAACAGGGAGGAAAACCAAGACACAGGCTTTTAACTATAGAGAACAAACTGATGGTTACTGAAGGGGAAGTCACAGGGGCATGGGTAAATAGGTGATAGGGATTAAAGAGTGCACTTGTGATGAACACTGGGTGATGTATTGAAGTGTTGAATCACTATCTTATACACATGAAACTACACTGTATGTTAACTAACTGGAATTTAAATAAAATCTTTTTAAGTAGGTAAATAGAATCCTTTTAGAAAAAGCCTGAGAGATGGACATTTCTGCTTGTCCCTTCTGTACTGAGCCCTGGGGTGATACTACAGCAGCGCTCATACCCATTAATAATTGTTTCTTTGTTTGGTATGGTTTTGTGAGTCCTGTGGATGCAATCCCCATTGGCTTTCATAGCAAGGTGTTTGGGAGACTTGTCCCTCAATTGGGAGCCGTAAAAGTTAGGAGGCTAACTGTGGGATCCAAAGCCCTAGCCTCTCAGGGAGAAGCTGAGAGTTGGGAGTAACCTCCCATTTGGCTCTGTATTAGGAGTGATGTTTACGGCAAGATTGTATCTCATCAGCTTTTTCTACCCATTTCTATGTGAGTATTTTCTTATTTGCCAAATGTGTGGGACTCCCTCAGTTAGTTTCTGGATTTCCTTCAAAGGGAATTACTCCACATGCAACTGTTTATTCAGTGTGTCTATGGGAGGAGGGGAGTTCGGGAGCCACCTATGTCACTATCTTTAAAAGCTCCCCTTACCTCTCTGCACTGAGCATGGAGACTGTTTAAGATTCTCTCTCTCTCCCTCTGCCCCTCTCCCTCACTCACAATGTCTCTCTCAAATAAAAAAAAAACCTTTTAATTAAAAAAAATAATATAACTTAAAAAAAAGAAAAAACTGCCCGTACCTAATTTTATAAAAAGGAAATGTTGGGGCGCCTGAGTGGCTCAGTCAGTTGAGTTTCTGACTCTTGGTTTCAGCTCAGGTCATGATCTCATGGTTTGTGGGTTCGAGCCCCATGTCTAGTTTGCACTGACAACACAAGGCCTGCTTGGATTCTCTCTCTGCCCATCCCCCACTCGTGTATATGTGTGTGTTCTTTCTCTCTCAAAGTAAATAAACACTTAAAAAAAAAAAGGTGGGGCGCCTGGGTGGCATAGTCGGTTAAGCATCCGACTTTCGCTTAGGTCATGATTTCGCGGTTCCTGGGTTCGAGCCCTGCATCGGGCTCTGTGCTGACTGCCAGCTCAGAGCCTGGAGCCTGTTTCAGAGTCTGTGACTCCCTATCTCTCTGACCCTCCCCTGCTCACACTGTCTGTCTCTCTTTCTCTCCTAGAAATAAATAAAAATATTTTTTAAAAAAAAAAAGGAAATCTTAATGAGAGTTATAAACTTTAATGGATGATAGCTATGGATCAGTATGTTGCAGTAGACTTCTAGATGGAATAGTGAAATAATCCCTTCATTAATTTAAGAGTATTTTAGGGTGTTATGTGGAAACTAATTTGACAATAAACTACTTGTAAAAAAAAAAAAAAAAAAACTCTTATAGCTATGGCTTCCATATTGATTCAGTTTTTGATAGTTTTAATTTTGTTAGTGATCCTTAACAATTTATTAATATTCTGGGCTCAGTATTCCTGACTATGTTCTTATCAACCCCTTGTCATCTCTCAAGTCGATTAATTCACTAAATATATCAATTATTTTGTTCTATAAAAAAAAAAAAGAGTATTTTAGGAGTACCTGGGTGGCTCAGTCAGTTAAGCATCCAACTTTGGCTCAGGTCATGATCTCACAGTTTGTGAGTTCGAGCCCCACATCAAGGTCTGTACTGACAGCTCACAGCCTGGAGCCTGCTTCAGACTCTGTGTCTCCATCTCTCTCTGCCCCTCCCCTGCTTGTGCTTTGTCTATCTCTCAAAAATAAACATTAAAAATTTTTTCAAGAGTATTTTTAAGAGTAAATTTAAAATTTAGATAATGATTCTAGTTATTAAGACACTGATATGGTAACAGAACAAAAATCAAGCTACTTTTAGGTATTTATTATCCTAAATTCATTCTATAAATATTTATTGAGTGCTTACTATGTTTCAAGCACTGTTCTAGTTACTTCAGATACAAGTATCCAATGTTGTGGAACCTATAATCTATGAAGTAAAGGACTACAGAAATAATAACTACATACATAAAAATAAAGAGTAGTCATGACTTCTAAAATATTGGCCTGGGAAATATTTCTCGGTGGTACTGACAGCAAAATTCAGTGGAGGACTGTCATCTAGCCAGAAACATTGTTATGACTGCATTCATCATTTGCCATTTGGTCGCTCATCTATGATTTCATTTTACTGAACTCTGACTTTTTTCCTCTGATCTGAATTACAATGAAGGTGTTAAATCACATCTATAGTTACCTTTGCATATTTTGTGACTTCAAGCACTTAGACTATGCATAATTTTTTACATTGTCTCAAACTGGTAGTGTTGCTTTTACTTTGTCTAGGTTTTCTCTAATGAACTAACATAACTTCAGAGTTTCATACTTTTTGTGCTGTAGTCTAACAGCTTGATAGCTGATTCTTTTAAAACTAATACAGCATGTGCTTTTTGTGTCTCACTTTTCTCATCTGTACAATGGGGTCTGTAGAGGATCTAACCAACAAACAGAGTTGTTATCAGGATGAAATAATGAACATTCATATAAAATATTCATACAAAAAAAAAACCATGCAGAACTAAAGAAAGTGCCAGGCACACAGAAAGTTTTAAGTGCTGTGTTTTCTGCATCCCTACCAGTCATTTACTTACTTCTCCCATCTCAAATATTTTAACATAGTAAATGGGGTATTGTTCCTTTTTCTTTCCTCTACACTTGGTAGGAAGCAGGATTACAATGAGAAATAAAAGCAAACATATATTTAACAAGGCCATATAAGAAATGTCTTTATCTGCAAATCACTTATCTCAGGAGGAAATCCCTCCAAATAGTACAGACCAAGAGATGTTTTTACACTTAACTCTTTTCTAAAGTTTTTTTCTGGGGCACCTGTTGGCCCAGTTAGTTAAGCAAAGGACTCTTGATTTCAACTCAGGTCATAATCTTGTGGTTCATGGGTTCAAGCCCCAAGTCAGGCTCTGTGCTGACAGTGCAGAGCCTGCTTGGGATTCTCTCTCTCCCACCTTCTGCCCCCTCCCCTGTGTGTTCTGGTGTTCTCTCTCTCTCTCTCTCTCTCTCTCTGTCTCAAAATAAACATTTTTAATATAAATAAGTTTTTTTCTGATTTGCAAAGTCATTTTCATTATTATAAAATTCAATATTACAGATATTAATAACTCAAAGTAAAAAGTCCCTTGACCCACATATTCACCTACTCTACCCCAAGGGAGAATTAATGGTAATAATCTGTGTATATTCTCACATGATTTTTCTAGTCATTTATTTTTTATTCAAATAAGATCACATTGTATATACAGCTTTGCAACTGTCTTCCTACTCACTTAAAATATGTCTTTGGTGTCTCTGTCAGCACATTTAGTTCCTTCTCATTTCCAACAGCGGCAGAGAGCTGTAACTCAAGGAGGTGCTGTGGCTTCCTGTGTACCTACCCACAAAGTCCGATAGTGTTTAGATTTGAATGGAAAAAGCCCATCAGCTGACCTTTGTACCGCCAGCCACTCCAAGTCCTAACCCAAAAGGAGGACCAGGAGAGTCATTCAAACGATGTGCTCAGTCCACACTGGGAGACCAGACTTTGCTCAGTACGGGGAGAAGGACTCAGCTGGATGATGAATGCACACTTGTACAGCAGTTAATCCTGAGGGTCACGGAAACATTATAAATCCAATGCCCTCGAAGTGGAACTCCTCTATGGAGTGTGAATGTCCAGTCGTGCACAACCCACTTGGAGTGGGAAAGAAATGTTATTTGAGAATGTTAAGATCAAGCTAACATATTTTAAAATTGCCATAGGAGACCATTCATCCCCACTTCACTCTCCCACTTCAGAGCCTACTTTCCATCCCTCAGATATTTGCCCTTGGAGCAATTAAGTCCTCTCTTTTCTATACTTTCATTAGTTGCTCTCTCTCTCTCTCTCTCTCTCTCTCTCT
This sequence comes from Proteles cristata cristata, assembly GCA_017311185.1. Classification (NCBI taxonomy): domain Eukaryota; kingdom Metazoa; phylum Chordata; class Mammalia; order Carnivora; family Hyaenidae; genus Proteles; species Proteles cristata. Next base: position 1,383,696 of record JAESUZ010004405.1, on the reverse strand, counting down.
CTCTCTCTTTTAGCTTACAAAAGGGCAGATACATTTTAAGCCAAATGTCAATGTCAAACATCAAATATCCATTCCCTTGCAATGCACAGTGTATATAATCACATACTCTGTTGTAACAAATATACTATTATTTCGCTTGTATACCAAACTTACATATAATTGACTGACCAGGTATAAAGAATACCCTGTGCAGAAAGCCTAGAGGATGCACTTTGGTTGAGGCCTTTGTTAAACAGTACATGAAGTGGCAGCCTCCACAGTAGGGAATTTTTTTTGCAGAAAGGAGCTACAAGCTTCTTTGGCAAGAAAACAAGAGATAGGATTATACCAAGCAGCATGTTCAGAGCCGTGCAGGCTGGGATGCCTCTGTGGCATCAACCGGGAAGCCCCCGTGGTGGGGCTGATGCAAAAGTTCTTTCTGCCAGATGGGAATGCAGAACCACACAGCCAAACAGCTCCCTGTTACACTGAACTTTCTGAAGGCCACTGTCTATCCAATTCATCGAAGGTTACATAGCAAATGGTTCAGAATTGCATAGGTAATGCATAGAACGGCCAAGGGGTCAGAACTAAGGCAGTTAAATAGCTTTTGCCCTTTCCCTTTTCACTCTTCAGTTGTCACAAAGCCCAAGTAGCACTATTCCAGGCTGGAGTTGGATCTGCTTCTTTGTGCCTCAAATAGATCAAAGTGAAACCTTCTGAAACACTATTTATTCCTAGTTCTGCTACTTATGACTGTTTCAACCTGTTTCTTTCAGATACCATTGTTCTTATCGCTTCAATAGCAGTCGTTTCTGCAAAAACTCAGGGTAATATTTTTGCCACGTCTGCTCTCAGAAGTCTCCGTTTCCTACAGATCCTCCGTATGGTACGCATGGACCGAAGGGGTGGCACTTGGAAATTACTAGGTTCAGTGGTTTATGCTCACAGCAAGGTAAGATTTGCTTTCTGAATTACAGAACAAGACTTTTGAAACTTTTTCATTGATTGCTGTGGGATAGTAGAACCCATCAAGCAAACTTAGTCATTTCAGAAATCGGTGAAAGCACAATGTATAATGAATTATTTAAAAGTCGTCAGATGGTTGTCAGAAGAAAGGGGATTGGGAGGGTAGGGAAAATGGGTGAAAGGGAGAGGGAGTACAGGTTCGCAGTTAGGGAATGACTAAGTCACAGGAATAAAAGGGACAGCACAGGAAATCTAGGCAGTGATAATGTAACAGTATGTGTGGTGAGATTGTGGCTGCACTTGTGATGAGCACCGCGTAACATACAGAGATGCGGAATCACGAGGCTGTACACCTGAAACTAGTGTAAGATTGTATGTCAACTATACTCAAAAAATAATGATTTTAAACTCTTTATGCCTCAAATAAATTATAGTAAGCCCATACATTTAGAATACTGTAAAGCCATTAAAAAAAAAAAAACTGAGGAAGTTGTTCTGTTCACTGGAACACCCTCTGAATTTAAAAAAAAAACAAAAGCAAATTTGGGGTACCTGGGTGGCATCCAACTTTGTCTCAGGTCATGATCTCATGGTGAGTGATTTCAAGCCCCACATCAGGCTCTCTGCTGTCAACACAGAACCTGCTTTGGATCCTCTGCTCCCCTCTTTCTGCCGCCCCCCAGCTTCCATTCTCTCAAAAATAAATAAACATTTAAAAAGGAGCAAATTTGGGGCACCTGGGTGGTCCAGTCAGTTTAGGGTCCAATTTTAGCTCTAGTCATGATCTCACACAATTCCTGGGTTCAAGCCCCACATCCAGCTCTGTGCTGACAGCTTGGGAGCGTGGAGCCTGCTTCAGATTCTGTGTTTCCATCTCTCTCTGCCCCTCCAATGCTCACACTCTGTCTGTCGCTGCCTTTCAAAAATAAATAAACATTAAAAAAAATTAGAAAGAAAAAAACAGTAAATTCTATAAATAAATAAATATTATCATAAACATCCAAAAAGTAGTAGAATATATCATAGATTTTTTTTTCCTTTTACACAGATTTTTTATCTCTAACAATCTTTCATTTCTTTTATATCTAGGAATTAATCACGGCTTGGTACATAGGATTTTTGGTTCTTATTTTTTCATCTTTCCTTGTCTATCTCGTGGAAAAGGATGCCAATAAAGAGTTTTCTACATATGCAGATGCTCTCTGGTGGGGCACAGTGAGTATAAAAATCTGGTGTTGTTTTTTGGATGTTGCAAAATGTTTCCTCTGAATATAGTGTAATGATTCCTAGGAATCATCTATGAAAGTTCTCAATAAAAGCATTAACTTCCAAAAGAGAGTTATATGAAAATATAGAGCACTAAAATTGTCTAAAGAGTTTTCCCATCTCTATGGCTCAACAAAATGAAGTTCTTTTATAAATCATCAGAAGTATTTCTTGAGTGCTAGATTGTTGCCAAAAGAAGAACACATTATTTTTTTAACTGATTAAAATCTTGATAGGCTTGTTTGTTTGTCTTAACTTTGTGGAGCACAAATTTAATTACCAGTTGTTGCATTGGTTTACCACTTATCAAAAAGTTTCTCTGAAGTTAAAAAAAGAAAAAGGAATAATAGCTGTATGAAAGTTAAAGTGTGGCATGACAAGTGAAAAAGAGAAAACTGATAACCATCTGTGAGATCAGAGATTATAGACACCTAATATCAAAACTTTCCCTACTAGGCGCCTTGGTGGCTTGTTTGGGCGTCTGACTTTGGCTCTGGTCATGATCTTGAGGTTGGTGAGTTTGAGCAGGGTGTCAGGCGCTGTGTTGACATTTCAGAGCCCGGAGCCTGCTTTGGATTCTGTGTCTCCTCTCTGCACTTCCCTTGCTCTCTCTCTCTGTCTCTCTCTCTCCCTCTCTCAAAAATAAATGGACGTTATTTTTTTTTTAACTATCCATACAAAAACCTACTTTTCATTTAAATTGTTATTAAAGAGGGCTCCTGTCAGTTAAGCATCCCTTGGTCCCTTGGTTTCAGCTCAGGTCACAGTCTCACGATTTTGTGAGTTGAAGCCCAGCATGGGGCTCCCCACACTAGCAGCATGGAGCCTGCTTGGGATTCTCTGTCTCCCTTGCTCTCTGCTCCTCTCCCACTCATGCCATCTCTGTCTCTTTCAAAATAAATAAATAAACTTCAAAAAAGTTTTTAAAAAAAGAAAAAAGATATTAAATAAATAGATGATTATTAAGGGATAGTTCACCAAACAAATAAGAAAGTAAGAACTCTCATACAAATACATGCTAAACATTTTAACTCCGTTTTTTAAATTTGTCATTATTAAGGAGGGAACCAGTAAGTGTTATATCCACTTCAAAGGACTATCGAAAAACATTACCACGTAAAGATCAGGAATTTTGAAATGAATCTGGCTTCTTCCACAGTGTGAGAGGAAAGTCAATTAAAGCTCCAGTCTACAGAATTAACTTATGTGTCTATAGACAGGAATTACTTTCCACTGCTACCAGTTCTCTACAGCTTACAGAGTTGTACAGTAGCTCAAAGGCCAAGAAAGCTGCAGAGCCCCACAAAATCAGAAGTTGGTGACCTGGAAAGGTACGCCCTAAGCAAGGCATAGTTTTCCATTAAAGCAAAAACCTTGTCTGCATTATAAAGAATGCATAAAACAAGTCATTGAAACATGTGCCCTAGGATGAGCACTGGGTGTTATATGTAAACCAACTTGACAATAAACTATTTAAGAAAAAAAAAAAGAAAGAAAGAAACATGTGCCCTAATAAGAATGTCACAGGATGGGGGAGTGCTTTGGGAAATAGATAAACTATATTTCTTTTTATTTTATTCCTTAAGACATTCCAAAAGGGTGTTTTGTGAAAATCCACAGCATTTTAAACTGTCTAAACAGCTTCCCATCTCTTTGGTCCAACAAAGTTAAGTTCTCTCATAAATCATCCATAATATTTCTTGAGTGCTAAACTCTCACCAAAATTAAAATATATCATTTTCTTAAATTGTGATTAAAATATTTATAAATGTGGGGGGAGATACCTGGGTGGCACAGCCAATTAGGCATCTAACTTCAGCTCAGGTCATGATCTTGCAGTTCATGTGTTCAAGCCCTGCATCAGGCTTTGTGCTGACAGCTCAGAGCCTGGAGCCTGCTTTAGATTCTGTGTCTCCCTCTGTCTCCCTTTGTATGCTGTCTCTCTCTTTGTCTCTCGCTCTCTCTCTCAAACATTTATAAACAATTTTAAATATTTATAAGTTGGTCTTTGGGTTTGTGCAGCATAGATTTAAGTTACCAATTGTTGCAATTGTTCTGCCACTCATCAGAAGCAGAACAATTCTCATCTAGTTTTCATCAGGGAGAACTAGAACCATCGTCAAGGACAAGGACTGTTTGTCAGGGCTTGTGTTAAGCAGAACTCGGTATGCTTGCTGGCTGCACGGCAGCAGTAAAATGAATAAGAATCAGAAATACATTCCCCAGAAGGTTAGGATTTTTTTTTCTTAAATTATCAGAGTAAATGTCTACAAGATTGTTCCATTGAAAACAAAGCAATCTGGTGGTTTAATAATCTGGTTCCCAACTCCTCCCACCCACCCCACAAGCAATAATGGACATTTTGAAAGGAGAAAAGTAGAAAACCTGAAAGAGAGCAGTCATGTGACATTCTTAAAATACCTTTTATATGTAGAGAGCAAATGAAAATCTATGACTCACTGTGGGATAAACTGTGTAAACTGAGAAAATAGGAGGCTTTTCTAGCCAGCAAGGGGGGGGGGGGGAAGGACAGTTTATTATCCCAGGCTTCAAAGCAAAAATTTGAATTTTAAGTTCAGTTTTTTGTTTCTCTCTGATAATTCTAACATACTTAAATTATTGAGATATTCAGGTGTACCTGTCCCTTTGAGATGCAGTTGTTGGTGAGTTCAGCCTGGCAGCTCTTTATCTTCCTTCCCAATAGCCTTCCTTTTCTCCTTATTACTAATAAGAATTGCTGTATTGTGTGTTAAACGGTGTGTGGGAAAGTCTTAATATACTTCTCACTTAGTCACCAGCTTATTTCTTTTGCCAGAATAACCCACATAGCAGGTTTTCAAAGGTCGTATCTGTGGCTTTCAGAGGGGAAGCAACATACTTTCATTGATTTCCATTTCAGTTGTGCTATTTGGACTGAAGTTTAACCTGTACTTAACAGGTTCTTTGTTAAGTTATGTCTCTATTTTAAAAAAATCTAGTCTTAAATGCAAAAGTAAAAATCTTCTACGGTGTCAAGCTTCTAGGAAAAGGTCTTGCTGGTACACAGTGAGTTTGTTGATATTCACTGAGTCATTGACAAAATTGTCTGAAGCCTAAAAATATACAAAAAAGCAAACAAGAGTGTGTATTATTTCTGTTCTTTATAAGAACATACCCTAGATCTCCAGTGTGAAATAAAATAAATTTAAGACACTATACCTTTTATTATATATTGATCAAGACCTTAATGAAATACATGGCTGGATACATTTTAGTTGAAATTGTCCATTTTGCACATAATACACACCTTGCTAACTATGGAAATATTCAGAATACATGGAGAAATAAAAGCATCCTGAATTGGAGTATTTCTCAGTGTTAAGTTCCAGTTAAAAAAAGGAAATTCCCGGGGAGCCTGGGTGGCTCAGTTGGTTAAGTGACCAACTCTTGATTTTGGCTCACAGTTTGTGTGCTCAAGTCGGGCATCGGGCTCTGTGCTAATGGTGTGGAGCCTGCTTGCTCTCTCCCTGTCTGTCTACCCCTTCAGAACTCTCTCTCTTTCTCACTCTTTTAAAATAATTAAATAAACATATTTTTTAAAAAGCAAATTCTCATCATTAAAAAAGCCCAAATTATCGATATTAAATATCAAAATGCAATTTGTGGGGGCGCCTGGGTGGCTTAGTCGGTTAAGCCTCCGACTTTCGCTTAGGTCATGATCTCGTGGTTCGTGGGTTCGAGCCCCGCGTCGGGCTCTGTGCTGACTGCCAGCTCAGAGCCTGGAGCCTGTTTCAGTCTGTGACTCCCTCTCTCTCTGACCCTCCCCTGCTCACACTGTCTCTCTCTCTCTCTCTCTCTCTCTCTCTCTCTCTCTCTCTCCTAGAAATAAATAAAAACATTTTAAAAAAATGCAATTTGTGGTCTATGGATTCAAACTCTCAGTGAATTCTGAGTATCAAATATTAAACTCCTTTCATTAAGAAAATGGTGAGGGCCATCTCCAAGACCAACTTTTGGAGGGATTCATGGTGTGACCAGCGCTATTCAAGGCCAATAGCAATTCAAAGAACTCTGATCCCTGAAAACATTCCATACTATTGAGTATCAACACTTAGCTCATTAAGTGGAATAAGACTAATGCCAAAGCCAGTGCCCATTCTAAGGTGGTAGCTACTTGTTATAGACATCTCGTTGCAGATGTTAGATGGGAGCACCTCTATAACAAAAAGAACAAAGAGCTGTATACTTCATGGCAGACTCACAGCTTTAGCACAAAAAGGACTTGGGTATTGGGGGTTACAGTGAAAAGATATTCTGGGTTTTGAAGTAGCAACTAAAGGGACATCTGTGACAGAGGAAGTGAAAAAGGTGCAAGGGGACTTAACACTGGTGGCTGAGCCACTGGCAGCTACCAGAAAAGGATCTTCTGATGGTTAGGCATAGCTCCATTTAACGTTATTTCCTATTATTATTTTCTTCCTTTTTGGTTACGTTAGATTTATCCTAAAACAATTTAAAAACAAGTCTTCCTGGAGTTATTTCCTATTATTATCTCGTTTCCTGTTATTATTTTTCTCCTTTTGATTGGTGTTAGATTTATTCTGAAATAACTTAAGATCGGGGCGCCTGGGTGGCTTAGTCGGCTAAGCGACCGACTTTCGCTTAGGTCATGATCTCGCGGTTCGTGGGTTCCAGCCCCGCGTCAGGCTCTGTGCTGGCTGCCAGCTCAGAGCCTGGAGCCTGTTTCAGATTCTGTGACTCCCTCTCTCTCTGACTCTCCCCTGCTCATACTGTCTCTCTCTCTCTCTCTCCTAGAGATAAATAAAACATTAAAAAAAAATGAAATAACTTAAGATCAGGTCTTCCTGAAATAATATTGCCTGATATGACCTGTTCTCGAAGGCCGTCTTGTTCTGTTTACTGCTATTTCTGTGATGAAGACAGTGTTATGGGGTAGCCTTTTTTTTTTTAACAAGCATACAGCACCAGGTAGTACAAATCTATTCTTGAGTAACCATCTGAGCACAGATCCCACCTGGGACTGTGTGCTTGAAATGATTACTTCAGGCCTGTAGAAGTATTTTATATTGGCCAGTTAGTCCTAAAATTTATGCTGAAAATCTTACAGTCTTTCTGAAAGCAAATAATATAGAAGATCCTATGTACAATACAGTCAGCAGATTATACAGCCCAAATACATGCCATGAGTTTCATCCCCCTGCAAAACCTAAGAATGAGAAATGGTGTGGGCCGCCTGGGTGGCTCAGTCGGTTAAGTGTCAGACTTCAGCTTAGGTCATGATCTCGCAGCCTGCAAGTTCAAGCCCCGTGTCAGGACTGTGCTGATAGCTCAAATCATGGAGCCTGCTTCAGATTCTGTCTCTCCCTCTCTCTCTGCCCCCACCCCCCCTGCTTGCACTCTGTCTCTCTCAAAAATAAATAAGCATTAAAAAGTATTTTAAAGAATAAGAAATAGGGTAAATTTGTGGGATGGACAAAAATACTCTTATCTTCGATAATACCAAGAATTAACCCTCTTTATACTGGGTTCACCAGTACAAAATTTTTCTGCCACTTTTTTAAGCTGTTGTTTTCTGACTCAGTGCTGGTCCATTAAGTAAAAGTTAACAGTTGTTTCTCACTACCAATGCACTGCCTGATGGTATCAAAGCTTTACTTGGCCACAAGATAATCAACACACCAACCCTTAACTATTCAAGAACTTCGCAAGTACCAAGCAACCACTGAAACACACATACCCAAGCTGCTGCCCACCAAAGCATCCTAGCTGCCATGAGCATCTACAAGCCCTGTGCCCACCCAGATGGCATGGATGTTTGAAGTATATTGGTCAGAAGCCTCTTTGGGGAGGCCTTTCCTAAGAAGTCTGTTCCTTTAGTAACGTCATCTCACACATGATTGTAAATACTTTTTGCTTAGATTTATTCCATAAACATTGAGCACATACTTAATGGAAAAGAGTAGAGGAATTAAAGTCAAGAAACTTGGCTTCCAGCCCTATGTTATGATTTAGTATGGTATTCAGCAAACATTTACTATATGTATAAAATTAAGAAAATAATACTACCCAAATACAAAGTTGTTATGTTTATTAAATGAGATTAGGACATGTAGATATGCTTTCTCAGGCACTGGACAAGTGTTAGTCACTACTGCCATTACATATCTGCCTACGAGCCTGGAAGAACAACATGGAATGCTATTGCCCTGCAATGGCAGAACCCAAATAATATGATACCACCACCACAAGAGATTCTCCTGTTTGCAAATGGAAAACCTTTCTCATCTAGTTCACAAACTGCTAATGTGAATCATCCTCGTGTAAAAGACTGCCTTATATGGAAATGATACTGTGCTTTGGAAATCTACAAATAGTGTGTTCTTAGCTTGTTTACATGAATGCTTTAGCTATAAACTAGTATTCATAATTGTATCCTCAAAGTTAAACCAATAAATGTTTATTGATTTATTACTTGAAGAGAAGAAGGATGGGTTTATATCTACTGGTTTGGAATTAATCCTGTTATTGAAAGAAAAAAAAAACTACAGCCTAGCCACTTTGCAAATAGTAATCTGACCATAGCATCTACTATCCCACAAAAAAAGGAAAGAGAAATCAAGAAAACTCGGGCCACAAATGTCCCTCAACTGATGAATGGATAAAGAAGATGTGGTACGGGGTGCCTGGGTGGCTCAATCAGATAAGTGTCGACTTCAGCTCGGGTCATGATCTCATGGTTCATGGGTTCGATTCCCGCGTCAGGCTCTGTACTGACATCTCAGAGCCTGGAGCCTGGTTCAGATTCTCTGTCTCCCTCTCTCTCTCTGCCCCTTCCCAACTCGTGCTCTGTCTCTGTCTCTGTCTCTCTCTCTCAAAAATAAATTAACATTAAAAATATAAAAAAAGAAGATGTGATATATATTCCATTATAATATATATATATATATTATACAGGGTTGGTGTATTGATTATCTTGTGGCCAAGTAAAGCTTTGATACCATCAGTAATATTCCATTGTGTGTGTATATATAGAATAATACTCAGCCATAAAAAACTAAAATCTTGTCATTTGCAATGACGTGAATTGAGCTAGAGTATATTTTGCTAAGTGAAGCAAGTCAGAGAAAGACAAATACCATATGATTTCATTCCTATGTGGAATTTAAGAAACAAAACAGATGAGCATATTGGAAGGGGTAGGGGAAAGAAAACAGAGAGGGAAACAAACCATAAGAGACTCTTAAAGATAGAGAACAAATTGAGGATTAATGGGGGCGTGGTGGGGGGGATGAGCTGGATGGGAGATGGGCATTGAAGAGGACACTTGTGATGAACACTGGGTGTTGTATGTAAGTGATGAATCATTGAATTCTACTCCTGAAACTAATATTGCACTGTATGTTAGAATTTAACTAACTAGAATTTAAATTTTTAAAATTGAAAAGAAAAGGAGAAAAGAAAGCTTGGGCCAGGATTTGCATTTGTTTTGCAGTATTATTCCTGAAGAAGAATTATGGGCTATGTAACACACTAAGGAGCCCCCTGTCCACCTTTGCTACTATAATTACACATTCATACCAACATTTGCAACCCATAAATTTTTCAGAAAATATCTTTTTTCACTTGCATGACTGCAACTGAGTAGATGGAAGATGAGGGCAAAAATGTATCTGAACTGTTCCCGGCTGCCAAATCACCTTCCAGTAGATGATCCCACTGGAGACATGGCACAAACTACCAGCACTCCTGAGGGTCAATTGAGGTGGAGTGACAGGCTGACATGAGCTATTCCCTCTCAGATCCTATTCTGTCTTGTTGGGCCACAGCCTGAGAATGCATCTGCCAGTTTCCACCTCAGGTCACAACACATGGCAGTCATGAGGAAAGTAGTAGTCTCCCTCAAACTGCACTGGAAGAGATATTTGCAATTTTTTTTAATTTACCTTTCCAGTTTTTTAAATTTTTTAATGTTTTATTTGTTTCTGAGAGAGAAACAGTGTGAGCAAGGGAGGGTCAGAGAGAGAGGGAGACACAGAATCTGAAGCAGCCTCCAGGCTCTGAGCTGTCAGCACAGAGCCCAACACGGGGCTCGAACCCATGAACTGTGAGATCATGACCTGAGCCAAAGTCAGACACGTAACCGACTGAGCCACCCAGGCGCACCACCTTTTCATTTTTATAAGCAAATTCAAAACTTTGCAAACTTTCCAATGATATTGTAAACACCATAGTCAAAAGTCAATGAGTAGGAATCAATAACCAATATGTAAGTACATAAGTACATATGTGAATACATTTTAAAATTTTAATCTGTTCATCACATGTTAACCAGCATGTCTCTTGTAAGCTCTGGAAGTAGGTAAAAAATGGAATGATGCCCAATAGTGGGATTTCTTCCAATCCCCTAAAGATGACTTATATACCCCCTCAAGTTTTTCTGAAACAAGCTGCTCCCCCCAAAAGCTGGTGTCTTTGGGCTTCTGTTTGAGCTGACCTTTCTCTACATTTCGATCCAAATGAAACTAATCATTACTACATTCAGCCACTGAAAGATTCACAAAATTTCTAGAAGACAAAAACAGGTTTATTGTTTGGCACAAATGTGGGAAGGTAAACACCAAAAGGGGTTCTGCTACTCAGTTCATGTACAAGGGACCAGCTGATAATCACTAGCAGGGCGTTCCAGATGCTGGGAAAAGAAAAGAAACTTAATGTAGTTGTACTGTTCCAAGGGGACACATGGGTACTTCAAGGACAGCTTCACCTGAAAGTCCAAAAAAATCAATGAACGTCTATGCAGGCCTCATTGGAGGATGGTTTCATTGCCCGCAACCTGTCACTGCTTAGAAAGCCAGCAGCCAGATCAAACTGATGGGTCAGTGTGAATTCATAAAGAAGTTCACATCTTTTTATTGTATGTGCATCTTAGAAATGTCACAGTTTCATCCCTGATGCTACCTGTCGGTTCACATCAGGGAGCCCCGTTGCCCCCTTTGCAGCCATAAAAAATGACCTGCTCCCACCAGGCATGAGACAAAGGCAACTCCCGACAGCTCACTCCCCAGCTGGACTGAGACAAAATTGCCATCCTGTTGCCAGATCCTTCTCAAGCCCGGCTTGGCAACTAAAGGCCTCTATGCTTTCAATCAAACAACATCCTGAGAGACTTTGAAATTAGAGTGGAGGAAGTCGTTGCACCTGAACTTGGCGGCCAGTCATTCCAGCCCCCTGCAGGCAAGGAAACATGGAAGCCAGCTCCCAAGTGCAGAGAGAAGGTGGTGGAGTCTTTGCCCTCCCCAGGGGGCTACAGGGGACAGCTCCCAGAGTTCAGGCATTCTTTCCTCCCTGAAAAAGGACGCATGTCAGAGGGATGGCAACTCTAAATCCAGATTGAGATAGAACAGGCATTCTTCTCTACTCACAATGAAATCCTGAGCACATCATCACTTTGCTGTGTCTCATTCTTCAGAGTTAGAGGCAGTGGCTTAAAAAAAAATGCTGAGGGATGAGTCAATAAGAATAACTCAAATGCAGGGTAGTCCCCCTTATCCATGGTTTCTCTTTCCACTGTTTCAGTTACCTGCAGTCCATCTGCACTTGGAAAGCAGATGGTCCTCCTTCTGCTATTTGGTCAGAAGGTCAGTAGTAGCCTAATATGACTTCACAGTGCCTACCTCACTCACCTCACTTCATCTCATCAGGTAGGCATTTTATCATTTCACACAAGAAGGGTGAGTATAATATTTCAAGAGAGACCATTCACATAACTTTTATTACAGTATGTTTTTATAATTGTTATTATTGTTGTCAATCCCTTACTGTACCTAATTTATTTATTAAACTTTATCATAAGTATATGTATATAGGAAAAAACATAGTATATATATATATATATATATATATATATATATATATATATATAGAGAGAGAGAGAGAGAGAGAGAGAGAGAGAGAGGTTCAGTACTCTCTGTGGCTTTAAGCATCCATTGGCGATCTTGGAATATATCCCTCATGAATAAGGGGGAACTACTGTATTATTAGAATGTAAAGTTTACCATTATTGCTGTGACCAAACCATGAAATAGCTCCTTCAGTTTATTATTATTAAACTGCCATAAAAGGACTAAACTAGTTTGCAGGAAAATTATAGATTAAAATCTTTCCCACGTATTTTAAGATTAGTAACCTAAAATAAAACTGAGCCAGGGGGCACCTGGGTGGCTCAGTTAGTTAAGCGTCTGACCCTTGATTTCAGCTCAGGTCATGATCTCAGGTTTTCATGAGTCAAAGCCACACATCTGACTCTGCACTGGCAGCACGGAGCCTGCTTGGCCTTCTCTGTCTCCCTCTCTTTCTACCCCTTCCCCACTCGCACTGTCTCTGTCTCTCTCCAATTAAATAAATACACTTTTTAAAAATGTTAAAATTAAGCCAGGAATATTTTTTGTGCAATCTCAAGAAATTCTTTAGAGAGCCCCACCACTGATACTACTGGTAATGTGTGATTAACTTGGCTACTAGGTTCTAATACAAGCTCCCTTTTTCTAACTTGGATGAGCTGCTCCCACTCTTGTAGACTCTTGGTTGATTGGTCCTTGACACTCTTGGTCCCCGACTCTTGGTTGATTGGTCCTTGACACTCTCTCACACTGTCACAGCCCCAAGCCTTTTCCCTGCTCTAAGCCTTTTCCTTTGCTCCCCATGGCTGATCCCACCCTCTCCTTTACTGGAATTGAAGAGAACCAGCTCAAGCATTCGCAGTGCTGCTCTTCATCCACGCTGTGTCCCCATCTTCTCCCCATGGTGGAAGAGGTGCCAAGGCTTCCCTTCCAACTGTACCCTTGCTCCTATTTTCATTCCTCTGTGGTTGTCTTACCCTGTGTAAAGCTACCAGTCTTCCCCGTCCTCAGTCTCATTCTTTCTTCAGACATGCACAAATACATCCTAGAAAGCCTGCCTTCAAGTAAGGCAATTCTGACTTTCTGGCAATTCTTGCCCTATTTTTCTCACTCCATTTGTTGCCAGTGTTCTTGAAAGGATTCTTCAGTTATTTACTAAATATTTATTGAGTTCCTCCTACTTTGTGGTAAGCAGCATGCTAGATGTTAGAGAGACAACAGAATAAAGACACAGTTTTCCTTCTGGTAAAGGAAATAGGGACACCCCCCTCCCCAACAAAACATGCAGATATCTACAAATTATGGTTAGTGTTATTAAGAAACAAGGGCCTGCAATAGAAAGCGACTGGAGGCCCCATTGTAGACAGAATGGGTAGGGGAGACCTCTCTGATGATGGAGTATTTTGGATACGACTTGAAGAATGAGAAGAAGCCCTGGGAAGGTGGGGAGAAAAGCAGTCTGGCTGAAGAAACAGGATATGAAAAGGTCCTATGGCAGAAATAGTCTGGCCTGTTTGAGGAGCTGAAAGGACATTGTGAATAAAGTACAGTGAGCAAGGGTGAAATCAGGATGATCTTGGAGAATAAGTAGAGACCAGATCAGGTAGGCCCATAGTTAGAAGCTTAGAATTTATTCTGAATTTAGTGAGGAGCTTTTGAAGGATTTTTTAAAGGAAGTAACAAAATAATTTCCCTCACAGGTTTGGGAGAAGGCAGTGGAGGGAACCAAAAGCAAAAGCAGAGATAGCAAGGAAGACATAGGCCTAGCCTACTATGATGGCAGGAGACAGTGAGCAGGGGATGAATTTGCAGTGTCTTTGGGTAATAGAATCCCTGGGACTTGATAGATTCAGGCAGAGGAGTGAGGGAAACAAGCAATGAGGACAACTGAAGCTCCTCACATGAGCAAGTGAGTGAATGGTGGTGCCCTTGATTAGGCTAGGAAGGGATACATTTGGGGGAGTTACAGCTTCGAGGGGAATACGTGCTCTGTTTTAAACATGTGAAGTGTAAATGACTGTGTGTCAGCCAAATAGAAATATCAACTGCACCTATGTGAATCCAGAGCTCAGAAGAATCTGGCCTGGAGGTATAAATTTGGTGTGTTCACCATAAAAATTTAAATCCATGAGAACACTTAAGATCACCTGGAAAGAGAGAGGGGGAAAAAATGGGGTAGAAGAGAAAGGAAAGTGAGAGAAGAATAGAAATTTTTAAAAGAGAGAAAGGCCCAGAATTGAGCCCTAAGAACCCAATAGTCAAAGTTTGATTAGCATAGGAGGTCCCACATAAGAGGAGCCACCAAGATACCTCATGGAAGTGAGGAGAAGAAAGCTGGGAAGGGCTCATCGGCTGAGTTGAAAGTTTCTGAAAGGTCTGGCATCATGGACCATCATCTCCTATCATTTCTGCCTCTCAAAAGTAACCCCTCCTTCAAAACCCAGGCAGGATGATAAGACCAAAGCAACCACTTTCTTAGAAGTCAGTGACCATCTATCTCCTTAACCAGTGTCTTTTTTTCTCAGTCTTCATTCTCATTGTTTTCTATGAGACTGTGATACCAAGGATCACCTGGTCCTCTATGAAACTCTCTCTTCTCCACTGAGTTTCCATTTATATTACCCATTTCTTGTTTCCTTACTTTTGGAAATATTTATTCTTCTCTGACTTTCCTTTCCCTTTCATCCCTTAAATGTGTGTTTCTGGAGATGCCCTAGGACCCTTTCTTTGCACCCTTTGTAATCTCATTTATTCGCAAAGTTTCAATAATCATCCTGTGCCTGATTCTAAAACCCAAAGCTCATGCCAAACCCAATGTCTCTCTTTCAAGACTCAAGTTCTCTATCTTGATTTCCTGCTCGACATTTCTAGATCAGAGTCATACTAACATTTAAAAACCACTTATTTGCAGGGTGCCTAGGTGACTCAGTCGGTTAAGCATCTGATTTTGGTTCAGGTCATGGTCTTCTGCTTCATGAGTTTGAGCCCCGCATCATGCTCTGTACTGACAGTTCAGAACCTGGATCCTGCTTCAGATTCTGTGTCTCCCTCTCTCTGTCCCTCCCAGGCTCACACTGTGTGTGTGTGTGTGTGTGTGTGTGTGTGTGTGTGTGTGTGTGTATCTCAAAAATAAATAAACATTTTTTTTTTATTTTTTACAAATAGTTTATTGTCAAATTAGTTTCCACATAACACCCAGTGCTCATCCCCACAAGTGTCCTCCTCCATGCCCATCCCTCCTCCCCCCCACATCCACCAGTCCTCAGTTTTTGTCAGCATTCAAGAGTCTCTCATGGTTTGCCTCTCTCCCTTCCCCCACCATTTCCGCCCTTCTTCTCCCCTTGGTCCTCTGTTAAGTTCCTCCTAATCCTCCTATACGTGCACACATATGATATTTGTCCTTCTCTGCCTGACTTATTCGCTCAGCATAACACCCTCAAGGTCCATCCATGTTGCTACAATGTTTTAAAAAGCACTTATTTGTTCAGGCAGAGAAGGACAAATACCATATGTTTGCACCTATAGGAGGATTAGGAGGCACTTAACGGAGGACCAAGGGGGAGAAGAAGGGGGGAAATAGTGGGGAAGAGAGAGAGAGGCAAACCATGAGAGACTCTTGAATGATGAGAACAAACTGAGGACTGATGGGTGTGGGGGGGAGGGGGGAGATGGGCATGGAGGAGGGCACTTGTGGGGATGAGCACTGGGTAGGTATATGGAAATCAACTTGACAATAAACTATTTGTATAAATAAATAAATAAATAAATAAATAACGTGGGAATTGAAAAAAAAAAAAAGAGCACTTATTTGCAAAGCCAAACTCTCTATCTTTACTCCAAAACTTTCTTTTTCTCATATTTCTATTTATGGTGGAACTATCTTCTTAAAATTTTTAAGTTCTTGTTGACTTAGTCTTCCCCTTCATCCCAGATGATTAATAAATGCATTTCTATTGAACTTCATCAACTGGTCTCTTTAATTTGCTCTCCCATGCAGCCTCATTGCCACTGTTCCAGTTTGCTTGCTTCGGTTCTTCCAGATCATGCCGAACCTCATGGGCCCTGGAGAGGAGCTGGGACTTTGTTCCAAGAAACATGGAAAGATCCTGGAGCAGTCTGATCATGGGAGAGCTCCAAATACCGTTTTTCAAAGATACTCCCTGATCTAACAGATAGCCTTTCTAGTTAATCTCCTCTTTCACTAATCCTCTCAGACCCACCCATGCTCCAACTAAACAATTTATACTTTCCAAAACCTACCATATTTGTTCTCACTACTATGCATCTGGTCACCTGTTTTCCCACTCAAGATCAACTTCTTTATCATTTTTGCCTTCCAAAATATTGCTTCTCTTTCAAAGCCTCCTTAATCGCCACCCCCCACCCCCCACACCTCCAAGCTGGAAATAATTTGTTCTTTGAACCCTCTTAGCAGGTTATTTGTGCATCCATCTTAGTACCTGTCTTGCCCTATTTTGTGTTTTAATGATTTGTGTGTGACATGTCTCCCCGCTTATGCCGTAAATATCTTAGGACAAGAACTATGTACCTCTCTTTTTTGTTCCACTACAAATCATAACACGTACCTTGCTCACACCAGACCTCCAGGAAATGCCTGCCAAGGTAATAAATAGACAGACTTAATTAACATAAATTATTGCTTTGTGTACTGATCCAGTCCTAAATCCATGGTGCTATCATTTCTGTATCTCTGATGGTTATCCGCTTATTTAAATAACCTTTCTTTGGATACACTTAGAAAAGATGGAAAATTGTGTTATAAGAGAGGAACAAGTATGTAGGTTATTCCCTTCCTTAAACAAAGAGAAGCTCTGTTATGCGTCACGGAAAATTAAAGCACAGTAATAAAATACGCCAACAAGGCTTGTTGAATAATGATTTAGTGGAAATGTTGCTTTGCCTCCTGTTCATAGTTCCTAACTTTCCTCTCAAGTACTTAAGCTGCACGTTCTATTTATTTTGTTTTTAGATTACATTGACAACGATTGGCTATGGAGACAAAACTCCCCTAACTTGGCTGGGAAGATTGCTTTCTGCAGGCTTTGCACTCCTTGGCATTTCTTTCTTTGCACTTCCTGCCGTGAGTATCTTTGCAGAAATAAAACAGTTTAAATTAGATCTTAGAGGTTTATTAGCATGAACTTTCACAAGTTGGTGTGCCCGGGAATGTATCTGTATCACTACAAAGATAATCTTATTGATACAATGTTGACTTTTCTACATACATCTAGTTGGAAAATTTATGAAAGATGGTCTTCCCTTGGAGATACTTAACCTGAGAGTTTTATGCCCTCTAGATCTTTATGACCAAATAATAATTCAGATGCCATCAGCTCTCATCCAATGCGCTACTGATACATTTAAAATATGTATAACAATTTAAAGATATCTTCTTTTTAAACTGATCTCTCCAATTTGGCTTATAACCTGTGCTGCTTAAGAGTTGGATGTGATAAGTGGGATATTTACCTTTTCAGATCCATTTGAGTGAAAAGTATATGACCTTAAAGGGCTTCAATGTGTCAGATGATTTATTCTTTCTGTCACCATCACTGATTTTTCTTAATGAACAGCTTCTGCATCTTATCAGAATTAAGACCACATTTATCTTCTCCCAAGCCTCTGATTATATTTTCCCCTTAATGGATGACACTTACTTTCTGATCATTTTATACTCTTCTTTTTTTAAAGTTCGTTGGTCAAAATAGTTACAGTTTGCCTCCATCCCCGGACTCTCACTTTTGCTCACTCCACCTCTTGTAGGGGAAGACAGCCAACAAAAAGGAGTGTTACATAGTGGCAACAGGGGTGCTTAAGGAACAATAACCTCACTCTTATTCCAGACAGAAGCTAAGTGGCATCACAGTCTCTGCTGAGTAGAGACCCCAGAGCAGCCCTTCAAAGGAAGTCAAGGGATTAGGGATTTTCAGCTTCCCAGCCCTTGGCTCAGCTCCTCCACTGCCTGTGAATGGTGCAGAGGACACTCCTGTCATTCCCATGGCCAGAGCCCAGCTGTGGATTGACTGGCTGGTTCTGCCCCAGACCACAGAGAAGACACTGAAAAGACTGTGCATACACTTGAGCATTAGATCTTAGCTTGAATTGAAAGCCACATTCTACCTGGTTTTGTCATGTACCACCTCTGTGACTGTACTAGTTTGCCAGGGCAGCTGTAAAGTTATCACAGGTTGGGTGGCTTAAACATCAGAAATGTATTGTCTCACAGTTCTGGAGTCTAGAAGTCCAAACTCAAGGGGCAACAGGGTTGGTTCTTTCTGAGGAACAGGAGAGAAGGATCCATTCCAGACCTCTTTCCTTGGTTCACAGATACCTTCTTCCTGTGTCCTCACATTGTCTTCCCTCTGAACATGTCTCTGTCCAAACTTCCTCTCATAAAGACACCAGTCATATCATATTAGGGCCCATCCTAATGACCTCATTCTAACTTGATTACTACTGTAAAGACCTTATCTCCAAGTAAGGTCACATTCTAACATACTGGGGATTAGGATTCCAGCATAGGAATTTCAGAGGGATACAGTTCAGCCAATAAAAGTAACATTGGGTATGTTTCTTCATCTATATAATAGGATAATTATTGCACCCATAGAAATTTTGTCAAGAGCAATATGGTGATATAAGTCAAATGCTTGCCATGAAGAAAATTTTCATGAAATTTTTCTTCCATTTTATGTATGAATCTAGATGTATTGTTTCCTTTGTGAAATGGCAAAATCAAGGAGAGTCCAAAAAAAAAATCTCACTTTTCGAAAATCAACTTGCCTGGCAAGCTCAACAATCCATAACAGAGCAGGGACTTATTCAGTAGTCAAATTCTATACATGAAAATACCTTTAGAAACAATAAATACAATCTTGGGCTTTTTTACCAAAATACTGCTGCTTTTGGATAAGTGTGTATACTTATCCTGAGACCACATATGAAACAAGCTGTGTGATCCAGTGAAAAACTATAAACAGAGAAGTAGGTAACTTCTGGGCTGTTAAAATCGACAATAGTGTTTGTGTTGTCCTCATAGTAGAGCCTCTTGAGACCTAAATCATAACCTGTTCTTAATTTAGAGAAAATTCTGATAAGCTGAGCTACATAGCTTCACAATTCTCTGAAGACTATAAACAGCAAAGGCAGAGGTCAGCTGATTGAACAAACATAATGGGAAGAGATGGTGGAAAACTAACGACAAAGGAAAGGAAAAATATTTGTAAGAAGCAAGCAGATACGAGTGTTCAAAATGTGTAAAGACTTGGGGCCAATTAGTGTTAGGGTCCACCCATCTCTGGAAGCTGGCAAAATACCAGTCCCCATAATGAAACTCTGAACTATCCTAGAAGGTTAAATTGTGTTGTTCTGTTAGGTTAGAGGTCAGACACTAAGTTGTTATGCTTGGAAATGTTTCCTAATAAAGTGATTACAATGTTCATATATGCAAATTAAATTAATATATGTTGGGAATCTGAGAAACTTGCTTGCAGAGAACACTCCCTAACAATGCTAAGAAAAGTTGGCTTTCCCATGTATCTTTTATTACTACCTCATATTAAGTGCTTAGTTCTCTTATTTACTGAATGAAAGACTAAATGTTCCATATATTCCTTAAAAAAAGAAAAAATTAAACAGTCCATATATACCTTTAAAAAGGGTGGTTGCATGGGCGCCTGGGTGGCTTAGTCGGTTAAGCGTCCGACTTTCGCTTAGGTCATGATCTCGCGGTTCGTGGGTTCGAGCCCTGCGTCACGCTCTGTGCTGACTGCCAGCTCAGAGCCTGGAGCCTATTTCAGAGTCTGTATCTCCCTCTCTCTCTGACCCTCCCCTGCTCATGCTGTCTTTCTCTCTCTCTCCTAGAAAGAAATAAAAATTTAAAAAAAAAAAAAGGTGGTTGCAGGGGCACCTGGGTGGTTCAGTCAGGTAACGGTCCGACTTCGGCTCCAGTCATGATCTCACGATTCATGGGTTTAAGCCCTGCATCCAGCTCGGTGCTGACAGCTCAAAGCCAGGAGCCTGCTTCAGATTCTCTGTCTCCCTCTCTATCTGCCCCTCCCCCATCTGTGCTCCGTCTCTCTCAGTCTCAAAAATAAATAAACCAAAAAACACACTTTTTTTTTAAATGTGTGGCTGGAAATGCTATTATGTCTTGTGTGCCTGCAGGCAACAGTGTTGTATGGATAAGATTTAGGAGAGCACATTTTGCTAGGAAACTTAGAGGTGAGACATGAGCTATCCTTGGTTGGGTTTCCTCCCAGGAAACCCAAGGACCAAGAAAGAGAAGAGCCTTTCCCCATCTTTCTTCAAAGCAGAAGGTCTCCCCTGCACACCACGGAGCCATATAAACCACCCTTCCAAACTCCAGCAGGAGGTCACTTTCCTTGAGGCCCACAGCGTCCCTAAGCTAATGAGCTGACAGAAGCAGACTGCTCCTCAGCATTGTGCTAACTCACAGGCCTTTCTCTTCTTCAGGACACTCCCTTCCTTCCTGCTAAGAGTATCTTTCAGTCTAGCCTGTCCTCCTGTGCTACGTTAAGCTCCTTTAATCTGGGAGATATAAAGGGATAGATATTTAAAATGTTTACAAAAACATATTTTCTTTATACTTGATGTTTACGTAGCACTTCTCAACATTAGCACTAAAACATAAAATCTAAAAATGTAAGTCATGTGATATTAGGCAATGAATGAAAACAAAAGTCAATTTCTTTTTTGTATTTTTTTAATGTTTGATTATTTCAGAGAGAGAGAGAGAGACTGAGAGAGAATGAGTGGGGGAAAGGCAGAGAGAGAGAGGGAGACATAGGATCTGAAACAGGCTCCAGTCTCTGAGCTGTCAGCACAGAGCTCAACATGGGGCTCAAACTCACAAACCTTGAGATCATGACCTGAGCCAAAGTTGGATGTTCAACCTACTGTGCCACCAGGCACCCCAACAAAAGTCAATTTTTAAGAAGTTTCATCTTATTGATGTTGTTACTTAAGGCATAGCACATAGATTACATACATATATAACATATATATCCCATAAGTTTTATGTATATATAACATATGAACTTTATTTTAACAGACTTCTACTGAGGTTCACTGAGCCATGTACTTAGAGTGGAGGAAAATTGGAATGCAGCCATAATGAGACAATGAGCAGACCTGGTTTAATAACTGTTGTAATGTACAGTCTGGTGCAAGAGATATGTAGCCAACATTTGCCAACTACTAATATATGTTTCTAAGCAATGCCAGTGTGATTTTTTAGCACATTTTAGTTTGTTTGGCAAATGCTGAGTTTGTGCTAGGCCCGTCTTTATTTTCCAAAGGGAAATAAACCTTTAAACCTCATTTTCACATAATAAATGCCTAGAAATGGTAGCTAATGCTGTTAATTTAATGTCTCCAAAACCTGAATTATGCTCCATGGGTAGGTTATGTGCCCTCTGCATGTAATGTATGTACACACAGTACATACAACACATACGTAATGCACTCTAATGTTTTCTATTTTCTTATATGTGTAAGCTTCATGAAAAATAACATTAAAAGGAAAATAAGTAAGTTTTTCCTAATGACTTCAAATAACAGGAAAAAATTTAGAAGTTATGAATGACTAGAGTTGGAAGGCCATTTTTAACCTCCACATGAAGGGAAATTTTGTTTAAATTGACAGACAAGATCATACAGACCAGGTTTTTATGTCTGCACAAAATTTGGTTTGTGCAGCCTTAGCCTAATGAAGATCTTAGACAACATGAGACAATCACAAAAAAAGACAGATGGAAAACAGAACCTATAATGTAATTTCTAATTTTGTGGTACAGTCATTCATCCTAATTAATAATGGAGTTGATTATTGCTCATTAATAGCAAACAGTATTAGCATGTAACTGTATTTTAAATATAATTGCATTACTGATTATCTGGCTATTGTCACAGATGTGCTCAGTATTGTAACATGTAAGATAAGAAGGGGGCATTAAATGTGATCTAGAGCCCAAAAATATCTTGGTCAAGTTGTCATCCAGCTGAGACTTAATACCTCCTAAAGATGAGAAACCCACCACCTGCCCAGGTAGCCTACACCATCTTTGAAATACTTTAAAAATATAAAGAAAAGACATGGTGCCTGGGTAGCCCCCCAGTTGGTTGAGCATTCGATTTTGGCTCATGTCATGATCTCATGATTCATGAGTTCATGATCTCACTGATAGCGCAGAGCCTACTTGGGATTCTCTCTCCTTCGCTCTCTGCCCTCCTCCCCTCCTTGCAAAATGAATAAATAAATATATATATACATACATACATATATATATATATAAATAGATATTCCCTACTATATATATATATGTATATAAATGTATACACATAAAGAAAAGAAAAACAACCATTCCCTATCTACAGCAAATACTGACTCAGTGCTTATAAGACATCCATCTCTAGCCTAAGAGTTACACTCCTTGAAGTTTAATAAAAAGGTAATAATTTATAGCTAGCAGATAAACCCACAGACTTGAAAGCAGCGGAGATCCAGGTCCCATGCCAATAAAGCAGAGACTTATGCACAAAGCCCAGAGACAGAATTTAGCAAGCTCCAAAAGCTAGCCCAAGGCTGAAACAAAGCATCTTGATTCCATGAATGGTTGACCAGAGCAAACTGAAAAGAAGGAGGCATTTCAAAAGCCGGGATTCTGGCAGATCAAAATGATAAGCAAAAGGATGCAAACCAGCCAAAAGTACTAATATAAACATAGGAGACACATACTCGTCTCACCAACTCCAAAATCTGAAAAGGTGAGCTAAAACCAAAAAGGTAAGGAATGCTAAAAGTGTGAGATTAAAACTTGGGGAAGTAGGAATGTTCTTTGCAATTACCAGGACTCTTGTCTTTATTGTATAAACAGGCAAAATGGAAAATTTTGTCTTCAAAACTGAGTGTCTGGATAACTATCTCCCCCCACCCCTTTCACTCTACTTGAGTAGGTGTAGAATTATAGCATTGTGGAGAATTAAGCTGGGACAGATTTTATATATACCCTACCATTTCAAGAATGGAAAATATAAAATTTCATAGTATCATCAAAGTGCTGGAAAAACTCCCTTGTCCACAGTAGCGAGACTTTAACTGTCCCAAATTCTAAATCCACCTCTGCCCAAAACCAGAATTCCTAGCCTCTGAATTCCATCACATCCCCTAATTCCAAATGGATACAACCATTTCCTCTAACATAAACATAAAGAAGTGTCACAGAAAAGGCCACACCCAAAAAAATTTTTAATTGTGATATTTATTTGTAATTGTAATGCCTCTTACCATATTGTAAGAAATATATTGTCTGGCTAATTTACTAAAGAACAAAAGTTGTTACGCTTCTTGGCAGTCTTACCCCACAGCTTGCCATTGTCAGTGGTATCATAAAAAAAGTAAATACTGTTTGTTTTAATAAGTAATATGTTTACGAACAGGTTGCATAGGGTTTATCTTAGATTCATTTGAGAATATTTTTTTTTAATATTTAAATTGCTTAACAATTCCTTTGAAAAAAATTTTAAGTGCTATTTTTGTATTTTGTTCCAGGGCATTCTTGGCTCAGGTTTTGCATTAAAAGTGCAAGAACAGCACCGCCAGAAACACTTTGAAAAAAGAAGGAACCCAGCTGCCAACCTCATTCAGGTGAATGTCAGTGTAATAGGTTGATGGCAACATCCGTCACTGTAAGTGCTTGCCGGGTCATTTTCCAGTCTTTGTGCTTCAATGCTTAGTAGAGCTACTGATTTGTTTTGTTTATAAAAATGAAATTGGAACATAATGTACAGTCTTGGATTTGGGCAAATGTTCCCCCCTCCCAAGTATATATATTTTCAGCAAATGGCCCATGTATTGTTCAGATTTATTAACCATGCCATCAAGGCCATGGAGAGGTTAGCAGTTGTGTTGCTTCTGGAATGACCTAATATGTCTTACGAATTACTTGATGAAACATAATTGATCATTAAGTGATAGAGCAGAACATGGCACTGTTCCCTGCATTGCGATTGCTTTCTCCAGGCAGATGTGTGCTACTGTTCTGAAGAACAGCGTATTTATTCAGGATGTCAAGGTTTACTGCCCATGAGATTGCTTTTAATGCCATCTAGAGCAATAACTTGAAATAGTTAATCCTATCTTGAGAGCTGGTGGGATTATGGAATATGTCAAGGTTTGAGAATATGAACTAATAAGCATACTATTTGAAACTAACTCATAATACAAGGTTGTTTAACATTTCATTTTCTTTTCAATAACTCAGGGTTTGTTTCAGCATTAAAAAGGAATGCTTTTCCCATTGCTATCTATATCTTTTGAGAATAGAACCATCCTAAAACCAGGTTGCCCAGGAATCATAAAATATATTCTTCTCTAAATCCATACCATGCAGTTGGTATTTAATTATGCAGACAGTGATTATACAGTCTGAAATTATTTTCCCTTCCTGACAAGCAGTGGGAGATGCAGAACTTCTAAACTGAAGGGGTTTGGGGTGGTGATCTGAAGTGTCAGGAGATTCATCTTCATGTTATAGTAACAAGCACACTGTTGTTGTTGTTTAATATAATTTATTGTCAAGGTGGCTAACATATAGTGTATACAGGGTGCTCTTGGTTTTGGGGGTAGATTCCCATGGTTCATCACTTACACACAACACCCAGTGCTCATCCCAACAAGTGCCCTCCTCAATGCCTATCACCCATTTTCCCCTCTCGCCACCCTCCCCCATCAATCTTCAGTTTGTTCTCTTTATTAAAGAGTCTTTTATGGTTTGCCTTCCTCCCTCTCTGTTTGTAACTATTATTTTCCCCTTCCCTTCTCACATGGTCTTCTGTTAAGTTTCTCAAGTTCCACATATGAGTGAAAACATGATATCTGTCTTTCTCCCACTGAGTTATTTCACTTAGCATAATACCCTCCAGTTCCATCCACCTTGTTGCAAATGGCAGAATTTCATTCTTTCTCACTGCCAACTAATATTCCATTGTATATATAAGCTACATCTTCTTTATCCATTCATCAGTTAATAGACATTTAGGCTTTTTCCATAATTTGGCTATTGTTAAACAATAGCTGCTATAAACATTGGGGAACACATGCACCTATGAGTCAACACTCCTGTATCCTTTGGATAAATTCCTAGTAGTGACAATCACTACTGTTTTCATTTAGATTGTAGGTTTAAGTGGGTGGGTAACTGGGGGATATCTACTGCACAACCCTACCTTTAGCCTTTGCCTTTGCCCATGGCTATGATATGCAGTACCTCCAATAGAAATGGAGCAAGGGAGAGAAGCAGGGGAGGGCAGTTCAGTTATATCATGAAGGACATCTTTTTGTATCTAATGACTACATAACATTAATTTTTAATGTTTCTTTTGAGAGAGCTTGAAAGTGGGAGGAGGTACAGAGAGAGAGGGAGACAGAGATCCAAAGTGGGCTCTGTGCTGACGGCAGAGAGCCTGATGTGGCCTCGAATTCACAAACCATGAGACCATGACCTGAGCCAAAGTTGAACACATAACCAACTGAGCCACCCAGGTGCCCCAACAAGTATTAATTTTTAAGTCAGACTACTCTACAACTATTGACAGATCATTGGACATGACTTCTAATGCAAACAACAGAGGGTCTCTATCTTTTTAATTTTTAGGTTTCAAAAGAGCATTAAAGATAAATGTTGTTTTTGTAAAGAAAAAGATCCCTAAGTAGTAGAAGTTTAAGATCTGAAGCCAAGTAGATAATCACCATAATGGAAACAAATGTCACACATTTTAGCATGCACACAAAATACCTGGGACCCAAATAGCCCTTCAGCCTTTGGTGCTTCTGAGGTGTTAACACACTTTCAGTGAATTTTGCTTTGTACTATTTTTATCTTTTAATTATCTTTAATTTACTTCTCACCTTTTAATTCTAGAACAGTGTTTTCCAACTTGTGAATGCAGACGTTATCCTACGGGTTCCTTACATCTATCCAGGGACCAATCATATATGTCTCCCTATGGAACCAGTCATATACCTTTCCCATACCTAGACTCCTTGCTCTCAGGAGAATATAGATGCTGTTATCACAAACAAAGTTTAAATTTATTTACAACCCTTACTAAAGTATTTATTAACTTTTTCATTGTATATTTTCTCAATCAACACATACTCAAAATACAACCATTTCTCGGCACATATTCTTGATACTTCTGGATATTAAAGGGGAATTCTGTATCAAAAAAATGTTTTAAATATCAGCTGTTCTGTTAGAAACTGGGCCCTTTATGGGGTGCCTGGGTGGCTCAGTCAGTTAAACAGCCAACTTTGACTCAGGTCAGGATCTCACACTTTGTGAGTTCAAGCCGTGCATCAGGCTCTATGATGACAGCTTGGAGCCTGGAGCCTGCTTCAGATTCTGTGTCTCCCTCTCTCTCTGCCCCTCCTCTGCTCATGCTCTCTTTCTCTCTGTCTCAATAATAAACTTTAAAAAGCATAAGAAAAGAAAAGAAAAGAAAAGAAAAGAAAAGAAAAGAAAAGAAAAGAAAAGAAACTGAGCCCTTTGGGTCACCTGGGTGGCTCAGTAGGTTTAGCGTCCAATTTCCGCTCAGGTCATGATCTCATTTAATGGTTCATGGGTTCAAGCCCAGTGTCAGGCTCTGTGCTGACAGTTCAGAGCCTGGAGCCTGCTTCAGATTCTGTATCTCCCTCTCTCTTTCTGTGCCTCTCTCACTTTTACTCTCTCTCTCTCTCTCTTTCTCAAAAAATAAATAAACTTTTTAAAAATATTAATTAAAAGGGGCACCTGGGTGGCTTAGTCAGTTAAGCATCCGACCTTCGCTTGGGTCATGATCTCGCGGTTCGTGGGTTCGAGCCCCGCGTCGGGCTCTGTGCTGACTGCCAGCTCAGAGCCTGGAGCCTGTTTCGGAGTCTGTGTCTCCCTCTCTCTCTGACCCTCCCTGCTCACGCTGTCTCTCTCTCTCTCTCCTAGAAATAAATAAAAATATTAAAAAGTATATTAATTAAAAGAGACTACTTCGAGGCACTTCTCATGCATGAATCCCTTGTGATAATATAGAACTATGATGCCCTATAGAGTTGACAGTAGCTACATGTAGCTATTTAAATTTATGGGGGCGCCTGGGTGGCTCAACCAGTTAAGCATCCGACTTCAGCTCAGGTCATGATCTCATGGTTAGTGGGTTCGAGCCCTGTGTCAGGCTCTGTGCTGACAGCTAGCTCAGAGCCTGGAGCCTGCTTCAGATTCTGTGTCTCCCTCTCTCTCTGACCCTCCCCTGCTCACGCTGTCTCTCTCTCTCTCTCTCTCAGAAGTAAATAAAACATTTTAATTTTTTTTTAATTTATAAATTCGATTCGTCAATGGCACTAGCCACATGTCAAGTGGTCAGTAGCAATATTATGGCTATTGGCTACTATATTGTACAAGACAGATATAGAGAATATTGGAGAAAGTTCCCTGATCTAACTTATCAACTACTAAATTGTGTAAAAACAATTTGCAGCTGAACTTGAAAACAGATTACTACGCTTGCAGCAAATCTTTGGACCAGAGGTATTTATATAGATAAAGATAAAGATAACAAGATAAGGCCTTCCTCTCAGGTAACCCATGAAAGGTAAAGAGGCTGATTAAACACTTTTGCTTAAGGATCTAGAATTTCATTTTATGGAAGTGGGTTATGTAACATATATTGTGATCAGTAATTAAACTTGTACAAATAAACAGCTTTTGCACAGCAAAGAAGACCATCAACAAAATGAAAAAGCAGCCTACTTATAATGGGAAAAGATATTTACAAATGCTGTATCTAATAAGGAAGCAATATCCACAATATATAAAAAACGTATACAACTTAACACCAAAAAAAAACCAATAATCCTAAAATCAGAAGACGTGAATAGACATTTTTCCAAAGACATATAGATGACCAACAGGCACATGAAAAGATGCTCAACATCACTAATCATCATGGAAATGCACACCATAACCACAATGAGATATCTCCTTACACCTGTCAGAATGGCTAAAATCAAAAAGACAAGAAATAGCAAGTGTTGGCAAGAATGTGGAGAAAAGGGAACCCTTGTACATTGTGTGTAGAGATGTAAATTGGTGTAGCCACTGTGGAAGACAGTATGGAGGTTCCTCAAAAAGTTAAAAATAGAAATAATCTATGATCCAGTAATTCCACTACTGGGTATTTACCCAAAGAAAACAAAAACACTGATTTGAAAGGATATATGCACCCCTATGCTATGGCAGCATTATTCACAACAGCCAAGATATGGAAGCAACCCAAGTGGCCATCAGTATATGAATGGACAATGGAATATTACTCAGCCTTTAAAAAAAAGAGAGAGAAATTAATCTTGCCATTTGTGTCAGTATGGATGGACCTAGAGGGCATTATGCTAAGTAAAATAGGGGAGACAAAGACAAATACCACATGATTTCATTTATATGTGGAATCTGAAAAAACAAAACAAATGAGGGGTGCTTGGGTGGCTCAGTCAGTTAAGCATCTGACTTT
Source organism: Proteles cristata cristata (assembly GCA_017311185.1). Classification (NCBI taxonomy): domain Eukaryota; kingdom Metazoa; phylum Chordata; class Mammalia; order Carnivora; family Hyaenidae; genus Proteles; species Proteles cristata. Next base: position 1,355,002 of record JAESUZ010004405.1, on the reverse strand, counting down.
GGCTCAGGTCATGATCTCACAGTTTGTGAGTTTGAGCCCCGTGTTGAACTCTGTGCTGACAGCTCAGAGCCTGGAGCCTGCTTCAGATTCTGTGTCTCCCTCTCTCTGTCTCTCTCCCATTGTGTTCTACCTCACTATGTCTCTCATATATAAATAAACTTGAAAATATTTTTTAAAACAAAACAAATGAACACACACACAAACGAACAGAAACAGACCCATAAATACTGAGAATAAACTAATGGTTGGCAGAGGGGAATGTGGTAAAAGACTGAACAAAATGGGTAAAGGGGAGTGAGAGGTACATACTTCCAGTTATGGAAAGAATCAGTCACAGAATGAAAGGTACAGCATAGGGAATAGTCAATGGTATCGTAATAGTGTTGTATGGCGACAAATGGTAGCTACACTTGTGGTGAGCACTGCATAATGTATACAGTGGTCCAATCACTATGTTGTACACCTGAAATTAATGTAACTGTGTGTCACCTATGCTTCAATAAAAAATAATAATTAAGCTTATACAAAGGTAGGTAATATTTATGAAATCATTAATTTTTCTTTTACTTAAGACTTCAGCTTGCATTATGCTGAACAAAAAATAGTATAAAATGAAAGACTTAAAATGTTCAAGAATACCTTTAAAATCTAATCATAGTTTCATTAATCAAAGTAGAATCTACCAATTTTGTTAAGTTTATTTATTTATTTTAGGAGAACATGAGTGGGGGAGGGGCAGAGAGCAAGGGAGAGAGAATCCCAAGCTGGCCCCCCATGGTCAGCTCAGAGCCCAATGCTGATTCAACCTCACCAAATGTGAGATCATGACCTAAGTCAAAATCAAGAGTCATACGCTCAACTGACTGAGCCACCCAGGTGCCTTGACTCTACATATTTAAAAGGTAATTGTTTCCCCATCCAAATCCAGTTGGTTTTTTTTATTAGATATAGGAATAATATAATTCTTAAAGATATTCATTGTTCTTCCTTGCTGTGACCCTTAGCCAGAATTTAGGGCTTTAAGCTTTGATTAAATATTGCAGAAATTTATTTTTAGGAATGCACTAGATTGAAAAGCAATCCTCACTTGCTGATCCATTTATTTTCTCACCCAATAAACCTGCCTTGGTTTGCTGAATACACGAAGCATCAAGACCAAGAGTAATGTCATTTGTTTCAAGCCAGAGTCGCTATCTTTCTAAAAGGGCACTGAAGAAGACTAGACTTATTGTGGTGATCATTTCACATACATACAAATATCAAATCATTATGCTGTACACCTTGAAACTAGTGTTATATGTCAGTTATACCTCAATAAAAAATTTAAAAAAAATAAAAGGGCGCTGAGATGCCCAAATTGCTTTGTCATTTGGTTGGTGAGACAATTAAATTAACCAGCCCTTCTGGGTTTTAGAGAAAAGTTTAAAATCCCAGCAGCTTTCACCAAATTTAGCTGTGTCAATATCTTTGCATGATTCATTTAAATTAACTTTCGTTTCAAGTGGAGCGGTCTGGGAAAAGAAAGCAGCTTGAATACTTGCCCAAATGTCACAACGTTTATTAATAATGCCCAAGACGAGCAAAATGTTTTTCAGTCTGTAGAGTGTTTCTCATACATGATGTCACTTGATCTCCAGGCCAAGGTTAGGAAGAGCTAGAACTCAGTCCCTGGGGTCTGAATCATAATCAAATAGTAGCGTCCTCATTTATGTATTCCTGAAGTCTCGGGGCTAGCAGTGAAAGATACTTAAAAAGTGCCATATTAGAGGGTTCACCTCAAGAGAGACTAGACCAGCTCCAGTGGAGCCAAGATGCTTACTGGAAACGGAAACAGGGGAATTAAGTGAAAGTTTGTGAAGCAGATACTGACAGACAGGCTTATTTTCCTGAAGAGAAGAGATTAGAAGATACTGCCATAGGGAAGCAACCTGGCTCCCCCCAAAATATATTTTTATGGGGGCGCCTGGGTGGCTTAGTCAGTTAAGCGTCCGACTTTCGCTTAGGTCATGATCTCGTGGTTTGTGGGTTCGAGCCCCACGTCGGGCTCTGTGCTGACTGCCAGCTCAGAGCCTGGAGCCTGTTTCAGAGTCTGTGTCTCCCTCTCTCTCTGACCCTCCCCTGCTCACGCTGTCTCTCTCTCTCTCTCCCAGAAATAAATAAAAATATAAAATATATATATATATATTTTTATGTATACTATATACATATATTTTGAAACTCTGGCTTCCACCAGTGAAACAATAGAATCTTCACCCCATTAGCCTAAAGTAATGCCACCAGTTAATACACACAAGCCTTATACAGAGATTACATAATCATATTTTAGTGCATTAGTCATAAAAAAGAACACCCTGAAAATAATTTCCTAGAAGTGAAAAACATGACAGCAGCGCGGGGGGGAGGGGGGACAGAAGGGTGCTAAAGTTGTGAAAACTTTCCAGAAAATAGAAAGAAAAGACAGAGAGAGAAATAAGACCAAAAAATAGGAAAGGTGGAAAGGTGGATGACCTTATCGGGAGATCAAATATCCAACCAACAGGAGTGCCTCAAAAAGAGTACAGGGAAATTAAGGGGAGGATTTTATCAAAATAATTTTACACTGTGTTTCTCCAGAACTGAGTGGTCACAGTAGAAGGGCTACCAAGTGCCCAGCACTGCAAACAAAAGAACACTTGCACGAAAGGGGATCTTTAAACCTTCTGGACAGCATGTATCCAGAGGATCAAGAGTTAAAATTGCATTGGCTTTCTCATTAGTAACCTTAAAATTAAAAGACCATGTAACGGGGGCACCTGGATGGCTCAGTTTGTTAAACATCTGACTTTGGCTCAGGTCATGATCTCATGGTTCCCGAGATGGAGCCCCACATTGGGCTCTGTGCTGAAAGCATGGAGGCTGCTTGAGATTCTCTCTTTCCCTCCCTCTCTCTCACTCTGCCCCTCCCCTGCTCATGCACACACACACACACACACACACACACACACACACACACTCTCTCTCTCTCTCTCAAAATTAATAAATAATTTTTTTTTAATTAATGAGAACCAAGGTAGAGAAAGGGATTGCATGGTTTCATCCTTAATCTTTTAGTTCTCTGACTTCTTAAATTCTGTACCTTGGAAATATTTAGTTCCATGTCAATTATACCTTTGGAAGGTAACCTGAAACTAAAATTTCCAGAAAGGGTCAAGTGCCATAGGTGTAATACTCCAGACAATACAAACTAAATACTCCCTAAAAACTTAATTATACCGATATCGTAGTTACAATTATCACCAAAGTTTGAAATTGTTTGGCTGCCTAAAGCACCAGGGTCACCTGATAAGTGGTAAATTTGACTTTCATTTTGTTTTTTGTTGATTTATCCTTTGGATTATATGCCATGTACATTATATCCCTCTGGGGCATTATTTTTCTCATGCCAACTACTATGTGATTTTGGCTTTAAATATAGAAACATCAGCTACTTGATCATATGGTTATGGCCTTTGAGATTCAGGTACTAGAAGCAATTAGCTGAGAGAGAGAGAGAGAAGGAGAGAGAGCAAGCTACAGACAGGACAAAGTTATTAAGAGTATAAGACTAATAGAGTTACAGTTTCCACGTCCATCTTTTTTTTTTTTTTTAATTTTTTTTTTTTTCTTTCTAGGAGAGAGAGAGAGACAGCATGAACAGGGGAGGGTCAGAGACAGAGGGAGATACAGACTCCGAAATTGGCTCCAGGCTCTGAGCTGGCAGTCAGCACAGAGCCCGACGCGGGGCTCGAACCCACGAACCGCGAGATCATGACCTAAGCAAAAGTCGGACGCTTAACCGACTAAGACACCCAGGCGCCCCTCCACGTCCATCTTGATTGTTAACTAAGATCAGCTCCAATATAGATGCCACTTGCTCCTCTGTACCTCCCACTTAAAAGACATTTCTAGGAGAAGAGTAATGAAAGGAAGAGGAGATTAGCTACTGAGATCAATTTGATAGAAAAAGAGCAAGAAACCAGGTCTCGTTGTTAAGAAAATTTTCAATTTTCTAAAAGAGGCTTCTCTTGCCCCAGTTCCTTATAACATTGGCAGTTAATATCTTGGTCCCATTTTTTGTTGTACGGTTTGGGATTTTTTTCACTGGTATCTAATAATGCACAGACTTGCTGTGTGCTTCTAGTTGTACATAGGTCATGCTTCAAAGCATCTGAATTCAATATATATGAAGCCTTCTATGAAAATTGTTACCTGAAACCAGCCATCTATGCTATCAAAGCATTGGAAGTTCTCTGAGCCTCACTACATAGAGAAGCTGCAATAATAAGGGTGCCTGAGTGGCTCCATCAGATAAGTGTCTGAATCTTGATTTCAGCTCAGGTCATGATCTCAGAGTCATGATCTCACAGTCGTCAGATCAAGTCCCTCATGGGGCTCTGTGCTGACAGCGTGGAGCCTGCTTGGGACACTCTCTTTCTCCCTCTCTGTCTGCCCTTCCCCCATATTCATGGGCACACATGCATATGTGCACTGCACCCACCCTCCCCCCGCCTCCCCCCCAAAAATAAATAAATAAGCCCAAAAAAAAGGAGCTGCAATAATAAACCCGTGTGTTTTCATTGATTACTCTAGGTCACTTTGTAAATTATATTTGCACAATATTTGCAAAAACTACCATTTCAAGGTGAAACAATAATTGTTTTACTCTCTTTAAGATACCAAGATACTTAGCAGAAGTTTTCACAGATTTGTAGGATAAACCAACATGAGCCATGTGAGCAAGACTCCAGGCAAGGAACCCTGCTTCAATTATTTAAACCTTCCTTAATAATATTTTTTTAAAAATACCCTCAGGTCTTCCTGTATATTTTTTCTACTTTTTTAGATCACTTCTTAAACATTTTATTGAAGTATAATGTGCATACAGAATACAGCACATATCTAAAGAGAACTGAGCACTCCTGTGTAAAGAGTACCCAGATAAAGAAACAGAACCTAACCAGTAACTCCTATACACCTTTTCTCAATTACTGTCCCTCACGGGTAACCACTGTGCTGGTCTTCTAACAGCATAGCTTTGTTTTCCCTGTTGCTTGTACTTTATGGAAATGGAATTACACATGTACTCTTCTGTGTCTTGTTTCTCTCACTCAGCATTATTTGTATAAAGATTGTCTATCATCAAGCATAGTCCCAGTGTACTATTACTATTGTAATAGTGTACTATTCCACTAAGTTAATGTACCACAACTTACCTCTTTATTCTTCTGTGAGTAGGAGGTTGAGCATTTCCAGCTTCAGTTTATTAAGAAAGCAGTGCAGTTTTGAACACTATAGTACCTATCTTTTTTTTTTTTAATTTTTTTTTTCTTTTTTACTTCTAGGAGAGAGAGAGAAACAGCGTGAGCAGGGGAGGGTCAGAGAGAGACAGCGTGAGCAGGGGAGGGTCAGAGAGAGAGGGAGTCACAGACTGAAACAGGCTCCAGGCTCTGAGCCGGCAGTCAGCACAGAGCCCGATGCGGGGCTGGAACCCACGAACCGCAAGATCATGACCTAAGCGAAAGTCGGACGCTTAACCGACTAAGCCACCCAGGCGCCCCTATAGTACATATCTTTTGATGAACGCATATAAACACACCTACTGAGTATATATGTAGGAGTAGGTAGCTGTATCATAGGGTGTATATACATTCAGCTTTAACAGATACCACCAAATAGGTTCCCAAAATTATTAGGTCAGTTTTTAACTTTTTTGTTCTGTGTACATTTATTTAATGATATTCTCTTCATTGTAAGTTTTGATCATTGATCAAGTGATCAATGACCATTGATCACTGTTCTCTTCCTTGTAAGTTTCAAAATCATGAATGATAGTTATTTGACCCATTTAAATGAATCTGCCACATAAAGTAGAATGCTTTGATTTATGAATTGTAATAAAAAAATTTCTCTTGGGATATTGGAGTAAACACTTGGTCATTAGAAATGTTTGCAGACTGGGACACCTGGTGGCTCAGTCAGTTAAGCATCCAGTTTTTGGTTTCAGCTCAGGTCATGATCTCATGGTTCATGAGCTCAAGCCTCGCATTGAGCTCTGCACAGTCAGTGCAGAGCCTCTTGGGTTCTTTCTCTCCCTCTCTCTCTCTCTGCCCTTCCCCTGCTTGTACTCTCTCTCTCTGTCTCTCCCTCTCTCTGTCTCTCTCTCTCTCTCAACATCAATAAACTTTAAAAACAATTTTTAAATAAATGTTTGCAGACTTATTACAAAGGAAAAAATTCACTAAAATCTGTACAGAAAGTAAGTTCAGGCAATCTCTCAAATGGACATTTTACAGGGAAAAATTTGCAGCAATAGTCATCAAGTTAGTAAGCAAAGGGCAATAAGAGGGATTCTGAGACCAAGAGCCAGGCAATCTGAGATACTTTCTCAACTCTACCAACCTCTTAATTTACCTGAGCCTTTACTTTCTCTTCTACAAAATAAGAGTCTTAATCCACACTCTGAATGTAAAGACTAGGTGAAAATACATTGTGTTATGTATATCAGGTATAATTATAGAGAGAGACAGCTTATGCTTTACGTCAAAAAGCTATAAACATATTCTTAGGCTGTGACATTAAACTTTTTTTTAATGTTTATTCTTTTTTTTTTTTAATGTTTTATTTATTTCTAGGAGAGAGAGAGAGACAGCATGAGCAGGGGAGGGTCAGAGAGAGAGGGAGTCACAGACTGAAACAGGCTCCAGGCTCTGAGCTGGCAGTCAGCACAGAGCCCGACGTGGGGCCCAAACCCACAAACCGCGAGATCATGACCTAAGCGAAAGTCGGACACTTAACCGACTAAGCCACCCAGGGGCCCCTTTTAATGTTTATTCTTGAGAGAGAGAGACAGAGCACAAGCCGGGGAGAGGCGGAGAGAGAGGGAGACACAGAATCCAAAGCGGGCTCCGGGCTCTGTGTGTCAACACAGAGCCCATCATGGGGCTCAGACACACAAACCATGAGATTATGACCTGAGCCAAAGTCACTTAACCAACTGAGCCACCCAGGTGCCCCAACAGTGACATTAATTTTTAACTTTCCAACCATATTTTAGAGAATACATTTCCCCATCTTGTTTTAGCCCTGCTTTTTGTTACGACTCTCTCCATTTTTAGCATTAGGAGTATTACACAGTTCATCATGGAATTACACCGGTTCATGTACATTAATGACTTTGGTGGTCATTAATTTACTACTTAGTTTACTAGTTTCATTGTGTATTTTCAGTAGTCCTTTGCCACTATCTTATCAAATAGTGATTAAAGATGTACAGTTGGTTCCCAGAAGGCATGTTCATGTTCAGATAATTTACATGAAATAAGAAATATCTTTTCCTGGCCAATTCAAAAATTGCTTCATGTTTTACTTTTAGGTACTTTTATTCTTTTTTTTTTTCTTTCTACTTCTGAAACAATTTTGTTAAGTAATTGTTGGCTCTTTCTTTTTTCTAAATGTTTATTTATTCTTTTTTTTTTGAGAGAGCATGCACACGCGTGCACACAAGTGGGGGAGGTGCAGAGAGAGAGGGAGACAGAGAATCCCAAGCAGGCTCCACGCTGTCAGCACAGAGCCTGACTGGGGGACTTGATCCCATGAACAGCAAGGTCATGACCTCAGCTGAAATCAAGAGTCAGAAACTTAATTAACTGAGCCACCCAGGCACCCCATGGTACTCTTATTCTTTGGTGTGAATTATTTGGACAAACAATTCTACTAATGTGGCAGAAGATGCCAAAGTAGTCTTTTTCACCCTCTGGGCATTTATCAGGGCCAAGTAGGACAAGGAAAAGATTCTTAAGATATATTAACTTAATAATCTCCCTTTTCATTTGATTCTGTTTTCTCCTCTCTTTTGTGTTTGTTTTTTACATCCTTACATGCAGTGCGTTTGGCGTAGTTATGCAGCTGATGAGAAATCTGTTTCCATTGCAACCTGGAAGCCACACTTGAAGGCCTTGCACACCTGCAGCCCCACCAAGTAGGTATCAGTGTGACAGCTGGTGCTGTCATCAAGCCTCCTCAAGTTTGCAAAATAAATCATGCACATGCACGCACACACATGCGCACATGCACATGCACACACACGTGTTGACTTTTGGCTTGTCTTATTCTCTGTTGCTCTTTGAGAGATTCAGCCCTGTTCAGTAGCAACTCGGGCATAAAGCTAAATGGACTCAGGATCATTCCTCACCATTCACAGACTGAACTTAAAGATTAAAAGAATCTAAACTTTTATAGAGATTTATTTCTACAATTATATGCTTAATTTCTAATAAATCATTTCATAAAACCTACCAGAATTCTAAAGGTAAGCACCATGGTTCCTGAAAAAGAATGACTGTTTAAACTCCATGCAATACCTGACCCCAAGCAGGGGGCCCCTTGAGAGCAATGTGTCTTTGCATGAAGTCCTCTTTCATCTGGATCCCCTGGCGGGATGGTTCTTGAGCTTTCACTTGCTGATCAAACTACTATCAGTAGCAAAAGAAGAGCTGGAGTCCTAATAGGATTATAATGTACAGTGAGGCCATGGGACCAATTAGATTAAAATTTGAAATATACATTCAAAATCTGAAAGTAATATGGCTTCCATTCACATTCGTTGGTCAAAACAAATCGCCTGGCCATTCCTCAACTCAAAGGGAATGGGAAAGTGCAATCTTACCTTGTGCCTAAAAAAGAGAGGAGAACCAGAAAACTTGTGAACAGCACTAATGGCTACCACAATGATCTTTAATTTTAAAAAAACACACAAAAAAACCTTACTCCTGAAATCCTAGACTCCAGTTCAACTAGCAGAACATAGTAAATCATAATCACCATCTAATTAAAGAAATCAGTGAAACAAGCAAAGCAACAAAGTCAAAGGAAAGGCTTTCTGTGTGTCACCCAGCTTGATTACAACAGTCCACATTGTTCAAAAGTTATCAAAGTGCTTATCTGACTTAGTATTTTTGAGCACTTGCTGTTTCCCTTCATAGTCCAACAAAACCTTGATCCTAGTGGCTTAAACGGGTCCAATATGTCTAACTATTGTGATTCAGTCAGGAAAACCTCTTTCTTACTTGACGTGGAAGAGGAATCAGCTGGGGAAAACTCCATGACTTGTTGCCTGGAATTTCAGTGTCGAAGGAGGTTTGTGATGCTTCTGAGTGCACGCTGTCAACAAGCTGTAGATCTGTTACTGTCAGGATCTGTTACATTGCTTCCCTAATCTTCCTTGGGCTTCAGTTTTCCCATCCACCAAGTGAAGGACTAAAGGTGAGCTAGATAACCTCTAAGCTCTGATAGGACATGTCTCTTAGAAGTTGGAGTCAAAACCTTCCATAGGACCCCAGGCTTTAGAAGGGATAGAACCTTAGCAAGGATAGATGTGTGGATACTGTTGAGTGAATGCATGGATGAGAATTGTCCTTTCATGTAGATCTTAAGATTTAGCTGAATTTCTTTTATTGAGTATGAGACTCTTTCAAAGTTGTGGTATTAAAAACAAAAAGGGACATAACCCATACTATCTATTCCTTGAGGGTATGAATCAGAAATGGGAATTGTATAGAAATTGCATTTCTTGTACTCATGAAGGTTTCTAGGTGAATGTGTAAGAGTAAGGCTAGTATAAAAAAACAAAATAAGGTTTTCAAGTGACAGCAGAGAGTGGTCTCTTATCATGTGATAATTTGGCTTTCTACTTCCTGAAGTTTTTGGATTAAGATCATGCTGAAGCTTAGAAAAAAATTAATAATGAGTCAAATTCTCCCAGTGCATAAACTATTATTTTGCTGACATATTTTTTCTTTTTCCTCTGATACCTTCCATTTTAAATGGGGCAGGGAGTGTAGAGGAGAATTTATGCAAACACTTGTATTCATCCTGTTCTACTCTGGCTGTCACCATCCCCTTCATAATCCTCACCCTACACCCTCCCCACCATTAACCTCTGAACCTCAGCCCCATTTATTGAATAACAAGTACTTGTCCAGAATGACACAACAGTCACTGGCGAAGTTCATGGGAACCTGGATGTCCTAACATCTCTCCCTTTAGTGACACATTATTGCTCCAAATTGTGTGGTTCTTAATCTTTATCATTGTTGTTTTTGTTAAAGCATTGAGAACATGATCATAAATATGTTTTTTTCCCACAAAAAATATTCAACAATGCACAAAAAATCAAAACTTTGCCTACCATTTTAGTGTATTCACAGACTCCCTGAAGCCAAGTTCAGAACCTTTGCTTTAGAAAGCAAACCGGCTTTATTCAAGTTTGTAGATCTGTGAAGAGAGTAATTTATAATAACTCAGAGGGATATTTTCACATTTACAATTAACTGGCTTACTGAGTGCAGAGTGATGTGAGAAACAGACTGAAGCTTTTTATTTACATAGTATATTTCTTATAACATTCAGAGTTTAAGAACTTCTGAAGGAAGAAATGATTCATTCATTCATTCATTCATGCATTCATTAAATAACTATTCATTGAGCACCTCTTATTTTGCAAGGCACTGTTCCAGGCACTAGAAATATAGCAGTGAAAGAAAACAAACAAACAAACGGATTAGAATCTCAGGCTGCAGGGAATATATATTCAAGGGACACTGGGAAGAGAAAACAAACAAATAAAACATGGAATAGATTAGATGGCAATAGTGCTAAGAAGAAAAGTAAAGTAGGGAAAGAATTTAGGGGACATCAGAGACTGCAGTTTTAAACAGATGGTCAGGGGAGAGAGATCATATTATCAATAGCATCATCATCAATGATATTGTTATCATTAAAAAACACGAACTCAGGCTCTTCTTCCCAGCAGTTTTAGAGATAAAATGAGATGCTTTGGCTTCTCACCCTCATTTCAGGGAGTAGGATGGAAGAGGGGTGTGACAAGTGTTCAGGAGAGGGAGGGGCATGCCACACTCATCCAAACCTGCCGAGGATACACCCAGCAGTTTCTGACTCCCTTCTTTCTGGTCTGACTGGTTTCACATACGTTTTCAAGGTCATAGCAGTTGCTACTTCAAAGTTCCGTTTTAGTAACAGAAGGATTTACAGCAGGAACATATTTTTTCTTGATTTTCTTCTCAAAGAAAAAGAGGGCTATGTAAAGTGTATATAACACAGGTAAATATGCTCTTTTCGGGAATGCGTCTGATATTTTATGAAGCTGTGGGGAATTATCAAGCTCCAAGGATGCCATGTGATACCTTACAAAGTCAGAATTTAGACATTATCTAATCTAACGCCTTCAATGTACTCATAAGTAAACCAGGACCTACAAGAAAGTAAGATGCTTGCCCAAGGACACACAGCTCATTCAAAAGAGTAGGGCCCCTACACCATGTTGCACAGACCTGAATTTGCTAAGATAGGTTATTAAAAATGCCATCCAACACTAGGCTAGGAGAGTTGTGATCGACTAACTTCCTATGTGCCCAATTTACTCCAAGAGAATTCCTTCGGTATACAATATGAAAACAAAATCTTCCTCAATAAGTGATTGAAGTACAAGGCCACAGTCACCTATTAATGAATCCAGATTTAGGAACTCAAAAGTCTGCCTGAAGCACAGGACTAGAGCTACAGTGTTACCAGCACCATTCTAAGAGTCTTTGCCAATGCCAGTTAGATCAGAACCTCTGTTTCTTAACTGTGGATGGATAACTTTAGCTAATAAAGAGGTCTGTAGTTTTGGGTCACATGTGGGCACTATTGGTCTTGCTAAGTAAACATGCCAGCTCAGGTCTGTGGCACAAAAAAAAGAATGTTTAACACTTGGGTACACTTTTTATAAAGACTATTGCTTCTATGGATCTTGCTTGGAAAGAAATACTCAAAGTAACTTTATTCCCCAATCTCCAATTTGGCCATTATCAAGTGATATAAATGTATTCACCAGTTTATCATCATTTCTCTTCTGCCTGCACGCACCTGAAGGAAAGAACAAGGGGAAACATCAAGCAGGTTTGTGATTTCTCTTCTGCTACATGTTTGTTTACAAATCTGATGCCTAACAGATATTTTAAACGTGTCTCATGTGAGTAAAATTGATCAACAAATACAAAGTCATTACAAGTGACCTTTCACAATGTTGCCTGCAAAGGTTGCTATTTCACCGATTCTTTTTTTCCCTTGGAAGCGTAAGTGTCTCCCTAAGTCACTCACTGCTTTCTACAATCAGCAGGGCATAGAACATTCTTGGGGAAACATAATAACTATGGCTTTTGGTTATTTCGTGCTACCATTTTCTCAGAGAGAAGTCTTACCCAAGTATTCAAATTCCAGGAAGCAGTGTAAGATATATTCCCCTTCATCAGGGTCCTTCTTTTAGAATAAGAAATTGGGTGTTTTTGGCAAAAGGAACACTGTGTATAGGAGGTAGAAACAATTTTTCTGTGACATCTCTGGCTCGTTAAGCACTGAGGCTGACTTGGGTGAAATGCTTGAGGAGAAGAGCTCCCCCACCCTCGCCTACATCCTTTAAGAAGAAGATAATCCTCCCAGAAACTTCAAGTAATTTATGGTCATTCTTTCATGCCTTTGAAGGAAATGCTTTACCAGATTAAAGAGCAGAGAGTTAGACACAACGGGAAGAGGAGGTGAAAGAGAACACTTTATTCTGTGTTAGTAAGTGCCAGGAAGGGTCTGAAAAAGGGAGCAAAGCTTCCAAGGACAGAGCCAGGTGGATCTTGGCACTGATGGCGTGAGGAGTGGCGGAGCGGAACCAGCAGAGAAACCCAGGTGCCTGGAAGCAGAGAAGAAAACACTTTTTCCTATCACTGCTATTTGTTTCAGTATTAGGGGAACACAGGCATCTCCCCCCACACCCTGCGCAGAATTGGCCCTCGGTGGAGGTCAATGGGAGTCCAGAGATCATTCCTTTACTTTTGTACTGTCCTACTAATGACATTAATTATAATACATGTATGCAATACTGAAACTAGTTTCGAAAGTTCACTTGGGGTGATACGACTCTGGGTCATCCAATTCTGCATTATGTTAATTAACACCTAAAAAGATTCACAAGCCAAAACATAAATGCACTCATCATGGGAGACAGATGTGGTAGGATGCACAATACTCCTTTGCGGTAAACCTACACCAGGGTGGCAGTAAACACCCTTCTCTTCCTTGGTAGACAAGGAGTTAAAGCGGAGGTCATTGGATATTCCTGGGTGATAGTTCCAGAAAGTTTTAGTAGCCCCAAGATTTGGTCTTCTCCACTTTAGGGATATTTCTGCTCAAACAGCGGTTCTGGTCAATAGACTCAGAACATTCTTTGTATAGACTCCAGAAGAGTCTGGCTGACCAGTTCTGACCCTTTAGTCCTCTTTTGTCTACACTCTATACAAACCCCACCATCCTTCTGTCGTGAAGATTTTACACAAAATGAATCATTGCCATTAAAAGCTCTTTTAGTCTATTTTATGATATCTGAAAAGCTTCCCTTGTTTTTGGAGCTATCCACTTACAAAGGGTAATTTATCTCCAAATCCTAAAGGCAGAAACTCCAAGCTTCTGCATAAACTCCACAGCTGCGTGAGAGTAAGGTCACCTGTCTTGGTTTCATCCTCCAGGACAGAGCTATTGATGCCTAAAAGGGAAATTTGTGAGTTGTGTGGAAATGCTTACAAAAGTGTGACCCTTTATGGCAGTCTTGAGGGAAGGAAGGGTCCCCTGGGGCTGATACAGGATTTTGCACTTTTTCCCAATGTTACCACGGAGGCAGAAAGTAAAGACAAAATTAAAGTGTAACTGTTGAGCTTCAGCTCCTCACTCCAAAAAGGAACTTCCAGGTCTGCTGTCATGATTCAAAAAGACATCAACCAAATTTTTTTACATTTCATGATGTTCGTTCGCATCTACCTAAAACGTTAAAATTTGTTGTACATAATCATGACTAAGGATGTCAGCAATAACTCACCTTTAGGTTTGAACATATCCAGAAACACTGAGCCATGTTACACAGAGATTTCTTGCTTCTCACTGTAGTGGACATTTGGAAAAGCACAGTGAAATACGTCCTCTATTACTGTTTAGTATGCATGCCTTACTGCATACTTCGTACTTCATACACTTAGATCTCCTATCCCCCAATTATGGATCGCATTACCCTGTGTAAAGCTATGACAGAGAACAGAGAACGTGCTCAGTATATAATTCTTGGATGGAGTAATAAAATGTTCCTGACCTCAAGTAGTGTATGAAGAAAAACACTAACAAAAATGAGAAAGAGGAAATACATAAAAAGAGAGAAAATTAAAAAATTAAAGCATTCCAATCTGAAGGAAACAAGCTGAAGCTCCCAGTGTAACATGACTTTAGCTTTCACCTTGTTGTGTTCCGTAGGCAATGGAATTTACAATACTGCATAATTAATGCAAAAAGACTATTGTATTAACAACAACAACAGTGCCTTCTTAAGAAAAACAAATTTGCCCTCACCCAAGCAAAATCCAAACGAAAGAAAATACATTTAGAATGCAGATTGTTTCTTGGAAGAGAGCAGATCTGGGTTTAGACTAATAATAATCCTTGTCCAAGTTTCAAATGGATTGATCACCACCATCCAAGTACAAAGTCCTTCACTGTGTTTGGGGCCACAGTGTTATTGATGGTGACTAAGAGAAGTAGAAGAGAGAAATTTCAGGCCACTCTGTTATCTTCCAGATATCTCAGAGCCTAGAATCACCTAAACCTTTCCTTAGGGTTTTTCATTGTGCTAAGAACTGGGAGTAATTCAAGTGTAGATACGTTTAGTCCAGTAGCCAATAACTCTCTCCAGGTGCCTGACATTTGTTACCTCTGAATGACCAGGCCAAACACAGAGAAGCTTTTCTCTCTGCAAGATGTAGTGAGGCATCACACACATTCATATACCCCCATAGTTAACGAGGTTCCCTGCTTTAGGATATTCTTGTGAGAGATTTTGACTTTCTACACAAAAGTTAGGGTATGTTTAGACAAAATTTATCTACGATGCCTTCAGCTAGGGAAAAACATCCAGTTCCACGATGCTTTTGCATTGTTTGTGACAGGTCCAAAATTTTTCTTTAAAATACAAACCCCCAGTCTCAAGAAGAGCTCAGCTGAACAACAGTTAAAATCATGTCCCTTTGACTGGTACGGGTCAGGTACAGAGTACTCTTAGTGTCAATGGAGCCTGCTCTGTTCTTCATTTACTTAGACCATAAATGAAAGCTGTTTAGCATCATTTAATTACTCTTTTGTTGTCCTCTGTCTTCCCACTAAAACAATTCGAATCTCATATGTGGTAAATATGTTTATTGATTTTATTGCAATTAATCATCCCATTAAGGAATTTTTCCAACTCATTTTTTAAACTGGGTAGTTTTCCGTTTTAGTACAGATTGTCACTGTCAGAAAATAGATTTGCCTGTAAACCCATCTAACCAGATGAATCCAGTATTCTCACCTTGAGGTTTTATGTCCTCCCCCTTTCCTCCTGGACAAGGAAGTCAATTAGCCATTGAGTGCACACTGCCACAAAAAGGCGCTTACTTCTTCCTGCCTACTAGGTTTTTATTGCTACGACATTGCTACGACAATAGATCATGCCAGTAGAGGTTTAGGGATGATCTGTAAATTTCACTGCCTCTGTTACCCTGTCTCCTTAGTCAACAATTGTTGGCTATGTGCCTGCTCCATAGTTAAGCTGCCTTGATCACAGTTCATAGACTTTAAATAGAACCGTGTCAGACTTCTTAGTAAACTATCTAAAGTTGCTTTAACAGGTTCTTGTGAGACTGTTACAAGGATGCAGGTCTTAAAAGTTAAAAGCATGAATGATATTCTTTTATTATGTTACCATCTTGTACTGTGATCCACTGAGTGCTCTGTCCAAATAGCTCCTATGTGGTTGGCTTCATAAGGTTCTGAGATGTATGGTTCTTAGGAGAGAACTCTAGAATGCTGACAGAAAAGACTGTGTGTTCTTATATTTCTTGTGCATTTATTTTCCATTATTTACATTTTTTCTTCTATGTGCAATGAATGATCTGCATGTGTTGTTAAACTAAGTAGGCCAAACTTCTTTTTTCAGCATAATCAACTTATGTCCTTATGGGCAAATGTTAGATTATTTCATAAATAATCTTTTGAAAATGGTCTCTCCTTCTGTTCTCATTTATTGATAGAGAAAAACGATTTAGTCTTTTAAAAACACATCATAGGACTTACAGTAAGAAACTTTTTTTTAACAAGCTAGTGACCTAGAATCTTCTGACTTTTTTTGAGCATGTATTCTGACAATTATTTACCAATATTAACTGTAACTGCAGGTCTCTTATACAAATCAAGAACTTTTTTTAATATTTCAAAGCAATTAATGGTATCAACTTCATTGATTCCTATGAATATTTGTTCTTTCTTAAGTTCTTAAATATTTTGTCCCTAATTTCTATGCTGTTGCATTGCTATTTATTACAAGGGTTGCTATATTCTAAAATATTTATATTCTTAATTTTCATATGAATCAGATGCTAACACAGATCCGACCATCGTTTGTAATGCCCTGTTTCACATCCAGTTATTTCAACCTAACCATTAACAGCACTGGTTATATTTCCAGCAGCACGATTAAGCTCCATAGTACTTACTGCTTAGTCTGTATGCTAATATTTGAAAAACAAACAATAAAGCCAATGGCTTTGTTGTTCTAAAAATAAAAAGAAATCCCTGAGCACTTTCATGGTGGTGAAATGCTTAGTAATGTGCTGCTCTATTTCCCTCACTCCTAGTAAGTTCTGTAGTAGTAAGCAGAAGCTCTTCAGAATGTACACCTCACGGAAGCAGAGGTACCCAGCATCCCGGCTATTGACATGAAATTTGAGAATGCCAACTAACCTCAGGTGCATGACCAGGTTACACCGCCATCTTACCTGAGCTCTGCTCAGAGACTCACTCTTCCTAAGGACTTCTTGAATGAGGTTTTCAACCCGCTTGTAATTTTCCTTTTTTGCCTGTTGCCTGCTTTGATATTCTACCCCAGGGACAAATAGGCAGGGTCCCGCACAGCACTGGCAGTCAGCCCCTTGGCGCCCCCTTGTGGTAGGACAACTGCTGAGCTGACGCACGCGCTGGATGGTTTTGGCTCAGTTGCCATATTGTGCCTGAGGCGAGAATTTGTAGACTGCTTATCTCATGAAGGGCTAAAACCCTAATTAAGGATAACAAGAACTATAGCATTCTAGGTCCAAGAGGATTACTGTGGGGTTACAGTAATGCCACATAGTTCCCTGGCAGGGAACATCCGGTAGTAGCCTGCATGTTGGGCCATTTGAGTAACTTGTTCATCTGGTTCCTAGAGAGGGAAGAATTCCGGTAGTTGTGCAGGCTTTACTTGTATAGTCCTCAGCTGGAGCTGCATACTCAAAAGATGCCACAATCCATGACAACAATGTCCTTTTGGTTACTTTCTCCAGAGAAAGACTGCCTTGTTGGTCTCCTGGGAATAATCTTTGACAAGTCTTCCTAAAAATATTGTTTCATAAATCTTCCTCAAAAAAAATGTGTTTATAGATGTGACAAAAAAGCAGGAAAATAATGCAAACTTCAATGGACCAGCAATGAGTTTATATTTTTAATCAGTATGCATTTTCAATAACATTCATCTAATCAGGTTAATAGTCATTTAATCGAAATGTTCTGTTGATTTCCAAAGGGAAAAAAAGTAGAAAAACTAACAAAAGTGAGCTTTTGTAAGAACAGCTCTTTGCTTTGGAGAACAAAATTTTTGCCTGGTTAAAACGTTCTGGATTAAGATCTTATTCTTAACTTTCATACAATTATGTCAAAAGAGAAAATGAAAACATTACATCCTTTTCTTCTAATTTCATATGTAATATGTCGAATTCACTTTAAAATAATTTTGATTTTTTAAATATAGACATTGGCAAATAAATATTCGTGCAGTTCAGAAGGGCAAAAAGGGGAATGGTACCTAGAACTCATTTATATCAACTTTAAGTGCTTTAAATAGTACTAAGATTCAGAGACTCATATTATTTTCACCTTCCATTAATTATTAGAGATGATATCAAAATGTTTCACAGGGGCAACTTTTAAAAACTATTTTCATAGAAGTAATTGTTTTCAAATATTTTGTTACTGTAGATAAACCATGCCAGGTATGATGCTGATGCTTATTTTAGATTTTTTTACTTTTTCAGATTTTGAAACTTTTAAAAAGGAGAAACTAAATTTCATGTTAAATGGTTTTATGACATTTTTATCAGTTTCCTCTTCATTTAGTTGGTATAAGAAAGTGATAAATCTTTAAAGATTGAGAAAATAATTTGATATTAACTAAATAGCCTTCTGTAGTAATTAGCATCTATTAATCCCAGAAAAGATAATCAGTTAGATAAAGTATAGTGAGAACACTTGTAATGATAACTATGTAAACTTGAGCCATTCATTAATCGAAATAAAGGTGTAGAGGGGCACCCGGGTGGCTCAGTCGGTTAAGCGTCCTACTTTGGCTCAGGTCATGATCTTATAGTTTGTGGGTTTGAGCCCTGTGTTGGGCTCTGTGCTGACAGCTAGCTCAGAGCCTGGATGGAGTCTGTTTCAGATTCTGTGTCTCCCTCTCTCTCTGACCCTCCCCTGCTCACGCTGTCTCTCTCTCTCAGAAATAAAATTTTAAAAACATAAAAAAAAAAAAAGGTGTAGAGTTGAGCATATGTTCCTGAACCCTATCATCATAAATTTAAATGATGGAACAGATGTGCTGAAACTGAAGAGATACAAAATTTTTACTATTTAGAAAGAAAGAAAGAGAGAGAGAGAGAGAGAGAGAGAGAAAGAAAGAAAGAAAGAAAGAAAGAAAGAAAGAAAGAAAGAAAGAAAGAAAGAACGAACTTGAGAAGAGTAGACATTTTCAGCCCTATCCCTTTGAGGATTTGTATAATTAATCTAAAGGTTTGGGATGACATGAAGAACCTAACCCAAGCATAAAAAGATGCAGTTTTATATGTTATTGTTGCTGTTGTTAAATGTGATCTATCATTTAATCATGCATTTGTCAAGTATAGAGAAAGCCTTTAACTGATGGGATTGTTTTAAAGAACTCTTGAACCCACCTGACCCCATCACAAAACTGCCCAGCCTGTTCTCTGCATGTGCCTTCAGCTAGTCACGCTGGACTTAGCTCTGTCTGCATTTCAGAGGGGGGCTGTCAGCTGCATGGTCAACTTGTTTATTGTTACCAGGACTTTCTGATCACCGCAGTTCATTATTTGATTTGTTTTCATGTAAACACATAAAATGTGGTGTCTTTTTAGAATATCATTTGTTAAGCAACTAGGCATGGAAAAATAAATGTTACTGTTTCTTGTTAGCTACAAAACACATATCCACTAAACACATTTGCTGTTGGCATGCTGCAGCTGGGGACAGTGGACATTGCGGTAAGTGGAAAAAAACAAGGGCTCCACTTCGTCTCAGATAATCCGTGTCCATGAGAACACTGCCTCCTTCATGCCCCACAAAGGCTGCAGCATGACTGCGATCTCAGCATCTCGGAGTGGCTGCTCCAAGTTACTACCCTCAAACCCTTTACCCTTCATTTCTGCAGAGCCTGAAGAGTCCCAGGCCTCTAACTGGATAACAGTGTCACTTTCTAGTGAGTAAGGGTGGTTTAGAAATGAAACAAGAACACAAACAAAATAGGTACCCAACACTTCCTACAGTTCATTTGATTCCCACAAAAATCCCTTAGCAACGTTGCTGCTTTCATTTTTATGTTAGAGCTGAGGACTCCAGACCTCAAGTCTCTTTGATTCCAACCTGCCCTTTCCACCACCTCACACTACATCTTTTGATTAGGAAAGCATGGAGATGCACCTTGGATTTTGTTGCTGTTGTTGATGCTTCCTTGATCAACACACAGCATTTCAGTCCTAGCTGGCATCTGAGAACTGAATGTCTGAACAAATATAATTTACCAGTGGCTGCCACAGCAAATCAATAACCTGTTTAATAGCAGGAAATTGTGTTAGTGAACATAACATCTCATTCCGTTAATCAGTCATCACATTCATTATATGTTGGGGCTGTTCTACGTTGTGTGGTTTTTGTCTCACAAGAATGAATGCAAGCATAAAAGAAATGGGTGTTAAGTGTTGTATGTTTAATATTATGTATGCAGTACTACCAACTGCTATGAGATTGCATGAATTTATGGATATCATAATCTTGCCTGCAATATGAAACGCATGCAAAATGTAGATATATATGTATATGTAACTGTCATCCCTGTAGAAATGCTTAGAAATTACAAAGAGATATTCTTCCAAATAAAAAATAACTTTTTTTAATCTCATAAATTGAGGTTAAAGCTAAAATCTGTTTCTAAGGCAAACACCGAACCAGTTCTTGGTTGTTTCCAGTGTAATTGTGTACAAAGTACTGTGCCTGATCTCAGTCCTTTCTATGAGGAATCCAGGAAGGGTGTGCATACCTGTCTAGTGAGATTGAGTTCAAATAAATGCAAACAGAGAGATTAACTAAAGCTCAGATTTTCAATAAGGGGAGGATGTATTGCTGTGCTCCTATTTGCTGAAAACACTACTGAAATATAATATACAGTTTCAACAAAATATTTACCCAGTGGAGTGGAAGAGATTGCTTGAAATGGAATAATCATGCCTCTGTTGTCCACAGTCAGAAGCTAAGTTTTAAGGAGCGAGTTCGCATGGCTAGCCCAAGGGGCCAGAGTATTAAGAGCAGACAAGCCTCAGTAGGTGACAGGAGGTCCCCGAGCGCCGACATCACAGCCGAGGGCAGCCCCACCAAGGTGCAGAAAAGCTGGAGCTTCAACGACCGAACCCGCTTCCGGCCCTCGCTGCGCCTCAAAAGTTCTCAGCCTAAACCAGTGATAGACGGTAAGCCCTGTTTTTCCATAACTGTGTTTAATTGGATAAGCTATCGTGAGCAAGATTATGAAGTAATTAATTCTCCGTGGTACCACTCAAAGATAGAAGAAAACAACCCCAAGGAAAGAATTGTTTGTTTGTTTTATTGGAAATTTATTCATTGCCTTGGGCAAATGTACAGAACATAAGTTTACTTTGGGGAGCAACTTTGGCAGCTAAATCTACATTTCAAAGAAGTCAAACAAAATGCTGTTAATTCTTCACTCTTATCTGCAACACATTATTCTTTCTCAAAATCCATATCAAGATCAACGTGACTGTCCTCATGTATAGGTTATGTCTGACCAACAAAGGTCCATGGCCCAAAGATGACCAGGTGCTCTGTGAATGTCTTGAAACACAATAAGGAGGGTAACAATACCTTTCTGGACAACAATGAAGGTGTTATTCCCTTTTCTACTATGCTGTATCCACCAGTAAATCAGAGACCACTGCTTATCTTCCCTAGAAAGATTCCTGTCAAAAGTTCTTAATCTAATGATAAGTAGAATTCAAGTTCTTCCCCCAAGAGGAACTACCCTACTTTATTTATCATACAATGTGTCAGAAGTTTACTTGCCAACACATTTTATTGAGTGCCATCTAATTTTCATGTTTATAAAATAAAATAGTTCCTTTTTCATTTAAGATTAGCTTGGTTTTCCTTTTAAGTATGCCCCCCTGGGATCTCTTATACTGGGCAAAGAACCAAAGTCAAACAGCATCTTCCATTAATGCATAAAAACTGCAAAGACTATTGGGCCTTCTGTACTCGTTCCCTGGTATAACCTGTATTTTCCCAGGCCCTGAAAGCCTGAGGGATAAAATTAACAACCAGGGGTCATAATCTCAGTGATCTCAGGCTCCCTGCTGGTAAAATCCCTGGAACCTCAGCCCAAGGGTTCCTCCCAGCCCATTCAGAGAACTCCAGGGATATGACCCCACTTTCAAGTGAGCAACAGGAGTCCATCTTCACACCTCTTCATTCTCCACAACTCCACGGACGCCATGCTCTCTCAGTAGACACCTAGCTGCTGGACCCCGCGCGGCCTCTCCCACTGGAGCTTGCGGCTTCCGTCTTGGCCGCAGGACGTACTGATCCTGCCAGGCTCCACTCTGCCTGTCCCTCTGCCAAGGTAGGAAATGCCCCCTCAACCAGCACTGGACACTCCCCCATCAAGCCTTTGAGTGTCCTGAGTCACTGACGACACAGATTTTCGGTGTCCTCTGGTTTCCACATTCTCCTCCCCAAGAATTTGGCTGAACGCCCATGAACAGCTGAGTAAAGAGTAACCCGTTACAGGGCTTTATGTTGCACTCAAAATAGATTTTCTGAATATAAATGGATGCATCATTTCTGGAAGGCGATGTGGTGACATGTATCAAAAGCCTGTACATATGCCTAGGCTTGGACACATCCCACCCACCAATTTCATTTCTAGGATATAATCAGTACAATGGGATAATATCAGACATTAGAAGTGATACTATTTTCAATAATTTAAAAATTATTGACCTGGAAAGGTGGTCATAAAACAACAAATTATTCCATTTTTCTGTGTGTGTATGTGTGTAAATTCATGTATTTATAGGAAAAGGTCTGGAAAGATTTACAACAACGTATGAACAGTTACCTCCAAGTGGTGAGATCATAGCTGCATTTTGTTTGTTCATTTTTTTATCTGTATTTCCCACTATTTCTACAGTGAACATGTAAAGCTTTTGTAAAAGAAAGCAAAAGATGATTTTCTATTTAAAAAAAAATTAAGCCTTCTTTTCACATAATGTCCTCTCCCCTTCCCCACCTCTAAGGGCTCTTGGTCTAGGTCATGGTCACCAAATCCCTCTCCTTGGGCTGATTCCCACTCCCCAACTACCAAGAGCTAGCAAGAGCACCTTGTCTTAGTGCTGGGGACCAGCCTTTGTTGAGCGTGGACACGATTCATCTAATGAAGTTTAACATACTGCAAATAGAGCTGTATTAGGCTCTAGGGTTGCCATAACAAAGTAGCACAGCAGAGGTGGCTTACACAGCAGACACTGATTTTCTTACAGTTCTGGAGGCCAGAAGTCTGAGAATTTCCTTGGCTTGTAGATGGCCACCTTCTCCCTGTGTCTTCACTTCCCCTTCCTTCCATGCATGTCTGTAGCCAGATTTCTTCTTCTTTTAAAGACCCAGTGAGATTGGATTACCACACACCTTATGGAGTTCATTTAACTTAATTGTATCTTTAAAGACTCCCATCTCCAAATAGAATCACATATGAATTTTGGAGGGACACAATTCAGCCGGTAACAGAGCGCCTGCTCACCCACATCATAGCATCCCTGGACAACCCATATCTTCAAACCTAATCCTGGACTCACACTGTGCTAGAAATGCATGCATGACCCACGGTACACACTCTTCCAATGGGGGGCCTCAAAAAATATCCTTTGTGCTGTAAGGTCCTGATGGTTTGCTAAGCACATCTGAATATAAAATCAATAGGATCTGGATTCTGAATATGGAAAATGAATTCTACCTGTATGTTTGGCCAGAGGGAAAACATTTTTCAAAGACTCCTGGAGTCGGCACTATCCATCAAAGTATTTCAGGTACTGCAAAGATGTCTCAGAGGTCAGACAGAAACAGAAGTCCTATTCGCTAACAGATAACAAATTGGAAAGGCCCCCTGCCATCCGTTTTCTGCACCATTTCATACAAGTACAGTTGTTTGGTTAGAAGGGAATTGGTTTTCCCTGGTTGATGCCCAGCTCAATTAGTTCTGAGTTCCCTAAGTGACAGGAGGCCTGACTGCTGTTCTGTGGAAGCAGCTTGGTTGGCTCCCCACCTGCAGAAGATCATGACTCCTGACTCCCCTTTCTCTCCAGTAGTCCTGAATCTTTACCACTGATTTAACTCAATGTTAGGGCTTGGAAAATGGAAGCTTCTTTTTATAGGGGGGAAAAAAAACCCTGAAGTAACTATCAAATAAAATGTAGACGTCGATTATAGATTTCTATTTATAGTGTCTCTCCCGGTTTTTAGTATGTCTGAAAACCACTTACTACCCATAGAAAATAATATATAACACCACAGCTAACTCCCAATTATTCCAGATCTATTTGCTCATTCACTTCTGAGACTCTTTTCTTCTACTTCTCTTCTTCCTGTACATATTTTAGGCATTTCATTGCCCATGAACAGCTCGGGGAGATTGGATGAATAACAGAAAGAATAATGAAAATTCCAATTGGCCTTTAAGTTAGTAACTCAGTTACATTTGGGAAATACTAACTAAAAGATAATATCATGGAAAAACAAAGACAACAGGGTTAATCTGTAATTTAATAATTCCTGCCGAATCTGATACCCTTTACTAGAGATTATATTATTTTTATAATTATTGACTCTTACAAAAGTTACTAAATATCCCATGCTAGGCTTTCTTGCTGAAATTTTTCTGAAATTTACATATTGCACTTAAAAATGGCATAATTATCTTCCAATATTCCACATTCATGTATACCAGAGAAGTGGAAAGTAATAGGCAGATGTTGAAGCCAGAAATTTACATATGGCAGAAGGAAGAAAGTAAACTATAAGGGACTGGTGTGGTATTGCCATAGCAAATTTATTTTGACTAATATGATATGAATAATATTTTTAGTTTATAACTCCAATAATAAGAGGTTGAAATTTTCTATTGATCAATCAATAGTATTTAAGCTTCTTCGTATAATTTTTAAAAGTAAGTAGGATATGACTTTTTTAGATTCCACATATAAGTACAATCATGCAGTTTTTTCCTTCCATGTCTGTCTTATTTCACTCAGTTTAATGTCCTCCAGTTTCATCCATTTTGTTGCAAATGGCAAGATGTACTTTTTTAAGGGTGAATAATATTCCATTATATAATTATACCACACTTTCATTTCACTGTGTAGATGTATATCAAATCATCATGTTCTACACTGTATATATATATGCAGTTTTATTTTTGAAATAAAACTTTTAAAAATTAGGTAGGGTAGAAATCATATTTTTCTCAACATATAAAATAATGATGATAAAAATAACATTTATTGTATCTTTTTCTGTGGCAGGCAATGTTCTCAGTGCCTTAGTTCTATTATTTCATTCGGTTTTTCCAATACCCCTATGAAATAAGTACATTATTATCCCCATTTTATGGATGAGGAAACTGAGACTTGAAGGTGAATAATTTGTCCAAAGACTAACACATATAAAAGCAAGGGAGCCACAGCACACATCCAGGCAGCCTGATTTCACAGTCTTCTCTTAGGACACATTTGTAGATGTGCTCCCAGATGTCATACCAATTCCCCTTTAACCCTCTTTCATTTCTTCTTTCTCCCTGCCACCAACCCCCCCCCCCCCGCAACTCACTTTCCACTTCAATTGGTCAGATTCCCTTCCCATATAAATAATTTGACCTTGCCACTACCCCATCCTGTCTTGTCTTTCTCCCAACCCCCACTGCCAAACCTCTGAACTATATCATCTTCAAAGACTGCCAGAGGTAGAAGATTAGGCAAATGGAGGAAATGGCCTTTAGATGACCCTCTCTGTTTTCATCTAGTATCTGGGAGGAGTCTCAGGATAATAGCAGAGCTTCCCTGTGTCTGTTTACCCAGGGAGGGAGGCAAATGGTGAGGTCATCTAAGGCCGGTCTCAAGATGCAAGAGGTACTGTCAGGAGATGGACAACTATTAACAACAGACAAACAAATGGAAAGTGGCAGACTGCAAGTAAGAGAAGTACGAAGCAGCCAAAGTCCACAAGAATGAAACTAGAGACAGGGGAAAGTCCAGATTTCTGGCAACTAGTCTGCAGTCAAGAAAGGCTATACTTGGGGCGCCTGGGTGGCTTAGTCGGTTAAGCGTCTGACTTTCGCTTAGGTCATGATCTCACGGTTCGTGGGTTCGAGCCCGGCGTCGGGCTCTGTGCTGACTGCCAGCTCAGAGCCTGGAGCCTGTTTCAGTCTGTGACTCCCTCTCTCTCTGACCCTCCCTGCTCACGCTGTCTCTCTCTCTCTCCTAGAAATAAATAAAACATTTAAAAAAAAAAAAAAAAAGGAAGGCTATACTTGCTGGACCTTGCTGTACTTGGAAATGCCTTTCACAAGTGCACTCAAAGATACAATAATCTTGACAGAGAAGGGCAAGGAGGTAATTTGATGTAGCTCCACCCTGTAGTGTTTTAAGGAAAATCCATCCCACACACATGTATAAAACTGCATGTCTTAACATGTTTAACACTGCTTCCGCTTTAGGGGAACGTAGGGATTTTGTTAGACAATCCTCAAGGCTCCTGCTGGCTGCTATGAGAGGCACATCCTCATCAGATGTTTATGAGAAAGACCGGCATGGCCCTGGGTGCAAGAGATGTGTGGGGGTGGTTCACATGAGGAGAGACTGAGTCGGCTAAAGATGCGGAATACTTTCCAATAGGTGGGATCCCTTGTGGCCAATCCCCTTTTTGTAGACACTGTTCGTATGTCTTCTCTCTTCACTTCTCCTCCATGTTCCTTTCTCCCCTCAGCCAGTGTACCAGTTAGGATGCCTTTGGCTCCAGGACACAAAAAAAGCTGATTCAAATACCTTAAATAATAATGAAGTGTATATTACCACCTAAAAAGAAATTCAAAGGTAGGAAAACTCCTGGCAATAATCATTGGGACCCTGACCTGACTTCTCTATGCTTCTCTTGGGTCTTCTTTTCACTCCACCCATCTGTGTGCCCACCTCCTCCTCAGGCTGGGAGCAAGATGGCTGCAGCAGCTTCAAGCATCTTTCCAGACACAACACTTTGAGAGTCAGAAAAGGGACCGTCTTATGATGGTATCTCTGGTTAAAGTGAGGAAAACTGTCCATTCATGTCATTTTGTGGAATTGGGTCTCATGCCTGAAATGAGTGGGCATTTGCAGCCTCGGTCAGGATCCAGTACCTGGTTCTGGGGTCAGACTCCCCAGAAGTCTGGATCAAGCAGGGGAAAGGGAGATGGTAACTGGATAGATTTGAGGATTTGTGTTCAGGAATTGGCTGTGCGACGATTGGGAAGGCAAGCTCCAGTAGTGACTGATACAGCCAAGATATCTTTTCTACTTTGTGAGGGTGAGGAGGAAGAATGCCCTTAACCATGTTTTCTCCCAAACATTCTGTCTATATGTCATTTCTGTTCTTCCAAGTGTCTATGCTTTTTAAACGTACAAGCCAGATTTAGAAATCTTTTTTTTTTCCTTTCTTTTATCACATAATTTCCATGAAGCAGTGAGCACAGACTGGCCTAACTCCTTAAATTTCAAAAGAAGGACAAAATGGGTAAAGGAAAATCTAGCGGAAAATAAATGAATTCGGATTTAGATACACAACCAGCCGGTACATTTCCTATCATTACCTCGACCAAGGGAAAAAGGCATGGGGAAGGAGGGGCCTCTTGCCTTCCTCACCACCTCCTCACGTAGCTTCCTTAGAGACTCTTCTTCCCTTTCAGGCTCATAATAATTAACGGAGTCTCACCTAAAAATAGCAAAACAGTAAAAATGCACAGCATGAGGTGAAAGAACCCCCAACCCCTCTTAAAGATACTAAGTCCATACATCCCCTTCCCCTCTCCTCTAACCTCTGTGTTCCAGGTCCCTGACCCACCAGTCTCTTAAAACTCAAGCTTGAGATTATCAGTAGAAGGCTGACAAGAAACTGACAAAAAGGAAGCATTTTAGTGCAATGGTTTTTGACAATACCCTGAATTAATAGACTTCTGTACTAACAATGGGATATTTTTTCCAAGCAGTGTAAGTCACAAGCTATCAACATATCATATAAGATGAATCTATGCACATGGGTCTTTTTGTCTTATACTAATCCTCTTTTACACTTATTTTCCAATGGCACCTTCTTCCCCCATGTTTTTCTCAGTCTCCCCAGTTGACATTTTCGGTGTTTCCACAAAATGCCAAGCATTGCATTGCACTTCACATTTTTCCTGATTTTCCATATTGATGGCCCAGCTTCAGCCAGACTTTGATTATAATTTTCCACAAAATATGATGCTTCCTGGCACTTTCTGAAATTACCTGATAATGACTCTGCATTGTGTTGACAGAAACAGTTCTTGTCAAAGCGGTACTCTATTAGGGCTTCTGCTTAACTTGTTTGTACACATCCCTGACAGGGTGTCTGTGACGGAGAGGCATGCCCACCCCTGTGAGATCTGCCTGTTACAAAACCTGAGGGTTTTCTTTCACGATAGAACATAGTTCACTCTATGCCCAACTTAATTGTCAGCATTCTTCTACGCAAAGCCCATCAAGGGTACTCAGTAGAGTTCTGAAACAGACTCTCAGGCCTTCTTCACTAAGGAGTTGGTGAAAATCATTACCTGGAGAAGTTTTCCCAGTTCTGATCCATAGGTTTCTTTTTCCTTTAGTTGTCCAGGTTCCTTATCTAGTCAGCCCGTTATTCTTCATTTGGTGACACATCCTAATTCTCTCCTGTGCATCCTGTACTGCTCTTGTCCTCCTAAGACCAGCTTCTTTATTCCAATGTTCCCATTATTATGATGGGGACGGAGGGTGGATGGTAGGGGAAGAACTCTCAATGACTGGTTACAGACTGTAAGTCATAAAGTCCAGGCATACCTCAGAGATATTGCACATCGGTCTCCAGACCACCACAATAAAGCAAATATCACAATAAGAGGGTCAAAGGAAATGTCTGGTTTCCCAGTGCATATAAAAGCTATGTTTACACTATACTGTATACTGCAGTCTATTAAGTGTTCAAAGCATTATGTCGAAAAAAACAAAAAAGAAAAAACAGTACGAGGGGCACCTGGGTGACTCAGTCGGTTAAGCATCCAACTCTTGACTTCAGCTCAGGTCATAATCTAACAGTTCATGTGATTGAGCCTTGCACTGGGCTCCATGTTGACAGCTGGAATCTGCTTGGGATTCTCTCTCTCCTTCACTCTCTGGCCCTCTCGCACTCTCTCGTGTGTGTAGAAATGCACATTCTCACTCTCTCTCAAAATAAATAAACATTTTTTTAAATATGCATACCTTAATTTAAAAATATTTTATTGCTAACATATGTGAACCATCATCCAAGCTTTCAGTGAATTATAATCTTCTTGCCCATGAAGGACCTTGCTCCGTGTTGATGGCTGCTGACCGATCAGGGTGGTGCTTGTTGAAGGTTGTGGCAAATACCTAAATAAGACAATAATGAAGTTTGCCGCATCAGTTGACTCCTCCTTTCACAAGTGATTTTTCTGTAGCATGCAGTGCTGCTTGATAGCATTTTACCACGGCAGAACTTTTTTCAAAATTGTAGTCAACCCTCTCAAACTCTGCTGCTACTTTCTCAACTACGTTTATGCCATGTTCTAAGTGCTTTGTTGTCATGTCAACAATCTTCACAGCATCTTCACCAGGAGTAGTTTCCATCTCAAGAAACCACTCTCTGTGCTCATCCATAAGAAGCCAGCTCTTCATCTAATCAAGATTGATCATGAGATTGCAGCATTTCAGTCAGGTCTTCAGGCTCTGCTTCTAATTCTAGTTCTCTTGCTATTTCTACCACATCTTCACTTACTTACCCCACTGAAGCCTTGAACCTTCAATAAGTTTAAAAAAAAAAAAGGCAATATCTGTGAAGCACAATAAAGCAAGTATGCCTATATTTATCGTATTCTGATAAGGGTTGCTTTTTCCAATACTTTCTGTGAAACACCTGTTCTTGGTTTTTAATTGCTGAAGAAATGTGTTTCTATTTTGATTGGACTGGAGTTCCCCTAGCTTTCTATTCTAATCCAAGTACTCTTTGTAACAGAATTTCTTTCCAGATTTCTCTAGGTTCTGCCCCAATGTTTGTTGCCACCATATAGTGATAGAGAAAATTATATTTGGTTCCTATGGGTGGGGGAAATAGCTTCCTGTTTAAAATATAAGCTATAAATGAATCCCACCTCCTTCCTTCCAGCAGAAACTAAGCTGTCAAATGACCTGTGAGTGCAACTTTAATATATATATATATATATATATATATATATATATATATATATATTTTTTTTTTTTTTTTTTTTTTTACTTCCACAGATCCAGGTCTTACTGAGAAACAAGGTTGTAAACTGGAGCTCTGTATTTTGTTTCACCAGCACATCAGAGTGTGCTGATGTGTCCACTGGTGCTTGAAAGTTAATTAAAATGCTGTATTAGTTATCTACTGATACATAACAATTTGTCCCAAACTTGGCAGTTAAAAACAAGGGACATGTAATCTCACAGTTTCTGTGATCAGGAATTTAGCAGCAGTGTAAATGGGTGATTCTGACTCAGTTTTTCACGGGGTTGCCACCAAGCATTCCCTGGCCACAAAAGTCATCTTAAGGTTCACATAGGAGAGAATCTGTTTCCAGGTTCAATCGAGAATTTGCTAGCAGGTTTCATTTCCTCACACACATCAGCCACCCCATAGGCTGCCTGAATGTCCTCATGACATGCATCTGGCTTCCCCCAAAGCTAGTAATTCAACAGAGAGTTCATGCTCAAGAGAGGGAGAGAGTATCCAAGACAGAAGCTGCAGTCTTTTATAACCTCACCTCAGAGGTGGCACTTCTTTCATATGCTAGTGGTCATACAGACTAACCCTGGTACAATGCAGAAGGGGACTATTCAAAGGAATGAGTACCAGGAGGTACATATCATTGACGACTATCTTAGCAGCTAGCTACCACAACTGGCTGTAAATTGGGTGTCTTTCAAGTCACAGAACCCACCACTCTCCGTTGTCTTCTAGGAACTCCAACCACCAGCTTCCCATCTCTTTCAAATGTTTCCATTACTTGCCTGCCTCTAAAGGCATTTGAGTTTGTGGCCTCTAGTCTAAACACTCCATATCCAGTATCCTATGTAGTATATTAAAAAAAAAAAGACACTTTCTTTTAGAATGTGGGGCCCTAGGGATGCCTGGGTGGCTCAGTTGGTTGAGCGTCTGACTTTGGTTTAGGTCATGATCTCACAGTTTGTGACTTCAAGCCCCACGTCTGGTTCTGTGCTGACAGCTTGGAGCCTGGAGCCTGGAACCTGCTTCGGATTCTGTGTGTGTGTATGTGTGTATGTGTGTGTGTGTGTGTGTGTGTGTGTGTGTGTGTGTGTGTGTCTGCCCTTCCCCCACTCGTGCTCTCTCTGTCTCTTTAAAAAATAAACATTTAAAAGAATTTTAGAATGTGGGTCCCATTGTCAGCTACTTCAGGAGCTTGAAGAGATGTTCTTGGTCGCTTGAAAGGGCAGAGCCAGAACCAAGTGTGCAATGCCAATTTTTACTTCAATATCATGGCAGGCTAACAATTAGAAACCTCACACCAAAGGAATGGAGTCCATCATTGAAAGCTTTCAAATCAAACTTAGAGGGTCAACATTCAGGGATTTCTAGGCTCTTCAGAGGATGGAGCCAGACAACCCCAAAGAAATTTTCTTCCAAACCTGTGTTTCTATAGCTGCTGTTCTGGTTCTTCCTTAACCGTTACATTTTATCCTCCTGGCAACTCCAAACTGAAAAGTGGATGACCAGGTGGGGCAGGTGGGTGTGTGGGTATCAGCTGAGGGACTCCAGGGACTCATTTTCTGTGCTGACCCTGGTCTCATCTCTCTGTGATGCAGAGTGCTTCCCCGTGGTTCTTCCCTCTCACCAGATCCCCATCTTGATTTCCCTTCTCACTGTCAGCTACAGCCCTGAGAAGTGTGTCAAGTGTGCCCCACCTACCCTTACGAGGTATCTGTGTGTTCTCTGTAGTGGAGCAGTCACAGTATTTGGATATGCCTTTAATTGACATATTTTGAGTCAAGAGTTATTTGGGGGCCACTGCTCAGGGCTAGCATTTTCCTGGGCACCAAAGGGGTGAAGTAAGTAGACATGATGAGTGCCACCTCAAAGAACTTGCCATTTGCCTGTAAATTTTACTGCCCAGTCCCACCCCTTACAGTACTAATTTGCACCCAGGGGGAACAAAAGGCATCTTCCTCACTTTCTAGACCTCGTACTTTTCAGAAATAACCTGTGGGTGACCTCCGAAATTCGCACAAAATCAGCACAAATTTAGCCATTACACAAATCGCAGGATTTAGCCCATATTTAAGAGAAGCACTTTTCAGCTGCATGGTGATTTTTCATCTGTAGATCACAAATTTTTCCTTCAAAACCACACTTAGTTGTGTGCTTCACAAAGAGAAACCAATATGACACAAGTTTAAAATTATATTTAATCGCTTTCATGGGGTGCTCTACTTGGTAAAGAAGAAAATAAAAGGTTAGAGGAAGGCCGGGGTCCTTTCTTTGCAATGGACAGCTAACACAAGAACGAGACAGGCTAGCTGGGCTTCCTTTCTGCTATCTGCAGTGTGAAACTCACTACACTGTCCCAAATTCCTTTTATTTCATTTTCAATGTCTAATTTTTCCCAGCTTTTCTTCCCTTGCCATCTTTTTCCTCTGTTGCCATGTACAATGCATAACAACAGTTCCTGGACTCCAAAAATATAGAAACCTCACAAGAATATTGCCTGGAGAAAATTAATCTCTGTACCTCTAGTTACAAAGATTCATTTGCACATGAAACCCCTAATTCCCCACTGGTGAGAAATTTGCATTTTTCATTAATCTAATGCAGTAGCAACTGGCGTACCACATCATTCTGTTGGAGTTAGTGACTAATCTTCCCCAAATTGTTTTGAACCTGTGTTCCCATGATTTTGTGTTTCAGTTGAAAACTGTCAAGACCCCGTGTCTTTTTACATTTGTATCAGTTATCTGTTACAGCGAAACTCTTCCCTTCCCCCCAGATTCAGTGGCTCAAAACAGCAACTGTTTATTTAGCCCGTGGTTCTGTTGGGCAGTACTTCTGTTCTTGGCTGGACTAACTGGTACATCTGTGATCGGCTGCTGGGTTGCCTGGAGGCTGACTGGCCTCAGGAGGCCTTGGCTGGGCTGACTTCTTTCTGCTCCATGTGGTCTCTCAGCCTTCAGCAGTTTGGGCTAGTTCCCCGTAGTAGAGGTGAGCTCTTAAGAGCAGTATGAGATGAACCTGCAAGGCCTATTGAGGCTTAGGCTTAAACTCTCAGAGCAGGGGCGCCTGGGTTGCTCAGTTGGTTATGCATCCCAATTTTAGCTCAGGCCATGATCTCATGATTCATGAGTTCAAGCCTCGCATGGAGTCTTCTGCTGTAAGTGTAGAGCCTGCTTCAGATGCTCTCTCTCTGCACCTCCCCTGCTCACACTTGCTCTGTCTCTCAAATAAATAAAGTTTAATAAAAAGATTATCAGAGTAAATCCCACTGCATCCTGGCCAAAGCAAATCACAAGGACACCCCAAATGCAAGGGGTGGAGAAAGAGGCTCCACCCCTTAAGGTGAGGAGCCCAGGCATTGTCGTCAGCACGGCTATCTGTTGCCCTAGTCACTGGTAGCATGCTCACTTTTATTCTTCGTACTATGCTATTGGTTCTGTTAACCCATGTGTTGATGTCTGATTTGTTTTGTATTATTCCATATGGTTTCCTTCATTTTTAGAGCCTAAGAAGGAAAAGGAAGGAAGACAACACTGTTTGCACCTTAATGTATGCCAGGGACTGACTAGGCATTTTCTATTGGTTCATTCAATACCTACACAGCCATTTTGCAGATAAGAAAATCAAGATCTAGAAAATATAAATAACTTCCCCATGTAGTTCAGTCTGAGTGCTAGAACTGGGATTTGAAATTGCATTTAGATAGAATTCCAAAGCTCTTATATGTTCTACCATGGTGTTGAGTGTGTTTTCTTTCACATAGGACTTATCACTAAATTAATGAATGAAATGTGGTATAAATCAGCTGTACATTTAGTGTGAGTCAAATGATTTATTGTCCTCTGTTTCAATTAATATGGAAAATCTCAAGCCATTCCCCCTTGTCATTGTGTATACTACCACAAGTCCTCTCTCCCATCCCTTCAAGTGTCAAATAAGGCAATGCACCAGTAATTCCCATTTATTTTTGGTGTGCTTTGTTGGGGGAGGGGGTTGTGGGGTTTTTTAAGTTTATTTATTTATTTTGAGAGAGAGCAAACATGAGGGGGAAGGGGCAGAAACAGAGGAGAGAGAATCCCAAACGAGCTCTGCATCATCAGCACAGAGCCAGATGCAGGTCTCAATTTCACGAACCTGGAGATCATGACCTGAGCCAAAATCAAGAGTCAGACACTTAACTGACTGAGCCACCCAGGCGCCCCGCCCACCCCCAACATTTGTTTTTTGAAAGCAACACTTAAACATTGCTATCTCTGGACAACCTCGTCCAAGTGGTATCTAAAAGGCTTACACATTGGCATTTCCTGACAGTATCACTGGTAGCCTAATAAAAATTGAAAGCTGAGAAAAGAAATTTACCAGACCCATTTTGAAATCCCCAATAGATTTGATTAATGAATAATGCAGATTTGTAGCTCTGCAGTTTGTTGGGCCATTGTAAACCATAACTGCCTTGGTTGAGGTCAGATGTCTCTGAATTTGATTCAAATAGGACACAAATCATCCTTTTGGAGATAGGATTTAAAAAGTTCTCTTAGGGGCGCCTGGAGGCTCAGTCGGTTAAGCATCTGACTTCAGCTCAGGTCATGATCTCACGGTTCATGGGTTCAAGCCCCACATCGGGCTCTGTGCTGACAGCTCAGACCCTGGAGCCTGCTTCAGATTCTATGTCTCCCTCTCTCTCTGACTCTCCTCTGCTCATGCTGTCTCTCTCTCTCAGAAATAAATAAAAAACATTTTAAAAAGATTTTTTTTAAGTTATTTTAAGCCTCTTTGTCATTGATTCAGAATGTTTCTCCCTACAGTGAGATACTGTCTGTCTTAGTCTCAAACTCTTGTAATTTGAGCTAGTTCAATTATTTTCCTATATGAGGAGTCTATATGAGATGATGCTATCAGTCCCAGATCATTGAGTCTCCTGGTTTTCTGCACGTGGTTGGCCTTTGCTATAATCACTTGGCTTTGCTAGGATAACCTGAACATTTGTTCTAATAAAGGCATTCCTGCTAGGCTATGATTTACCTTGTTTTGATTATAAATACTTAGGTGATTTACTAGTAGAACTACAGAAGTAGATTTGTGTAGATGAATTATTTTAAATATTTTTTTTCACAAAGCTAGGAGTTTTATGTCCTTGTTTTCAGCTGAGAAAACTCACAGTGCTTTGAGTATGATGAGTTCTCGAGGAATTTTTATGAAAATTGAATTAACCCAACAGTGGTTAGAAAACTCACTTTTGATATAAAAACCAGTTTGGGAATAAAATGGAACATATTTCAAATCCTGCTTTTCCCACGAGATTAGATGAGATGAGGCAAGTGACTTAACCTCACAGCACTTAATTTATTGTCTCTCTCCCTTTCCTTCCCTCTTCCTCTCCCACTCTCTCTCTCTGTGTCTGCCAAGCAGCTGAAATAATACCTACCCAATAAGGTGTTTGAGTAGTAATGAGATATAACGTGTGTAAAATCCTTGCACAATGTCCACCACAGAATAGGCACTCAAGAAGCTGAGTGGACTGTTATTATTTATTATTTCATTAATACCAATTTCTGTATTAATTTTAATTAGTTGAAGTCCTAGGCTTGATTAACTTGCATGTTTTCATCTTCTCTTCTTCCAGTACTTGGTGGCAATTCCTATCAATGGTAAACGGAAGTTTTAAAGCTATATATTCATACAGACTTTCTTCCCTTATTCCTCACACTGAATTTTAGGAGTCCTCCTGTTGAATAATTTATATAATCATTGAAAGACGAGATTATCTTTATTATACCTTATGCAATTACTATTTATCCAGGGGTCATTGCCTTTATCAACAATGACAGAGGGGTGCCTGGGTGGCTCAGTCGGTTAAGCGACCAACTTCGGCTCAGGTCATGATCTCACTCTTCATGGGTTTGAGCCCCGCGTTGGGCTCTGTGCTGACAGCTAGCTCAGAGCCTGGAGCCTGTCTTCAGATTCTGTGACTCCCTTTCTCCCTAACCCTCCCCTGCTCATGCTGTATCTATCTCTCTCTCAAAAATAAGTAAAACATTAAAAAATTTAAAAAAAAACAACGACAGAAATAGTTCATTTGTTCAGGAAGTGAGGCATTGGTTTACTATAGGACAGTACAGTGTGTAGCAGCATGATAGTTGCTTAGAAAATATTTATTGTCAATGAACAGATAATGAGCAACTAAATAATTTAATATTTAGTTATTCAAGATTCAACTCATTAAGCCTCATTGACAAAAATTGCTTTGGGATTGTAAAAAGCCACCACACAAATGAAATGCATCACTGAAGCCTAAAGTGTGATACTATTAAAAGTGTTTACTGCTGAATCACGAAATGCTGAGATATTCAATAAAGTGGGTATTGAGTGATTTTTAAGAAGATAATAAAATTCTTGTATTGCTTTATAGTTGTAATAATTTTAAAAGAACATATACCCCAGTGTTCCCATTTTGAAGAGTCAGTCAATATAGTAACATGCAATTAAAAAGAAGAAAACGGCTTTTATATTTTTTCCTTTTTACCTTATGGGCCGTTACTAAACCGCTATTATGGTGTCATCAACAATTTTAGCAGAAGCGACCATTTAATTGTTTTTGAAAACTCTCTCATGCTTTGTACCATCACTCAGAACAGAAAGATTCCTTTTAATTCAGTGTCAAGAACTATTGCACGAAATTTTGCCAGCATTTCTGTTAGCCAGTAAGGTTAACTGACAACCCTTAATAGAGAATCTTAGAGAAATTCATATCATAATTAACATAATTTAAGATGCTGATAATGCATGAATTATCTACTCAATCAGTGTAAGTGGGATCTTTGGTCTTAAAGAGAAGATGCTCAAGTGCAGTAGTATCTTACATAATAGATCCCTCATTAGTGTGAATTAGTATTTCTGGATGTTGCTAATTAACAAACCTCAAAACAAACACAATAAAGCCAAATCTGCCAAATCGCAAGAGTGTCGGTTAGTGTAGTTGGTAAGCATGTTTAGATTAGTATTTGGATTGAATCCCCAAGCAATCGAGTTTCCTAGAGTTGGCAGGCACTGGGCATAGTACATTTTACCTGCCTTGGAATAATCAAGTATTGCTAAGGGTTGTTACTGTGCCGGGAGCCACACTGGCCTCTATGGATGGCAGTCACAGCAAGGAAATGGCAGTGTTTGCACAGCTCCTGCCATGAGAAATGAAAACTGGTATCTTCTGCTACTACTGGCTCATACTGTGCTGGTATTAACTAGGCCTCACAATATTCCATATCAGACCAATATTCTGAACACAGATACCTCATAAGGAAAAGCATATTCCTGCCTTTGCAAGAGAGATTTTAGATGAAAGCTCTATGGATGATTGTCAAAAGGCTCTTCCTAAGGGCCTTGCAGATCCAAGATTTAGGGGGTTAAGAACACAAGAATTACAACTGAGCCTGGCCCCTAGACAAAGAGCCTAATTTAGAGTTAAGGTACAGATAAGGGCAGAACTTAAGTTAATACTTACACCTTCTCCTAATTGGTGATGTATGGCAGTCCCTTCCACAAGGCCTACTTTCTGCAAACACCCTCCCTTACAGGTGGCTGGGATGAGGATAGATAAGAGTAGCTAAAGCATTACCCACAAACAAAAGGCTGGCACATTTAGGGCCTCCACGGTGTTCACACATTCAGCATCAAATAGGTTTCCACAAACAACTTATTAACCAACTCAAAAACGTACATTTGAGAGTCAGACAGAATGACTCTTAGCCCATCTATACACTTAACCTATGACCTAACCTAAGCGTTATTAACTTAGAACAAATATGTATCCTGTCTTTTACTAAGAATACCCTAATTCTCTAGTTATAAGATTTACTTTACCTCACTATAATTGGAATAGTTCTGCAAGAATATTTCTGTAAAACCTGCTTCTGTACACTTTCCAGAGCATCTTATCACAAAGAGCTATCCATTGTAAAAATTCCTTTTTCTGATGTCATGTTATCATTTAACCTATAAATAAAGACACCAAAACCGACAGGACAGAGATGCCTGCCTGGTGATCAGAAAGAATCTCAGGGCTCTCTCACTCTCTTTCTCACCGACACCGTCCATCCTTCAGGGACCCCTGGACCTGCTGGAGCCGGCTCGGCCTCCAACAGTACTGAAAGTTGAGATAAATAATATTTTAGGAAGTTACCGAAAATGTGATCTTGTGAAGAATAAGAAAGATGGTGTTCTGTTTCGGAGTTGACTGTAGAAAGGCACAGAACTTTAAAGAGAAAGTAGCAGGAATACTTCTCATTTTCCCAGGGGTTACAAGTCTTAGCTGGCGCTGCACTTGCCAGTGCTCTCCTTTATACTTTAGAACTCATGGGATGTGGGTTGCAGACCATGTGCATTACTGTGTGCCACTTTATAAGGAAGCACGTGAAAAGGATGCAGGTAAGAAACATCGGAACAAAAGGAGTTTTTTATCTTCTTATTAAAATGCAGGGAGTGATTTTTTTTAAACATCTGAAATAGAATTGATGGAGAAGTTAAAAAAAGAAATATTGAACAGTGAGGGATGTGCACCAAGCAGAAAAGACTGTGTCTACGGTCTTTTCCAATCTATGGGAGAGTGCCATGAAATCAAGCTAATTTCATTAGCATTTTTGTAATGAAATGTAAAAGATGAGATGGGAGGGTAGGGAGTTAGGTGGGATAGGGCAGGATAGACTAGGAATTAGAATGTGTCACAAAGAGCATGAGTCACTATTGTTCATATGTCTTTTCAGGTTTCTTTCAAAGAATTTCTGTGTTGCCATAGTAATATGTATGCCTAGTTTTAACAGTCAAGTAATAAAGATTGACACAAATGAATCACGGACTTAATGTAAAACATAAAACTATAAATAAAACTTTTGTTAAAAACATAAGAGAAGATCTTTAGGATTTTTTTCCTTTTCAGATTTATATTTAAATTCAAGTTAGTTAACATACAGTGTAATAATAGTTTCAGGTGTAAAATTTAGTGATTCAACACTTAACATATAAGACCCAGTGCTCATCCCAACAAGTGCCCTCCTTAATGCCCATCACCCATCTAACCCATCCCCTGCCCACCCCGGACCTTCCAGCAGCCCTCAGTTTCTTCTCTATAGTTAAGAGTCTCTTATGATTTGCCTCCATCTTTTAATCTTAACCTTTCCTTCCCTTCCCCTATGTTCATCTGTTGTGTTTCTTAAATTTCACAAATGAGTGAAATCCTGTGGTATTTGTCTTTCTCTGACTGACTTATTTTGCTTAGCATAATACACTCTAGTTCCATCTACGTTGTTGCGAATGGCAAGATTTCATTCTTTTTGATGGCTGAGTAATATTCCTGTGTGTGTGAGTGTGTGTGTGTGTGTGTGTGTGTGTGTGTGTGTGTATACATACACCACATCTTTATCCATTCATTTTAGGATTTAGAACTAAGCAGGGACACCTGGGTGGCTCACTTGGTTAAGTGTCCAACTTTGGCTCAGGTCAGGATCTCAAGGCCCATGAGTTTGAGCCCTGTGTGGAGTTCTGCACTGACAGCTCAGAGCCTGGAGCCTGCTTTGGACTCTTTATCTCCTTCTCTCTCTGTCCTCTCCCACCCACACTGTGTGTGTGTCTCTCTCTGAAAAATAAACATTACAAAATTAATAAAAATAAAAAATTTTAAAAAGAACTTAACGAGAAGTTCTTATATTTGACACCAAAAGCATTCTTCATGACAAGAAAATTGATACACAGGACTTCATCTGAATTAAAAACTTTTCCTCTGAGAATTACCTCATTAAGAGGATGAAAGACAAGCTGCAGAATGAGAGGAAATATTTGCAAAACACACATCTACAAAAGACCAATATCTAGAATATATAAAGAACTCCCAAATTTCAATAGTAAAAGAAAATAATTTTATTAGAAAATGAATTGGAAAGTTGGTGAAAGACACGAACAGACACTTCACCAAAGAGGGTATATACAGATGGCAAATAAACTCATGAGAAGATATTTACTATTATTAGCCATTAGAGAAATGCCCACTAAAACTGTAGGAGACATCACACCTATCAGAATGACCAAAAAAAAAAAAAAAAACCACAGTAACAACACAAATTGCTAAGGAAGATTCAAGATGCTGGATCAATCATCATTGCTGAGTGGAAAGTGGAACATACAGTCACTCTGGAAAATAATTTCCTTGTCTCCTGTGAAGCTAAACATGCGGCTACCATAAAACCAAGCAATTGTATTCCTGGGCATTATCCCAAAGAAATTTTTTTTAATTTTTAAGTTTATTATTTTGAGAGAGAGAAAGATTGGGGAGGGACAGAGAGAGGGAGAAAGAGAGTCCCAACACAGGTCTCAATTCCACAAACCATGACATGACCTGAGCTGAAATCAGGCATTGGACGCTTAACCAACTGAGCCACTTAGGCGCCCCAGGAATGAAAACTTATGTTCATATAAAACCTACATATGAATGTTCATAGCAGCTTTGTTCATAATAACCTAAAACCGAAAAAAACTGTAGAATACTATTCAGAAATGAAGGTGAATAAGCTATTAATATGCACAAGAACTTGGCTGAAGAAGGAATTGTGCTGAGTGAAACAAACAAACCAAAAAAAAGGTCACATACTATATGATTTATATACCATTCTTGAAATGACAAACCTGAGGGGGATCACATTAGTAGTTGCCAGGAGTCATGACTATGAAATGGGAAGGAGAAGGGTGTGGTATAAAAGAACAATGTGAGGACTCTGTGGAGATGGAAATATTCTGTATCTCGACTGTATCAATGTTAATATCCCAGTTGTGATATCATACTATAGCTTTGCAAGATATTACCATTGGGGAAGTCTAAATAAAGGGTACACAGGATCTCTGCATTGTTTCCTACAACTTCATGTGAACCTACCATTACAAATTTAAATTTATGATCACCATTTATAAAATTAAAAGTTTAAAACAATAACTCCAGTCAAATAATATAAGCCCTTTATGAAAGAATATGGTGGTTCCCTGCTCAGCTCTTCCACTCTACCCCCAGGCCTCCATTTCAGAAGCAACTTTTTGGCTCTTTCTTCTGAGATTTATAAATTTCCATATTTTTGATAGCAGGTGTGTATAACTAAGTTTTGATTAATCAGTTTTGAACATTATCTATTTAATCTTTTTTTTTATTTTTTTAATGTTTACTTTTGAGAGAGAGAGAGACAGAGCATGAGCAGGGGGGGGGACAGAGAGAGAGGGAGACACAGAATCTGAAGCAGGCTCCAGGCTCTGAGCTGTCAGCACAGAGCCCAATGCAGGGCTTGGACTCACAAACTATGAGATCATGACCTGAGCCCAAGTAGGCACTTAACCGACTGAGCCACCCAGGTGCCCCGAACATTATCTATTTACTTCCAATTTTAGTAAATGAAGATTTAGCTCTTTTTTTTTAATTCTGCAGACCTTCCCATCCTTCCAGTCTAGGTTTTGTAAAATTTTTTGGTTTTAGTTTTTTGTTTTAATTTTTTTTGTTTTGTAATGTTT
Organism: Proteles cristata cristata; assembly: GCA_017311185.1. Lineage (NCBI taxonomy): Eukaryota > Metazoa > Chordata > Mammalia > Carnivora > Hyaenidae > Proteles > Proteles cristata. The sequence continues at coordinate 1,313,449 of JAESUZ010004405.1, read as the reverse complement.
TGATAAGTCAGAATTCAGTGTCTACATTATGTGTATGCATTATATTGTACTACAGTTGTTTCTCACTTTTTGCTTTCTCTGTAGTAAGTGCCCAGTTTATTGTTGTTGCTTTTATAATTCTTCCCACATCTTCTAGCAATCTGTCAATAAGATTTTCCGCAGTATTAGTTTCATCAGGTAACAGATCAATTCCATTGTGACTTTTCCTAGAGAATTCATGCTGGAATCTTCCATCGTCCTTTTAACTAAGCTGACTGTTCTCTAAATCTGCTGCACAGCCATTATCTTTTGAATTTCTTTTGACTTTTTCTAGATTCAATTCCCAGTTTATGGGGTCTCATGCTCATGTCTTTATTGATAGTGAAACTCCAATAAATTTTTAGGTAAAACATTGTATAATGACAGAAGGCATGACACTGACAGCCGTCAATGTGTCTGTCCCCTGTCCTACCTAGACCAATTACCATCTTCACCTGGCACACTGTGATCACACAGGTGTTCTCCTTCACCATCATCCTGTGATTCCTGTTGTGTCTCCTGTGCCTGGGTCCTCTTCTCTCTTGGTTTACTTTCCTATTTTGATGAAGTACATCAAACAGTATATTCTTGAGAAAGAATGCAGGGAAAGAAAAATGAACTTGACTTTGCAGTCTGAAAATGGCTTTTTTTCATCCCCATGCTACTTGGTATTTTGCTTGGTATTGAATTTTAGGTTGGAAATAATTTCCCTTCAGTATTTTGAAAACATTGCACCCCTGTGGGCTTCTTTTCAATATTGTTAAGTCCAAAGCCATTCTGGTTGTTGTACGTGACCAGCGGTGTGTTGTTTTTATCTTCGGCAGCTTATAGAATCCATTTTTTGTCCCCCATGTTCTGAATTTTCACTATGATGTTTCTTGATATGGGTATATTTTTATCCACCGTAGTAGGTTCTCAAGGGGTCATTTCAAACTGATAATCCATAATCTTCTGTTCTTGAATGTTTGTTTTTAATGATCTCTCGTCATTTTCTCTGTTGTCTCCTTCAGAAATCCATAAGCTGTGCCTGTGGACAGGCCTTCTGATTTTTTTCTTTCCTCTCACTTTTTCCACCTCTTTATCATTTTGCTCTACTTTCTAGGCATTTTGGGCAATTCTAGTTTATGATCCAATCTCTTATTGAGATTTTTATTTCTTCTATCATTGCTAAGGTTCTTTGTTGATGTTGCTGTTTACTGTGTCCCTTTGTTTTGGCTTCCATGTTCATTTCATAGATATAGTGTCTTAACCTTATCTATGTAAAGATATTAATGACAGTGTATTGAAATTTTCCTTTTCTTGGAAAGTTGATTTTGGCCTTTATCTTTGTTTGGGAAATTTTCCTCAGATATTTAGTAAACTTTGCAGATCTTCTCATAATGAAGGGTGGAGGATGATGAAGGTGACTGCAATTTCTGAGCATACGGTTGGGACTGATCACCTTTGATCTTCAGCATGAGTTGACCTGGGGTTGCCGTTTCTTGGGGAATTTCCAGTGTCAGTACCTTTAGTTCTTTTTCTCCTGGGCTGATCACATTTTTCAGAAAGTGCCCATCTAGACTGCTACCTGGAGAGTAACGGTCTGCCTGCCATTGTTGGGATGGTGACAGGGTCCCAGTGGGTTTTCAGTGTTCAGGCTGTTGCTGGTCACTCGATAGCCTTGTTTGGGGTATTAATAACCCTCCTTCCATTGTGCCTGATGACTCCTTGTCCAAAGGCTTCCACTCAGTCTTCTACTGGAAAAGGAGAGGAGCATACACCCAAGGGTGTGGGGCAGATTGCACACAGTCTTACTTATCTTAGTTATACCCAGAGATACCTAGTGCTGCCAATTCCTGAGCCTTTTGAGTTTTCTGAAGTGTAAATCTGTTATTTCTCAGCTTTTCCCAGTGTTGGCATAGAGTTTTCTCTCTGGTATCAGCTAGTCAGTTATCTAACTTGTCCATCTGCTTTCCCACTTCCAAAATTATGTCGTTGCTGCCTCCTCTTCTGTTCCTTTTATGGGCTTATGTCTTTTTAAAAATAATCCCACCACTATAGTTTTAGTGGGTTTTTGAAGGAATGTGTATGTTCAATCTACCATCTTACCCCTGAAGGAAATTTCTGTCTTAATTTTGTGTGTGTGCCTGTGCGTATGCATGTGCATGTGTGTGTGCACGCATGGGCTGGATCACACTAGTATATGTATTTCTTATTGTGACTGGAAATCAAAAAAATTTGGAAATCACTGCCAGGCCATGCCAGTAACAAAGAAGTCAAGTCCAGTCAAAGGCTAACTATATTTTCTTTTTTTTATGAAACCCTTCCATGGAGCTGAGGGAGCTTTAAAGACATATAGGGCCATGTTTTCAGAATGTGATATTCACAGAATACTCTAGATATAACTGTCTTTTTTTTTTAATGTTTTATTTATTTCTAGGAGAGAGGAAGACAGCGTGAACAGGGGAGGGTCAGAGAGAGAGGGAGTCACAGACTGAAACAGGCTCCAGGCTCCAAGCTGGCAGTCAGCACAGAGCCCGACGCGGGGCTCGAACCCACGAACCGCGAGATCATGACCTAAGCGAAAGTCGAAAGTCGGACGCTTAACCGACTAAGCCACCCAGGCGCCCCAAGATATAACTGTCTTTAGAAGGAGAAAAGTAAGCTGCATTTGCTCTGGTAGTGGATTTGAATATACCTCTTCATTTCTGTTGTGGGTACTAAGACTATTCTGGGTCCCAAATTTTCTGTTTCATGTCAAGAATGTCATAACGCCAAAAGAAAATGAAGTAAAATACAAAACGAGCACAGCTAAATTATGTAATCTTCATTTGTGCTAGCAAGATTTACTATATAAATTGCATCTACTTTGGTTAAAAAAATACATAGGAAAATGCAATTACTTGTTCAAAATATTAAAGTTAGATCTTTAACTAGAACATTGCCTTAAAAATTCAAGAGAATATTTTATTTTTAAATCAGTGTATGTTGCAGATATGTATACTTGGAATTTTTTCAGTAAAAATAAATTTCTGGTTTTTCAAATTTTTTTCAAATACAATATAGCATTTTAATTCTATAGCCTAGAATTTTTTCTAGAAAAAAATTAATGGGAATATGTTCACAGATCCAAGAAAATTTTTTATGACATCATTTTTTTCTATGGGAATTTAGTGAGATGACTTCCAAATTCTTAATGAGAACTCATTTTTTAAAATTTTTTTAAAATACTTTATTTCTGAGAGAAAGAGAGAGAGAGAGGGAGAGACAGTGTGAGGAGGGAAGGGTCAGAGAGAGAGGGAAACACAGAATCCGAAGCAGGCTCCAGGCTCTGAGCTAGCTGTCAGCACAGAGCCCTATGCGGGGCTGGAACCCATGAACAGTGAGATCATGACCTGAGCCGAAGTCGGACTCTTAACTGACTGCGCCACCCAGGTGCCCCATGAGAACTCATTTTTAAGTTACTTACTCCAAATCTCCTAAAATTCAGAACTGAGTGAACAATGGTCACATGAGTGAAATTTCACAATTTGTCCCTGCAATATTTGAGATACTGGCATAAAGGCCACATTTGGAAAATCACAAAGGTGTGAATATCCAAAAGTGACCATATGAGGTTATGCTATATCTCACTCTAATATAATTATATTTCTATTAATTACATATATATAATTATATATTCCATTAATTAACATGGATGATATAGATAGCTAGAAAGCAATCCCTCCTGCTTATTGTACTGATGTTAAATTTTTTCTATTATTTACTAATTATAAACTTATAGACCTAAATTTTAAAGTGAACCTACAATAATTTTAAAGTGAACCTAAAAATAAAAGTGTAATATGTGATATTCATTCAACAAATATTCCCTGAGTTCTACTATAGAAGTTATTCATTCTTTTACTTGAAACTTATTTTGCTTCTTAATATATTTTCATGGACCATTCAGGGGAAATCCTATTTTATTTTATTTTTTTTAATTACAGTATACTTGACACACAATGTTACATTAGTTTCAGATGTACAACATAGTGATTCCTGTTGGTATTTTGATAGGGATTGCATTAAATCTGTAGATTGCTGGGGCGCCTGGGTGGCTTAGTCGGTTGAGCGTCCGACTTTCGCTTAGGTCATGATCTCGCGATTCGTGGGTTCGAGCCCCGTGTCGGGCTCTGTGCTGACTGCCAGCTCAGAGCCTGGAGCCTGTTTCAGTCTGTCACTCCCGCTCTCTCTGACCCTCCCCTGCTCACGCTGTCTCTCTCTCTGTCTCTCCTAGAAATAAATAAAAATATTTTTTTTAAAAAAATCTGTAGATTGCTTTGGGTAGTATGGACATGTTAACAGTATTTGTTCTTCCCATCCATGAGCATGGAATGTATTTGCATTTGTTTGTGTCCTCTTCAATTTCTTTCATCAGTTTTGTAGTCTTCAGAGTACAGAAAATTAAGTTTATTCCTATGTATTTTATTATTTTGGGTGCAACCTTCTTTTCTTATCTGAATGCTGTGGCTAGGACTTCCAGTACCTAAATAAAATAAAAATGGTATGAGTGAATACCCTTGTCTTATTCTTGATCTTAAAGAAAAACTATTTTTCGCCATTGAGTATGATGTTAGCTGTGAGTTTTTCACGTATGGCCTAAACGATCCTATTTTAAAATCCCATAAAACTTAAACATTATGAGGAAAAATTAATTTTTTTACAGTAGGGTCTCAAAGTATATACCTAGTCATGAAAAATCACGCACACACGCGCACACACACGCACACACACTGCAGTACAAGAGAAAACAACAAGGAGGCCAAAATCCAGAAGTTAGTTAGTAAGTCATACTTTGTAACCAGTAAGATAGATCCTAGAGTAGGAGGGACTTCCCTCGCCCTGTTAGTTCTCTTAGTAAATATTAGCTCACTGCTCCTGGAGGTGCTTGAGATACATCAGAGAACAAGATCCTGGCCTTTGCAGATCTTACATTCTAGGAAGTAAAACAAATAATAAACACCAACAAGTAAATTGTATATTAATAAGGGGGTGAGTGCTGTAGAGAAAGCAAAAAGGTAAGGAGACGCAGACTGGTGGAGTAGGGAGGCATTTAACCTTAGTAGGTCTCCTACAGAACTGATACTGAGCAGAGACCCAAAGCAGCTAAAGAGCCTCCAGGTTTTCTGGAGACTGTTCCTCAGAAACAGCCCTTAGGAGAGGTGCAGGCTCCTTTAAGGAGCAACTAGGAGGCCTGTGAACAGAGAAGAGAAGCCTGGAGGGAGAAGAGCCAGGGGGGAAATGATGGGAAATGAGGTCAGACAGGAAACGGGGGAGGGACAGACATACAGGGCCTTGTAACCCTAGGAAAGACGGGCTTTTGCTCTGGAAAAAATGGGGAGCCGTTGGAGACTTACACACATGTAGACATGATCTCAATTTTAAAAGGATTGTTCTGCCCTTAATAACCTCTATATCTTAGGCAGTTATTTAACCTTGCTGAGCTACAGTTTCTTCATCTGTAAAATGAGCATAACGTTTCCAAACTGGCAGTATTATATTTTAAATTACAGTTTGTACTGTAAACCACCTCACATATAAGGACTGAATAAATTACAGCCATCATCACTAAAATAAAGGGCCCTCCAGGCCACAAAGTGCTCAAGGCAAAGGCTCTGAATTCATCTATCTCTAAACACAAAGTTGAGAGACTAGGTCCATCATGATGGTTCAGCTAATAACTTCTTCAGTGAAGACTCTTGTCTTTCAACTTGGGGAGGTGATCCACCCAGTAAACAAGAACACAGTGAAGCACCATCTATCCAACCACCACATTTTAAAATCCTAAATCCAGACATTATTGAACAGTGACTACTATCATGGAGCCTGGGGGAAATGCTTCATCACTCATGAACCAAACATTCATTGAGTGTCTTCTCTCAACCATGCAGTGTTTTAGGGGTAGAAGGCACAGGGCTGAGGAGATACATGGTAGATAGACACATAAAGGAAAAGACGTGGCCCTTGCTCTCACAGAGTTTACTGTCTAGCAAGGAAAGGGGCTTGCAAAAGATACTGTAACAACTATCATAGAGCTGTGCCTTCACAGTGGAGGAAGACAGGGCTGAGTCAGTGTCAGGGACCAGGCTGCATTTCACGGAGGTGGTAAACTCTTGAAGGTCTTATCATTGCAGAGCTGGATCTGAGGCTTTAAACGTCATGCTTCCCTCTATAGCTCACCCTCTCTGTTTTGAATAACTCAAAATATCAGTCATTGCTAAGCATTAAAATAAAATTCTAGTGTTCAGAATGGTGCAAAACTTTTATACATGCTAAAATGTAAATGTTTTTTTCTGATTATTCTGAGGTTGTCCCCACGGGGAGGATGCTGCTTTGCTTTTGTGGTGCCCTACACATAAAATAATCTATTGACTGCAAATTCAACACCCAGAGATTGCCAGCCAAAAAAAAAAAAGGAGAGGAGAGAAGAGTGAATGAGGGTGTATAGACACTTACCCTTGGAGAGAGTATCCAAAGGTAATGATGCCTAAACAGCGCCTGGAGGGATTGTTGGTCGTGTGGTGCAGCTGGAGGCTGGGACGGAAAGGCTGGGATGAGGTGAGGCTGAATGAGGCTGAAGCATCCGAATAATGTTCCCTCATACGGCACCCAGAGATTTCCAACTTACAGTCTGTGTTGAAAAATTGGCTTTGACATTAAATAACAAATAATGCAGAGGAAAAGAGTGGAAAGGAATAGGCCAAAATTTAATAGGATCTGCTCTGAGTGTTATGACTATAAACAAATTATTCTCATTCTTTAGGATTTAATTTAAAATTCAAAGTTTTAAGGGCGCCTGGGTGGCTCGGTCGGTTAAACATCCAACTTCGGTTCAGGTCATGATCTCACGGTCCTTGAGTTCAAGCCCCACGTCAGGCTCTGTGCCACCAGCTTGGAGCCTGGAGCCTGCTTCGGATTCTGTGTCTCCTCTCCGTCTCTCTGTCCCTTCCCCGCTCTCACTCTGTCTCTCTCTCAAAAATAAACATTAAAAAAAATTTTTTAATAAAATAAAATAAAATTCAAAGTTTCTACAGCGAGTATGTATTACTATTATAATGAGGGAAGAACAAGTTTTAGAAAGTATTTGAAAGGAAAAACATCTAGAACAAAATATCTATTATCTAGAGTATTTTTCTGGGTTCCTTTTTAGTACCTTGAGAACCCAGTACATCTTGTTCATGACTTAGCAGCACCTAACTCAGAACAGGAAGAAGGCCCTGGCCAAGGACATAGTGAAATGAAATCACACTACCACAGCAGGGCCCAAGCAGCTATTCTAAACTCTAACTGGATTAAAGGAATTGCCTTTGGACTAGCACATGACGAAAATGGAATTTCTAATTTTAGGATGATATTTAATGTGTTGGAAAATGATCATGGGGAAAGGTAATTGAAACACAACAGCCGCAGAAGGGAGGAATGCTTGGAAAATAAATTATAATTCATACAGAATGTAATAAATTAGTTATCACTACCATTAACAGTGGCCATTTTAATGTGTGTTCCCCATAGCATATTGGAATAGAATTATAATATGCTTCATTTTAAATTCCCCAAAATAAAAATATATTGTGAATTTCCAGCCCCTGCACTTTTACTGTAATAATTACATTATAATAATGGTTTCCTTTAAGCTCTGGAACTTGGGAAGATTTTTTTTCTTTGCTCTCTTTTTTTTTTCTATTTTTCAAATACTGTATTTCAAAAGCATATAATATTTTTGTGATAGAAAAACATCTTTAAATTCCTTATGGAATTTTTTTTAATGTTTATTTACTTTTTGGGAGACAGAGACAAAGCGCAAGCAAGGGAGGGGCAGAGAGAGAGGGAGACACTGAATCTGAAGCAGGCTCCAGGCTCTAAACTATCAGCACGGAGCCTAACATGGGGCTCAAACTCATGAACCGTGAGATTATGACCCGGGCCGAAATCAGACGCTTAATTGGCTGAGCTACCCGTGCACCCGTCCTTACAGGATTTTAAAAGTAATACAAATCATTTCTATTTCATGCCCAGTATAGCTAATTTTATTTTTATGTATTCTGTTCCCATTGGTTTTCTTTTTATGTATCATTGTACATAGTTATAATCAACATGAATATTTAGTTTCATACTTTAATTTTACAGAACATTTAAAAATACATAATTTCAGGGGCGCCTGCGTGACTTAGTCGGTTAAGCGTCCGACTCTCGCTTAGGTCATGATCTCGGGGTTCGTGGGTTCGAGCCCCACGTCGCGCTCTGTGCTGACTGCCAGCTCAGAGCCTGGAACCTGTTCCGGAGTCTGTGACTTCCTCTCTCTCTGACCCTCCCCTGCTCACGCTGTCTCTCTCTCTCTCTCTCCTAGAAATAAATAAAAATACTTTTAAAAAATACATACTTTCATATTATAATATACGACTCACAATTATCTTTTTTGTAGCTGTGTAGTACATCATCGTGGTTAAATACGGTAATTTACCATAATTTACAGTTTCCTGCTTTGGACAATAATGCTGTAAACATTATTACATTAAGCTATCTTTATTTTCTTTTTTGAAATTATTTTCCAGGGGTGCCTGGGTGGCTCAGTTGGCTAAATGTCCGACTTCAGCTCAGGTCATGATCTCACAGTTCGTGTGTTCAAGCCCCACTTCAGGCTCTGTGCTGACAGCTAGCTCAGAGCCTGGAGCCTGCTTCGGATTCTGTATCTCCCTCTCTCTCTAACCCTCCCCTGCTATGCTCTCTCTCTCAGAAAAAAATAAAACATTAAATTTTTTTTAAAAAAAAATTATTTTCCAAAGAAAATTTCTCTGGTGTAAGATTATAAGATTGCTGACAATAAAATTTTGTTCCAGTTTATATGGTCACTAGCAACCTCAAAGTACATCATATTCACCTCAATATTGTTAGTGTTAGTCTTTTTTATTCACATAGCTTGAATTTATATTTATTTTCTTTCCAGTTAGGGTGAATAGTTTTCTATCATTTTTTGATACTAGTGATTTCTCCTGACAGACTTATTTTTAATTTTGAACCATTCAAATAAGTTCTTTATGCATTATAAATATTAAGCCTTTTTATATGTTTTCACTGTTTTCCTAATCAAGCATTTCTCTTTGCATTGGAATTTAGTTACTTCAGGTAGTTACATTTTCTGTCTTCATGATCAAAGCTGTCAGCTGTGTCCTTTATAATTTCTTCTAGTGACCCAAACATCAGAACATTATCATTCCTTTACAGACAAAACAGATGTTTTCTGCTACGTTTTGACAACCTGACTTTATTTTGATTGATGAACACGTAAGCCTGTTGTGTGTAAAAACAGTGGTGACTCCTTTCAGAGAGAAGGATGCCAAGACAAGACCCGGAAAGAATGGGGTTTCAGATGGCTGAGCCATAGGGGCAAGAACTGGGATTCTGAAAACTGAGGCCTTTTAGTTGTGCAAAAGGGTGAAACCTTACTCCTATATCACCAATTTGCCAAAGGAGGTTTCAAAAATTGTTTTCTGTTTTCTATGATGCAATCATTTCCTCTTCTTGTGAAGCACCTGTATCGTTTCAAATTGTTCCCATGCAAAATATACTAGTGGTATTGGGGAAAGCATGGAGAATGAGTCCAAATGACTCCAAACGTGGAGACTAGTCAAACACATTCCTCAGCTCTGGCAGAGAGAAACCATGGAATATCATCTGTTGGCCTGGATCCCAGCCCTCAGTTTCCTCGTGTTATTGATCCTGAGAACGTTCTGGGTATTAAGGTGTTGTTGTTTTTTAACGCTCCCCAGCTGATTCTAATGTACAGGCAAGGTAGAAAACCATTGTAATCATTTCATTAAGAAATGTAGAAATCTAATCTGTAAGAAGAGACGACCAAGAGAAAGACTAGAAGCTACTTTTTTCATATCTACCTGTACCTTGATGGCAGAATTTCATAGTGGGAACAGAAAATCAGCCTTGTGATATAGCCCAAGTCTCCAGAATGTCCTTTACCTCCTCTCTCTTCATCATCTAAGATTCACATGGTCTTTTCCAAACACTGTGAAATAGATTTTCCAAAATCTAAGGGAACAAAATATTTGAAAGCAAATTTTGAATACTGCTAACTAATAGGAAACAAGAGAGGGTTGGGAGATATAAAAGGTTGTATATTAAATTTCTTTTATCTCTAGGCACAGATCTTACGCTGGGTCAGAGTCCCCATTCCTGGGGGGATTGCCCACAGGGAGTGGGACTTCTGAGCATCTCACTCTATTGGCATCTTGCTTTTTGTGATTAGGTTTTGTGCAGATTAATGCTCACATGAGCTTGTGTACCCACAATCCACGTCTCCCAGAATGCAAGGGAAGAGAGCCAGATGTGTGATTGGAGAGCAAAGAGCCAGCCTCGGCTGAAAATGTAGCCCCACTTAGGTGCCTTAAAATTCACTAAACGTTTTAAGCCTCTAGGAATCATGTGAAAGATGTTGAATGTACTTTAACCTCACTGGAAAGAAAATGGACATCTCAAGATAGTTAAGAAGGAGAAAGACAGCATTTTCCCCATTTTTGTGGCTTCGAAATAAGGAGAAAAAATTCCTAACTCAGCCCTTGCTTCAATACGTGCCAGCAAAGATATATTTCCTATTCATTGGACCAAACCTACAAAAAACATTTCTTTAATGACTGAGAATTTAATCTATGCTTTGAGCAATCAAGTTATTAGTGGTATAATAATATTCCATGGTAAGGTGCATTTGGATATGATGCAGTTGGTGACTGACTCCCATCTTCTGCCCCACCCGTTCCTAAACAGGATGGATAAACTAAAGCTCTTATTGGGGTACAGGACAGGGGCAAGGTAGAGCAGCATTAGGCTGGAAGGAAACTGGAAGGAAACTGTCTCGTAATCATTTGGGATGTTCCCAGTTTCATTTACAGTCAGCATGAACATTACAGTTTCATTATCTTTACATTTGTGCCTCTTGTAACAGTACACACTTGCTGATAAAGTTTTCCACTAACCTCATAATTAAACACCCGGTATCTTATGCCATTTAATTGTTTTGGACATACATCACTGTGTTATGGTTGGTTATACGGTATTTTCAAGTAGATGTGGTATTTCCAAGTAGATAATTACAGGTATTGCAGATCTGCCTTCCTTGTACCCTCTCCAGTGTTCCCCAGCTTTCTGAGCTATAGTATGGGACCATGTTAGAAGTGCCTCTCACTAGACTTCAGATGAGGGAAAGCAGTCACATGCTTCTTTTTTGAAGGACAGCATACAATACTTCCGTGAATTCTGTCCTGAGGATCCTGATTAAGTGTGTTAGTTGATATTTCTTTAAGGGAGCTAACATCTGGGCATCTCAAAGTGTTCCATAATGGCACTGGTGACCATCCAGTCTACATGTGACCTATTTCTAGGTCTCCTTTGGGATGTATACTGGTTCGGCACATGGCCATGGAAATCATACTCCTCTGAATACGATTCTCTCTCAGTGTTATGGGATCACTTCATCTGAGACCGTGAGAGCCAGGTGCACACAGCCATGTGGATGAAAATGTAATGCAAGAGAAGGGAGTCCAGATGACAGCAAGAGACAGGAAAGACAAATCTGGGGGCGCCTGGATGGCTCAGTCAGTTAAGTGTCTGACTTCGGCTCAGGTCATGATCTCACAATTGGTGGGGTCAAGCCCCGCATCGGGCTCTGTGCTGACAGCCAGTTCAGAGCCTGGAGCCTGCTTCAGATTCTGTGTCTCCCCCTCTCTTTGACCTCCCCTGCTCACGCTGTCTGCCTCTGTCTCTCAGAAATAAATAAAAACATTAAAAAAAAAAAAAAGACAAATCTGGAAGGAGCCAGAAATGAGACTCAGGGTTAGAAAATATTTAATTTTTTTTTTAATGTTTTTTATTTTATTTCTAGGAGAGAGAGAGAGAGAGACAGCATGAGCAGGGGAGGGTCAGAGAGAGAGGGAGTCACAGACTGAAACAGGCTCCAGGCTCTGAGCTGGCAGTCAGCACAGAGCCCGACGCGGGGCTTGAACCCACGAACCGCGAGATCATGACCTGAGCGAAAGTCGGACGCTTAACCGACTAAGCCACCCAGGCGCCCCAGGAAATATTTAATTAATAGTGCAACTCCAAAACTCAACTGTCTAGATTTAAATTCTGGTTCTGTCATTTACTCTTCATTTGTCCATGGGCAAGCTTCTCAGCTCTCTGTGCCTTGCTTTCATAATCTATAAAATAGGGTATTTTAACATAATATGTTAAATATTTATTTATAATGTGATAAATAATATATTAAATATAAACTTATATTTCATTTTAATATTATGTTAAATATAACATAATAAAATATTATAGCCATACCTCTTGTGGGATTTGAAGCAGTTAATTAAATATCTTGGCACATAATTAGATTTTCCTAAAAAGGACTTATTACAATTATTATCATCATCATTATTGTCCTTGAGTGAAGATTTGGAAACCATGAAGAAAAGATTTCTCCACTGTGTTAGTTTCCTAGGGACCCCATAACAAATTACCACACGCTGGGTGGCTTGGAACAACAGAAATTTCTTCTCTCACAGTTCAGGAAATCAGGGCAGCACTAGGGTTAGTTCCTTCTGGAAAGAGGGAGAAACCATCCCATGCTTCTCTCAGCTTTGTGGTTGTCCAGAATTCTTGGTGTCCTTGACTTCTAGATACACTAACCTGGTCTCCACTTCCATCTTTTCTTTGTTCCTGTATCTTCTCCTTTTCTATCTTATAAGGACACTTTCACTGAATTTAGGGCCCACCCTAAACCATTATGACCTCTTCTTGAACCTCTCCTTAATTACATCTGCAAAGACCCTTATTCCAAATAAGGCCATATTCTAATGTTCCAAGTGCATGCAAATTTTAGCGCAATACTATTCAGCCTACTACACTCACTAAAAGCAAGTTCAGATCAAATGGGAGGAAGAAATTGCAAACAGTTCCTGCAAGAATGTCATCTAACCTTGGGCATGCTGTGCACTGAAAGAGCTGTGTTGTGTAGGTGGTCAATCAAGCGAAATGGGCCAGCTACCCTCAAGCTCATCACTGACTCAGAACCAAGTGTCAGACTGAGTCAGTACTCTCATTTAAACCATCATGAACTGGGGCGACTGGGTGGCTCAATGTGTTGAGCGTCTGACTTCGACTCAGGTCATAATCTCACCGTTCGTGAGTTTAAGCCCCGCATTGGGTTTGCAGCTATCAGCTCAGAGTCCACTTTGGATAATCTGTCCCCCTCTCTTGGGCTGTCCCCAGTTCATGCTCTCTCTCTCGCTCTCGCTCTCTCTCTCAAAAATAAATAAAACATGTTTTAAAAATAATTTTAAAAATAAACTGTGGTAAGCTCTTCTGGAGAGAAGCTGAGAACTTACCCACCGGGACATGCTGCACCAACGAGGCTTGCGATGATCTCTCTCCCCCGCTCTCTCCTGGCATGTTGCACACCAGTCCTGAACCCACTATGGAACCCTGAGCCCATTCTGACACTGGGTAATGCAATGTAAAGTGCAAGGGCTTCACAGACTCCAGAACTGGATTTTAATGACATGCTCTGCAACTTACTCTCTCTACTGCCCACTTTTGTGGCCTCAGGTGAGATACTTACCTTGTCTGTGCCTCAGTTTTGCTCAGAGCCAAGCAAAATATCACCACCAACTGGGAGAGTTGCTGTAAGAAAACTAATAGCTGCAGGAGCTTCACCTAAGTGCCTGGCATAAATGTCAACGAGTGGTTGCTATTATTTTCATTATTGTGAAGTTGTAGCTCTGTCTTACCCTCTTACGGGGCTTGAGGGCAGGAAAGCCAGAAGGGCCAGGAAGAGTTGTGAAGACCTATTTACATCTCTTTCCATACCACTAATTCTGCTCTCAACATACAATAAACTGAGTAACCGCACAGTAAATAGTTTAAATGATGCACCAGCTGCAGACCAAATATAAGCACTGCTTCGGTGAATGGACTTCTAATAGCATTTTAGGATTTTGAACCCAACCAAGACAACTCACAGGAAATTCTCTTCATGACTTAGCAAATGAACACAGGGCAGAGCAAAGGCAACAGAAAGGGCAGTGTTAGTCCTTTAGTGTATCTTAACATTTAAAGTGGCTTAAATAGTATTTGGAGGCTACATAACTCATCTCTCATGAGTGTGTTTTTATTACTTTATTTACATTACTACCAAGGTAATATATGTTCATTGTAGAAATTTTAGAAAATATAGCTAAGTAAGGGCCTGGGCAATTCAGTCAGTTAAGTGTCCAACTCTTGATTTTGGTTCAGGTCATGATCTCATGGTTTGTGAGTTCGAGCCCCACATTGGGCTCCATGCTGACAGTGCAGAGCCTGCTTGGGATTCTCTGTCTGTCTGTCTCTCTCTCTCTGCCCCTCCCCCCTCATGCTCATGCACTCTGTCTCTCTGAAAATAAACAATATATATATACATATTTATATTGCCAAGCAAAAAGAATAAAATCATTCTTAATCCCAGATAGATATATAGATTTTTAGGGGCACCTGGGTGGCTTAGTTGGTTAAGCGTCTGACTTTGGCTTAGGTCATGATCTTGCAGTTCATGGGTTTGAGCCCCACATTGGGCTCCATGCTAACAGCTTTGAGCCTGGAGCTTACTTCAGATTCTGTCTCCCTCTCTCTCTCTGCCCCTCCTCTGCTAGCTCTCTCTCTCTCTCTCTCTCTCTCTTTCTCAAAAGTAAATATTTTTTTAAAATTTTTAAGGTGTATAGATTTTTTAAATAATAAATTGTGACATTATCCCAGTCCCTAGTCTTCAACATCATTTTTAATAGCTTCCTAATATTCCATTAAATAAACATACCAATATTTATTTTACCCATCCCCCATTCCAGAAATGTTAACTTGCAATCAATATCTTGTTGCTGAAAACAAAGCTTCAATGGTAGGAGCTTATTCCTTATTAATTTTATAAATTTTTATTAATTTGGTATTTATTATAACCCTTCCCCCTTTTCCAAATTTTGCAATTAGCCCAAAAGTTAATTTGCTCAGTTTATTAGGCACTGATTTTATTGTCCAATCTGAAAATCTCTCAGCTTTGGCTGTACTATCTTGAGCAAACTCTCTTCTGAACTGCCTGTTTCCAGTAACCTATAAGTTGTCGGTATTCTTGGAGTGGCTGCTCACACTCTTGTTCAGGCAATAGGGCTAATGGGGTCAATGACATGAGCTTCAAGCTCCTATATTTACAGGCCAGTTAGTTAAGTTCCAAAGACTGTTTCCCTAACTCCAAACAGCTGTTATTTGAATGTTGGCAGTTAGTTTCAAAAGAACTGGGCAAAAGAGCATGGCTGGATCAACACAAATCCATCACCACTACTGGAAAGACAGTGTGTCAACAGCTTCATTTTTCCCATGGAAAACAGCTCAGAAAGGTATTCATGTCAAATCACATAAAAATAATGAGGTTGTAGAAAAAGGAGGAGGAATAATATTGGAAAAGACAATTGGCTAACCTTACACATATCTCGATTTATAAGCTTAGTCTTTGAGCTGCCCACTATTCCTATGTGAGACAAATACAGCAAACATGTAAATTGCTGGTGGTGGTATTATTTAACTGGTAATCTTCTCTTGCAGCTGACACAGCGCTTGGCACTGATGATGTATATGATGAAAAGGGATGCCAGTGTGATGTATCAGTAGAAGACCTCACCCCACCGCTTAAAACTGTCATTCGAGCTATCAGGTTGGTGGAAAACCTTTGATAAAATGAGTCAGAGACCTACCTCTGATTATTTGAATGACTATATTGCTAAGTGCTTTTTCCTGCAGGTAAACCTCCTGAAATAGTTTCTCTGTTCCTATTCATTTGCATGCCTATTAAATTCTGAAATATATTTTCTTAATACAAAATTCTACTGTGCTCAACACAAAGTGTGTTAAAAAAACATCAGCAGGATTTGAAACACCAGGCCATGCCAGAGAGATTCCATGACAATTGGCTTGCCCTGAGAATTTTTGGCTTTCAGGACATTTAGTGTATAAATTCAGTTGGATTTTTAAAATTATTTATAGGATTTGATGCTCCAATCTATGTTCTGCAACTTGTGTCAAAGAAAAATCCCACTAGGTTATTTCAAAACAGGTTCAGTTCTGAAAAAGAGGAAACTTAAGTACTGGGCAGTGACTTACTCCTATTTTGCTGAAGTATGTTAAGCACTGATCTTTTGTTTTTTAAGTTTTATTTAAATTCCAGTTAGTCAACATACAGCGTAAAGTTTCAGGTGTACAGTATAGTGAGTCAACATTTCCATACAATCCCCTGTGCTCATCACAGCCAAGTACACTCCTAAATCCCCATCACCTATTTAGCCAATCCACCCACCCCTCTCGGCACTGGTAACCATCAGTTTGTTCTCAATAGTTCAGAGTCTGTTTCTTGGTTTGCCTCTCTTTGTTTTTCCTTTGCTCCTTTGTTTTGTCTCTTAAATTCCACAAATGAGTGAAATCATACGGTGTTTGCCTTTTTCTAACTGACATATTATTTCGCTTCACATATTATTCTCCTGCTCCATCCATGTCATTGCAAATAGCAAGATTTCATTCTCGTTATGGCTGAACAATATTCCATTGTTCATATATATACCACATCTTCTTTTTTTTTTCCCCTAGATCTGGGTTAGGTTTAGAGTCAAGGCTATATGAGGCTATTGCCTAGCATCCTGCAGTTTTGAGACCTCTCCATAGGGTTAGGGTTAGAGGTTAGGAGTAGGGTTAGGGTTCGAGTTAGAGTTAGGTTTAGAGTTAGAATTAGTGTTAGTTTTAAGGGGTTATGGGTAGGGTTAGGTTTTAGGATAGAGTTAGGTTTAAGGTTAAAGTATGTGCCTGGTAGCCTGCAGTTCAGAGACCTCTCCAGAGAATAAAACCCCATACTTCCTCTGTGGTGAGAATACACATGGCAGCCATCCACCGAGCTGAGGCAAAGAAGGGATTTGGGGTTCTAAATACTCTTTAAATAGATATTCAGTTTAAACACTGATCTTACTATGCTTTCTCTCCCAATGGCGAAAGCTAAAAGAATACCCAAAGTAACTTAACATTTATATTGCCAGGATCCACTCCTTCCAAAATTCAGCTTCTGGTCTAAATAAACTGCGGCATGCTCACCCTGCCTAATTTAATCCCTTTGGGAGAATTTTAATCTGTTAAGGTGACTCTATTGCAAAGAAATTCCTCTAGTCTTTTTGGCTCTCTCTGCTTCTTACCAAAAAGCCAAAAGAAAACTTAAAATATCCAAACCAACTTAGCTGTTCAGATACTTAGTATAATTTCAGAGATCAGCATGCCTGATTATTTACTGCTATTTTTAGTTGGTCATTTAGTATCAGTAGACATTGCTTTACTTGATGTTTAGGAATCACTGGGAAAGCAGAAATGAGTTATAAAAGATTTTGGTAAATGTCTGTGACGGCAAAGAAAATCGTGGTTGATGAAAATGTGTACCCCCAGAAGATACTTAAATCTTATCTGTAATGGCAGCCACCTCAAAAAAAAAAAAAGTGAAGTAAAACCCAGTTACTTCTCAAAAGAACCCTCAAGCCACAAACCCTGTAAGTGGGGGACCAACATTTTATGTGCCCTGGACCACCCCAGATTATGTGTCTTGTCTCATCATAATTGTTCATTGTTAACATTCCCTGTCTTTCTCAAAGTATCTCAGTTTGAACAATTATATGATCACACTACTCCAGGGGTACCTAGAAGACTTAAGTAATATTTAAGCCCAGAAAATCCAAGGATATGTAGTACAATAATGCCTGAAGCCTTCAGTTAAAGGGACAATTGCATTGTCCAATACAGTGGCCAGTGGCCACATGAGGCTAGTTAAATTTGAATTAAAATTAAATAAAATTTAAAATTCAGTTCATCAGTGACACTATCCACTTTTAAAGTATCCAAGAGCCACAAGTGGCTACTATACTGGGCACAGAAGATACAGTACATCATCACCACAGAAAGTTCTACTGACCAGCATTGCTGGTCAAGAAGTCACCTTGAAATTCTCTACATTCATTCATTATATCCCTCAGACCCTAATGTGAAGGTGGAGCAGTTCATCCACAGATTAGTGTGACTTGCAACAAGTACCATAAAATCTTATCTAATGGAACAGATTAGGTTTCCTAAAAGTCATACTTAACCCAATTTGTTCATTTCCCAAGACCTTCTGCAGCTTTCTGCTTTTGCCTCACACCCTATAAAAAGAATTTTTGTGAGCTGAATGAAAGAAAATGAAATAGGTTTATTCTGCTAGCTAAGCACTTTAGTGGCAGTTTAAGACTTAACTTTTATGCCATCCTCTTGAAACTTGCCTGATTTTTGTGAAGTCCTTTGCAGAATTCCCTTGCTTTTCAGAATTCTTTCTTGGCTCCTATTTTTAACAGTACTGTATTATTTACGTGTATCTCCTTTTTGTGAATTTCTGAAGCTCTCTGCTTACTACTTTGTGACATTCAAAGGGGATGTTTTTCTCCCCCATGCCCTGATTCTGCTTGGTAGGTTTTTAAAAAACCATTTGCAAGTTCTCCTTAAAATTCATGGATTCTCTGAAAACGTAATAGCTACATCCAAGAGTTAATAACTTAACTGGAAATATTTGATTTATAATAATACTTACTTTCTAAAAATACATGATTAAAAGATCAACCCATATAATCAGCAGTTCTGAAAAGGAGTTTGTTGATGTAAATCCCTAAACCCTATGCAAAAGTGTCCTTTTCTTGAATTCTGCTAAGTAAACAAGCTGAATAGCAGTTGACTGGAATGTCATTTGCCAGAACATACCCATTTCTTACAGCTCACCTAAAGTGCTATTTTGTATGTATGTTGCTGATTGCAAGCGTGAACCATCTATTACTCATCTCCAAAACAGCAACTTTGTTTTGGCATTTTCCTTGTTATTCACTGGTTGTTTAGTTATTTAATTTGAGTAGTTGAATATACCTTTTGTCCTCCAGTTGCTCATACAATAATAAGTTTTTCCTAAGAGCCAAATTAAAATTAAGATGTATAACAGAAAATATGCGCAAGGACGACAACATGGAAAACAATACTACTGCATCCACAAAATAGGAGTTCTTGTTCGGGCTATTAATATTTATTAAGCATCTGCCATTTTCTAATTTCTGGTTATTTTTGAGAGTATAGATTCTCTGAGATGACTAGAGCCACTGTTTTCACTTGTCTGGATTATATTACCCAAATGCACTTTGAGACTTTTTTTCAATGAATGACATCACTTTTTATAGTAATAAACAATAGCTGGTCTTAGGTGTTTCCAAAATATGTCTAAAAAGTCAGAACAATACTTAGTTTTGTGTAATTCCTCCAGGATTATCACAGATTATTCTCAAAATATTAATCAGTGGGAGTGCACAAAGTTGCCAGAGATGGGCTTTAAACCCATCTCTGGGAGTGAAGATTATACTTACTTCTTTTTTTCTTCTTCTTTTTTTTCAATATTTTTATTTATTTCTAGGAGAGAGAGAGAGAGAGAGAGACAGTGTGAGCAGGGGAGGGTCAGAGAGAGAGGGAGACACAGACTCTGATACAGGCTCCAGGCTCTGAGCTGGCTGTCAGCACAGAGCCGGACGCGGGGCTCGAACCCACGAACCGCGAGATCATGACCTAAGCGAAAATCGGACGCTTAACCGACTAAGCCACCCAGGCGCCCCAGATTATACTTACTTTTAACAAAAGTTCTGTATCTTGTTAATTTTTTTTTAATCTTGTCAGTGATTTAATGCAAACAATGTTAAGTCTCTTTTCATTCACTCATAGAAATTTGTTTCTAAATAGAAAAATGACAATGGCAGAGAAACAAGCAGGTTGACAGGCAAACTGAAAAACTCTTGAATATTCTACACACTCCTTTTCATTATATCATGGTACATTCATCTCCTAGGGCCACCACTACAAAATACCACAGACTGGGTGGCTTAAACAGCAGAAATTTATTTTCTAACAGTTCTGGAGGCTAGCAACCCCAGAGTAAGATGTCAGTAGGGTTGTTTCCTCTGAGGCCCCTCTGGCTTGCAGATGGCACCTTCTCACTGTGTCCTCACATGGTCTTTCCTCTGTGCCCTCACATACCTGAGTCCAAATCTCCTCCTCCTGTACTGGCACCAGGCAGGTTGGATTCGGCCCTACCCTCATGGTTCCATTTCACCTTAAACACTTCTTTTAAAGCCCTGTCTTCAAAAACAGTTACAATAATACAGGTGCTAGAGGCTAGAGCTTTAACATATGAAATTTGAGGGTACACAGTTCACCCATAGCACATGGCAAGATACCAGTTTTCCTATCACAATTTATAAAATGTTTTCTCAGGTACAATATCAAAATTTTCAGATTAAAAGTAAACCCATAAATTACCTAGATATACTTCCTCACAATATCAAACATCCGGATATTTGGAAATATCTGAAGAGGCTGACTGTTACCTTTCAAGCTTGTACTTGGCATTGCGTAAGCACTATATGAGTGAGAATCTTGTGTAATATTTCACACAAAAATTCATATATGCCCATTAATTCAAAAGAATAAATAATACATCATAAATAAATAAACTTTAAAAGTTACATTCAATACAAGTCTGTGTTGATAAAAGAGTTCCAGAATAACTTGTATAATAATTTTTTTTAATTTGAGTATAATTGACACACAATGCTACCTTATTTTGAGGGTACAGTAGAGTGATTCAACTTCTCTGTATGTTATGCTGTGCTCACCCCAACCGTAGCTACCACCTGTCACCATACAATGGCTATATTCCCTATGCTGTGCCCTTTATCCATGTGACATATTCTTTCCATGACTGGAAACCTGTATCTCCCACTCCCCTTCATTCTTTTTACCCAACCTTCCACCCACCCTACTTCTGGCAACCATCAATTTATTCTCTGTATTTGTAGGTCTGATTCTGCTTTTTGTTTGTTTATTCATTTCTTTTGTTTGTTAGATTCCATATAGGAGTAAAATCATGTAGTATCTGTCTTTCTCAGTCTGACTTATTTCACTTAGCACTATACTGCCTAGGTTCATTTATATTGTCACAAATAGCAAAATATTATCCTTTTATGGCTGCATAGTATTCCATAATATATAGAGCACATCTTCTTTATCCATTCATCTATGGATGGACACTTGGGTCGTTTCCATATCTTGGCTATTGTGAATAATGCTACAGTAAACATAGGGGTGCACGTCTCTTCAAATTAGGTTTTGTTTTCTTTAGGTAAATACCCAGTAGTAAAATGACTAGACCACGTGGTAATTCTATTTTTAATTTTTTGAGAATCTCCATACTGTCTTCCACTGTAGCTGCACCAATTTACATTGCCACCAGCAGTGCAAGAGATTTCTTTTTGGCCCACATCCTCACCAACACTTGTTATTTCCTGTCTTTTTATTGTTTTGGCTCTCAGAATAATAATTTTTAAAAATACAAAAGAAATGTTTGTATTTGTTTTCCTCTGCTGAACTGGCTAAATTCTTAGATATGCATACCATGGCAACATAGAAGTGCTGTGTAAAGGATTTGTTAGGCAATCTGAGAATGAGTTCTCTCTGTGAAGATGCAATGCAGTCATTTGCTTCTTACCTGCATTTTTTTCATAGAATTACTAGATCTAAAATCAAAGCCATTCTCAGTGAAATCTTCAACAACAACTGTTCTCTTGTCAGCTTGTATTATACAACTATTTCGGTCAGTTGTCAAGAAATGAATCAGAATTCCATATAATCTATTCTTCTTGTAAAGATCATATAAACAGCCCAATAGAGATTACTCAGTATTCTGAACAGAAATGACCAAGAAGCTGTTGATTATATCCTGTTCTTAACTTCTCTTAACATACCTGTACAATAATCACCACGCCTGCCGTGTTTCACTTGTACACACCCTTGTTGTTTCCCAAGCCAAACCAGCCCTCTCGAAAACCAAATGAATAAATAAAGTCTGGGAGAAAAACTCAAAGAATTCTTTAGCTGAAGCTGCAGCCAGCTTTACCCTGGCACTGTTAGCTAATTCTGCCCACTGAGAGCTGCTCAAGAGAACTGATCCAAGAAATGACAGCCTCTGTGCGAGCTTGGGCAACTCATATCCCCTCTACGTGCCCCGTTTCCTTGTTGGTGAAGTGAGGATGGTAACACTATTGATGTTGTAGGATTGCAGTGAGGATTAACTCCATTGACATTTGCAGAGAACCCAGAACCGTGCTGGGCACATGGCACACATCAGTGCTAGCTATACTAACCTCCAGGTGTCTGGGCTTCTTACTGCCTTCCCAGCATGCTGCCTGCTCTGTCCATCCTCCACCCCAGCCAGACCATCTCCTATGTGAGCTCTGCCGACTCCCATGGTGTATCACAGCAGAGGAGCACTTCTTTCCCTCTTCTGAGGGGTACTCCCAACTTCCCAATATTTGTAGCCTTGCCTGCCTGCACCTCCTCCCCCACAAAGCACTTGCTGTTACCCCTTGAAGTTATGACCTCAACACCTGTGCTGAGGTATCACTCAGAGTAACGCCACTCAGGGCTGAAAGGGTAATTTTTCCACCCAACCATGAGGCATTCTACCAGGTAGATTTCTCCCCCTTCCTCCTCTGGATGAGCTTGCTGCCTTCCCAGGCACCCTCCCAAGAAAAGGACTGTGAAAGGGAGCAGTTACCTCTCCTCTCCCTCCCCTGCCCACACAGAGACCTGACTATGAACTCTTTAGTTCCTCCCAAAGGAGCCTGCACTCAAAGGAAAAAAAAAAAAAAGATAGAGGAACTTTGCACCAGACACCGGGATAGACGTTAACAAGAAAAATGGATTCCTGCTTCAAGTCTTGAAGGGCTTCCAGAAAAGTAGAGTCAATTATGATGCAGAGCAACATATCACTCCAATAATAGAAGTCCAGGATATTTGGGCAGACAGAATGTTGGCACTTATGTGGGAGATGGCATTCAGGAAGGTTTTCTGGAAGAAGGGGTATCCTAGCAGAGATCTGGCGACTTTGTAGTACTAGCCAGGCTATTGAAAAAGGTGTGGGTTTAGCAGAGGGAACTGCAATTGCCGAGAATTAGATCTGAAGATGGCATAAGAAAGTATATGTGCTGGAAGGTGGTAGAGCACATGGGGACGAGACTCAAGGAAGGAACAGGAACCATTATAACAAGCAGGAAGGCATGAAAGCTAAGTACAGTTGTAAATTTGTCAGACTGGTGCTTTATTATAATAATTAGAGCAATGATTAACCACAGTGCAAGGAACAAATTGGAAAGGGGGAACCATTTTTGTTACAACACCTGGATTTGCTGGGAGGCTCAGCCAGCCAGTTGTGAAGGATGGATTTCAGAGCTCTTCAGACAGGAGAAAATGATAGGATTGGATATTTACTGGTTGGAGAAGATGGAGTGAAAAAACAGGAGGATTCAGGATGGTACTTCTGGGGGGCCGGCCACACAGAGGCTGGTTTGTGGGAAGATGGTGCATTGTTGTGACTATTGAGTTTGGGGGAGCACCGTGGGGCCCTGCTTGGAGGTGGAGCCCTAGATCAAAAGCCCTGGAGAAAAATCTGAAATGGGAACAAACTTGGTAGTCACTAGGCCAGACATAGATGTTTTACAGGGGAGTCATCCCAAGGAGAGTATGGGAGTAAAGACAGAAGATGGTCACCACAGAATTTAGGGCTCACAAACCTGTAGGGAGAAGGCTCAGGTGGAAACTAGCAAAGTGGCCAGACTTCGGGAAACCAGGAGGGCGTGGCAGAGGAGGGGCCAGCAGACAGTGCTTAGAGCAAGAGTCCCAGGTCCACTGTGTTCAGTGCAGCTAAGAGGTCAAGAAGATTACGTGTGAGAAAGTCATGTGGGAGTGGCAACCAGGAGGTCATCAGTGACTTTGGGAGAAAAATTCAACGGAGGCAAAAGGGTTCGAAGCCAGACTGTAAACAGAACATTTTTTAAAGCTATCTCTCAGAATCTTTCCCTCTAATAAGAACCTCGATAAAATGTCAAGAATTTCTTTGCAACCAGCAAAGACACATCACATCACCTCTTCTAAAATTGCTCAGATCTGATCAGCAAAGAGAAGACCCATGATGACTTGTCAGAGCCTCTCAGGTGGGTATGCAAATCAGGCCTCCCTATAACCCTGGGATGGGTGACAAGGTTTCCCAATCTTCGTGCCCTTGGTTTCTTCCTAGTCTGAAAGGCAACTACAGAACCATTCTCTTGATCATCCCCTAAAATGCATTCTCATCTCTGAATCCTTCTTAAATCTCACTCCATCCTTCAGACAAGAACACTCCACAAATAGAGAAGAAGAGGCACATGTTTGCCGTTGTGGGTTTTTGTTAAATCTACAAGCTGTTTAATCATCACCAGTTCTTAATTTTGCTGATAGCATCTCTGCTATTTTAGCAGAGGTGATGAGTCTTTGTTTGCAAGTCACTGTTAAGACATTCTTGACAGCCAAGTCTCCGGCATGTTACAGTAAAGGATGCTGTTAGAAGAACATTTTAGGGATCATTTAGCACATATTTTTAAAATCGGCTAATATATTCCCTGGAATATTCTTTTTGCTTGTTTCTGTTTTGAAGATAATTGCTTGTGGCCACATTCCACTCTGAGGCTGCATTTAACTAGTGTTTTCACTGAAGACACACTTACTTTGCAGCGTCTAATTTCTAACCTTTTATTTGGTTATAATTTAAACTGAAACTCCTATTCATTGCTATGACTAAAAATATTCAAGAGCAACCAACATGTATGGGCACTTTATTTATTTACTTATTCACTTCATATTTTAAAGTTTATGCTGAATTTCACACTCCAAAGAAAACAAAATCCCCAAATTTAGTTACTGGATCAGTGCTCACAGAGTCCTAAGAGAAGAGTTAACTATTTACAGACTTGCTTGAATCCAGTTCTTGCTTGAGTTCTACTGTTCTTAGCCCCTTTAAAAAAAAAAAATGTGTAGGAGAGTCTACCAAATCCTGAGTATAAGGCATAATAATAACAAGTATTAGAAGAACAACTCTACATCCAGTGTGGCAGCAGTGTAGCCACAGAACTAGCCCTATGACTGATCCCTAAGTCAGCCACATGGGGTAGCTATCTGCCCCTGCAGTGAGGACATCTAATAGACTGTGTAGGAGGGCTGGTTAGTGCATCCAGGAACCCCTGAGGCTCCTTCCCTGGCTAGGTGCCCAATCTAAGATCAAGGAAGGATAAAGGAGTTTGGGACATAGAATTCTATAACTAGTGTTGAAGTTCAGAGTCTACTGTGTACACAAATGCAGATCTGCATTATTGCATCATATTTATTTATTAACAGAGAAGGAACATTAATAAATCATCCAAACAAGTAACACATATGCCTTTAATAGTGACTCAAAATTTCAGGTTCCACAAACTTAGTTGTCGTGACCAACTTGCTCCATAATCAACATCATCCCCTGATCAATCTCTGAAAGGTGAAAGAGGGCTGCCGGGGAGAAGTTTCAGTAATCAGAAGGCCCTTCAAGAATGAGTCCAAGGACCCTTACTTTTAAGGCAGATAGACGCTGTATTTCTTGCAAAGAGTCAGAAGTCAAGGGGTAGAATCATCCAAACTGGGAAAGAGGGGGATATGGAATGCATATGAGTACAGTCAGTCAATCTAACTGGCTAACATAAAGCAAGAAAAGGGGTCAGCAAAAGAAACACACATCTGCATCAAAAATATAAGCTCTGGTAACATAAGGGGGCATTTGAGCAGCCTGAACAAATTCAGTAATATAGGGTGTCTGGGTGGCTCAGTCAGGTAAATGTCCAACTTCGGCTCAGGTCATGATCTCACCATTCGTGGGTTCAAGCCCTGTGTAGGGCTCCGTGCTGACAGCTTCGAGCTTGGAGCCTGGAGCCTGCTTGGGATTCTGTGTCTCCCTCTCTCTCTCCCTCCCCTGCTTGCACTCTGTCTCTCAAAAATAAATAAGCATTTTTAAAAAATTTTTTAAGAAAAATTCAGTAATATAATCCCAGAGTTGGAGGTACAGAGGGTAAAGAACTGTCATCTCCTGAAATTGCTTCCTATCACTAATACCAACCTGAGTTAAACCCTTCTCCTCTGCACTCCCGCTGGCCTGAAGCTTCCCACCTCGTTGCTCTCATACACAGTCTGCCCTACCAGACGGAAAGTACTCAAGCAACAGGATTTATTTTCTTCATAGCTGTGTGCCTGACATCCAGCCCAGAACCTGGCATGTGGTGGGCACTCAGTAAATGTCTGATAGGTGAGTGATAGAATCCATGAGTGAATTCTTGAGTCCCACGCATCAGACACGCCCGTGGCATCGCTTAGGGAAGCGGCCACCCTTTACTTTTCATGAGGCTCTGGACAAATGAGGCTCTTGAATCTGGTCAGAGCCCCTGGCCGCTGTGACTGCTGCCTTTCACCAGGACTGGAGAGGAAGAAACAGGAGACAATCACTAGAGCCTCTTTCAGCTCTGCCAGCAACTTGTCAGTTGAGGCAGTGCCCCTCAGACGCCTAGCACAGACCCCCCAGCACGCAGGGGGAGAACACTTACTGAAAGAAAATGTATCAGTCATCACCCAACACTCCCTTTCCCTTCCGAGAAATAAATGGAAATTAACTATTCCTTGTATGAGACTTCAAGCCGCATGCATGGAGGGGGGGTCAGGAAACATTGGTTCTGATTGGAGGCCCGACACCAAAGCACACTGACCCTCTGCTGACCTTCTGCCTTACGGATACGACAGGTGTGACAAAGAAGACCTAGCAAAACCCACCATCACTTCTCTGCTTGGGGGCAGGAGCGTGGAGATCATTCTGCCTTCTCCCCCTTCCCACCTCCATTTCAGAGGCTCTCGATCTGAGCTGCCCGGTTAGAATCCCCTGAAGAATTTTTTGGTCTTTGGGTTTTTTTTGTTTTATAAAATCTCTGGACCACACCCTGGATCAATTCAAACGGAGGCGGGACCCAGGCATGGGCATTTTTTACAGTTTGAGGCCGATTCCGGTGAGCAGCCAAGCTTGGGAAGTACGGCTGTCCTCACAGTCAATCAAACTGCCTCTTCGGTTCACAGTCGGCTGAGCCTTCTCCGCCCTGCCCGCGCTTTGGCTGCCGGCCGACCCTTCCATCTGTTCGGTGGCGGCCGCAGTCACAGCCGCTTGTCTTTCTAATCGTTCTTATCTCTGCATATTCATATGCAATGTTGTTACCCTGATTTAGAGGACTGGAACAAGACTTCTGCAAGATTTTATAACTCATGGCAGCACAACAAATGCACCTACATTTCCTTATAAGTGCACATGTGTTTGTATGTATATATAGATATATTCTACCCAGAGTTTAACTTTGCTTTAGTTATTTCTTCGTGCCCAGAAAATTGTATGAGCAGACTTCTTTCATTTCAACACGAGGTGCCAGTTTATGAAGTTTGTGCTGAATCTTTTTCCCCCTCTAGTGGTACTGCGGGGCATGTCAGCTTTGTGCAAGAGGTTTCCTTCTCAGACTCCTAGCCAGCTTCTTGGTTCCCTGGCTCTGACAACAACAAAGGAAACCAACTTCAAGGGCTTTTGCTCTCCTCTGCTGCATTAGCTCCAGTGGTGCAATTTGCCCTCATGAAAAAAAGAAGCCAGTGAGAGTGTAACTTACTTCTCTGCTTTTTTTTTTTTTTTTTTGGTCCTCCAGAAGACCTTCCAAAATTCCAAGTAAGAACAGGCCATTCACTTAACTTTATTGAGAACTTGGTGCCAGGCACATATGAGTGAAAAGAGCTGTATCATCTCAAAGGATCTTTGTTATTGTTGCTCTGTTGTGTTAAAATATAAGATCTTAATCTTAAGACAATAGTACATTGTGATCAACAGCTCGGCACTGGAACCAAACTGGTTCAAATCCCAATTCCACATTTACTAGCTATCTAACCTCAGGAAAGTTATTTAACATCTCTATGCCTCACTTTCCTTATCTACAAGTGGAGATACCTTCTCATAGTATAACTATAAACTACTGCTTGGCATTATTATCATCTTAATTGTGAAATGTTTCTTAATGGTCCTCATTTTACTCTAAAATGACCTCTTAAACATTCCTTTCTCCCAAGCAGTATATAGAACATTTTAAACTTATTTATAAGCCAGTAGGGTACCACCAAGGTCTTCTGCCTCTTTTCCCCAGGCCAGTTCATGGGCTTTTGTTTATTCCTGGCCTGAAGCCATTTCCTCACCACACTCTAGACTATGGGGCAGCAAACTATAGTGAGGAGCCTAAACCCAACCCAATGTTTGTTTTTCATAAATAAAGTTTTATTAGAACACATCTACACTAACTTGTTTCTATATTGTCTGTGGTTTCTCTCATGCCACAATGCAGAATTGAATGGTTTCAATAGAAACCATACAGCCCATAAAGCATAAAATATTTACTATCTGGCCCTTTACCAAAAAAAAATGTCTGCCCCTTGTCTACACTTTGAGTCATTCTGGATTTGTGTTCCTGAAATGTGTCTGAAGAACTCCAATCTATCCTAAGGCATTCTTTCAAGAAGACCTCTACAAGAGCCTGCCTTGCCACCAAACAACATAAACATCTTTGAGCTACTAGAGAGTAGCGGATCCCCATTCATTGCTTCAGCAAGCATTTATTGAACCTCTGATCCTTGCCAGGGATTGCGCAAGACGCTAGGGTAAAAACCATAGGCCTGACATTGATAAAGTCCAGTGGGCGGGATACAATGCCTCGGAGTTAGCTACAGGACAGTGCATTTGAGGGTACAAAACAAGACTGTCTATCCCCATAGAGGTGATCAGGGAAGGCTTCCTAGAGAAGTCAATGCTTGGGCTGAGTCCAGAACAGTTAGCATTTTAGGTAGAGCACAAAGACAGAATCCTGAGAAATGAGCACTTTGGTGACAAAAACTCAGGAGGACTGGAGTGCAGGTGCTTGAAAAGGAATGAGTAGAGATGAGCATCTGGAGAGAGAAGGTAGGAGGTCCCCATCCATTACCTTCTTCTCTCTCGGGTTGCCCACCCAGTCTCCTTGGTAGAGCTTCTAGACAAACAAATGTCTCATGCTCATTAAACTCTACACCAAATGTTGGATTATCAAGGAGAAAGGACATACCCTTCATTCAAGGACCTTATACAGTCTGGTGAAGGAGGCAAATATATAAGCAACTAATTACAGTGCAGTGTACTAAGTACTAAAATAGAGGTTGATATGCAAGTGACTAACTACTTTGGGAGAATTACAGAAATTTCCATAAAAGAGCTGACTTTAGAGCTGAGTCTTAAAGATATCATATGGGGCGCCTGGGTGGCTCAGTCAGGTGAGCATCTGACTTCAGCTCAGGTCATGATCTCATGATTCATGAGTTCAAGCCCCATATCAGGCCCGCTGTTGTCAGCATGAAGCCCACTTCAGATCTTCTGTCTCCCTCTCTCTCTGCCCCTGTCTTACTCACACTCTCTCAAAAATAAATAATTTTTTTTAATTTTTTAAAGATATCATAGGATTTCAAGAAGAGGAAATAGCATGCGAACAATTAAGCCTATAATTGATTGAGTGGTGTTTTTGTGGACCTGCAAATATTTTTTTTGTTGCTGGAACCTCAAGTTCCAAAAACAGAGTGGAAGGGGATGGAGTGAGAGAGATCGAGAGAGTCCAGTCCATACACAGCCTTATTATGATGCACTAAAGAATTTGATGTTTACTTGACAGACCATGAAAACCAATAAAAGATCTTAGGAAGGAGGCAAGGCGGTCTTACTTTCACTTTGAAAGATTTACTCTTTCAAGGCGACAGTATTGCAAATTAAAAGGAAAGGACAGCTTTGGGAGCTGTTAGTACATTCTTGGTCTGTCCTTACATACCTGGTACATCCTTCATATAAATTACTGGTTTCAAAAATAAAAATTCCCTCCACATTTATAAAACATATTGCCTGATTTAGAATTTTCGTATCTCACCTTAGACCTCTTCAATGTTTTCATTTTCAACCTACAACAAAGACAGTTAAGAAAATCTATTGGTTTGTCCAGGGGCGCCTGTCTGGCTTAATCAGTGTAGCATGTGACTCTTGATCTCAAGGTTGTGGGTTTGAGCCTCACGTTGGGTATAGAGATTACCTTTAAAAAAATAAAATAGGGGTGCCTGTGTGAGTCAATTGGCTGAACATCTGACTCTAGATTTTGGCTCAGGTCATGGTCCCAGGATCGTCAGATGGAGCCCCACGGGGAGCCCCATGTCAGGCTCCATGCTGAGTGTGGAGTCTGCTTGGGATTCCCTCTCTCTCCCCCTCTGCCTCTCTCCCTTGTGCATGTGGTCTCTCTCTCTCTAAAATAAAAATTAAATAAATAAATAAATAAAATCTTTAAAAGAAAATCTATTTGTTTCTATATTAGAAAACCTAATCCTTAATAGGTAAAATGGTTTTTTTCACACTCAGTGATGCTCTCGTAAATGCTCAGTAGTCCTAGACGGGAGACTGATTGCCCTGTATAGCGTTTCAGTAGGGCCACATGACAATTATGCAAAGCTGAATCAATATTAAAGTTCTTAATAGGCTTACCATTGATTCCCACACATTGTATCATTCTTTGGGGGAATTGCTTTCCCTCCAATGCTTGACTTACAGACGTTATTACTTTCATATGTAAGAATTAAAAATTGGATTAATAATATTATTTCAATTATTTCAAAAGAAAGAGTATATGCGGGATGGGCTGGAGCCATCCTGTACTGACTCAGGAACTGATTGATACACTTTTAGGAATTTTGCTGATTATTAAATACAGCCATTATTAAAAAGTAAATTGTATAAACTCAGAATAAAATAAAATATGTTAAAAACAAAGGTAATACATTTCAACACTCACTACTTCCTAGTCATTTTACTGCATATTACTGTGTATGCTCTTGAGTTAAACGCATCTATTGTGTCTCCATAGTGTAAACACTGTCTCATGATATAATATTGTACATCTCTTCCCAGTTTCTTGCTCCAATGATGTCACATTGACAGCTTGAAATGAAGTATGGTAGGAGTATTTATACTACGGTGATGGGCAAATAGTACAAATCAAAATTATAAATATTGATCAAAATTATAAAATGGATTTTCTTCTTTTTTTTGTTTTTAAATGTTTTATTTATTTCTAGGAGAGAGAGAGAGACAGCGTGAGCAGGGGAGGGTCAGAGAGAGAGGGAGTCACAGACTGAAGCAGGCTCCAGGCTCTGAGCCGGCAGTCAGCACAGAGCCCGACGCGGGGCTCGAACCCACCAACCGCGAGATCATGACTCAAGCGAAAGTCAGACGCTCAACCGACTAAGCCACCCAGGCGCCCCAAAATGGATTTTCTTCTAATTTGGCTATCTTATAAATGGTAAATTAGGTAAATAAAATGATCTATAGCCTGCTTAAAATATGACTGAGGAAGGGCTAGAGTATAATACTGTCTATTGAAGGCTTTCAAATTGTTCTTCTGTTAAAGTATTTGTGAAAGGTAAAGAGAAAAGCAACATTCAACTCTGAGACAAATTACCATAGAGAATTCATACAACTCCCTACAAGAAACAAGGACAAGCCCCCATTAGGACAAAAAAGGTCATTCAGCTTGGAGGTATGTGAGTCCACTGCTGGGCAGCCACACCACAGGCCACAAATGTCTGAGCTACAGCCGGTGGGAACACACTAACTCATGCCAAACCTTGTCCCTCTGCATGTAGTGTGGTTTCTGCCACCATAGCCAAGAAAAATTGCCAAAGATTCCAGCCAACCTTTTCAACATCTCCAGAATGTATGCCATGGGGAAGCAAGAGGTGATATGAGGGTGAGAACAGACAGATCTGGGGGGGAATCCTGGCTCCGTCTCATATGTGTTGCTTGTGTGGGGCCAAGTCTTTGAGTCTCAGTTTCCCTAAATACAAAACAGAAATGAGAATATCTTTTCTTTTTCTTTTTTTTAATGATTATTTATTTATTTCTGAGAGACATATAGAGAGCGAGTAGGCAGGGGAGGGGCAGAGAGAGAGAGAGAGAGAGAGAGAGAATCCCAAGCAGGCTCAATGCCATCAGCACAGAGCCTGATGCAGGGCTGGAACCTATGAACCTCTGAGATCATGACCTGAGCCAAAATCAAGAGTCAGAAGCTTAACCAAGTGAGCCACCCAGGCAGCAGGGGAAATAATACTATCTTAAGTGCTGTTGAAGATAAGACATCTAAAGTACTTCACATAACAAGTGGTAATGTTATTGAAAACACAAACAACAACAACACCTACAAACCACCTAGGGTTGTGTAAGGATGATTTTTCCCTTCTTCCCACCCACCCAGGCTCCATGAGCTACTCTGACAGTAAGTAGTGAATGGGATTTGGCTTAGCTTTTCTTTCAGTTTTATCCTTAATTTTTATCATTAATATTAGCCAGATTCACAGATCTTTTCCTTTTCTTTCTTTCCTCCCTACTCTTACTCAACAAATGTTTCTTTCTACTGTGTATCAGGAACTGTGCAAAGCTTTGAGTACACAGTGTTGAAGAAGAATGGTAGGTGGGGCGCCTGGATGGTTTAGTCGGTTAAGCATCTGACTTCGGCTCAGGTCATTATCTCACTGTTTGTGAGTTCGAGCCCTTTATCAGGCTCTGTGCTGACAGCTCAGAGTCTGAAGCCTGCTTTGGATTCTCTGTCTCCCCCTTTCTCTGCCCTTCCCATACTCATTCTCTGTCTCTTTCTGTCTCTCAATAATAAATAAATATTTAAAAATTTAAAAGAAGAAGAAGAATGGTAGGAGTAACAGTCCTAGTAGAAGTACTGGTAGTAACAATAGCTAACACTTACTGAGCGCTGACTGTTGTGTTAAAGAGGCCCAGCCCTGCTTTCATGTAGCTGACAATTTAGTGTCAGGAAACAGATATTTAAAAAATAATTACAGCCAAACATTTCACAGAGTATTTTACTACTTTTCTCCATTTTTTAATATAGGCCGAAAATTTGGGGTAAAAATTGGAACTAAAGCTAAATACTAAGAGGTTAAATTAAAACAGATTTCCTTTGGGATGCCTGGGTGGCTTAGTCGTTTGAGCGTCCGACTTTCGCTTAGGTCATGATCTCGCGGTTCGTGGGTTCGAGCCCCGCGTCAGGCTCGTGCTGACAGCCAGCTCAGAGCCTGGAGTCTGTTTTGTAGTCTGTGACTCCCTCTCTCTCTGACCCTCCCCTGCTCGCGTTGTCTCTCTTTCACTCTCTCTCCTAGAAATAAATAAAACATTTTTAAAAAAGCAAACAGATTTCCTTTACTTTCCTCTGAATAACTTTGCTTAAATATTTTTGCAAACAAAAAACAAGCCAAAAAACTTACCCTATAAAAAAGAGCTTGGTGAAGAAAATGTGGTAGAGAGAAGGAGAAAGAATATTATGGGTAATGATTCCAGAATAATTAGGACACAATTCATTTGAAGTTAATAATACAGTTACAAGAAAGGGTTTGGGGCTTTTTAACCTGTAAAACAATTTGGATTCCTTGCAAGCAGCTATCAGGATAGGTAATGAGTATTTTCTGTTTAAATCCTACATTTATTCCCAGTCTTCCCACTTTCCACCTAGGGACAACAAATTTTGGTTTGTAGAGCCTAATTGACTGATTCCCAGCCTGGGATCCATGAATGTGATAACAGGAATCTACGAGCCATTTAATGGTTGAAAAAACACTGGCAGTCTTAACATTTACCTGCAATAAGGCTGCACAAACTCATTAAAATGTTATGCTTCTTTGCTTTCTTTGGGAATAATATCAAGTTATTGCAGCAACTGGTTATCTTAGGCAACTTAGCTATTATGGTGTCATGGGATTTATTGATGAAACATTGTTTTAAAACATAAGGTCCAGGTTGGGGGAAGCATTGCAATAAAAGAGATCTCTGGTTCTAAAATCTTAGGTCTCCAAGCTCAGTGGGTAAGTGTTATGTCTGAAACAAACGGATCTTGGCTACCTAATTGAGCAGCATTCTGCAAAAGTAATTTATGAAACAGAATTTTCAAAAATTTCTATACATTTCTCTGGAGAGAATAAGAGAGTTTTGCAGACACATCTGCATCTGAAATTGCATATAGGTACACAAAAGACCATTTTAGCAACTTTTATATTTTTTTAAGGGATGTAGTCACTGGATGTTATTTCTTTGACTTCTGAGGGTCACATAGGAAAGGCAGAATTGCATTTTAACTTTGATTTTAATTCAGGGTTTCAGTGAACACGAAAAAGGTATAACACTTAGTATTAAGTCTCTTTTTGTGTGTTTCTACTCTCAATGTGTGCATCCCATGAGATATTCTTAAATTGCCTACTATAATCTTGGGCTTTTATGTTGCATTTCTGGAGGAGCCTAAAATAATTTGATGCATGACTTTTTTCCCCCTAGAGTTTCTTGTGTTTACTAGCAAGCTATCTGGGTAATTTCTTTCAGGAAATTATAGAGATTAATGTGGAATATGTTGCTCTTACAGGATTATGAAATTTCATGTTGCAAAACGGAAGTTTAAGGAAACATTACGCCCTTATGATGTAAAAGATGTCATTGAACAATATTCTGCTGGTCATCTTGACATGTTGTGTAGAATTAAAAGTCTCCAAACACGGTAAGCAATAGAAATGTGATTTTTTTGTGAAGGAATAGGCATAAAAACTATCTGAGAGGAACTTTTCTTTGTAGAGAAAACTCTTGAATCTCATATTTTCTAATTCATTTTTCATGGGTAACGGCACTTTTTCTTCTAACATAGATTTTTATTGAAGGGTGTAAATCAGGCATTAAAGGCCTCCAACTACAGTGTACAGTATCTCAGTTTCCTCATCTGTAAAAATGGGGCTCATGTTAGTGCTTGCTTTGCACGGTTGTCATGAGGACTGAAGGAATTAATACACATGAACTAAATGTTCAGTAATTGTTAATGGTTGTTGCTGATGCCATTCGAATAATTGCCACTATTGGTGTTTTGTTATTCTCTAAATCCTAACCATCCGTCAAGAATACGTAGTCTTTCTCCTTCATTATCTGGCCCACAAAAACAACCTTTCCCTTCTCTGACCTCCTACAGCATTTAGAACTACTACAGAGAATTGGAACTAAAAAACAAGAGGTTGATTCTCATGTTGTTTTCTGGATGCAAGTTTATTCCTCTTGTTCATGACTAAGACTGGGCCTTTCTCTTCCTTAGTATCCTTTACAGTGCTAGATACTCACTCTCTCTCCAGTGAGCATCTTATTGAGTGATTAAAAGAAATGAGTTCAATATGTTCCTCCAACCACATTTGATTGTGTTATCTTGAAGCCAGAATGTTCAGTCAACTCAGTTTTTTAAGAGTCTTGCTTCACTCTCAGGCACAAATTACTGGTGTTTGTGTTTGAAGAGTTCTTAAAACGCAAAGAGAGAGTCTTAAACATTTGTTTATATCCCACAGCACATTTAGCCCAGTGGGAGGCATATAATATACCCTTAGTAAAACACCTGTTGATCAATTATAGAAATCATAATGTGTTATTCATTCATTCATTCATTCATCCAGCAGATAATTATTGAGTCCTAAATGTGTGCCAGGCACTATGGACATTCAGAGATTAATAAAATAATGACTTAGTCCTTGCAGAGCTTGTGATATAATAGATTAGGTGTCATGGTAGAAGGTAGGCACTGCCTGTATTTCTAGGCAGACAAAGCAAATGGCAACGTTGAGTCAGTACTCCTGATAATTCAATTCTAACATACACACAAAAGAAGAAAGTAATCTCCATTTCAGTTGATCAAGTCTCTTTGGAAATTATTTTATATCATTCTGTGGTCATGTTATAATCTCTGCCTGTGTGGCCATGATCTTCCAAGTCCTTTAATAGCACTATCTGTGGCTCCAAGCATTTTTATAAAGTTGAACTGCTACAGAATTTGTAGAACTAAGCTTTACATTTCCAGCTCATGCAGTGTATATTCTCCAACTAGAATTCCAAAAGATGGAGATGATGACTTTCTTATCTGCCTATCTCCCACATATCAGATGTACTGAATAATCTGTTCTATTCACATGAAATAATCATAATTTTGATTTTGTGATGTTTTTAAGCAGTTAAATTCAGGAAATGCCTGGTCAGAGATGGAAACAGACAAATTGCCTTGTAGTTTAGGACAATTTTGCCTCCAGAATATAGCCCATAAGTGACTTCATCACCGACTGGAATAATGAGAAAATTAATCTCATGTGTAATTCTCATGTTAAGAAAATAAGCACATAACTGGAACAAGATCATTTTTATTTCATCTTACATAAATTAAAGATAATTGTCTTTAATTTTTCTTTTCAAAACACTTCATTCTCACCTAGAGCAATCGCCACCTTCAACATTTATAATCAGATCTCCTCTTTCCCTGATAGTGTTGACCAAATTCTTGGAAAAGGGCAAATCACGTCGGATAAAAAGAGCCGAGAGAAAATAACAGCGGAACATGAGACCACTGATGACCTCAGTATGCTCGGCCGGGTGGTAAAGGTTGAAAAACAGGTACAATTCAACTACAGAGGTTAACTTTTTAGTCAGAATATTTTTAATCACAAATGTAGGCAATCGGATGTATTTTAGTGATTAGTATATTTTAAAGGCATAAAATCAAGAAAAAGTGAATGAAATTACATTTTTTTGTGCATAGACAGTGTTCTCTAAAACACCTGGATTTCCACACAAAGAATAAAAACATTCATCTCATCAATTAATACTTGAACTGAGGCAACTATAGATTTTCAACAGTAAAATAACAAAGATCTAGTTTTCATCTGTGTTTTGGTGATTATCTTTTTCACTCTTTAAAAAACAGAACAAAACCTCATTATAACTATCATAGTACATCGAAAGTTACTAACCCTGAAGCTGTACTTCTCATACAAAGATAATTGTCCAAATCAAGAAACAGACTCTTAACTATAGAGAACAAACTGATGGTTGCTTCCGGATTGGGGGGGGGGGGGAATGGGTGAAATAGATGATGGGGATTGAAGAGTACACTTATGATGAGCACTGACTAAGGTATAGAATTGCTGAATCACTACATTGTCCACTTAAAACTAATATAACACTATATCTTAACTATACTGGAATTAAAATTAAAAACTTAAAAAAAAAAGACAATTGTCCAAAAATCAAACTGCTCCCCCATTCTAATCAAAAATATTTCAAGTATTAATTCTGAAGCATTTTATACCTTTATTTTTAAAGTCGGAACCACCTGCATTGATATTTAAGGTCTTGTTTTCATTATAGAAGTTCCTGACCAGACCACAGTAGAGTCGCAGAATGATTTCTTGGAGGAGGCTTAACAAAGGCAACTTGATTGGGCTGGGAGTCTTGAAGTTTCTTTCATATAGTGCTTATATGTTTTTTGAGAACATCAGTGTCTATTTTAAAGAGTTAAGGGGGTGGGCCTTGGTAGAGATTATATAGAAACCAAAGCATACCTCTCCTCCTAAATCATCCCTTGCCCCCCTCCCCCCGCCACTGCTATTGAGTATGTTATACTCAAAATTTAACTGTATGGAAACAGACTGAACTTTTTAATTCTAGAAAGGAAGCCCATTCTTATGACAGGTTATACTCATATGTAACCATTTTCCTCATTTTTAGGTGCAGTCCATCGAGTCCAAGCTGGACTGCCTACTAGATATATATCAACAGGTCCTCCGGAAGGGCTCTGCCTCAGCCCTCACATTGGCCTCATTCCAGATCCCACCTTTTGAATGTGAACAGACATCTGACTATCAAAGCCCCGTGGATAGCAAAGACCTGTCCAGTTCCGCACAGAATAGCGGCTGCTTATCCAGATCAGCTAGTGCCAACATCTCTCGAGGCCTGCAGTTCATTCTGACGCCAAATGAGTTCAGCGCTCAGACTTTCTATGCGCTTAGCCCTACTATGCACAGTCAAGCAACACAGGTGCCAATGAGTCAAAGCGATGGCTCTGCAGTGGCAGCCACCAACAACATTGCAAACCAAATAAGTGTGGCACCCAAGCCAGCAGCCCCAGCAACTTTACAGATCCCTCCTCCTCTCCCAGCCATCAAGCATCTACCCAGGCCAGAATCCCTGCACCCCAACCCCGCAGGCTTACAGGAAAGCATTTCTGATGTCACCACCTGCCTTGTTGCCTCCAAGGAAAATGTTCAGGTTGCACAGTCAAATATGACCAAGGACCGTTCTCTAAGGAAAAGCTTTGATATGGGAGGAGAAACTCTGTTATCTGTCCACCCCGTGGTGCCCAAGGACTTGGGCAAATCCCTCTCAGTGCAAAACCTGATCAGGTCGACAGAGGAACTGAATATACAGCTTTCTGGAAGTGAATCAAGTGGCTCCAGAGGCAGCCAAGATTTTTACCCCAAATGGAGGGAATCCAAATTGTTTATAACTGATGAAGAGGTGGGTCCCGAAGAGACTGAGACAGACACGTTTGACACCGTGCCGCAGCCTGCCAGGGAAACTGCTTTTGCGTCAGACTCTCTAAGGACTGGAAGGTCACGATCATCTCAGAGCATTTGTAAGGCAGGAGAAAGTACAGAAGCCCTCAGCTTGCCTCATGTCAAACTGAAATAAGTTCTTCGTTTTCCTTCTAGCATAGCAGTTCCTTTAGCCAGACATATCATTGCATGAACTATTTTGAAAGCCCTTCTAAAAAGTTGAAATTGCAAGAATCAGGAAGAACATGAAAGAAAGTTTATAAGCCCGTTATCTTTTAATTGCATGAAAATGCATGTTAGGGATGGCTGAAATTCCAAGGTACATCAACATTAACCCACTCATTTAGTAATGTACCTTGAGTTAAAAATCCTGAGAAACCAAACACTGCTAACGCTTTGGGGTGTGTGAAAATGTCAAGATTAGGTCATTTAGAAGATTTGACTCTGTGTTTTGAAATTACGGGAGTAAACAACTTCAAATTTCAGGCGTTTCTGCTTTGTGATTAAATACAAAATACATTTTCAAAATTAGGCCATGATGTATATGTAGACACAATGGCTACCATCAACCGCTGCTAACAAGGTATCAAGTAAAACAGAACTTGGGAATAATAGAAACGGCTGCTTATTTCAAGATACATTTGCCAACCCATTCCTATTCCGTCATTTTATTATTGATGTAATTTGAATGTCAGTCTGTGCGCTTTTGGTGATTTAACGCTGTGGCAAGCAATTTTGCACATCATTTTCATGTTGTTCTTTAGGACGAGAATGTTCTTCAGTTAGAAAGTGTGCAAATTATGAAATTCAGGGCCAGTGGGGCAAAGAGACTATTTGATACATGTGAGTTCATGGGAACGTATTCCCTGATTGCTAAATCAACTTTATAGGTGGTCGACTTCTACACAAGCGAATACAATACGGATGAGTAGAAGGACCAGAGCGGCTGGGCTGATCTCTCTGCAATGGTGCCACCACCCCTGGCATCCCCTGGCACCAGTAGTGTCAGAAAACACTCCCGCTAAATTGACAGACAGGCA
Organism: Proteles cristata cristata; assembly: GCA_017311185.1. NCBI lineage: Eukaryota > Metazoa > Chordata > Mammalia > Carnivora > Hyaenidae > Proteles > Proteles cristata. The sequence continues at coordinate 1,273,850 of JAESUZ010004405.1, read as the reverse complement.
GGATCCTGGGGAATTAGACATTTGAGTGAGACTGAAATGGGAAAGGCTTAAAAAGAATCCAGACACAACACCAGGAAGTAGGTGAAGTTAATGAAATTAGCCTCGCCCTCAGAGGACAAAGAGAGGGAGAAAAAACAAACCAAAATAGAAGAACTTGATCTTTTTAGAAAATAAATATTACTAGGGAATTCAACTACCTAAACATCCCTTCGTCTTATATATAAACAGAGAATTTTGCAAGGTATTTATTTTTTAATATGCCCTGAATGTTTTTTGCTATTAGGTAGTACATTTTGCATATGGAAGGCTGCAACTAAACTTCCTTTACTTTTTATACTGTAGTGAACATTTTCTATTCTCCCCCAAGAATGTTGCCCCAAATCTATAATTACTGGTTCCATTTCCTGGTATACACATTTACAGTTAGAAGCCGGGTACCCCTGGCTGGGTCTGCAAATCAAAACACTTCATCATATAGCCGCAGCAGCTAGGACCCAAGGGAAACAAAGTGAAAGACGCATTGACCAGAAAGCAAGCCACGCTGACTGCTTGTTGGAAACCTCTCTAGCTGTCTCAGAACTTCAGCCAAGGTAATGGCACTCAAAAAAGCAAGGAGAAGCCAGAGAGCACTTCAGTTCAGTTCAACTCCAGCCACAGAAGGACTTATGAAAGGAAGAGTTTTTTCCTTGGCAGATAGTACTCCTCCAAAAAACCTTCAGCAGCCAGGAGGACAAGGCAGGGATAGCAACCGGCTGCCCAAAGGCAGGAGGAGGCCCTGAAACCCACCAGCCCTTTCCAACTGGCTTCCTCTATCCCTGACTCTCCTACTTTTCCTCTCTAATAACTTATCAGTTCCTGCCACTCTTCTGCTCCTGAGCTTCGCCAGGCCTTACCCAGCCTCCATCCCCGAGTAAACGACTTCTCCACTCTTCCTCAAATAGGCTTCTCAACCTTTTCAAACCTTGTCCCTTTTGATAAGCACTGAAATTTTAAAAGCTTCCTCTTCTCAACGTACCTGGATTCTAGCGTACTCCCCTGGGGTGTATCATTCTGAATCTTCTTGGCCTGCTGGAGACACACAGAAGTTAGGGTCTAGATTTTACACTCCATAGTTTAAAAAGATTTTATCAAGCTTTTAAGGCAATTATTTTCATTTTTGAAGCACAGAATTTTAGTAAATTATTAAATGCAGTTTTTCACCAACTATGTCTCTACTCAGCCTGAAGTTGTGATACACTCTCCCACGGAGGTTGTACACATACACACACACACACATACACACACACACACACACACACACACACACACACACCATTCCACTGGCCTAAAGCCAGACACCTGCCATGCACTCTGCAGGCTCTCTCCAAATATCAGTGGAGGAAGAGGAGGGAGGCAGCAGCTTTCAGGTAGCACTGATTCCGGGACATACCCTGTCCTGGGTCGAACCCCACTGGCAGCAGGAATTCTGAATGTATTGGGGACCCCTCCTTAGGCCTCTGTAGGCCTCAAACACACTACAGTTCATCCAGCATTGCTGAAGACTGAAGATTCAGAAACGAACCCTAACTGTATCACTGAGGTCTTAATCGTAGCAAAATGTGATAAACCATGATGTGAAAAACTTTTATACATCGAAGCCATGACCATTTTGTGTCTGTGTTACTCTAGCACAAAAACTCTTGGATGTTAAAAGATAGTTGTGTTGTATGCAAACCATAGGGTTTTGTCTGTTGTGTTACTCTCGACAGAGTTGAGAGGGGTCTCCCATTCACACTTAGCAAAGTCCCATTGGTCCATGCCAAATGGTGTCTTGAAGCACAATTTAGCTGAGCACTGAGCAGCCGCATGCTCAGAAGTTTGACTGCCTTCTTCAACACATAGGGTTGATCAAGCTAACACTTACTAGCAAACATCCCTTCTATGAGGTTGACTAAGAATATTGCTGTGTCTGGTCTAAATGTTTGCATTTTGTTCAACTAAATTAATATCTGTAAGTTGCAAGTTTTGTTTTAAGTAAGACACTTTATTGAGTTTTTAAGTCTTTATCTCCTGTCCAAAGGTGCCTTTCTCACCTCCCATTGACTCAGTGATTCTGAAAGTTCATAATTTGCAGGTGAAACAAGTCTAATAGAGAGGAGGAAATCAGGCACAAAGTGACTAATTCTCATGCCCATTGGCAAAGCAAAACTACAGGAAAGGATGAAATCTGACCAACTAAATTAATGGATCACTTCATCCAACCAGACTGAGAAAATGTCATAAACATTAGCGTATCTCCCCAGAAGCTGATATTTTTTGCCTTAAATGACATGGTTGTGTTTTTGTAAGAGAAATTTAATATAATTATGTGCATTTTAAGTGAGTAGTTCTAAAAGTCAAGTATGACAATACAGTTGTCTGTTCCTGAAGACAAATAAATCAGGAATATCATACCCATCTCAAGCTATCATTGAAATGTAATTTCCTTTGCTCTCTTTTACTGGGATCATTTGTTTTAAAGTAAAACATTAAAAATATGTCTATAAACAGTTACTGTGACTGTTTGTATCTGGAACTAACTGGTTGATTCTGAACTCACTGGGCCCAGTGAGCCAAACAGGGTGTGTACAGATTTGGGACTGAAATGTAAAAGTTCCCTTTCTGCAGTGTTAGTGAAGGCACCATTGGTAATTTGGGGAGGGGAGATGTGCAAATGTTTCTGAGGGTGTATTGTAAGAAAATTAGGGGCACCTGGGTGGCTCAGTGGGTCGAGCATCTGACTCTTAGTTCAGTTCAGGTCTGGATCTCAGGATCATGACTTCAAGCCCTACGTTGGGCTTGGCACTGAGTATGAAGCCTACCAAAAAAATAAAAATTAAAAATATGAGAAATTAATTTGATATTGATCAAAACTCAGATAAGCAGTGCATGTGTATTAACTGTGCACATGTCACATGTGCTTTGTATTAACTCTAATAAAAGGGTTTGCTAAACAAGTGACAGGAAATCACTGAGGGACCAGGCAGGTGCCCAAAGCTGCAGCCCCTGGCTACTCAGAATTATCGTTTTTAGCACCTAGGCAGCAATGGCTTACCAAAGAAGGACTTCTCCAAAAAGGATCTTTTCCTTCTTCCCTAAATAGCCCATTCCTTCTAATCTCGTAGGAACTTTGTGCTAAGTATACATGATTAATTCCAACAAAATTATTTTACAGGAGGCTCTAAATGTTAGGACTCTGGAATACAAGGTGACAAAGCTGTGACAGAAGCATTTGAGAAAGGAGGAAGAAGGAAGAGGGAGTGTTATCCCCGAGGACCGGGTGAGGGGACTTCCCACCATGCCTCTAATGAGACCAAATACGTATATGCCTATTCTACCACCTTCTATTTTTTTTTAATATTTTTATTTATTTCTAGGAGAGAGAGAGAGACAGCGTGAGCAGGGGAGGGTCAGAGAGAGAAGGAGACACAGACTCTGAAATAGGTTCCAGGCTCCGAGCTGGCAGTCAGCACAGAGCCCGACGCGGGGCTCGAACCCACAAACCGCGAGATCATGACCTAAGCGAAAGTCGGACGCTTAACCGACTAAGCCACCCAGGCGCCCCTATTCTACCACCTTCTAGAGATGAGTGAAAATACAGCTGTGTATGGAACATGCCTGCTTGACCAACTTAAAAGTGTAAATCACTTCCAAACACTTTGAATTTGTTCAGCACAACCTCTCACCCCTACCATTTAAAAGCAAATATTATACCTTAACCTTAGATCAAAATAGGTTCCCAGGGATGCCTGCCTGGCTCAGTCAGCTAAGGATCCAACGCTTGATTTCTGTTCAGGCCATGATATCACAGTTTGTGAGTTCGAGTCCCACATGGGGTTCTGTGCTGGCAATGCCGAACCTGTTTGGGATTCTCTCTCTCTGTCTCTCTCTGCCCCTCCCCTGCACGCTCTCTCTCTCTTTCTCAAAATAAATAAATAAACATTTTTTTAAAAAGGTTCCCATACCTTGAAATGGAAACTTTTATTAGCCTGGCTTTCACTGCTTCGAAAATGTGATACAAGTAAAAATTGCTTTTAAAAATAATTTAATTTTAATTACACAAGGCTTCACCTTCTAGCCTACCTAAGTGCAAATTACACATTTCAAAGTAGAAATTTATCAGATGTATTGTGTGTAAACTATAGATTTACACACTGCCCTGAAAATTACAGCACCACAAAACTGGCAAATGGCAAAATGTTTTTGTTCAAAGACACAAATAGAAAATCCAAAAGTATGACTTCTTTCTCTTTGCCCATGATTCACTTCATGTCTATCATAATGTTAAGTCCAGTATGTTCTAGAAGAGACATCAAGGTCCTAGAGTTCTCATATCCTGCCACAACACAACACCTACACCTACTTTTTCAACTCCATGGCTTTTTTTCTTATTTTTAGTGATGCTCATCTCTCCATTACATGCTGCTTCTTCCTTCCCTTTTCCTTTGCCTACATTAGTGTGACTTCCTTCCAATCCCTGCCCATCCCTGTGACCCCAAGTAACAAAGTATTCACGCATCCCCTTGCTGCCACTCACTCTCATGTGATTCATGAACACATCACACCAGAGGCACCTGTGTGGCTCAGTTGGTTAAGCATCTGACTCTTGATTTTGGCTCAGGTCATGATATCACAGGTTTGTGGGTTCACACCCCATGTTGTGCACTGTGCTGACAGTATGAAGTCTGCTTCGGATTCTCTCTCTCTCTCTCTCTCTCTCTCTCTCAAAATAAACCTTTTTTAATGTTTAAAAAAAAAAAAAGACATCACACCACACACATCCCCAGTCATAAATGCTTTTGAGTATCTCTGAAGCTCCTTACCCAAGCCTCTAGGCAATGACCCAATACCACTCTGTGTTACCAGAGGTCCTACCTCAGGACTTGGTGGAGAGGCTTCTGGCACTCCATGATGAGAAGACTAATTATTCTTTTCTGAGTTCCCAAGTCGCTGATTGTCCCCATGATTGGGTGGGGCCATCTCCATTCCCCTCTTCCCTATATCTGCTGCATCTCACTCTGACTCTTTCTCCTCATAAACATGAGTAAGCTTCCATGTTACCACCAACTCTTGAGAACTTACCTTCCTCTTTATTTTACTCAACATCTCACCTTCCCTTTAGAACCAAGCCACTTACAAAATAAGTAAGGTATTTCCATTTCCACAGCATCCATCCACTAGCCAGCACATGACAATCAGACCCAAGCCCGTTCGACACCACAAAGAAACCCCTCTAAGAGTTCACCCATGACCTTCTAGAAAGTGATTCAATGGATACAACCAATCAGCATTGCCCTCGGCTCTTCTGAGTGGCTAACGCTGCACCCACTCTTTCTCTTAAAACTGCTTCCTAGCTTCTCTCCCGCCTCTCTGAATCAATCATTATTCACCTTTCCAAGTTCCCTATTGATTTTAATCCCTTCCTGTTGGTGCTCCCACAAATTCCATCATCAGCTTCTTCCCTTTTCTCCTCTCCTTTCACACTCTGCCCCAGGTTGTCTCATCTCTGACCTCGACTACTAATACAGGATGATCCTTCCCAGTCACACATCTCCAGCCCAGATTTCCCTCCTGACCATCACTCTAAATACCTTCAGTGGTCCCGAAGTCACCTGAGATGCCCCAGGCTGAAACTACTTGAGAGCAAAGACATCTCACCCTCATTATACCTGAAGCTTCTCACATGCCATTCAGCAGGCACCCAATAATGTTGAATGACTGAAAGTGTCTTGGTCTCTCTCACCTTTCATTCAGCTTTCAGCACCTTCTAATCCCTAACTTCAAAGGTCTTTCAAATCAGGAAGAGAGTGGTCATCAAGCTTCATTCACACAATGAATTAAACAGATTCAATCTGTTACTTCTCCCAAAGGTCTTTGCACTTCTCCAAAGGAGCCTGGCAAGAAATTAATTCATACCAAATAATGAGTAATCTGTATTTCTATAGAACTGGGAGGAGGAGCCTCTCTCTCATCCCCCTACCCCAAGCCTCAGCATCCTTGGCCTCGCCCCCCTTCCATCCCTCAAACATAATTGGTTCAGACCCCATAGTTGACACCCATGCCTAGACTTTGCTGATTCATCAGGAAGACTGAGTTCTCTCAAACATTACCTTAGGCTCCAAAGAAAACAGGGGGTCTAGTCTCTCTTCCTCTTGTCCCTGAGCACTGTAACACCACATTTCTCACTCCCCATTTCTCCTTACACTATATCCTCCCAAAGGCAGGCCCATAGCCAGAGCCAGACTGCAGACTTTTTGGATCCCAGCCTTTAGAATAATAACTCATGCTTAATGACCTCCCAGCATTGTGTCAATAAATGCTTCCCAGGTATTTTGCCATGTAATCTCTGGATGAAACCATCTTAAATATAAGAACATTTTAGGGGCACCTGGTGGCTCAGTCAGATGAGCATCTGCCTTCAGCTCAGGTCATGATCTCACGGTTCATGGGTTCAAGCCCCACATCGGGCTCTCTGCTGTGCATGCAGAGCCCACTTCAGATCCTCTGTACCCCGCCTTCCCTGCCCCTCTCCTGCTTATGCACTCTTTCTCTCTCTTTCTCTCTCTCTCAAAAATAAATTAAAAATATTTTTTAAAACTTTAAATATATATAAGAACATGTTATTTTAGGGGCACCTGGGTGGCTTAGTCGGTTAGGCGTCCGACTTTCGCTTAGGTCATGATCTCGCGGTTCGTGGGTTCGGGCCCCGCGTCGGGCTCTGTGCTGACTGCCAGCGCAGAGCCTGGAGCCTGTTTCAGTCTGTGACTCCCTCTCTCTCTGACCCTCCCCTGCTCACGCTGTCTCTCTCTCCTGGAAGTAAATAAAACATTAAAAAAATTTTTTTAAAAAAAAAGAACATGTTATTTTGTAACACAATTGAAGTCCAGAGATAGGATGGCAGAGTGCAGTTTGCCCGATTACATCCTCAAGGTTCCAGGTTCAACGTTTTTATCTCTACTGTCTTCCTTGTCAGCAGGATAGTATTGGTTCCTCTCCTGTCCACAAGATGGCCACCAGAGCCAACTGCTGCCACACGCCTCCTTAATAACAGCCAACAGGAGAGGGGAGGAGGTGGGGAGCCTGCCACTCAACCATGAAATCTAAATCCTTTCTTGACACTCATCAGCCTAACGCAAGGCACGTGTTCGTTCCCTTTTTTGTTGTTTTGCTTTGCTGTTTTTTTTTTGTTTGTTTAAATTCAAGTTAGTTAACATATAGTGTAGATCGGTTTCAAGAGTAGAATTTAGTGATTCATCACTTACATATGACACCCAGTGCTCATCCCAACAAGTGCCCTTCTCAATGCCCATCACCCATTTAGCCCATCCCCCCCCCACCTAACACCCCTCCAGCAACCTTCAGTTTGGTCTCTGTATTTAAGAATCTCTTATGGTTTGCTTCCTTATCTTTTTTTTAATCTTGCTTTTTCTTCCATTCCCCTATGTTCACCTGTTTTGTTTCTTAAATTCCACATACGAGTGACATCATATGATATTTGTCTTTCTCTGACTGCCTTATTTCACTCAGCATAATACACTCTAGTTCCATCCATGTTGTTGCAAATGGCAAGATTTCATTCTTTCTGATGGCTGATACATGTATATATAGATATATATATATATAGATATATATATATATATATCCCTTCTATATATATCCCATATATATATATATATATATCTCCCTTCTTCTTTATCCATTCATCAGCCAGTGGACATTTGGGCTCTTTCCATAATTCGGCTATTATTGATAATGCTGCTATAAACATTGAGGTGCATGTGCCCTTTCGAATCAGTGTTTTTGTATCCTTTGTATAAATACCTAATAGTGCAAATACTGGGTCATAGAGTAGTTCTATTTTTAATTTTTTGAGGACCCTCCATACTGCTTTTCATAGTGACCACACCAGTTTGCATTCCCACCAACAGTGCAAAAGTGTTCCCCTTTCTCCGCATCCTCACCAACATCTGTTGTTTCCTGAGTTAATTCCTGAGCCTGGTAACAGTCACCAAGTATCTGCCCTGATTGGCTTGAGCCAATCAGCACTCTCCTTTTGGAACTAGGGAGAAAGGATGCATAAAACCATAGTTCTACTAGAAGAAAAAATGAAGGCAAATACATTTCATATATATATATATATACACACATATATATTTATACATACAGAAATATAACATATATGTGTATGTATATATACATGCACACATATATAGAATATATTATATAGAATATAATAAATATCTTTTTTTCCATACTATATAATTATAGGTAGTTACTATTAGATGAGAAAACTAGTGCACTGAAAGATCAGTAACTTGATGAGATTCATAAAGCTATTTAGTGGTAGAGCTAGGATTTAAATACTTATAGTCTCACTCCAGAGTTTGAGATACTCACTTCTTTTTTTTTATTTAATGTTTGTTTACTTATTTTTGAGAGACAGAGAGAAACGGAACATGAGCAGGGGAGGGGCAGAGAGAGGGGGAGACACAGAATCTGAAGCAGGCTCCAGGCTCTGAGCTGTCAGCATAGAGCCTGATGCAGGACTAAAATCCCCAAACCATGAGATCCATTACCTGAGCCAAAGTCAGATGCTCAGCTGACTGAGCCACCCAGGCGCCCCAGGCCCCTTATTTTCTAGAAGCCTCTGTCTTCATTCAACACAGAACAGCCTGACCAGGCTTCAGGTGTGAGAGGAGCAGTTTGTGAAAGAGCTGTCTTTTCCGTTTCATTCTCCAGTACTGGGCTGCATCTCTGGGAGGCGGCACAGGTGGCTCATTATGTTCTGAAGACCTCAGTGCTGGACCCGCCCAAAACCCCTCCTGGGCTGGATAAGCTTACCCAAAGGAAAAAAGACAGCACATCAGAGACTTTGCACATGGGGTCACTTATATTATTGGAAGTGGAAGAACAATTTCTTACATTTAGGAGACATGTCTCAGACATATGCCTAGAAGGCCCGAGAAGAACAAGATTAGGTCATAAGTTCAAACTTCTATCAATGCCTTTTCTCACCAAAGCCAAAACTTCCCCTCACCTCCTAAATGCCCAGGGGAGATCAGTCCTTTATTACTAACAGAGTGAAATCTAATGGAATCTAGGATGACCAACCCATCGGTAGGGGAAGCCTGGGCAAGCCTCATAGAGACAATCCCACCCACTCTCACAGGCACACTGGGCCCTGGCCCTGGCACTCTGGAGGAGATGGCCAGGTCGTCCTTGCTCAGAGCCTAGTTCCAGCCAACTGCAGCATCTCAAGGCCTGTGGGGACAGAGGCAGGGCTCACAACTAAGGCGCAGGGCAGGCCAGGACCCCTAAGAGGACATTAAGAGGTGTCACCCCAACGCGGGCCTTCCCGACTGTGTCCATCTACAAACTCCCTGCTACCTTCCTGCAGCTCCAGACTACAGGCCACCAAAATGGTTGTGGCTCCAGGGAACTCTCTTGAAGGACTTGCTGGAGCACCTGGACTTCCAGCCACCCTCGATTCCTAAAGAAATCAAGATGCCACACAACTCTACAGTTCAGCCAAGGACATCGACCTTGAGCCTGCCAGTCAGAGTCCCTGCTCCCCACGCCCCAGATCATATCAAATAGCCACTGCCTTACCTCAGGCAGCCCAACCACGGTGATGCGGATCTGGCGTGTAGCTGTGAACCAACCTGCCAGCTGAGCGGGGGTGTAGCTCTGCACCTCGATTCAGTGAAGGTCCGTGTCAAGGTGGCCTGCAACCAGGAAGGAAGCCCACCCCTGGGGGGCTCTGCTCTGGGACAGATTATGGGAGAGGAGGAGAACGTTGGAAACTGGGGAGGGGGTGCAGCATGGACAAGGGCCTCTCACCAGAGAAGCACTCCTCCCAGTCCTCTTCTATATCAAATATCAGTGGGAGGTAAAAGTTCTAAGCAGATACTGTCCTCTATGGCTTCTTCTGCAAGCCTTCATTTCCTTGCCCTGAATTGCTTGTACCTGATTCAGAATAGGGACAAGCTCAAATGACCTGTCAGAAAAGAAGTTGGAAGAAGTCAGAATAGGCTCAGGACCTGCACTAAATATTGGCACCCAAACAACCCCACATCTTAGGGGAAGGGCGGCCCAAAAGGTTGTACCCCTTTCAATAAAACCCGTCCCAAGAAATTGTCTAATCAGAGCTTAATTCTTTCATGCCAAATTGAATTATCTCAGTGCTTGCCTCTCTGATGTCCAAGAATCCAAAATTATCTTCATTCTAATTTCAAAAAATTTTGGAGCATATCTACTGGTCACAAGCCAGGGCAGGGACTGAGGGCTGGAAAGCCCTGGAAAAGGAAGATTCCAAAATGGCCTCCCTAGATTTGGACAGGCATTGCTTTAGTTTGCTCACACTACAAAATATTACAGACTGAGGTGGTTTATAAACGATAAGTACTTATTTTTCACAGTTCTGGAGGCGGGGAAGGCCAAGATCACGGGTAGATTTGGTATCTGGTGAGATCTTCCTGGTTCATAGACAGCCTCTTTTCACTGTGTCCTTACATGGCTGCATGTCTGAAGGGGCACTCAAGCCTTCTGGGGCCTCTTTTATAAGGACATTAATGAAGGGGAAAAACCTTTCCAAAGGCCTCACCTCCTAATACCATCACCTTGGGGGTTAGGAATCCAATATGTAAATCTGGGGGGCATGCAAGAATTCAGACCATAGCAGTTACTACCAGCCAACCAGTGATTACACATGTGTGGTCAAACCTGAGCTTATCCAGTGTGCTGCTTGGAGAGAGAAGCAACAATCCAGAAACACAGAGCCTCTTTATATGGAAGAGTTGTGGGGAGCCTTTTATAGGATCTGGCTGGGTGATTCTAAGGGCTGTTTAGAGAAGCAGAGGCCAGTTTTGTATAAGTAGGGCAATCTGGTGATTATCTGGATGATTTTTAGGTAGGAGGCAGGGAAATTAATGTGGTCTTGATTGAAGATTGTCATTGTCTCTGTCTGGTTGTAAACGTAGTTAACAAAGTAAATGGCCTTTCTACATCTTGTTGCATCACAATCGCTGAGTGGTCTTGACTGGTTAAAGTATTCTGCAAGAGTTATGTTTAGTAGGAAACATCGGAGTTTACCTTCCAGTTGCAAGTTCCTAGGTCTGTTTTTTTGTTTTTTTTTGTTTTTGGTTTTTTTTACTTTTCTATCTCCCCTTTTGACCAAAGGTCATTGGCCAGCCCTCAGGACATTTATCTACATGGTTAAGATCCACACTATCACCAGAATCTATTGATAAGAAGGCTATTTGGAGAACCCTGTCTGCATTTTGCACTGCAGTTGGTTTCACAGGAGTCTTTTATTACAAGATAAGATACTGAATTATTTTAAAAACATAATGACTGCACAGTAGCATTTAAGACTGGACAGAATAGGGGCGCCTGGGTGGCTCAATCGATTAAGCATCTTGATTTTGCCTTAGATCACAATCTCGCATGACTTCATGGGTTCAAGCCCACTGACAGTGTGAAGCCTCCTTGGGTTTCTCTACCCCTCCTCTCCCTCTCTCTGCCCCTCCCCCACTGCCGCATGTGCATGCACATGCTCTCGCTCTCTCTCTCTCTTTCAAAAATAAATAAGTAAACTAAAACAACAATAACAGCACCACACTGGGCAGGATACAGGGGTCAACTAGAATACAGGTAATTACTGGAAACAAAGTGATTATTAATCCTATTAAGAGGTTGCAAAGGAAAAAGCTTAGATTTCAAAACCAGGCCATGAAATCAGGTCCCCAAATCCACCTGAATGTGTTCTAGAGAGCCAGACAGTCTTTCTTCTAACTCAACTACTAACTGTTCTACCTAACCAATAGTGTTTTAGGTAGGTGCTACAAGCAGCATTTTCTGTGAAGCAAAAGTCTTAGCTAGCCAAGAAGAAACCAAAGCCATTTAATCATCCATAACCACCATGAAACTTTAGTTTAATCTAGTTTGTTAGACCTCCAGAGCAGGGGTAGTGTCATTTATGACTCTACTAGGTTCAAAGACCAATCTTGTACCAGCTTTTCTTGTTGTATTATTCCTACTAGTAAAATTGCAGCACCCAGAGTGTAAATGAAGTGGGAGTCGATTACGTCTCCTGGGAGCTCTTCTGAGTTCCCTTATTATTATTCTGAGCTCATGCTTCCCTTATTCTGGGTCTCTCAGTACCTTTCTCATAGAGACAGTTCCTGTAGGAATAGATATTTCAAATATTGCAAATTCTCTAAAAGTTACTCCATATTATTACACAAGATAGGTTTGTGTAATAATCAGGTGAATGCCAGATGTCCACATAAAAAGTAGTACCTTACTGTTGCACAAATTGAATAGGGAGCACAAGTATCATTGATCACAATGAAAGCAGGGCAATCATTAGTCCCTTAATATGTAAAGATTCTTTGAGAAGAGGCTGGGGAGTCACTGAAGATAACAGACTAATACTGCAAGGATAGCCTCAATAGCTGTGATTTTTCCTGTAATCTTGCTTCACAAGTCAGCGTATTTTGTTATTTGGGTTCACTGTTCAAAATTGATAGAACTGAAGGTTAGGATTAATACTGTCAGAAAGATTTAAATTTCAGAAGGGACTCATACAAGAATAACTATTTTTTGAAGTGTTGAAAGGAACAGCTATTAAATTTTGGTTAGTCAAATCTGGTGGAGGATAACAAATCGATTAATCAGTTAGATTTAGAACAATATCTATAGCCTGGACACACACACACACACACACACACACGCACACAAGTTTTGCCTCTCCTCAAGTGGAAAAGAAATATTACAAAAGATCAAAATTAAAAATGTAACTATGAGAAAGAATTACGAAAATTTTCAGTTCACCTTTAGAGGGCACCAAAGTACAGTGATAAGTAGAGCAAAATTTTATTTTAATTTTTTTAATGTTTTATTTATTTCTAGGAGAGAGAGAGAGAGAGAGACCGCGTGAGCAGGGGAGGGTCAGAGAGAGAGGGAGTCACAGACTGAAACAGGCTCCAGGCTCTGAGCTGGCAGTCAGCACAGAGCCCGACGCGGGGCTCGAACCCACGAACCGCGAGATCATGATCTAAGCGAAAGTCGGACGCTTAACCGACTAAGCCACCCAGGCGCCCCGAGCAAAATTTTAAAAGGAGGGCAAAGATATAAAAAAATTTCTCTTATTTTATTGCCTTGGGTTGAAGCTCTACTTCACATCATCACTGGCTTGATCTGAAGTTCATGGTTTGGTAGTCTGCTTCCAAAAATCAGTTATTCCTGGAGGATATGTAAGAATCCTTAGTTTTCTCAGTGAAACAATTGAGGCCAGAGATAATTTTTTCCCTAATTTTTGGAAGTTGAGTCTCTTTCAAGAAACTAAATCTCCAAGTTTGCAGAGGCTTTTTAGATGGGATATTTGGGGAATGTTGCTTATACTTATTCATGATGAATTTGAGCATAAGAAAAAAGAATACTTTGTAATATTTAGAATTGTATGTTTACAGTTATAAATTAGTGGAGTATTACTTCCCTGAAGTTCCCTGAAGTTCCCTGGTATGATCTTTTCATAAAGGACATTTTGGAGCTGCTCTTTAGTAACAACAACAGTAAAATGTGAACCCCACATCACCAAAGAAATCAGTTAGATTTCCTTAGGTCCAGAATAACAATCAAGCAATTTACCATCAGAACCTTGGCTTTCCATCAGGAATATCCTCAATCTATCCTGTAGGTAAACAAGAGCCAGCACATACACCATCACTGGGGGCAATTGTTTTGGTCAATGCTTGTCTGACATAGTGGTAAGCTAAGGTATTTCCTTGAAATGCTGAGTCATTACACTTTGAGGTAGCTTCCTCTAGATGACCATATACACAGATGACCAAATATACTATATATATATATAGTTTTATATATATATATTTTCTGGAACTGTGGATGAAGACCACATATAGTATATTTGGTCTTCATCCACAGTTCCAGAAAATGCTTCAGAACCATAAAGGTGAAATGGGTGTTTTGTTATTAATGAAGGTGACTTTTGGACCCCATCCAAGAGCAGGCACTGGTTGCCAGGAAGACCAATCATGTGATTGAAGGGATGGAACTTTCAGTCCTACCCCCTCCACCCCCAACCTCTGGGGGAAAGAAGAGGAGCTAGAGGTTGAATCAGCCAATGGTCAGTGACTTAGCCAATTATGACTATGTGATGAAGCCTTCATTAAAACCCAAGTGGACAGTGGTTTAGTCTTTTTCTTTTCTCCTGAAAGCTTCCATGCTTGGGGAACTGGAAAGCTACCACATGCTGCTGAACCAGGCCTCAAGTTCCATGAGAACAGAAGCTCCTTGGCTAAGGACCTCACCCTATGTATCTCTTCATCTTGCTGTTGATTTGTATTCTTTATCCTGTCCTTTAATAAACTGGTAAATTTAAGTGTTTCCCAAGTTCTGTGAGAAACTGTAGCAAATTAATGAAACCTAAGGAGGATGTCTTAGAAACCTCCAATCTGTAGCTGGTCTGTCAGAAGCACAGGTAATAGCCTGAGGCTTGCTACTTGCATCTGAAGGGGACGGGGATGGGGACAGTCTTGTGGGACTGAATCCTTAACCTATGGAATCTGATGCTAACCCCCAGTAGATACTGTCAGCACTGAGTTTATTGGACATCCTGCTGGTGTCCAAGAATTGTGTTGTATGTGTGGGAACACACATACACACACACACACACAAACACATTGGAATTGGGTCCAAGAACTCTAAAAGAATCACCAATCTGCAGAATTTTCTTTTTTAAAATCAATGTGTTGACAGTTATTGTCAATCTGTATAATGAACAAGAGTTTGTTTGGGGTTTTTTTTTCACTTTAGAAATACATAATTATTTTATTATAATTAGCCTAGAAAAACTCACCTTTTATTTTGATTTGTCAGTTTTTTAATATTCTAATTTGGCTACCAAAAAAATTTCATAATGTTTGAGTTACTCAAAATTTGAGAATGTAAAGCAGACCTGAATATTCTTATTCTTTCCTTTATAAACTAAAAGAGCAAGAAAAAAGGAAAAGGTATCTTAGAAGTTTGGTTATTTTGGATTTGGGGACAAATTTTAAGAAAAATAAGTTACTTCAACAAGAGTGCTAGTGGTTGAAGTAGTAGGAAACAGGGTTTAAGGTGTATTTTGAAGATAGAGCCAGCAAAACTTTCTGGCTTAATGATTTTTAAGGGAGTAGCCTCAAAAAATAAATGTTTTTTTAGGGGTACCTCGGTGGCTCAGTCAGTTAAGCATCAGACTTCGGCTCAGGTCATGATCTCCAGTTTGTGGGATCAAATCCAGAATCAAGCTGTCAACACAGAGCCCACTTGGGATTCTGTCTCTCTCCCTCTTTCTCTCTTTTTGCCTCCCTCTGTTGCTCTCTTTCAAAATAAATAAACATTTTTAGGGGTGCCTGGGTGGCTCAGTTGGTTAAGCGTCCGACTTTCGCTTAGGTCATGATCTCGGGGTTCGTGGGTTCGAGCCCTGCGTCGGGCTCTGTGCTGACTGCCAGCTCAGAGCCTGGAGCCTGTTTCGGAGTCTGTCACTCCCTCTCTCTCTGACCCTCCCCTGCTCACGCTGTCTCTCTCTCTCTCAGAAATATATAAAACATGCGCCCCAATAAAAAAAACATTTTTAAAAAATTTTTTAATAAATAAATAAACATTTTTTAAAAATATGATTGCTCTCCTGTGGTTCCCTGTTATGGCCTTTGTGTTGGGGAGTCAAAAAAATTTTTTAAACATTTGTAAGTAAGTGATCCCAGTATCATTAGGAGGCTTTATTTTCTTTGACAAAGTTAACCTTCTAGTTAGCTTTGTACACATGTTGATATTCACTTTCTCAAATATCAACCCTTTGGTGAAATAAAGCAACTGTTTCATTTTAGTGATAAGAATTTTTAAAAATCAGATACAGGATGCCTGGGTGGCTCAGTGGGTTGGACACCCAACTCTTGATTTCCATTCAGGTCAAGATCCAACTGTTTGTAAAATCGAGGCTCGCCTGGAGTTTTGTGCTGTCAACAGATAATATTTGTAATTTTACATGAAAAATTGATGTTTTCTTCTCAAAAACACATTCTACATTGAATGTGATTTTTTAATGTTCATGTATTAGTTTTTGAAAGAGAGAGAGAGAATGCACAGGCAAGTGGGGGAAGGACAGAAACAGATGGAGAGAGAGAATCCCAAGCAGTTTCCACACTGTCAGTGCAGTTGAGGCTTCTCTCTCATAAACTGTGAGATCATGACCTGAGCCTAGATCAGAAGTCTGACCCTCAACTGATTGAGCTACCCAGGGGCCCTCGGGGAAGTCTGTTTCTTATTCGTATCTCTATCACTCTGCCAATCTCTGGCTAACAACAGAAACATTTTCAACTCCCAGATGACTTGAAAATATAGAAAAAGAATCCTGTAATGATTATATGAGTAGCCCCTCATTATCAATTCAATACCAGATGATTATATTAATCTTGATAATCTCATTTCCCTTGCCAGTGATCGATTAGGAAATGACATGTGTCTCAATTTTGAAATGAGGTAAAGCCTAAGAGGCTTCCAGAATAGGTTTTCTCACTTCTGAGAAGAGACACAAAAATGAATTTGTCCCTCCTCTGTTTCTAGTGGTTCAGACTGGATATGATTTGGGAAAGAGCTGTAAGCATCTTGCCACCAGCCTGAAAATGAAGCCAACACAGTATGAAGTGGGACGGGGGGAATACACAGAAACTGGATCTGAGCCCTGGTTGGACTTACTGTTATTGACAATATTTCCTCTCCCACTGGAATTTATTTTTCATGAGGTTTTTCCCTAGATTTTTTGAGTAATGATCAACAAACAAACGTTGCATATATTTATCTGTGCAATTTGATTTTGTTTGCTATTCAATAGACATTTATTGATTCCATCCTAGAAGGGCACTTTGCAGAACACTGGAACCCACAGATGTTTCCTGCAGTTGAAGGATTTATACTCTAGCAGATAACCTTAAAAAGCATCTGGAAATGTCATTTTTTTATTGAGGTATTATTAACATATTAGTTTCAGGTGTCTAACATAATTCAGTATTTGTATTGTTTAAGAAAAAAAAACCAAGAAGTGCCTGGGCGGCTCAGTTGATTAGAGGCTGCCTCTTGGTTTCAGCTCAGGTCATGATCTCAGGGTTCATGGATTCAAGTGTCACATCAGGCTACATGATGGTGGTGTGGAGCCTGCTTGGGATTCTCTCTCTCTCGCTCGCTCGCTCGCTCGCTCGTTAGCTCTCGCTCTTGCTCTCTGTCCCTCCCCTGCTCAATCTCTCTCTCTCAAAATAAATAAACTTTTAAAAAAATCCAACCAAGTAAATAGCTTCTGAAAACATAGAATTCTTTTAAAGTACCTGGGAGGAAGATGGGCCCTGTTCTTTCAGAACCATGATTTTTAAGTTGCTCTTTCCTCAAGGACTGACAACCTGATGAAGGATAAAGAAGCCTAAATTCTGTGTTTGGGAATCTATGGTCACTATATAATATATGCACTTCTGTCCTAGTCTCACCATGTCCATTTCCTATTCTGTAAAAATGGAAATAATAACTGTATCTTACAGGGCTGTTACAAATTGCTTAAAAAGACACAATTTGGGGCGTCTGGGTGACTCAGTCAGCTGAGCATCTGACTTTGGCTCAGGTCATGATCTCACAATCTGTGAGTTCCAGCCCACATCAGGCTCTGGGCTGACAGCTCAAAGCCTAAAGCTGATTCAGATTCTGTCTCCCTCTCTCTCCACCCCTCCCCTGCCCGCACTTTGTCTGTCTGTCTCTCTCTCTCTCAAAAATAAACATTAAAAAAATTTTTTTAACAAACTAAAATTTTTTTAAAAGATCACAATTTAAGTCATATTAGCTGGCTGCTACTGCAGAAGTGATCCTCATACAGATACATCCAGTACTGGGAAACATGAGTCTCTCTGAACTATACCTAATGTTGGTAAGCAATGTGCTTTTCATACTCCCACAGTTTTGAAACATTTATTATCAGGGAAACAATGGAACTCAAAGACGACCCACGTTGCAATCCAGCTCCCTCCAGCTTCAGCCGTGGTGCGATCAAACTGCCCGGCCACAGGTTGGCGCTAGGCACTCCTGGGACTCGGCTGACCTGCCCGGATTTGAGGCAGCCAATGGGTAAGCGCTCCTGGAGTGGGCGGGCCTGCGAAGGGACCAACCGGGCTTGTGCGCAGATTAAGAGCAGTCTCGTCCCGCCTCCGAGCCACGTGGGATTTTTCTCTTCCTGCGAATAGCGGCCCAAGCACGAGCAATGGCGCCGTATCAGATGACGACCCAATACAGATCGCACAGCCAGGGGGCCAGCAGGAAGTGTTCCCATTACGCGAACTGGCTCCTTTTGCACACTCGACGGGACTGGTGCAGGTTTAAGCACTTTCTGAAACCCTCAGTGCTTCTGGTGGAGGCACGTCGGCTGGAAAAGATTTTCGGTGAGTGCGCTCAAATCTTTACCGCGAGGCCCCACCTTGGCCTCCGGCGACCACACTGAGCCACCCACCGCAGACCTAAAGCGGTGATTAGTGTCCTGCAAGCCAGTATCCCAGTGACCTTCGCCAGCCCCACTGCCCGCCAGCCCCCCCCCCCCCCAAACCCTTGGGAACCCTCCATTCTCCACAGGCCCAAGTAGAACCCTCCATTCTCTACAGGTCCAAGCGGAGCCCTCCTCCCGAGGTTCGAACAGGAGTTCAAAGTCCTGCTCCAGATGGGAGAGCCCGACTCCGAGGGCAAAGTGGAAGTCTTCATCATGGGGAAGCGCCGCTACCGGAAGCGTGCCAAAAGCCTGATTAGCATTTTGGCCGCGAAGCCAGAAAGGAAACTGTGTGGAGGTGAGGAGCGTCCTGTGCTGAGGCACAGGCCACGGGAACTGGCACTTCTACCACTCCCCTCCCACAGGCTGGGACTCCTTCCCATCGTAGGATGCTAGGGCTCCTAGGTTTCCAGAGGAATCACAGAAACCATGGAGTACGGCACTGCGGGAGACAGCTGGCAAACCCTAAGGGAGGAGGAACCGTAAGGAACCCCTGCCTTAGCCCCTTCCCGCCTGTCGTTTAGAAGTTGGGAAGGAATCCATCTGGACCCTACTTTCTGAGATAAAAGCCGAGTCTGGGAAGTCCTGTACTCCGGGATTCTCAGCCTTCAAATGAACCCAAGAGCACTGTAAAAATGCAGATTGCTCACCATGACTTCTCCCAAGCCCACCTAGGAGTTAGGCATATTGACAAACCAAAACCTCTTTGTTCCTCAGTCTCCTTACCTATAAAATGGGTCTAGTCCTTGTAGCCTTCATATAGGTAAGGATTAAATGAATGAATACAATAAAGCGCTTAGAATACATAGAAAATACTTGATAGAACAAAGCACTTAGAATACATAGAAAATACTTGATAAGCTGTCGTATGAGCTGTCGTTATTTTGCTGGATGTTCTGGGTGATTCTAACATAGGTGGCCTGCTCCAAGGTGACCAGTAAGGTAGACTCAGCAGTGTTTCTGTGGAGTTGCTTTCCCTGTGTTTCCTGTGTGTTCTCCTGGACAGTATATGCTTGCTCAGTTTCATGCTTTTCTTACAGGCATAATGATGCTCAGCATTAAGAAGTCTGTTAAAAAAGAGAATGCTGATTCCCATGCTTCTGTCTCCACTGCAGCGATGACGAGCCTGGATGAAGCCATGCAGTCACTGGAAATAGGTCGGGAGACTGTCCAGGAACCTGTTACCGAAACAGTGTGATCTTTGTGCCTAGGCCCTTAGTGCAGGGGAGGGTGGTCTGAGTCAGGAGACTTAACCTCAGAGGCGCAGTCTAACTCTGCCTTTGCTCCTGTGACTAAGGAGAAATGAGTGTCAGTGTTCTACCCACCTTTATCCTGCATAGATGTTTGTTTAAAGATTCAAACATGGGTTTTAAAAAACTTTAAAAACATTTATACATACTTAGATATAGATTAATATTGTCAAGGAAGTCAATCTTGGTTTGCTTCCTCCAAGATGGGAAAAGTAAGAATTACAAATGGTTGATTCTAACTTTTCATAGTGTTTTGTATTAGGTGAGTGTGGCTAGAACCTTTAATGTTCCTGGGAGCTTTTGTAGATTGGGAAGAACATTACTGTTTATGTTTTCATTAATGCTAATTTAAAAAATAAAATTTTCATTGATATTAAACAAATTTTATAAATCAGTTCTTAAGTGTTGAAACATTGATGACAAACTGATCCCATCCTCCTTGGCTTTTAGTTAAAAAGAAGTCTCTTTTTCTTTGTCATGTCTTAAATAGCTTAAAAGGCAAAACACATGAGTACAAAATTTATTATGATTAGAACAAACAAACCATCTGTGTTTCTTCATTATTCCTATAATTCCAAATAGGATAGCTTTTCCTGGATTAAATCATGCTATTGGTTACTTTACTTTCTCACTAAAAGAAAAAGTATTCCATTTTATGGAGTTTGCATATCCTGGGTTCACTGGCCAATTATCTCTGGATCAGATCCCAGGAATACTATTAATGGAGCATTTGGTGTAGGCCAGGTTCTGTTTAGTGTTTTACATACATTATTTGATTGGATCGTCATAATCTATGAAAATAGATATGATTATACCCATTTTACAGATGTGGAAAAGGCAGGCAGGGTGAGAACATTAAATAATGGATTGTCCTGCCTGTTTATCACTTTTCATGTTGATACATTTTCACATATACTATAAACTCCTTATGGCATTAGGGATGATTCAATTTTCTTTTACCCCCGAGGCCCTGGGCAAATAGTTAAACACTGGATTATTAACTTAGTTACAGTGATTGTCTTAATTTACTAACCAGTCAGCCTTAGTTAATGCAAATAATGGTGTTAATGAATAAAAAACAAGGTGTACAGTCTGGCCATTTGACTATGTATGAATCCCTGTATATGACATACAATGTCAGAAGTCCTTAAGTTTCATAATATAATCAGGAAAAATTTTGTTTTTTCCCCATTTCCCTTAAGTTAACATTGTACTCCAGGTTCAACTTAAAGAATTGAGGAAGCTACTGGCTGGTTTAAAAATGCCTCTAGCAGTAGGTGCTGGGGGCCCACCCAGGCAGCCCTGTAGAAAGTAGCCAGGGTCAGCCACTAGCCCAAAAGCTCAAGGTGGGTAAATCGGAGGTTCCAGGAAAGCTCCTCTAGGTTATGTCACACAACCCCCAGAAGAGAAGGTCCTGGCTTTACCACCAGTCTCAGCAATGGGCTACAATTTGTAAGGGTAAGGCCTTAAAGACCTTGCCAGGCAAAAATGTGGAAAGTTTCATTATAAACTTCCACATTTTTCAGCTTGGTCATGGTCAGATACACTCTCAGAATTCAAATTTGAGGTAGACTGTCTAGGGTAGCATTCAGGTGCTTTGGAACCTCAGACGTCTGGAGCCTGGGGTCTCTGAGACCACAGGGGATCTGCCACAGGGGGCGTTCTTTCCGCTCTGCTGTGTGGTCTTTGTCAGTGACCTCAGGGTTCTGCCGCCACTGACTCTAGGAGTGGCGGTGCTCCATCTACAGGCACGAGCCCACCCTCTCTCTCAGACCCACCTCCCCTCTACCTTCACCCTCCTCTACCTCACTCCTGGGAGTACCTGCTAGAAGGCAGAGAAAGCAGCTTGCTGTGCCACTGCCTGGGCCCCTTTTTACAGTCCGTATTCACCTGCTAGAGCCTTGGGACTTCAGGTTTCCTTTTTCTCCCCTTACATGATGCAGGCTTTGCTTGATAAGTGTTTTTGTAATTCTGTTGTCTTTGTCATTTATATATTGCCCTGGCCTATTTTTTTTTTTAAGTTTTATTTATTTGTTTTGAGAGAGAGCAAGCAAAAGCAGGGGAGGGGTAGAGAGAAGGGGAAAGAGAATCCCAAGCAGGCTCTGCCCTGGCATTGCAGAGCCCAGTTTAGGGCTTGAACCCACGAACCGTGAGATCATGACCTGAGCCAAAGCAAAGAGTCAGATGCTCAACTGACTGAACCACCCAGATGCTCTGACCTGGTCTGTTAATAGTTAAAAACTTCTCTATCATATTTGCATGGTAGATGTTTTCTTAGCACATGTAACTAATCCATTATTACTGTGAGGCACCATTAGACTGTCTCTCCGTTTTGTTCTTTTGTGGGTGATCATCATTGTTGCTTATCCTTCCTGTTCTTGGTATACTTACAACTTTTTCCACATTCTTTGGCCTATTCAGTTTACTAAATCCACCCTTCCCTCTATAGAGAAAATGTGCATATTTATATTTGATAGCCATTATCTATACTTAATAGAAGAAATAATACCCAGATATTTACCCTTCTACAAAAAATACAGATTAAACATATCAATTTATATTTCTTATTGGGGAATTACAATCATCTTTAAATTTGTACATTAACTTATCACTTAGGTCATGACTAAGTGAGGAACTGTAAGGACTAAAACCTTTTCCCATTACCTTCTAGTTTCTTTCCAGTCACTAAAGTGACATAAGACAAATTAACTGAAAAGCAAATAACATATGTACAAAATCCCCAAAGACCTGAGACACAAAGATAGGCAGTGAAAGCACAAGTTGGACTGGCTTAGCTAATCTTTTTACTGGATTCTAATGTGGCTTTAAATGTAAAATTAGATAGGTCTGTTCTATCCGCCATTTTCTCTGGAACCTCCAGCTTGGGGACATTTTTCTTTTTCCTAAAGTATGTCCTTTAAAAGTTCCATTCAGGGACCCCGATGCAACCTTGACCCCGGTGCACCTAGGAATGGCCCGGTTTGTGTTCCTCACGGGGGACCCCAGGAGTTGGGAAAACAACATTGATCCAGAAAGCCGGTGAGATTTTAAAATCCTCTGGAGTGCCTGTCAATGGATTTTACACAGAAGTCAGACAGGGAGAGAATAGGATTCAACGTCCTCATATCATCCCACACGCAGGGAGTTTGGTCTAGAATTGGGTCAGAGCCTCGGCCCGGAAAACACGAGCGCAGAGCGAGGCAGTACGCGGTGGATTTGACCTCGAGCAGCGGCACTTCCGGTCCTGAGGACCGCGGGTCCAGGGCACAGAGTGTGTGGCATGGAGGAGACCGGGAAGATGGCGCTGTCCAATCAGCCTCTCATCCAGGCTGTTCGTCAGACGTTGTCCACCCCAGGGACTGTAGTCCTGGGCACAATCCCAGACCTCAAGGAAAGCCGCGACCCTGGTGGAAGAGCTGAGAAACGCACGACGTTCGGGTGCTCAGCGTCACCAAGGAAAACAGAAACCACCTTTCGCCGGATACTGTGACGTGTGTGCAGAGCGTGTGCGGAGCGGCAGGAAGCGAAGATGGTTTGTGGCCTCGCTTTGTGCACTTGAAGAGATGTGCGGGTTCACGCGGCGCCTCATCAGTGCCCGTCCCGTCAAGGATATAGGCTTTCGGGCTTACGAAGTATTTTCCAGAGAAAGCCTGACAGCTGTCCGCCATAAAATGTTTAAAGGATCTGTTAGCCTTAATACTCGATTGACGCTCCAAAATTAACAATCCACTGTGGCTTATTTATGCTGAGGGGTTTCTGTTTATTTCCTCTTACAGTTGTACATATGATTTTGGTAAATTATGAAATGAGAGATGGCTTTCAGAGTATTAGATGGAACTTGCTGCCATTGAAGTTTGTAAATGTGTTCTGGGGAAGAAGGAGAAGAGTGATCGCTACCTAATCAGTTTTGCATGTCATGAAAATTAAATCCCTGTCCAGGGGCAACTGTAGCTTCTAGGGATACCAGTTAGTTGGTTTTTTAAAAATAGTTCAGAAAAAAAGCATTTTGGGTCCTCCCTACCCATCTCATTGTATATTTGTTTGCTTATTGATTAATAAAAATAAATGCGGTGGTTGTAAGTAAATAAATAACTAAATATTCCATTTATGAGGGTGAACTCTTATTTTTCCCCCAGAAAATAACCTTCATTCCACTAGTGTTCTTTTTTCTTTTTTTTTTTTTTTTTTAATTTCTAGGAGAGAGGGAGAGAGACAGCGTGAGCAGGGGAGGGTCAGAGAGAGAGGGAGTCACAGATTGAAACAGGCTCCAGGCTCCGAGCTGGCAGTCAGCACAGAGCCCGACGCGGGGCTCGAACCCACGAACCGCGAGATCATGACCCAAGCGAAAGTCAGACGCTTAACCGACTAAGCCACCCAGGCGCCCCATCCACTAGTGTTCTTAAAAGGAGACTTTTGCTAGATAGTCTTCAGTTGACTACTATTATCTCTCAGCCGTTTAAAGTTCTTACAGGGTCTGGATGCCATTGCTGATTAAGATTTCTGCCTGGCCTAGGGTCGCCTGGGTGGCTCAGTCGGTTAAGCCTCCTCCTTCTCCTCCTCCTCCTGGTTTCAGCTCAGGTCATGATCTTGAGTTTCATGGGTTTGAGCCCCAAATGAGACTCTGTACTAACAGTGCAGAGCCTACTTAGGATTCTCTCTCTCCCTCTCTCTCTGCCCCACACACACCCCACCCCCTCACTCTCTCTTGCTCTCAAAATCAATACGCTTATAAAAAAAAAAGAAATAAAAGATTTCTGCATCATCAATTGTTTTTCTCCTGGAAAGGTTCTATTATGCACAGAGGTGGGAGAGAACTCAGGGTTCAGTCCTTGGCAGCTGCTTTGCACATGGCAGCCAAGACGGTGCTCAGCTCCCCTCTATTCCTCTTGGCAGACGTGTGTCTCCACCGTTTTCTTGATGAACCTCTGGGCCTGGCTGTCCTTAGCTCCATGGTGAGCCAACTGTATGTGGCGAAGCTGCACACCTCCCAGATTGTGTCCCAAGAACTTGATGTGCTTGGTGAGGCCCCCATGGCAGTGCTGGCTGTCCTCAGCTAGCTTCATGTTTCGGTCACTGCATCCCTTATTGAGGCCCACGGCAGCTGGGGTAGCGCAGAGGCCCATGCTTCCTGGAAAGTTGGTCTAATTTTTTTTTAATCCCTGCGGTACTTGTCAATAGTTACCCTTTTTCATACTAGATTCAGTATTTTCTCTGTTTCTTGGTAAGTCTTGCCAGAATTCTTCCTACTAATTTGTTTAATATAAACATAATTTTTTTAGAATAGCTTTAGATTTACAGAAAAATCATGAAAATACGAAGAATACCCACTTACCCCACACCCAGCTTCCCCTGTTAACATCTTATAATGATATATACATTTATTGTAATTGTTAAAAACAAAACAACAGGCCCAAAATGGAGTTGTTTATGCTAAGCACCACATCACCAATCTCAAACTAAATTTAATTACAGTTTCAGCTCTCCCAGAAATAGTCATAAATCAATTAGGAATCTCCTGGTCAGCACTAAATAATCTGATAGACACCTGTCATCCCTTAAAAGATTAACTGTGCAATAGGGGTGCCTGTGTAGCTTAGTTGGTTAAGCGTCCGACTTTCGCTTAGGTCATGATCTCGCGGTTCGTGGGTTCGAGCCCCGCATCGGGCTCTGTGCTGACTGCCAGCTCAGAGCCTGGAGCCTGTTTCGATCTGTGACTCCCTCTCTCTCTGACCCTCCCCTGCTCACGCTGTCTCTCTCTCTCTCCTAGAAATAAATAAAACATTTAAAAAAAAAAAAAAGATTAACCGTGCAATAACCAGCTTGCTTTTTTGCCTAGTATAACTTCCTTGCTTCTCTTCTCTTTCGCCTATAAAAGTCTTTCACTTTGTACAGCTCCATAGAGCTCCTTTTTATCTGCTAGATTGGATACTACCTTATTTGAATAGATTTTTACTTAAATAACTATTAAAATTTTAATACACTTCAGTTTATTTTTTAACACAATTGATGTACCAATATTGATATATTACTATTAACTGAAGTCCATACCTCATTCTGACCACCTTAGTTTTTACCTAATGTCTTTTTTATGTTCCAGGATCCCATATTACATGTAGCTATCATCTCACCTTAGGCTCCTCGTGGCTGTTAAAGCTTTTCATACTTTCTTTGCTTTTAATTACCTTGATAATTTTGAGGAGTACTGGTCAGCTATATTATTAGATGCCCCTTTATTGTAATTTGTCTGATTTTTTTTCTCAAAATTAGACTGGAGTTATGGGTTTGAGGGAAGACCACAGAGGTAATCTGCCACTTCATCACATTGTATCAAAGGTACATATTATGAAATGATTTCACTGTTGATGTTGACCTTGATCATCTAGCTGAGGTAGTCTTTGACAGGCTTCTCCACTGTAAAGTTACACATACACCTCTTCCTCTACTGTACCCTTAGAAGGAAGATACCATGTGTAGTTCACAACTAAAAAGCAAGAAGGGGCTCCTGTTGGCTTAGTCAGTTGAACGTCCACTCGATTCCAGCTCAGGTTATGCTCTCACGGTTTTTGGGCTCAAGCCCCATATTAGGATCTGTACTGACTCCCTCTCTCTCTGCCCCTCCCCTGCTCTCTCTCTCACTCTCTATAAAAATAAATAAATAAACATTAAAAAAAAAACAGAGCAAGGAGTTAGGCTCGACTTCCTCGAGGCATAGTATCTATATAAACTATTTGGAATTCTGCACCAATTTGTCTATGCTTCCTCATTTATTTATTCAATCATTTATTTGCATCACTATGGATTCACATCTTACTAATCTTTTTTAAAAACCAGCATTTGGTTTTGTTATTCCTATTGTTTGTGTTTCATATTCCTTTGGTCTCTGCCTTAATCATTTTTTTTTCCTTTGTTTCCTTAAGATTATTGTTTTCTCTTATTTTTGGAGTTGAACGTTTACCTCAATTCCTTTTCATTCTTTTAGATAACTGCAGTACAAGGAGGGATCCACAACTTCCCCCCACCCACCTCCCTCCACTCAAGGATCCCTCTCTAGAGCTCTGGAATCACTGCCCAATGGCAGCAGCCTCCTCTGTTGGGCTTAGATGTCAGACTTCAAGGTCTGCTCTTAGCTGCCCTTTCTCTTGGAATATCAGGCTCCTCTACCACTGGAAACCTTCCTATCAAAGACTACCTATGAAGGGACTGCAGCTGCGTTGTAAATATCCCACTCTCTGCAAATTTCCACAGGGCTCATTTTGCCGTAGAAAGGCAACTGGTTACTTATTATTGATTTCTTTTAAAGTCTTAGCAACAACCCACAAGCCCTGACAAAGGCTGTACATTGACCCTAATAGTTTGCCTTCCATGCCCTTTTGTGTGCTTATTACAAGTTCTTCCTATTATTACCCTGTTATTAATTTTTAAAGAATTATGACATTTCGAAATTTGGTCAATTCCTAGTTCCAAGACCTGATCCCAAAGTTAGCCACCAGATGGAATGCAATCTTATCTTAATTACATTCCTGGCTAGTTCTTTAAGGGTAAAAAGAGACCATTTGCTTCAGAGATTTTAGGCTGGAAAAGAATGGGAGGGACCCTGATATATAGGATAGGACATCTGGATTGATGCCCCTGAAAATCTTTGAGTTTCCAGATTCCTGTGAATCCTCTGAGGCTGCAGAATTGCCTTATCTGAAGAGAGCTACTGCACCCCAGGTCATACTCCCTTCCTGGAGCAGCCCACATCCAATCACTGATCAATGTGGTGATACAAAGTCTTGGCCCTCTTACCCCAACTCAGGACAATTTAAGGCCTATTCCTGCTTCAGAGATACCCTGCTCCAGAGATCCAGATGAGGCGTTCCTTGGGCCTGCATCTTAGCTCACTTCCCCCTCTGCCCAATCCGGCTTCCTTTCCCTCCCCTCCACAGCCATTGATCCCTAATGAGCACCCTGCACACGGACAGGCTTCAAAAACCTGCTTCCCAGGAACTCAGAGTGCAACACACGCTGAGGCAAGACCACCCAGGGTTCCTGACACTCACTGACAGTCACTCACAGCTTCAGATCTGCCAGAGATAACTGGTTACCAAGTCCGTACCACACAATTCCAGGCAAAATGGGGGAGTCAAAACTTGACATCGTCTGCTAGGCTTTTTCACTCCTTACTTTATGGCAGGATGTAACCGAGTCAAAGTTTTACAAGCAGCCACTCTCCTTGTGTCCTGGTTCCTTCTAGAAGAACATTAGAGACCAAACACTGGAGGGTAGACGATCCTAAGAACACTGATGGGGAACAAATGCAGCTGCTGCTCTTGAGCCACTTTTTATACTAGAACTAGAAAAAATAATTTAGGTGTGAATTCACTATGTTTCTTTTTTTTTTAACTATATTTATCCACTATATTTCTTATAGAATAAGGTATCATTAATCTTAAGGCTTTACCTCACTGACAAAAGAGTTGGTAGAAAGAGGATAAAAGAAATGTGGATTAAAAAAAAATTAAATAAAAAAAAAAAAGAAATGTGGATTGATGACTTCTATCCTGAGGACGATTAGGCAAGGACATAGGCCAACCATTAAAAAAAAGAGGTGAGGGGCACCTGGGTGGCTCAGTTGGTTAAGCAACCAACTTTGGTTCAGGTCATGATCTTGCAGTTTGTGGGTTTGGGCCCCACATTGGACTCTGTGCTGACAGTTCAGAGCCTGGAACCTGCTTCAGATTCTATATTTCCCTCTGTCTCTTCCCCTCCCTCCCTCATTCTCTCTTTCTCTCTCTCAAAAATAAATAAACATTTAAAAAAAGAGGTGAAGGGGCGCCTGGGTGGCTTAGTCGGTTAAGCGTCCGACTTTCGCTTAGGTCATGATCTCGCGGTTCGTGGGTTCGAGCCCCACGTCGGGCTCTCTGCTGACTGCCAGCTCAGAGCCTGGAGCATGTTTCAGTCTGTGACTCCCTCTCTCTCTGACCCTCCCCTGCTCACGCTGTCTCTCTCTCTCTCTCTCCTAGAAATAAATAAAACATTTTAAAAAAATTTAAAAAAAAAAGAGGTGAAAATTAGTTCTGGAGAGAATAGAATGTACCAGATAGATCCAAGGCAACTGGGAGTGCCATTTGAGATAAATGATCATGCAATATCGCTCAAAACCCGAGTAGGGTCTGTCTGTGGAAAATGACAAGCTAATACTCAAAGTATTTAGAAATGCAAAGGATTAAGAAGAGCAAGGCGCTCCTGTAGAAGAAAAATAAGAAAGCAGAGCTTTTTTTTTTTTTTAAGTTTATTTGAGAGAGAGAAGTGCAGAGAAGGAGAGGAGAGAGGCAGAGAGAGGCTCTCAAGCCGACTCGGCGATGCCAGTGCAGCGCCCCAGGCGGGCTCCATCCCAGCAACCAGGAGATCACGACATGAGCAGAAATCAAGGGTTGGACACTCAACCAACTGAGCCACCCAGGCACTCCAAGGTGGAGGTTTTCTGCTGCATATTTAGACCCTTTTAGATTTTTTTCTTTTCAGACATTTTTAAAACTGCGACAATTAAGACAGTGTGGTTTTAGTGTGAGAATAGACAAATACACCAATGAAAAAGGCAAAGAACCCTAAAATAGAATCATGAACATATGGAGACTTGATTTATAGCAGAAAAGGCACTTTGGAGAAGTGGGGAAAGGATAATCTTTCACATAAACGATGGCAGGGCAACTGAATACATATCATTTAAAAGGGAGATCCTGCCTAGCTCAGTCAGAAGAGCACGTGACTCTTGATCTCAGGGTTATGACTTTGAGGCCTTCGAGGGATGTAGAAATTACTTAAATAAATAAAACTTTAAAAAATAAATAAGTAAAAAGGAAATGAAAAGAAAGGTGTGATCCTAGCTCAAACTATACACAAAAAACAACTGGGAAGAGTGGGGAGAGAAGTGGTTATGATTGTAAAAAGCACAACATGAGGGATCCTTATGGTATTGGAGCTGTTCAGTACCTGGACAGCAGTGGTGAATGCACAAACCTATAGGTCAAAAGAACTGTATAGACCTGAATTCACACACACATACACACACACAAACAAGCGCAAATAAAACTGGGGAATAGGTCGGTATCAATATCCTGGTTGTGACATTTTACTACAGTTTTTCAAAATATTACCATTATGGGAAATTGGTAAAGTGTACAAAGAATCTTTCTGTATTACTTCTTGAGACTGCATGTGAATCTACAATTATCTCAATAAATTTTTCAATTAAAAAATAAACCATAGATAAATTATAGATTAAATGCAAAAGGCAAAACAATAAATTTTCTGGAAGACAAATAGGGCCTTCTGACCTCAAGGACAGGAGAACTTTATTAAACAGGACACAAAAAGCACCAACCACAAGGGAATGCCTTCAGGGCATTAAAATTTTTAAATATCTTCAAATGATACCATTATTTTTTTTTTAAATATTTTTATTTATTTCTAGGAGAGAGAGAGAGAGAGAGACAGCGTGAGCAGGGGAGGGTCAGAGAGAGAGGGAGACAGACTCCGAAATAGGCTCCAGGCTCTGAGCTGGCAGTCAGCACAGAGCCCGACGCGGGGCTCGAACCCACGAACCGCGAGATCATGGCCCAAGTGAAAGTCGGACGCCTAACCGACTAAGCCACCCAGGCGCCCCTCAAATGATACCATTAAAAAAGCAAAAAGGCAAACCACAGAACAGAGGAGATACTTATAACACATATGATGAACAAAGGGCTCATATCCAGGATATATACAGAGCTCCAACAAATCAGTAAGAAAAATACAGCTAACCTGATCACAAAGTGGGAAAGAGACAAACAGGCACTTCACAACAAAATAAAACTATGAAAGGCGTTCAATTTTATTCAGGGAACTATAAAATAAAACAACTGTGAGGCCCCATTGGTTTCCCATAGGAATAGTTACATTTAAGACTGAAAATACCAAGTAGAGGCAAAGATGCTGAACAACATGAACTCTCACATACTATGTTAGGAAAAGTGTAAATCACAAGTTTAGAGGGGAGCCTGGATGGCTCAGTCAGTTAAGCGTCCGACTCTTAGTTTCAGCTCAGATCACAATCTCACAGTTTGTGAGTTTGAGGCCCGCATCAGGCTCTGCGATGACAGTGTGGAGCCTTCTTGGGATTCTCTCTCTCTGTCCCTCCCCTACTCATGCTGTCTCTGTCTCTCTCAAAATAGATAAATAAACTTTAAAAAAATGACAAGTTTAGAAAATACTTTGGCATCATCTATTAAGTTTCAAAAAACAAATATACTATGACTCAGCAATTCTACTCCTAGGTATACCCAACTGGGACAAGCCCCTAGCTAGCTCTATATATCTACACCTAAGAGATTTGCATGTGTACGTACACTGGGAGACTATTACAGACTGAATTGTGTCCCTCCCGCAAATTCATATGGTAAGGCCTTACCCCATTGTGATTATCTGGAGTAGGATCTAATCATCAGGAGGTCATAAGATCTGATAGGACTGATATCCTCATAAGAAAAGAAAGACACCACAGCTCCAGCTCATGCACTCACTCTTGCTCTCTCTCTCTGCACCCTCAGAGGAAAGACCACGTGGGACACAATGAGTGCGCAGCCATCTGCAAGCCAAGGCCTCACCAAAAACCAACCCTTGGATCTTGGGCTTCTAGTCTCCAAAACCGTGAGAAAATGAATTTCTGTTGTTGAACACTCAGTCTGGTATTTTGTTCTGGCAGCCTTAGCTGGAAAATACCGAAACAAAGAAGAATGTTTATTATAGCATTCATTACAATAGATAGCCCCAAACTGAAAACACCCCCTAAACCCCTCAGTGTTTGAATGGATAAATGAATTCTGATATATTTATATAATGGAATATTATAAAACAAGGAAAATAAATGAAACAGCTATAGGTAACAAAATGCAGAAATCTTATGCTATTGAATAAATAAAGCTAGTCATGGAAGCAAACAATATGTATTCTTTTACTTTAACAACCATTAAAAAAGAAAAACTTGGGGCGCCTGGGTGGCTTAGTCGGTTGAGCGTCCAACTTTCGCTTAGGTCATGATCTCGCGGTTCGTGGGTTCGATCCCCGCGTCGGGCTCTGTGCTGACTGCCAGCTCAGAGCCTGGAGCCTGTTTCAGAGTCTGTGTCTCCCTCTCTCTCTGACCCTCCCTGCTCACGCTGTCTCTCTCTCTCTCTCCTAGATATAAATAAAAATATAAAAAAAAAAAAAAGAAAAACTTAAGTATAATGTTTAGGAATGAATGTTTAGGTGATATAATTACAAAGACAAGGAAATGATTACCATACAAGAACTTTTGTTAAGAAGGAGAGGGACTGGGAAAGGCACAAGAGGGATTTCTAAGGTGCTTGTTGAAAATGGTCTATTTTTTTTAACTTAGATATCTAGCACATGGGTGGTCACGTTGTGATAATTCATTGACCGTTACATTTATTTGTGTTTTGCACACTTTCCTACTTACATACAGTAAAACCTTGGATTGCGAGTAACTTGTTCTGAGACATTACTAACAAATTTTAATTTGATAAACAAGCAATGTCTCACTAGCAGTACCTGATGCCAAATGTCACATGATCACAACTGAGCCAATGGTTCTTGAAATTCACTTTGATATACAAGTGCTTTAGATTATAAGCATGTTGCTGAAATGAATTATGCTTGCAGACCAAGGTTTTACTGTATTTCACAATAAAAATGTAAATATTTCTGGAAATGACAAAATATCAAAAAAAAAGCATTTTTCTAGGAATGCATGCTACAAATCCTCTCTCATATATGATGGCTTATCATAGCAGAAGGCTAAAAGTTAAATAAATGTCCATCAACTGAGACCAGCACAATAAGTCATCTTATTTTAATATCATACTATAACATCTATATACTAAAATATGACTTAGCATTTTTTTCTTCTTTTTGTATTTTAGAGAGAGAGCATGCACAAGTGGGGGAAAGTGGCAGAGGGAGAGCAAGAGAATCTTAAGCAGGCTCCAAGCTCAGCACCCAACGATGCAGGGATAATGACCTGAGCTGAAATCAAGAGCCGGAAGCTCAATGAACTAAACTACCCAAGCGCCCCTATTTAACATTTTTAAATGGTTTATTTCTATATGTACTAATATGGGGAAATTTCCAAGATAAAATTATGTTTCAATTATACAGATCAACGTAGGAAATGTGTTGCCACTTATTAAAATGTATATGTGCATATATAAAATATGCATATACAAACATATAATATTTATTTAAACATTTTAGCACCATGTGGTGCCAAAAAGTAAGGAAGTACTTAAATAAAAGGATGGATACCTTTTTTTTTTTTTGAGAGAGAGAGTACAGGAGCAGGGGAGGGTCAGAGAAAGACATGGAGACAGAGTCTGAAGCAGGCTCCAGGCTCTGAGCTGTCGGCATAGAGCCCAATGTGGGGCTTGAACTCACGAAGTGAGAGATCATGACCCACGTCAAAGTCGAACGCTTGACCGACTAAGCCACCCAGGCGCTCCCAAAGATAGATACATATTGAAAATAACACACTGTAGGTAGAAGCCAACCTGGAAAAATGCCCAACCCAAAAGAAAGGGCCAAAATTGGGTCAACTTGAACAAAAAATATAATGACAGTATTGAGTCGTACCCCAAAGAATTTTTTCCCAGCACCACCTCCCCTCCCAAAGAATCGTTTTAAATCCACAGTACACACTGGATGTTATATGGAAACCAACTTGACAATAAACTATAAAAGAAAAGAAGGAAAATATAAAAATAAATAAATCCACAGTCCATACTAATATAAATGAATAAATAGAAGAGAAACAACTTTTCATAAAGATTCCAATTAATAAATGTAGATAATATGAGAGAAATAAGAAATCACTAAGACAGCACAGTAATCATTGTCTCTGATAAGACCTACCAATGGATGCCAAAGTTAGTAAGAGAAGGTTTAATAAGAAACAAGATATTTATACAGTCTCCGTGTATCTCCCCCCAAATATTTAGCAATCATAAATGGAAAAATAGTAAGTTTACAGTAGTAAGTGATTTGTTTAGCCAAGTGATCAAGACTGACATCGGAGTAGCACATACTAGCATTATACATCCCTGATTAACATGTAATGAGAAGGAAACATGCTCACATCATCTCTGTGGCATCCTTCCCAATAACGCCCGACCAGCTAATCATAAAAAAAAAACATCATACAAATCCAAACAAAGGGACACTTTACAAAATAATTGACTGGTATTCTTCCAAAGTGTCATGGTCATGAAAGACAAGGGAAGACTGGGAAACTGTCAAAGATGGGTAGAAACAAAAGAGATACAACAACTAAATATGATGTGGGATCCTAAATTGGATCTTCAAACAGAAAAACTACATTAGTGGGGGGTGCCTGGCTGGCTCATCAGTAGAGCATGTGACTCTTTATCTTGGGGATATAAGTTCAAACCCCACTCTGGGTGTAGACATTACTTAAAATTTAAAATTTTGGGGTGCCTTGGTGGCTCAGTCGGTTGGGCATCGGACATCGGCTTAGGTCGTTATCTCACAGCTCGTGGGTTCGAGCCCCTCGTCGGGCTCTGTGCTGACAGCTAGTTCAGAGGCTGGAGCCTGCTTCAGATTCTGTGTCTCCCTCTCTTTCTGACCCTCCCATGTTCATGCTGTGTCTCTCTGTCTCTCACAAATAAATTTTTTAAAAACATTTAAAAATTAAAAAAAATTAAAAACCTTTAGGGTGATCTTGCAGTTCCAGGGTTTAAGCCCCAAGGGCTCACTGCTGTGGGCCCGCAGTCAGCTTTGGATCCTCTGTCCCCACCTCTCTCTGTCCCTTCCCTGCTCATGCTCTCTCTCTCAAAAATAAATAAACATTTTTAAAAATCTTTAAAAATTTTTAAATCTTTAAGGAAAAAAACTGCATCAGTGGAGCAACAGTTGCAATCGAAATGATTTCTTAGTTTTGAAAAATGTTCTGTTATACAAAATGTTCACTGAACTTAAGTTCGGTGAAGGATATACCAGAACTCTGTACTATTTCTGCAATTCTTTTGTAAGTCTAAAATTAGCTAAAATTTTAAAATACAGGTTTCCTACCGTGTACATGCATTACATATTTTTGAGACTGAATTGTTTTTAAGTAAACTCTACACCCAATACTAGACTCAAACTCACCACCCCAAGATCAAGAGTAACGTGCTCTACCAAATGAGCCAGCCAGGCACCCCTTGGAATTAACATTTTAAGTAAAATGAGACTTAATGAGTGGTTGCTACACTTGACTATAAAATAGCACTTAGCCTAGAGGCACTTTGGTGGCTCAGTCAGTTGAGCATAGACTCTTGATCTCAGCTCAGGTTTTGATCTCAGGTTGATGAGTTCAAGCCCTGAATTGGACTCCATGCTGGGCATAAATCCTTCTTTAAAAAACAAACAACAACAACAAAAAAAACAAAAAAACCCCACTCAGCCTAATGATGGATTCCGGTTTCACAGAACTACCCTATGAAACAAGGTCCAATTTCCATCCAGAATCCATCAGCTACCAATATGTCTGATCTGGTATGAGATGGGTTTTATTTTCCTTTTGGGATCTTAAAAATTTACCGAAAGCCAAAGAAAGCATAAGCTTATTTCCTGGTAATATTATTGCAATTCTGGGAATATATCATATATAATATGTCATATTATAACTTGTGTTCCACTCAGGTATTAAAATAAGTATAGAGATAATGAAGAAACTAAAGTCTTTTTTTTTTTTAATTTTTTAATGTTTTATTTATTTCTAGGAGAGAGAGAGAGACAGCGCGAGCAGGGGAGGGTCAGAGAGAGAGGGAGTCAGACTGAAACAGGCTCCAGGCTCTGAGCTGGCAGTCAGCACAGAGCCCGACGCGGGGCTCGAACCCACGAACCGCGAGATCATGACCTAAGCGAAAGTCGGACGCGTAACCGACTAAGCCACCCAGGCGCCCCAAGAAACTAAAGTCTTGATACTAGCATTTCTCTAACTGGTTTTAATGAAGCTGTTATAATCTGTTTTGGACTCACTGTAATAGAAGGACAAGACAACCTAAGAGCCTAGATTCCAATTCTAGCTCTGCCACTCACTGGCTGTGTGTGCATGGCCACGTTGATTAGTTTCTCGGTGTCTAAGTTCCAAGGGAATGACCAAAGAATCCATCTTATGGGCTGTTTTGAACATTGAATAAGATCACACATCTAAAACAGAGCATATCTAGCACTTAAACTCTCAAATGTTAGCCAATGTATTTTGAAAACCTTTGGCTCCTTTTTAAAGCTTTTAGCATTTTAAGAGAATCTAAAATATTAGATTTGTGACTTAATTACATTTTAGAAGTTTCATTCAAAATATCTAATCATTTTAAATTTTGAGCAAATTACATTTGTAAATACATACATATTGGGTTATTAGTTATGAAGTAGCATGTAAGTGTTTAGTTTTGTTAGAGAAATGTTAAGAGTCATAAAATAAATAATCAGATATCAATCAGGTATATGTAAGAATGTTCTTTTTAGGCAGAATGAATCTCTCCACAAAGCTCCCTGAATCCTCACCTTTCTGGCCTCCTGTTACATATGTTCCTCCACCTCACAGGACCTGGTCCCTCCACCAGGCTCTAGGTAACATCCCTGTTGCTTTCACAAGCGCTTGAAGGCCTCGATTATCCCTTTCTGCCTCTACATTGTTAGCCCCGCCCTCCCACTCCATCATCCCTATCCTGACTCAACATTCTGCTCTTTTCTACAGCAAATGACAAGCTTCTTCTCCACTGCCAACTATTTCTTTGTTCCCCATCTCAACAAAAGCTCCAGGTTTACTATCCAGAAGCTTCAACAGTTCCACTTACCAAAAGAGTCTACTACACATACTTCATGTGCATTTTCATGTATGTCCTTCAACTCATTCCAACCCAGTTTCTAGGAACCTCAGAGCAGCAACTGCTACAAAAGCTAGAAGAGGGGCGCCTGGGTGGCTCAGTCGGTTAAGTGTCCGACTTCGGCTCAGGTCATGATCTCGCGGTTCGTGGGTTCGAGCCCCGCGTCGGGCTCTGTGCTGACTGTCAGCTCAGAGCCTGGCCTGTTTCAGTCTGTGACTCCCTCTCTCTCTGACCCTCCCCTGCTCGCGCTGTCTCTCTCTCTCTATCTCTCCTAGAAATAAATAAAAATAATAATAATAATAAAAATAATAATTCTATAAAAAAAAAAAAACCAAAAGCTAGAAGAAAGCCCTGTGCACACAAATCAAGGAGAAGTTCTCGGCCCTCATCTGACCAGAATGCTGGGCAGTATTCCCAACAGACAACTCCTTCCTTT
This sequence comes from Proteles cristata cristata, assembly GCA_017311185.1. NCBI lineage: Eukaryota > Metazoa > Chordata > Mammalia > Carnivora > Hyaenidae > Proteles > Proteles cristata. The sequence continues at coordinate 1,236,671 of JAESUZ010004405.1, read as the reverse complement.
AAATTCTCCACTCTTACTGGTAGAGACCCAGGCAAGAAAGAAGAAACTGATTCTAGAGCAGGGGGGCATTGGGGAACTGCTCCAAAAAAAATTTTCACATGGCCCCCAAAACTGAGAAACTGAAACCATTATTTGAAAATTTTTGTCTTTCCCCCATCTTAATCTGGAAGGAACACCAATTAACACAAAGACAATGAAGATCATTTATTATAAAACCATTTAAATGGCTCTTAAAAGCTCGAGATAGCAAAAACTTGAACTTGACACAATTAAGAACAGATGCCCCCACACCCATCCTCATCCCTGTCTTTCAAGGCACAAAACAAACCTGGATGGAGCCTTGGCCTCCTATCGCTTGGCCAGCACTTCTGCAAGCAATGTCATCCCTGTCCTGAGGTCAGCCAGAAGCACATCATCTGGATAAAGAATTCCAGACAGGCCCCAGCCTTAAGCTGAGTGCCCAGAGGTCCCTGCAGAATTTAGCAGCCATCTGGTCGGAGCTCTGGCTGAAAAGAAAGCAGCTGGTCAGAGCATATTTTGTGGCGATGACCTCAGAGCAGTGGTTCTCAAACTTTGGCATGCATCAGAATCACCTGGAGGCTTGCTAAAACCCAAGTTACTGAGCTCCACTTCCAAAATGTCTGATCCTGTGGGCATGGATGGGCACCAGAGTTTACATTTTTTACATGTTCCAGGTGACACAGACCCTGTGGACTGACATTGGACTGCCATTTTGAAATCTGCTGACCTAGTGTACCTAGTGTATCCACAAAAGAGATTTGCAGGAGCCAGTCCCCTGAAGGACCTGACCGAGGAACTCACTGGGGACTTTTAACCCTGGTGTGCACAGATATCCTAGATTTTCCACATTTCAGTCTAACCACAGACTCCTTCCCAACTACATCTCATTCTTCCTACTCAGACGCCAGAACCCACACCCAAGGATATTTAGATTTAGTGATTGCTTTCAGAGCTGTCCCAGATCCTTACACTAAAGAACTGGAGTGAGCCAAAAAGCTGTGGAAAGCGAAACCCACTTTCTCAGATCCCTGGGCAAAATGAAGCTTTCCGCACCAGGGCCTCTGAAGCTATTCACCTCGATTTTGGCGGATCCGAGGCTCAGAAGCCATTGTCGTAATCAGGAGCATCGCAAGGTACTGGTAAAAGGGCCATCAATAATGAAGATCAGTACTCCACATCCCTAGACGTCATCACCACGATTAAGACATCGAAGCACCTCCGGAATACTGTCAGCAGTTCGCTGCCATTCTGGCCTGTGAAAGGAAGGGGACGCTAAACCACCGCCAGGGGCAGCCGGCAGAAAAGATCAGTTATGAGGCTTAGGTTACGAAGGAACGGAGCACTCAGGGTCAGAGTCCACTCAGCCTGTAACAATGTATAGTTTTGGTTTGGTTTGGTTTGGTTTGTATTTTGAGCCAAAATCTGTTTATTGGGATAGTTTCCCCCTCATATTGATTCAGGGTGCTTTTAGTGCTGCTTGCGTCCGAAGGAGCATCCTTCCGTGAGCCTTAATTTTCCTCCCTCCCCACGCACAGTATCACCGTCTGCGCACGGCTGAACACAGTGGCGATTTTGTAGGACCCCAGGCACTTCACGTCCACGAAGCAGCAGCTGGGGCTCTGCACCAGGCGCTGGGCATGTTCTCGTGGGGAGGTCGTCACCGCCGGAAAAAGGCTATTATCAATGTATAGCTTAGAGTTGCAGGAAATCCTGAGGGCCGCTAAGTTAAGGCCCCCACCGCGCGAAGGATGTAACGTAGGCAGGCACCCGACCAGACGCTATTAGCGGGACTCCGAAGGGCCGGGGTTTCGCGCGCACTCACCAAACGACCTTGGTAACATCCACAACTCGACTCCTAAACGATCTCTGGGCTCTCTGACAATCGTCTAACGACGGTCCCCGGCGCCGACAAGGAACGAAGAGCCACATCTCACCGCCCTCCTCCCACCCCACCCCCCCCCACCCCCACCCCCCCGCGGAGCTCCAGCTGCGCGCCGGGCCCGCCCCCTTCGCGGCCGCTCCTCCCACCCGCGCCTGCGGTGCTGCCTCGGCCGCCTACACTGCCGCCTGCTGTTTCCTCTAGCCTCCGAACATTTCCCACCCTCGGTCATTCCGTCGTCTACCCTGCCATCTAGGGGCCCTGGAAAGTCCCCAGGCCCGCCAGGCTCCGAGTTTGCGAGTGTCTCTGGCAGTCTGCGCAGCCACGTGCTGCTGGCACGGCTGGGACTGGAAACGGAGGGCTGGGGGGCGCCCCGGACACCGAGGGACCAGCTAGTTGGGGTGTCAAGCGGAGGGAATCTGGAAGAGGGGATAGGGGAAGAGAAGGGAAGCCTCTGAGAATTCCACCATCTTCAAAGTCTCTACGCCTTCGAGAAGGCCCTTCTGTCCTGGTCTGCGTTATGCCACAGCCGCAAAAACCACACCTGCCCTCCGGGGAGAGACCGTGACCGCGCTCAGATCAGGGCGGCGGGACTTTGAGCCGCATTGACTGACCGAGTGCCCTCTGCGGGCTGTAGACTGAAATCATGACCATCTCCGAGAAAACTGAGGCTCAGGAGACGGAAACAATTTGGAAAGAGAGAAACGTGCACTAGGATCCAAGGCCCTGTGGCTCGAAGGTCCCGAGCTGTCCGTAAGATACCTGATTCCCCTACCAGGGCATTGTATCTTACATACTCTAACTTCAGAGTCCGAGACAAAGCAAGTCCGCTGGAAGCTTTGGGACAGGTGAGCTCCGCCCTGGGCACCGCCCTCCTCGTTCAGTCCCCCAGGCGCCCTGCCTGTGTGTGCTCTGCACCCGGCAGCTCCCAGCATTACAGTGCCCAGCAGCGCTCAGCCTCCCTCGCTTCTCCCACCCAGGCGGCAGGTAACCCTTGGCAATCACCCGTACTGTCAGATCAAGGGGAACTCAGAGCAGGATGGGGTCCTCTCTCAGCCGAGAGCCCCAATCCCAGGCTCTTCGAAACCACCTCAGCTTTAGGTCCCCCGCCAGGTTCACCAGCCTCTCCGATTTGGGCAAAATTTTTCATCTGCCTTTAAACCGCAGATCAATTTTGTGAAACACATATATGCAGTTTTCGTGTTGGGGTTTGGTAGTTGCTGCAATTCACACATAAGTGACGCTATTTTCGGTGCGTGGGGTTGAGTGTTGGAGGGGTTTTTTTGCAATCTGTAATAATTTCCTGGACCTCGCCTTAATTAAAATTTGTCTTCTTTTTATATACTTATTTTTTTTATTTAAAAAGTTAAGTTTATTTATTTTGAGGGAGCACAAGCGTGAGAAGGGGAGGGGAGAGAGAGAGAGATAGAGAATCAGAAGTAGGCTCCACACCCTGTCAGGATGAGCCCCAGGTAGGGTTTGATCCCACAGAACCTAGAGATCATGACCTGAGCCAAAATCAAGAGTCTGACGCTAACCCATCCAGCTACTCAGGCTCCCCTCAAACCTGGTCTTCTACTCTACTTAGCACAGATTATTTCTTTTTCCTATTACATTACAAAAAAGAAGAAGAAGAAAGAAAGAAACATCTAAATATTTCTGGGTTCCCTCTGCAAGGCAAAAGGCCTCACTTTAGACAAACTACCTCTCCTTCGATCACCAGGACACTTTTTCACTGCTTTCTCTGAGCCTTCTTCCCCTTACCTTTCCTCTTATCCACAGCTGTGCTGTAATTTTCAGGTGAACAACCATTCATGTTGTGGTCCCAGAGCCTGAGCTTCTGCTGTTGGTAGGCACTGGAGACCTCGCTTACAAGCCTGGATCTGGATGGCTCCTGGTCCGCGTGCAGGACCGCGTGCAAATAGCCTTCACAGTTCACCACACATCTACCGACATGCAGGAAAGTAAGAACAAATTGGGAAGGTAGCGTACGGGATAGTACTAGGCCAAACTTAAAGTTCTGATTTAGTCATTTATGGGTTGTTTGATCTTGGGCAATTTATTTATAGGAGACTGGGTTTGCCAGCCTAAAAAAAGGAAATAATCATCTTTTCCTTGCAAGAATTAAGGAGAGGGGGGAAGATTTCAAGTATTTGAGGACTACTAGGCATAAACTATTGCTGATATTATTTTTACATGTCAATTTTCACGGAAAAATGTCTCCCCCTGCCTTCTACCCCTCCCGCACAATCCACTCCTCTAGTGGTAAGAAAAGATAGAGGCAACCTCTTCTATAAAAGTACCTGCCTTCATGCCTTGCATTTACAATGGCTGCTTATAAGATACAGCATTCCTGAGCCAATGGCTCTAAAGCATATTTTTTAAAACTAGCTTTTCTCCTGTCATGCCTGCTTGACATTACATGGATTAATGAGTCTAGGACCCACAGTCAAGATCCAGGCAGTCACAGAATTTTGTAGACTTGTAATTTTTTCAGTTAATTCAAGGTCAGACACTGACCCCAAAATAAGGTAGGACATACTAACTATAGGAAGGGATTTACCTGAGATCCATAGTAGGCTCATGGACTCTATGCAGGCCTCAAATTTGCATATGTAGCTCTCAACAAATTTTCTAAAACAGCACTGTCCAATAGACCTTTCCTTTTTTCAGTGATAGAAATATATATTTGTACTCTCCAATATGGTAACCACTGGCCACATACAGCTATTGAGCATTTGAAATATGTATATTGGTATGAGGAAATGAGTTTTCAATTTAATCTAATTGTAATTGTGTGTAAATGTGTGTAAATGTGACTAGTAGCTACTGTATTAGTGCAACTTTAAGCAATCTATTACCCACCATCTCCCCCAAAATTAATAAGCATAGATTTAGAATTTACAAGATTTTGTCATAAACATGTAATAACCGGGGCTCCTGGGTGGCTCAGTGGGTTAAGTGTCCGACTGTGGCTCAGGTCATGATTTCACAGTTTGTGAGTTCAAGCCCCATGTCGGGCTCTGTGCTTACAGCTCAGAGCCTGAAACCTACTTCAGATTCTATGTCTCCCTCTCTCTCTGCCTTCCCCTGCTCACACTCAGTCTCTCTCTCAAAAATAAATAAACATTTAAAAAATTTTTAAATAAACATGTAATAATATAAAATTAAATAACAAAATATTAAATGGAAGCAAATCCTCTCAATGTTTTCCCCTACTGAATGAATCACAGACACAGCTTTGCAAATGACTAATAAAATTTAAGATGAGGGGAAAAGACATTGGCGTAGAAAAGTAAAGTTGGGGTTGTATTTGTCAGCTTTTGTTTTTGTTATACATGTAACAAAGAACCACTAAATTTCAGTTGCTTACAGTCACAAAGGTTTCTTTCTCTCATTTATCTATAAGTTGTCTTCACTCTTGGACCCAGCTAAAGGGGCAGCCTCCAGGTAAGACATGCCAGTCATACAGCTGATACAAAGACAGAAACATGTAATAGTTCTTGAAACATCTTCACATTTCATTGGCCAAAAGATGTCAAGCTTTGCCATGTGACATGAATAGAGTGGGAAGTATAGATGCTCCTCCCTCAGGAAGGGGCACCAAGGAAGAGTTAAAGAAAAAAAAAAAAAAAGCAGCCTACATTTCCATCATAGAAAATGAGTGAATAGAGTTACACATTGTATTAGAAAGCAACAAAATCTGCAGTACCTCCATACAATGGGCGATTGCTCAGCAATGAAAATAAATGCGCTATCAAGCCACAAAATGCTATGGAGGAAACTTAAATGTATGTTGCTAAGTGAAATAAACCAGTCTGAAAATGCAACATGCTGTATGATTCTAACTATATAACTTTCTAGAAAAGGCAAATCTATGAGACAGTTGCAAGGGATTTAAGGAAGGGATGACTGGTGAAGTACAGGGTATTATTACGGTAGTGAAACTATTCTGTATGACATGATAATGATGGATACATGATATTATTCATTTGTCAAGCCATAGAACTTTACAACACAAAGAATGGACTTTAATGTATGCAAATTAAAAAGAAATCATTTAGGAGATTGAGGGAATATCAGAAAAGAAATCAACCTGTGACAAGAGAATCTAACTGCACTGCAAATGTATGAAAAAACTCACTGAAGGGAGAAGGGAGGGAAAGGTGCTGATACAGGTAACTTTGAAAATGAATGGAATCTGTTGAAACTAAAAGCAAAAGAAGCTGCACATAAGCAGCGTGCTCTAGTTGATAAAGTTGTTTCCCACCGAGACAAAGATTAACAGTTCTGATACTGCTGTACATAAATACTGGAATGAAACAATTAAGGAAGTGAGTGATGAATGGTGGGAACCAGGTTTCTCATTGTTGGAGTGGGGATTTACAAATAAGTAATGATCTATACCACATAGAATGTATCTATATAGTAATGGATTACAGTTGGAAACATCAATAGGAAGTCATGTTTTATTTAATAGATACAGATGGTTAATATAGAAATAGTTGTAGATAGAGACACCTGGGTGGCTTAGTTGGTTAAGCAAGCATCCAATTCTTGGTTTTGCCTCAGGTCATGATCTCACTGTTCATGATATTGAGCCCCACATCTGGCTCTGTGCTGACAATGTGGATCCTGCTTGGGATTCTCTCTCTCTCCCTCTACCCCTTCCCCACTTATGTACGCACTCTCTCTGTCTAAATAAGTAAATATATAATTTTATATATAAAATTATATATAATATATAATATAAATATATAAATATATATATATTTGTAGACACATACACAAACTAATAAACACTTGCATATTTCTTTTCTCTGTCAACTGAGATGGCCTAAAAGAAACAACATGCCAGGAGGAACAAGCACTCAGATTTTGGTGTCTAATACCATTGTCCATTAAGAGAACTCCTTGGAAAATTTGCTGATTCTAGGAATGGGCAGGAAATATATTAAAAAGTCAGGATTTTTTTTTAAGATTTAACTTTAAAAAAATTTTTTTAGTGTTTATTCATTTTTTAAGGAGAGAGAGAGCATGAATGGAGGAAAGGCAGAGAGAGAGAGAGAGAGGGAGACACAGAATCCAAAGGGGTCTCCAGGCTCTCAGCTGTCAGCACAGACAGAGCTCGATGTAGGGCTCAAACTCACAAGCCATGAGATCACGACTTAAGCTGTTGGATGCTTAACTGACTGAGCCACCCATGCACCCGTTTTTAAGATTTAATTTTGAGGGTGTTTGAGTGGCTGACTCAGATAACTGTGACTCTTGATTTCGACTCAAAGCATGATCTCACAGTTTGTGAGTTCAAGCCTGCTTCAGGCTCCTCAGTGACAATGTGGAGCGTGCTTGGGATTCTCTCTCCCCGCTCTCTCTACCCTTGCCCCAGCTCACATTTTCTCTCTCTTTCTTTCTATATCTCTCAAAATAAATAAATAAGCCTTTTCCCCCCTCCACACCCAACATGGGACTTGAACTTACAACCCCCAAGATCGAGAGTGGCATATTGCATGTACTGAGCCAGGCAGGCACCCCAAGCCTGGAGTATCTTGAAGAGCCAGGAAATAAGGAAGTTTTAGATAGATAAGTAGGTAAGTAGGCAGAGAGAGAGAGATGGATAGAGATAGATGATAGATAGATAGATAGATAGATAGATAGATAGATAGATAGATAGATAGACAGACAGACATTGAAGGAACACAGGAGCTAACTGAAAAAGTTCCCAATGGCCAAAGCTAGAATAATTTACAAAATAAGTAAATAAATATTAGATTATAACCTAAAGTATAAAATAAATACTCACAAGTGTATGTAGATATAAATGATTGTATAAAATAATAAATGCAGAAGAGATAAATCTATACAGAAGAATGTCAAATAAATTATGTAGAGACTCCACCCTAAACATAACTCCTCACTCCTTAAGTGTGGACTGTGCTTGGTCACTTCCTTCCTTGGTACTTGGTACTTCCTTCCTCAGAGTACAGCATGGAAGGAGAGGCAGAGTGTGTGGCAGGGAAGAATATCTCTACAGTAGAGAAACCTGACAAACACTACTTTAACCAGGTGACCAAGGTCAACATCAATAGTCATAAATCATGCTAATAGTATATACCTATCATGATGTGATGAGAAGGGCACTTGACCTCTGTGACCTTCCTCCAAAAATCTATAACTTCAATCTGATCATGAGAAAAACATCACACAAATTCCAGCATAGGGACAAACTACAGTACAGCTGACTAATTTTCTTCAAAACTGTCAAGGTCATCAAAACGAATAAAAGTCTGTAAAAATATCAGTCAAGAGGAGCCTAAGGAGACAATGATAATTAAATATAACATATCCTGGATAGAACCTGGAGCAGAAAATGTATATTAGGTAAAAAAATTTAATCTGAATAATGTATGGACTTTATTTAATAATTGTCACTATTGGTTCATTAATTGTAACAAGTATAATTTGTTAACAATGTATATGATACACTTAATAGTAGGGGATATTAATAATAACAGAAACTGGGGGTGGGGAGGTATGAAACTCTACTATTTGCTCAAGTTTTCTATAAATCTAAAACCATTATAAAAAATAAATATATTGGGACACCTGGGTGGCTCAGTTGGTTAAGCGCCAACTCAGGCTCAGGTCATGATCTCATGGTTCATGAGTTTGAGCCCTACATTGGGCTCTGTGCTGACACCTCACACAGAGTCTAGAGCCTGCTTTGGATTCTGTGTGTGTCTCTGCCCCTCTCCCACTCATGCTCTATCTCTATCTCTCAAAAATAAATAATAAAACAATTAAAAATAAATAAATATATATTAATAAAAATTAAAGAGGAAATATTTACAAATATGTCTAGAACTTGCCTCAAAATCTAGATAGGGAATATGATAAAACAAGATTTTTGGCAATTTTTGAAGCTGGATAATACATTGGGTTCATTACACTATTCCCCCTACTTCTGTTTATGTTTTTTTTTTTAATTTTTTTTTAATGTTTTATTCATTTCTAGGAGAGAGAGAGAGACAGCGTGAGCAGGGGAGGGTCAGAGAGAGGGAGTCACAGACTGAAACAGGCTCAGGCTCTGAGCTGGCAGTCAGCACAGAGCCCGACGCGGGCTCGAACCCACGAACCGCGAGATCATGACCTAAGCGAAAGTCAGACGCTCAACCAACTAAGCCACCCAGGCGCCCCTATGTTTAAATATTTCATAATAGAAAGTTTAAGAAAAAAGAATGACTTAAATCTATATGCCCAGATATGGGAAAGAAAAAAAAGTCTGAGAGTAGGTTATAAAGAAGAAATGGGTTAGGAAAAGGAGTTTACCTTTCATCTTATATCCTTCTTACTGTTTATGTTTATACATGTGTGTTAAAAAATACAACATTAATTGGATAATTTGGCACACTTCCTACAGAAGGAAAGTCCATTTGAATGACAATTCCATTTTTAGTTGTTTCTCCCGTCTCAAGGTGTCTTTGTAAATTTCTTACACAGAATAACAGGCTTCCTTGTAATGAGCAGACTATAAATCCCATGAATTTCCTGCCTTCTGTTTTAGCAGTCTAACTGGTTTACCTCGTACGTGCCTGGAACAGTGTGGAATACAGATGCACTGAATTTAAAAAATTCAATCACACCTTGTTTCAGAAAAAAAATTTGTTTTAAATATAATACATCATTTTTTGATACAATGAGAAAATAAATCTTCCTATCTGCCAGCCTAGCTTACTGCTTCATAAATTGGGATCCATGAAGGTGATGATGAAATATAGGAAGACATTTCCATAACTGAAAATGCCCAGTAAAAGTACATTTACAAAGAATAGGGGCACCTGGGTGGCTTAGTCGGTTAAGCATCCGACTTCGCTTAGGTCATGATCTCGCGGTTCGTGGGTTCGAGCCCCGTGTCGGGCTCTGTGCTGACTGCCAGCTCAGAGCCTGGAGCCTGTTTCAGTCTGTGACTCCCTCTCTCTCTGACCCTCCCCTGCTCACGCTGTCTCTCTCTCTTTCTCTCTGCTGGAAATAAAACATTTAAAAAAAAAAAAAACAGAGAATAAAGCTGCTGAAGATAATTGAAGTACCATGAGTTAGGGGTGCTTTTTGCTGTTGGTACTTGATGCTGTTCTTCTTGATTTGCTTTTGTCTGGAATTAGAGTAGCTGCTGTGGTAACTGCTCCCGTACTGCAGAGCCAAGGTTCGAAGCAGCTGTTGTACCATTGGAGCCCTTGAACTAGCCACACGCACCAGGATGAGACATCTGATTATTACTAAAAAATATCATGAGTAGCAAATAAAAGGATCTTTACCAAAAAAAAATTTTTTTATAGTATCTGTCTATACAGTTCTCAATCTTATACTCACTGCTATTTTAAAAGAAAGAATCAGTGTAGGACCTGGTAAAGAAAATGAAATATTCTTGATTTTTGGCTACAACGCCACCTGAACCATGTTAGACGGATTGCAGAAGGCTGACTGAACACAGAACTTCCCTGCCTCTGAATACAGGTGTGAGACTCATCCCCGAGAAGAGATAGTTGTACACTGAAACGTGATTGGTAGATGGAATTTGCAAATTCTTCCCTTTATCCTTTTTTATCCTTTTTTTAAAAAATGTTTTTTCATTTTGTGGAGGTGGTGGAGGGGCAGAGAGGGGAGCAGAGGATTTGAAGCAGGCTCTGAGCTAACATCAGGGAGCCCAATGCAGGCTCGAACTCATGAGATCATGACCTGAGCTAAAGTCGGAGGTTCAACCGACTAAGCCACCCAGGCACCCCCCTCTTTATCCTTTATATACTGGATGATCTGGGGAATTTTTTTTAAGTTTTTTTGTTTATTTTTGAGAAAGAGAGTGAGCACAAGCAGGGGAGGGGCAGAGAGAAAGAAGGAGACACAGAATCCTAATCAGGCTCCAGGCTCTGAGCTGTCAGCACAGAGCCTGACACAAGGCTTGAACTCACAAACTGTGAGATCATGACCTGAGCAAGTCAGAGGCTTCACCATCTGAGTCACCCAGGTGCCCCCAGATATGTGGTGTATTTTAAGAACAGGGCTGCTCACTCTCCACAATAGCTAAAACATGGAAAGAGCCTAAGTGTCCATCCACGGACAAATGGATCAAGAAGATGTGGTTTATCTATACCATGGAATACTACATGGCAATGAGAAACAATGAAATCTGGCCATGTGTAGCAACATGGATGGACCTTGAGGGTGTTATGCTGAGCGAAGTAAGTCAGGCAGAGAAGGACAAATATCATATGTGTGCACGTATAGGAGGATTAGGAGGAACTTGACGGAGGAACAAGGGGGAGAAGAAGGGGAAATGGTGGGGAAAGGGAGAGAGGCAAACCATGAGAGACTCTTGAATGCTGACAAAAACTGAGGACTGATGGATGTGGGGGGGAGGAGGGATGGGCATGGAGGAGGACACTTGTGGGGATGAGCACTGGGTGTTATGTGGAAACTAATTTGACAATAAACTATTTGTAAAAAAAAAAAAAAAAGAACAAGGCTGCTTTGAAAAACTGTCTTAAAAATCTTTAAGACAGGGCAGCTGGCTGTAAGTCAGTAGAACATGTGACTCTTGCTCTGAGGGTCATGAGTTCAAGCCCCACGCTGAGAGTAGAGTTTACTTTAAAAAATAAAATAAAATAATTTTAAAAATTGTAAGGCAACGGTCAAGTTACCTCTTAAATGGGACACCCAGAAATAGGATACACAAGAATCAGCATACATAAATAATATTCTAGCTCTACCTAGTGGCCAACAGTGGGATTAACTCTGAAACTAGAAATTTGACAAATGTGCAAAGATGTGAGCATTATAACGGGAAGGGAGGAATGTCCATAAGGCAGGTTAAAGGGCAGTAGGTAAAACAAGTGTGGCCTAATGTTCAGTCTGGCGGTGCGTGTGTTTTTCATTACGCTCTTAAAAGACGACCAAGAAGGGGCGCCTGGGTGGCTTAGTCGGTTGGGCGTCCGACTTTCGCTTGGGTCATGATCTCGCGGTTCGTGGGTTCGAGTCTCGCGTCGGGCTCTGTGCTGACTGCCAGCTCGGAGCCTGGAGCCTGGAGCCTGTTTCAGTCTGTGACTCCCTCTCTCTCTGACCGTCCCCTGCTCACTCTGTCTCTCTCTCTCTCTCCTAGAAATAAATAAAACATTAAAAAAATTAAAAAAAAAAAAAAAAGACGACCAAGAAGAATTGACTGAGTATTGCTCTAATGTACAATTTGATCCCCAAATAAATATATATAAAGGAGAATTGGCTATTAGCAACGTAGAAGCATATTGACAGAAATAGTCTTTCACAGGAAACCCTTGCAAAGAGGAGGGTCTGGAATAGCAGAAAATCCTCATAGCCTAGGCTGCCAAATAAAATACAAGATACCCAGTTTTATTTGAATTTTAGATAAATAATTTTTTATATAAGCATGTTTCAAATACCTAAAACTTGAGAAGTCCTTTTCAATGAATGAGAGTTTGGTAGAGGGGGGTGGGGACAAGAGGTGGGAGAAATAGGTGGGTGATCAAAAGGTACAAACCTCCAGTTATAAAATAAATAAATCATGGGGATCCAATACAGCATTGGTGTATATAGGTGAATATAGGTAACAATACTGTACAGTATATTTGGAAGTTGCTGAAAGTAGATCTTAAAAGTCTTCATTACAAGGAAAAAAGTTATAACTACATGTGGACTTATACTAATTTTACAATATATACAAATATCAAATCATATTGTACACCTGAAGCTATTATGTCATTATATATCAATTACATCTCAATGCTTTTAATTTAAAAATGACAACACAATGTTATCAAATTGATGACAGACTTGCAGAAGATATTTGAAAACGTAAAAAAAATTGCAAATAAAAACAAGATGGGGATCCCAATAGAAAAATGGACAAAGGAACATGATTAGGCAAATCACAGAAAGGGAAAGTAAATGATTTACAAGTATATGAGATGATGGGGGACCTGGCTGGCTCAGTTAGTAGAGCATGAGTCTCTTAATCTCAAGGTTGTAAGTTCAAGCTGAGCATGGAGCCTACTTAAAAAAAAAAAAAAAATGAAACACAAGTATATGAAACGATATACCTACCTGTTGAGAAGTGTAATATTAAAACAATAAGATGGAGAAAAAATCAGAGGAATGACACTACCTGACTTCAAGACTTTCTATAAAGCTACATTAGTCAAGACAGTACAGCATTTGCAAAACAAAACAAAACAAAATGGACAAATAGATCAATAGAACAGAGTCCAGAAAAGAGTCCAAAAATAGACCCACACAAAATATAATCAACTTATTTTTGACAAAGGAGCAAAAGCAACACAATGAAAAAAAAGTTTTTTCAACAAATAGTTATGGAAAAACTGGACAACCACATAGCAAAAAAAAAAAAGCATCACAGAGCTAAATAAAATGCAAAACTATAAAACTCATGAAGATAACATAGGAGAAAATTTAAGTGACCTTGGGTTTAGTGATGACTTTTATTTATTTATTTTCATTGAGGTATAATTGACATACAACATTATATTAGTCTCAGGTATATAGCATGATTCAATATTTGTATACATTGCAAATTAATCACTATGGTAAGTCTAGTTACCACACAACAACAAAAAGGGTTTTTTTTTCTTATTCTTTTTGTGATAAGAACTTTTAAGATCTACTTTCTTACTTTTCTTAAGTTTCATACATGTAATACAATATTGTTAATTATAGTAACCATGCAATATATTACATCTCAATGGCTTATTTACTTTAAAACTAGAAGTTTGTACCTGTGGGTACCTTCACCCACTTTACTCACTCCCACCCTTTACCTTTGGTAACCAACAATCTGTTCTCTGTATCTGTGTTTGATTTCTATTTGCTGTGTTTTTTAGATTCCACATACAAGTGAAATCATACAGTATTCATCTTTCTCTGACTTATTTCACTTGGCATAGTACTCTCAAGGTCCATCCATGTTGTTACAGTAGCAAGATTTCATTCTTTTTTATTGTTGAATAATATTCCATTGTGTAGATTGGTGGTAACTTTTTAGATGCAATATCAGTGATGCAATCCATGAAAGAAATAGTTGATAAGCTGCTAGACTTCATTAAAATTTAAAATTTCCACTCTGTGAAATCTTTCATCTAGCATCTGCTATAAGAAAATATTTGCAAAAGATATATCTGATAAAGAGCTGTATCCAAACTATGTAAGGACTCTTAAAGGTCAACAATAAGAAAATTAACAGCCTGATTTAAAAATGGGCAAAACATCTGAACAGACACCTCACCAAAAAAGATATAAAGAGGACTGAGGTGCCTGGGTGCCTCAGGTGGATAAGCATTGTTCTCTCTTTTTTTTTTTTTTCTTAATTTTTTTAATGTTTATTTTTGAGAGAGAGAGAGAGACAGAGCATGAACTAGGGAGGGGCAGAGAGAGAGGGAGACACAGAATCCAAAGCAGGCTCCAGGCTCTGAGCTATTAGCATAGAGCCCAAAATGGGGCTCGAACTCATGATGCCACCCAGGCGCCCAAGCATCATTCTCTTGATTTTGGCACAGCTAATGATCCATGAGACCTATGTCAGGCTCGCACTGATAGCAAGGAATGTGCCTGGGATTCTCTCCCTCTCTTTCTGCCCTCCCCTCCACTCATGCATGCTCTCTCTTTCTCTCAAAATAAATAAATAAATAATCTTTTTAAAAAAGAAGATATGGCATGGGGCGCCTGGGTGGCTTAGTCGGTTAAGCGTCCGACTTTCGCTTAGGTCATGACCTCGCGGTTCGTGGGTTCGAGCCCCGCGACGGGCTCTGTGCTGACTGCCAGCTCAGAGCCTGGAGCCTGTTTCAGTCTGTGTCTCCCTCTCTCTCTGACCCTCCCCTGCTCAGCTGTCTCTCTCTCTTTCTCTCCTAGAAATAAATAAAAATATTAAAAAAAAAAAAAAGATATGGCAAATAAGGAGGGTGAGGTCAACCGTATGCCTCTGCAAGGCACTCATGTGGCTCAGAGACTCTGCCAGCCAGTGATTTCTGTGGATTCCAGTAGCAGGGAGAACAGGATTGAGGAGATGTGGGACCAAAAGTGCTGGTCCCCAGACGTCCGGAGAATGTGCCTTCCGCCTGCTGGGAACAGGAGTCCTGAAATTACAAATATGTCTGGAAGCCTGTAGTCCAAAGCCATTTTTGCTGGCTATAAGTGGAGTCTCCAGAGCCTGAGGGAGCACAGGCTCTTCTTAAAATTGAAGGTGTTATTCTCGAGATGAAACTGAATTCTATCTGGGCAAGAGATGTGCTCATGTGTACAAAGCAAAGAACACAGTGACTCCTGGTAGCGAGCCAAGTGAAGCCAGAGTGATCAGGGGAAGGTAACTCATGCTCATGGAAACAGTGGAGTAGTGGTTCGTGCTAAATTCTGAAGCAACCTTCCTGCTAAAGCCATTGGCCACAGAATCCGTGGGATGCTGTACCCCTCAAGGATTTAAACGAACTGAAAAGTACATAAATAAAGGTGTAGAAAAATAAATCAAAATTTAAAAAGAAGATATACAGATGGCAAATAAGTATGTGAAAAGATGATTCACATCATTTTAATTAAGGAATTGACAATTAAAACAACAAAGAGGCATCACTACATAGCTATTTAGAAGTCCAAATCAAAAACACTGAAAACAACAAATGTTAGCAAGGATGTGGGGTAACAGGACTTTCATTCATTGCTGATGAGAATGCAAAGTGGTACATTCACTTTGAAAGACAGCTTGATAGTTTCTTACAAAAGTAAACATATTCTTACCATATGATCCAACAAATGCACTCCTTTGTATCTCCCCAAAGAAGTTGAAAACTTATGTCCACACAAAAGCCTACACACAGATATTTACAGCAATTTTATTCATAATTTCCAAAACTTGAAAGCAACCAAGATGTCCTTCAGTAAGAGAATGGATAAATAAATTGTGGTGTACCCAGACAATGGAATATTGCTCAGTGATAAAAAGAAACGAGCTATCAAGCCATGAAAAGACATAGAGGAAACAAATGTATATTACTACACGAAAGAAGCCAATCTGAAAAGACCACATAGTACATGATTCCAATCATTCTAGAAAAGGCAAAACTATGAGGCAGTAAAAAGATAAGTGGTGCTAAGAGATAAGGGGGAGAGAGGGTTGAATAGGCAGAGCACAGAGATTTTTAGGGCTATAAAACCATTCTGTATGATACTACAATGGTTGATACATGTCATTATCCTTTTGTCAAAACACCAAGAGTGAACCCTAATGCAAACTATGGACTTTCTCAGTAATAAAAATGTGTCAGAATAGTTTCATAAGGTATAACAAATGTACCTCTCTGATCGCTGGTAAAGATTTGATAGAAATACGGGGCGCCTGGGTGGCTTAGTCAGTTAAGCATCCGACTTTCACTCAGATCATGATCTCGCGGTTCGTGGGTTCGAGCCCTGCATCGGGCTCTGTGCTGACTGCCAGCTCAGAGCCTGGAGCCTGTTTCAGAGTCTGTATCTCCCTCTCTCTCTGACCCTCCCCTGCTCATGCTGTCTCTCTCTCTCCTAGAAATAAATTTAAAATATATATATATTTAAAAAAGATTTGATAGAAATAAGTGAGAGAACCTCAAAAGTACCACTCAGAGAGCTTGACCTGTATTCTCTAGAATTTGGTAATGAAGGGAGTGGTACCCATGCCTAAGTAGTCTTGAGGCAAGAAGCTAACTAGTTATTCTGACTCCTACAGGCAAGAAGTGTCTTCAGGAAAAACAGGCTACACTTTCACAGAAAGAGAAGCAAAAGTACTTGTTTCCTATGGGTTCCATGAAGTAGAAGCATCCTTAGTTGTTTTGAAGACACCAGTAAAGCAACTCAAACTAGCCAGGTGAATGTGGTGAAAGCACAAGTAAGGCAAGAAAATAATAAAGAATTCGGGGCATCTGGGTGGCTCAGTCGGTTAAGTGTCCAACTCTTGATCTGGCCTCAGGTCATGATCTCATGGTTTGTGAGACTGACCCCACATCAGGCTCTGTGCTGACAGCATGGAGCCTAGCTGGAATTCTCTCTTTTGTCTCTCTCTGACTCTCCACTGCTAGCTCGCTCACTGTCTCACTCTCTCTCTCTTAGAATAAATCAATAGGGGTGCCTGGGTGGCTGAGTCGGTTAAGCATCCAGCTTCGGCTCAGGTCATGATCTCACAGTTTGTGGGTTCGAGCCCTGCGTCAGGCTCTGTGCTGACAGGTTAGAGCCTGGAGCCTGCTTCAGATTCTGTGTCTCCCTCTCTCACTGACCCTCCCTGCTCTCTGTCTCTCTTAGAAATAAATTTTAAAAAATTAAAAATTTTAAAAAAAGAGTAAATCAATAAACTTTAAAAAAAAGAGTTCCAGTTCAAGACATAAATCAAGTGCTTTTGAGAGATTGTTATGTGCAAGCCCCCAAAATGATTAGACAGGATTTCTGTCTTTGCGCTTTTGAGCCAATAGAAGATAAATAAGTATTCAAATAATTTTGATATAATATAATGCTGAGAAGGATAGATTTTATACTGCAGGGACTTGATGCCACTGCTATTGAAGGATATAAGCTGTGGAAAGTGGATAAGATTTGGTGGAAATGTGGATGGATATGATGGAGACAAATATGGAGCCAGACAGAATACAAATATGGAGCTCAGATCACAATATCAATTTCAAGCTCAAAGTGAGTGCTAGGGGACTGACCTAAGAAAGTGGGAGTAAGTATAGAAAAGAAGAGGCAATTCAGGTAAAATATGAGAAAGAGGTAAAACCTGGCTAAGCTTTAAGACTGGATAGATTTAGGGGTGCCTGGATGGCTCAATCAATTAAGCATCCGACTTTGGCTCAGGTCATGATCTCACATCTCATGAGTTCAAGCCCTGTGTCAGGCTCTGTGCTAACAACTCAGAGCCTGGAGCCTGTTTCAGAGTCTGTGTCTCTCTCTTTCTGTGTCCCTCCCTTGCTCATGCTCAGTCTCTCTCCTTCAAAAATAAATAAAGATTTTAAAAAATTAATAAAATAAAAAATAAACAAAGACTGGATAGATTTAGGAAATGAGGACCAAAAAATAAAATAAAATAAAATAAAAAAATAGGGGTGCCTGGGTGGCTCAGTTGGTTAACCATCTGACTTCGGCTCAAGTGACAATCTCACTGCCCTAAATTGGGCTCTATGCTGACAGCTTGGAGCCTGCTTCAAACTCTGTGTCTTCCTCTCTCTCTCTCTGTCCCTCCCCTGCTCATGCTCTGTCTCACTCTCTCTCAAATACAGAGAGTAAAACTTAAAAAAACATTTTTTAATAAAATTTAAAAATATAGCAAACAAAATGAAGGACAAGAGTTGTTGTTTTTGGTGGGGAAAGAAGAAAGGATTTATTGCAGAAAACACAAAAAGATTCCATTTTATTCATATCAGAGTAGCAAAAACACTAGGCATATCAAATTTTTATGAGCACGTAAAGAAACTGGAACCTTTATGCACTTTTGGTGTGCACAGACTGGTATGACTATTCTGGTGTACAATTTAGCAATATTTAGTGAAATTAAGTGTGAGAAGTACGAACATAACCTCCATCACAGAAAGCACATTACTAGCTAATTGCATGAGAAACTTCCCCACATATCCACAAGGGGGCATATATAAAGATGTTAATAGCATTGTTTGTGGAAGTAGGAACTAAAAACAATCTAAATGCCCATCATTAGGGGGAAACATAAGTAAAATGTGGTAAAACCACACAAAGCAGATGTCAAAAGCAATTAACTACAGATATGCCCAGATGATCTTTAGGACATGGTATTAGATTTTTTAAATAAGCTAGAATTAAATCGATAGCATAGTAACACTTGTGTAAATTTTACTCACCTATATACATAAAGCCATACAATATTTTTACAAGGTCTAACGACAGGCACATTTTAGTAGAAACCTGAAGAAATATGAAAATGGTGAGGAGTAAGAATCAATGTGAAGATCAGGGATGGGGGGGGTATATTCATATATATGAAAAGGAGAAGGTCTTTACATGGACCTACGGTGCCCATGCATCCTCAACTGAGAAGAATCATGGCCTCAATATTTTCTGTTGAGGTCTAAGGGAAAAATTTAAACATCAGACAAACCTGCCTACACATTTGTAAGGAAGTAGACAACAATTATATAAATACACAAGGAAGGAGGGAAGAAGGTAGAAAGGAAGGGGAGAAGGTACAAAGGAAAGAAATGCATGCAAGACATCAAGATCCCTAAGTACAAGAAAACATAACTCTAGAGGAAAAAATAAGGAAATTCTTGACAATTAATTCAAATTATAGGAAAAAAATACCAATGTGCTTTTTTCTATAACTAGAAAAGTTGAAACTGAAGTTCATATGGAAAAATGAACATGTAAGAATAGTTAGTGAAACAGAAAAGACCATAAAAACACTGAAATGGAAGAACTCTGAGTGGGAACAAGCCCTACCAGATACTAAAATGTACTACAAAACTTCATAATTAAAAGAGTGTGGTATCACAACATGAACAGACAGACCAGTAAAACAGAATAGACTGTCCAGAAATAGGTACAACATATAGATATCTAGACTGTGATAAAAGCATATTGCTGAGACAAAGATGGGCTTTTCCTATCCATATATTAGGACAAGTGGATAGCCATTTACAAATAGAAAAAGCTAGATACATTCAAATAACAACAAAAGAATAAACTGCAAATGGATAAAAGATCTAAATTTTTTTTCTTTTTTCAGCCCTCAAAGATCTAAAAATTTTTAAATGTAACCACAAAAGTCCTAGAGGAAAACATGAGTGAATTCTTCTATAAGTTGTATATAGAAAAAACCTTCTAACCAGGACAAATAATTAATAACATTTATTTCATAAAAATAAGTAAATGTGGGGCACCTGGGTGGCTCAGTCAGTTGAGCATCCAACTTCAGGTCAGGTCATGATCTCACTGTTTGTGGGTTACATCCCCCCTTGGGCTCTGTGCTCACAGCTCAGAGCCTGGAGCCTGCTTCAAATTCTGTGTCTCCCACTCTCTCTGCCCCTCCCCCACTCACACTCTTTCTCTCTCTCAAAAATGAATAAATGTTAAAAAAAAAACTTTAAAAAGTAAATAAATGTGAGCATCAAAAGATAGCATAATATCAAAATTAAAAGGCAAATTGGAAGAAAATATTTGCAATATATATCATGTTCCCAAAAGAATACTCCGATTCTTCCTCTGGAAAAGGAAGAAGATGGTAAAGGGGGGTGAAATTCAAAAGTCCTAACATCCCTAATATAGAAAAACTTTTAAAAATCAAGGAAATGGACCAGGGCACCTGAGTGGCTCAGTGGGTTAAGGATCTGACTTCAGCTCAGGTCATAATCTTATGGTCTGTGGGTTCTAGCCCAATATCCAGCTCTGTGCTGACAGCTCAGAGCCTGGAGCCTGCTTTGGATTCTGTGTCTCCCTCTCTCTGCCCTTTGACCTCTTGTACTCTATCTCTCTCTTTCTCTCTCTCAAAAATAAATAAACATTTAAAAAAGTTTTAATAAATAAAATTCAAGGAAAAGAACCAAAAATCTGATAGAAAATGAGCAAAAGCATGAACAACCATGCCAAAGAAAAATTTTAAAAAAGAAAAATTAAAATAACCTTTAAACATATCAAAACTGAAAAGATGTTCAATTGTACTCATAATAAATGCAAACTAAAAATACACTGAGATAGCATTTTTCTTCAGGAACTGGTATTTATGATCAAAGTCATATTTGATGTCAACAAGATGCCAAAACTACAGAAAAAATTGCACACGTTGCAATCTCAATGCAGTCAAATGGAGCCCAGTCATTAAAAACGTAATTCCAATTATCCCAAAAAGCAACTGAATTTTTATTTACTTTTTTAAAGATTTTATTTTTAAGTAATCTCTACACCCAATGTGTGGTTTGAGCTCAGGACCCCAAGATTAAGAGTTGAATGCTCTTCTGACTGATCCAGCCAGGCACCACAACTGAATTTTTAAAATATCTTTTTCTTTTTTAAATGTTTATTTATTTTGAGAGAGAGAGGGAGAAAAAAAAAAACAAACACATGAGTGGGGGAGGGGCAGAGAAAGAGGAAGAGAGAAAATCCCAAGCAGGCTTCCAAGCTGTCAGCCCAAAGTCTGATGCAGGACTCAGTCCCATAATCATGACTTGAGCCAAAATCAAGATTCAGACACTTAACTGACTCAGCCACTCAGGTGGCCCTAAAACATTTTTATACATCCAGCCAATAAATTGAAATGGTTAACAAGAAAAAATACACATTCAGAGGTCTGGCACTGACGTTTTAAAAAGGCAAGTGCTTGTGCATTGGTATCAATTTGAACCTCAGTCTCTCTGTCAATCGGCTTCTTCACATTCATTATCAGAGGCTCTCTCAGCCACCTCTGGCAACACACACTTAACCACACGGCACGCACCCCTTGGACTTCCAGTTCTCCATCTTGTTCTCAGCATACAGCATGTGGCTGAATTCCCTGAGTTTTCTTTTCAGCATCTTCCACATAAAATGAAATAGAAGATTTCTCACAAATATTTACCAGGTCTTTCTCGCCACCCCAAGAGCATGGGAGAGGCCATTTCTTTAAAAAGTCAAAAGTATAGGGTGCCTGGGTGGCTCAGTCAATTAAGTGAACAACTCTTATTCTCAACTCAGGTCTTGATTTCAGGGTGATGAGTTCTTGCTCATTGGGCTCTTCAGTAGGGGTAAAGCACACCTTAAAAAAAAAAATGGCATGATGGGGGGGCTGGGTGGCTTAGTCGGTAACGCGTCCGACTTTTCGCTTAGGTCATGATCTCGCGGTTCATGGGTTCGAGCCCCGCGTCGGGCTCTGTGCTGACTGCCAGCTCAGAGCCTGGAGCCTGTTTCAGTCTGTGACTCCCTCTCTCTCTGACCCTCCCCTGCTCACGCTGTCTCCCTCTCACCTAGAAATAAATAAAACATTAAAAAATAAATAAATAAAACACAATGAAGCTTCATTTCATATCTACCTGTGATAAGTAAGGGAGATGATTCATTTTCAGAAATACCAAATAAAAGTTCTGCTGTGTAGTTAACAATAGGTTTACAATCTACTAGAAATATGTATGAACCACCCTAACAATAGACTCCCATATCCTTAGACACTTCACTTCCTGGTTCTTCTTCCCCTCTCCATTTCCCGGGCTTATTTTTCGCAGGCTTTGCAATGAGCATGCGACGAAGAACTAAAGTCCTTGTGTCACCTCAAGGAACGCACATTTGTTCCAATCATACTACTTTATGCCTTATGCGGATACAGGCAACTTCGGGGTAAAGCTGTAACCTCTATAGTACTCAGCCAATGAGTAATCAGGGGAGGGACTTACACTAGGATATAAGTTGCCGCTGTACTGACCTGAGTGTGCCTGTGTATCAGTCACCTGCTCTTGCAAGGATGTTGATTAAAGCTTCCCTTCACTGTGCTCTGAGTCTCCACATCCCTCCTTTGATACAATATTGAAAGAAATTAGGGGCGCCTGGGTGGCTTAGTCGGTTGAGCGTCCGACTTTCGCTTAGGTCATGATCTCGTGGTTCGTGGGTTCGAGCCCCGTGTCGGGCCCTGTGCTGACTGCCAGCTCAGAGCCTGGAGCCTGTTTCAGTCTGTGACTCTCTCTCTCTCTGACCCTCCCCTGCTCACGCTGTCTCTCTCTCTCTCCTAGAAATAAATAAAACATTTAAAAAAAATTAAAAAAAAAAAAAAGAAAGAAATTAAAAGTCTAATGAGATAAAATGATGATAGTTATGTGAACCCAACATAAACTCTGAGTGAGCCACTGCCTGTGGAAACACAAATTAGTATAACTATTTTGTGCATTTCCCAACTCATTTTAAGAGGCCTGTATTACCCTATTACTAATACCAAATGATAGTACCTAAGATCAATATCTGCCATAAATATAAATGCAATGTTGAGTTCCAGTCCAAGATGGCAAAATAGAAAGACCCTGACCTCACTTCCTCGACAGATACAACAAATCGACACCAAGAAATTAGAGCAATTTCTCTTGAAGAATTTAGGGCTGATTGAACAGCTTCTGCACAACAAAAGACATAGAGAATGGCAGGAGAGATGGTAACAAAGGGAACTCCCACCCCCAGTGTTGAGAACTATGGCAAAGGGAATGAAGATACTGAGGTCCTGAGAGCAGATTTCTCTGCCCTTGGGCACAGGGAAAAAGCTGCAGTTTCAAAGGGCAGCTAGGATATAAAGAAACCAGCCCTAGCACCTTGCCAAATGTCAGGGAGCTTCTGGAACTCTCTCCAGGTCAGAAGGGCTGATGAGCTCCAGAGTTTATGTTTCCCCTTCACCTTGACAGCACAGACAGAAATAGAATCCTGGCACCATAGCTGGCCTACCACCTCGATGAGCCCTGGGCCCCCAACTCCCACCAGTCCCAGTCCTTCCAGCAAGGCAGCTCCAGCGTGGAGCATACCAGAACTCCCCTAGTCAGTGCTCACTAGAGTTCCAGCCATCAGGACACGATGACACACGTGCAAATCACTCAGGAACACTCCAGGCCTGTACCACTTGGGCTCCTGATAACTTGCCAGGGCACCCGGGAGCGAAGTACTCAGTAGCCAACATCTGCCTCAGCTCCAGCTGCTCCACCAGGTGCCCTCTGCCTGGGGCACCCTGAGACATACCAGCTTGTACCCACTTCCGCTTCAACTATCCCGCTAGGATGCACTCTATGCAGGGAGCCCTGGGATTGCCCTAGCCTGCACTCCCTTCAGCTCCAGCCATCCCTCCTATGTGGCCCCAGAACGGAGTGTCCCAGGATTCCCAGCCGGTGTCAGGCAGCCAAAGTCACCATGCTCAACACTCTGAATAGGGGATGACCACATACAAGGCCATTCCTTCAAGTTTAGAAGCAGTTGTTTCATCTAATACATAGAAACAAACACCAAAAAAGGCAAACAAAATGAGGAGACAGAGAAAAATATGCTCCAAAGGAAACCAAGACAAAACATCAGAAAAAAAATAAATGAAGCAGAGATAACAATCTACCTGATAAAAAAATTCAAAGTAGTGGTCATAAAGAAACTCACCAGACTGGAGAGAAGAGTGAATGAGTTCAGTGAGAACTTCAACAAAGAGATAGAAAATATAAAAAAGGACCAAAGAGAGTTGAAGAATACAGTTACTGAAATAAAAAATATACTATAGGAAATCAACAGTAGATTAGAGGATTAGTAATCTGGACAACAGAGTGATGGAAAGCACCTAAACTGAACAGCAAAAAGAAAAAAGAATTTTGGGGGGTGCTTCGGTGGCTCGGTTGAGCATCCGACTTTGGCTCAGGTCATGATTTCTTGGTTCATAAATTCAAGGCCCACATCCATTGGACTCACTGCTATCAGCGCATAGCCTGCTTTGGATCCTCTGTCCCCCTCACTCTCCGCCCCTCTCCTGCTTCCCCTCTCTCAAACATAAATAAAACATTAAAAAAAAAGAAAAAAGAATAGTGAAGTTTAAAAGAAAAAATAATTTCTTTAAAAATGAGGGTCAGGGGCGCCTGGGTGGCCTAGTCGGTTAAGCGTCCGACTTTCGCTTAGGTCATGATCTCGCGGTTCGTGGGTTCGAGCCCCGCGTCGGGCTCTGTGCTGACTGCCAGCTCAGAGCCTGGAGCCTATTTCAGAGTCTGTGTCTCCCTCTCTCTGTGACCCCCCCCGCTCACGCTGTCTCTCTCTCTCTCCTAGAAATAAATAAAAATATTTAAAATAAAAATAAAAATAAAAATGAGGGTTAGAAAAAAACAAAAATATAAATAAATGAATTAATTAATTAATAAATAAAAATGACGGTAGGTTGGGGCACTTGGATGGCTCAATTAGTTGAGCATCTGACTCTTGATTTCAGCTCAGGTCATAATCTCGTGGTTCTTGAGTTTGAGCCTGGAATTGGACTCTGTGCTGTCAGTGTGAGCTTGCTTGGAATTCTCTCCCTCCCCCTCCCTCTCTCTCTGCCCCTCCTCTGTTCTTTCTAAATAAATAAATAAACACACAAACAAACTTTTTAAAAGGTGTTTTTTTTAAATATTTGTTTATTTTGACAGAGAGACAGAAAGTGAAAGTTGGGTAGGGGCAGAGAGAGAGAGAGAGAGAACCCCAAACAGGCTCCACACTGACAGCACAGAGACCAACTCGGGGCTCAATCCCAGAAATCATGAGATCATGACCTGAGCTGAAATCAAGAGTAGGACGTTCAGGGGGCGCCTGAGTGGCTTAGTCGGTTAAGCGTCCGATTTTCGCTTGGGTCATGATCTCGCAGTTAGTGGGTTCGAGCCCCGTGTCGGGCTCTGTGCTGACTGCCAGCTCAGAGCCTGGAGCCTATTTCAGAGTCTGTGTCTCCCTCTCTCTCTGACTCTCCCCTGCTCATGCTGTCTCTCTCTCTCTCCTAGAAATAAATAAAAATATTAAAAAAGAAAAAAAAGAGTAGGACGTCCAGCCAACTGAGTCACCCAAGAACCTCCCTCAAAAAAACTTTTTAAGTGGGTAGGTTAAAGGACATCTTGGTCAACATCAAGTGAAGAATCATTTGCATTACAGAGGTCCCTGAAAGAGAAGAGAGAGAGGAAGGAGCAGAAAACTTATTTTAAAAAATAATAGCTGAAAACTTCCCTAACATGGGAAGGAAACAGGCATCTAGGTTCAAAAAACACAGAGAACTCTAAATAAGATGTGGACCAAAGAGGTCCACACCATGACACCAAATAATTAAAATGTTAAACATTAAATATAAAAGTTCCTCACCCAGAACTATGAAATTAAAAGCTCTGAGGGTAGACATGAAAATCCTCATTAAATAAGTGCTCCATGTGACTTTATGTTTAGTAAAGAAGTACTTGATATTAGAATGACAGATTTTAAATTCCTTAAGGCTGCTTAATGTAGGTACCAGTTTATAAAGAAATGTACAGGGGAGCCTGGGTGGCTTAGTCGGTTGGGTGTCCGACTTTGGCTTAGGTCATGATCTCGTGGTTCGTGGGTTCCAGCCCCGCGTCGGGCTCTGTGCTGACTGCCAGCTCAGAGCCTGGAGCCTGTTTCAGTCTGTGACTCCCTCTCTCTCTGACCCTCCCCTGCTCACGCTGTCTCTCTCTCTCCTAAAAATAAAAAAAAATAAAAAAAAAACATTTATAATGAAATGTACATACAGTAGGGATGAGGAGTGATGGATAAGGAAGGAAGTGTGCTGATGCTTTGATAGACCTAATAGTCTGGAAACTGGTTTTGAAAATGACAGTTTTCCTGAGGGTAGAGAACGTAACAATCAGATAGGGTGACAGAGAGAAGGTAGAAGAACACACTGGTGACTGAGGTATTTTAGGTTGTGGGTGCTTAACGTCTGTGGTTCATCACATAAGTTCTTCTGTGAAATAAACTGCATTTTGGTGATAGTTTTCAAAAACTATGATGAGAAATAAACTAGATATAGACTGATATATAGAATGCATTTAGGGGCTTCTGGGTGGCTGGGTTGACCAACTGGCTCTTGATTTCAGTTCAGGTCATGATTTCACAGTTTATGAGTTTGAGCCAGTGTGAGGATCTGCGTGGTCAGCACAGAGCCTGCTTGGGATTCTCTCTCTCCCTCTCTCTGCTCTTCTCCCCTCACATATGCACACTTTCTCTCTCAAAATTAAATAAACATTTAAAAATATATATATATAAAACATTTAAATTTGACTAATTCCTGGAGTGCCTGGCTGGCTCAGTGGGAAGAGTGTTGCTTTTTTCTTTCTTTTTTTTTTTTTTAAAATGTTTGTTTATTCTGAGAGACAGAGACAGAGCATAAGCAGGGGAGGGGCAGAGAGAGAGGAGACACAGAATCTGAAGCACAGCACAGAGCCTGACACGGAGCTCAAACCCAAAAGCCATGAGGTCACAACCTGAGCTGAAGTCAGACACTCAACTGACCATGCCACTCAGGCACCCCAAATGTGTTTAATTCTTGATCTCAGAGTTGTAAGTTTGAGCCTCCTGTTGGGTATAGATATTACTTCAATAAATTTTAAAAATAAATAAATAAATTTGACCAATTACTAATAGATAAAAATTGAAATTTTCAGGACTGTGGTATCCTTTTAAAGCCAAAATATCTCATTACTCATTATTTTGGATAATTTTCATCGCCACCAACCACTCTCAAACCAATATATAACTTTAACTTAAGCTATAACCACCAGGTTAAACAATTCGAATAAACTGTTCTAATTTCTTAACATTGTTAGGTGGAAACTAGATATGAGCAGTGGAAAGAATGCAGGAGGCAGAGTCCCAAGTCCTTGAGGGGGGAATGACTAGACTTGAAGAAGAGGAAAGGATGATGATTAATAGGTTATACATTAGAAGGTAAGGGCGGGGGGGGGGGGACTCACAAAATTCTGACCTTGCAGCTTCCAAAACCTTGGGGCTAAGAGACCAAGAGCCACAGATGCAGAGCTTGTGCTCTCCTCTCAATCTCTGCCCCAGGGTAACCCCTACGTTCATTATCATTCATTTGCATTGTGGCTTAAACTCTCCCCCACCCCAGTGAGAAAGACTGCCATGACTGTCTGGTACAAACCTTGCAGGGTCAAAAACTGCCCCCACCGACCTGTAGCATGAGTCCCACAAATGATTGAAAGCAGCCTCCATTAGGGACCACCCCACTGTGCATCCCAGCCCTGGAGGACCCAACAAATAAAACCCAAAACAACCTAAGGGCAGTTGTATCTTGAGGAACCTATCTGCTGTCCCTTAGAAAGCGTACTGTTCGCTTTAATTAAACTGTTCTCTGCTTTCACTTTGAACATCAATCTTTAATTCTTTATTGCATTAGTGCCAGGAGCCATGACACAACACTTTTCATGTTGACGACCTCAGTATACATTAGCCTTAGAACTTCTCTCTTCAAAAGATAGATAAGGTTTTTTTTTTTTTAATTAAGTTTTATTTATTTTAAGAGAGCATAAGCAGGAGAGGAGCAGAGAGGGGGTTGGGGGGAGAGAGAATCAGCATGGAGCCTGACACAGGGCTCAATCTTAAGAGGGTGAGATCATAACCTGAGCCAAAATCAGGAGTCAGATGCTTAACTGACTGAGCCACTCAACAGCCCCTAAGTAACTTTAAATATAGACAACATATAGTGAAGGTTTTCTACTCTATTAAAATTTGTCACCAATGTTAAGTTTATCTATTAAAGAAAATGTATGTGATTTTTGACACTTTCCTGATTTCACAGAGCATGGTAATATCTCTCTTTTCTAGGGGCACCTGGGTGGCTCAGATGGTTAACTGCCTCAGGTCATGATCTCACAGATCATGAGTTCGAGCCCCGTGTTGGGCTCTGTGCTGACAGCTCAGAGCCTGGAACCTGCTTCAGATTCTGTGACTTCCATCTCTTTGCCCCTCCCTGCTCATACTCTGTCTCACTCTGTCTCTCAAGAAGTAAATGTTAAAATTTTTTTTTTAATATCTCTTTTCTAAATTTAAATTTTTAACTAAGAGATAATCAGACCATTGAAATAAAGGTTTTTCGGGGAACCTGGGTGGCTTAGTTGGTTAAGTGTCCAACTCAGTTTTCGACTCAGGCCATGGTCCATTTGATTGAACCCTGTGGGCTTTGAGCTGTTAGTGGGAATTTTCTCTCTCTCTCTCTCTCTCTCTGCCCCTCACACACTCATGTGCACATGCCCACTCTCTCTCTCTCTCAAAATAAATAAACAAACATAAAATAAATAAAATAAAATAAAGAGTTTTTTACTGTCTGAAAAAAAGGAAGAGGGGGACACCTGTCTGGCTCAGTCAGTAGAACATGTGACTCTTGATCTTAGGGTCGTGACTTCAATCTCCATGTTGGGGATAGAGTTTACTTAAAAAAAAAAAATCTATGTTATCCACCCTGATACCAGACTAAAGAAGAAACACCACGCGATCATACCAATTGAAGCAGAAAAGGCATTTGATAAAATTCAAAATACATTCAAGACTTAAATAAAACAAAACAAAAAGCTCTCAGTGTGTTAAGAAAAGAAGAGATCTTCCTTAACCTGAGTATTACTTGATTTACAATAAAATGTATACATTTGGTCTCCATCCCCTTTTTGGTCCAGAGAGCTCCTAAAACCCTTAAAATTCCCTAAGTGATGAGAGTGATAAGAGTGTCTTTTGTCATGTTAATGAGGTGACTTCTGGATCCCATCACTGCTTAAGTTTAGAGGGTATTTTAGAGCATTAAAAACATTCAGCCCCACCCCACTGACCTCTGGGGAAAGTAGAGGGCTGGAGGTTGAATCTTTTACCAATGCCCAAGGACTTAATCAATCCTGTCTATGCAATGTAGCCTCCATAAAACAACCAAAAGGACAGGGTTTGGAGAGCTTCCAGGTTGGTGGCCATGTGGAGATTCAGGGAGCAGGCCTGGAAACTCTGTATCACTTCCCCATACCTTGCCCTATGCATCTGTTTCATCTGGCTGTTCCTAAATATATGTTTTATAATAAATCAGTAATCTACTAAATATTTTCCTGAGTTCCTGAGCTGCTTTAGTAAATATTATTGAACCTGGGGAGACGGCAGTAGGAACATCTAATTTATAATTTTTTTTAATGTTTTATTTATTTCTGAGAGAGAGAGAGTGTGAGCAAGGGAGAGTCAGAGAGAGAGGGAGATACAGAATCCAAAACAGACTCCAGACTCTGAGCTAGCTGTCAGCACAGAGCCCGATGAGGGGCTCGAACCCATGAACCTTGAGATCATGACCTGAGCTGAAGTCAGACACTTAACCGACTGAGCCACCCAGGTGCCCTGGAACGTCTAATTTATAGCTAGTAGGTCAGAAGGGCAGGTAATCCAGACTTTCACTTGGCATGGCGGAGAGGATGCAGTCTTGTGTGGACTGAGCCCTTAACCTGTGGGATCTGATGCTACCTTTATATCTTTAGGTCAATACTGTCAGTGTCAGAATTTAGTTTAATGGGCACTTGGGTGGCTCAATTGTGGCTCTGTGCCAATCAACTGAAGCCTGTTTGGGATCCTGTCTCCTTCTCTCTCTGCCCCTCCCCTACTCACACTCGTGCTCTCTCTCTCAAAAATAAATAAACACTAAAAGAAAAAATAACCAATAGCCAAAGTATGGAAAGAGCCCAAATGTCCATTGACAGATGAATGGATAAAGATGTAGTATGTATACACAATGGAGTATTACTCGGCAATCAAAAAGAATGAAATCTTGCCATTTGCAACAATGTGGAAGGAACTAGAGTGTATTATGTTAAGTGAAATTAGTCAGAGAAAGACAAGTATCATATGACTTCACTCATGTGGAATTTTAGATACAAAACATGAATATAAGGGAAGGGAAGCAAAAAATAATACAAAAACAGGGAGGGGAACAAAACATAAGAGACTCTTAAATACAGAGAACAAACTGAGGGTTACCTAAGGAGCTGTGGGTGGGGGGATGGACTAAACGGGCAAGGGGAATTAAGATATTTGCTGTTATAGGTCGGGAATGATTCACTGGAATCTACTCCTAAAATCATGATTGCACTATATCCCAACGAAATTGTATGTAAATTAAAAAATAAATGAATGAATAAAAATAAAATAAAAAGAATCTAGTTTAACTGTAGGATACCCGGGTGGGGTTGCAGAAGTGTGTGGTGTGGGGAAACCTACACACATTTCATAACGAGAAGAGGCAGAAGTAGGGGCGCCTGGGTGGCTTAGTCGGTTAAGCGTCCGACTTTCGCTTGGGTCATGATCTCGCGGTTCGTGGGTTCGAGCCCCGCGTCAGGCTCTGTGCTGACAGCTAGCTCAGAGCCTGGAGCCTGTTTCGGTCTGTGACTCCCTCTCTCTCTGACCCTCCCCTGCTCACGCTGTCTCTCTCTCTCTCCTAGAAATAAATTAAAAAAATTAAAAAATTAAAAAAAAAGAGAGAAGAGGCAGAAGTAAAGCAGCTGCAGGAGTACTGCCAGTGCAGGAGATACACAGGAGTAGGGGTTTTTCCTAAGCAAGCCAATGAAAAGCATCGACAAAAACCTCCATCTAACATCATACTTAACGGTGAATGACTGAATGTGTCCCCTCTAAGTCAGATCCAAGGAAAGAGAGGGGCAGGAAGGAGGAATGACAAAGGAGCAAGAGATAACTTTTGGGGGTTTTGGAGATGTTCATTCTCTTGACGATGGTGATGGTTTCACTGGTGTATACACATAATATATCAAAATTCATCCAAGTGTATACTTTTAGCATGCCATTTTTTTCATCATACCCATTAAAATTTCTCAAAAACAAAACAAACAAACCACAATTGGATACCCCTATATATCTATTAAAAGGCTCGCCTTTTTAAAATAAATTTTCAGGGGCACCTGGGTAGCTCAGTCAGTTAAGTGCCTGCCTTCGGCTCAGGTCATAATCTCACAGTTCGTGAGTTTGAGCCCTACATCAGGCTCTGCGCTGTTAATGCAGAGCCTGCTTGAGATTTTCTGTCCTTGCTCCCTCCCTCAAAAAAATAAATAAACTTTTAAAAAGAAATAAATAAAATAACTTTTCATACTAAATCTTAGCAAGAAACATTAATGATTTATTTTTTTAATGTTTATTTACTTTTGAGAGAGAGACAGACAGGCAGAAAGACAACCAACATGAATAGGGAGGTACAGAGACAGAGAAGGAGGCACAGAATCTGAAGCAGGCTCCAGGCTTTGAGCTGTCAGCACAGAGCCTGATGTGGGGATCGAACCCACAAACCACGAGATCATGACCTGAGCCGAAGTCAGACGCTTAAACGACTGAGCCACCCAGATGCCCCAGAAACATTAATGATTTATAATAGTAAAATGAGGACTAAGATATAAATAATAGCCCACATTCTTCTCTACACAAAATATCAATACCAAATAACAAAATTTCCTACCAAAGCCTGTAATAGGATGTTAAAAAAGGACTTCTAATCTTTGTAGTTTTGTCTGAGCCTTCAAAGCTGAGAAAAATATGTATAAAGTACTCTCACATTCAACAAGAGGAAGTTAGAACACCTATAGAGGGCAGAAGGCTTGGCAAAAATCCAATTCTACCACCATTAACCCATCACCCAATACCAGGCTATAGAAAGAAGGCTAAGATTTCAATGAGTGAGTAAGACTTTCTTTAAAGACTTGTGTCTGTTCCGTAGAGAGATCTAGAGATATTTCCCCAACCCCTTCCCAAGCCAAGAGAGGGGTCTTCAGGAGAACTGCCAAGAGATTGTTTTCTGTGTCCTCTATACTTGATGGAACACAGAGACTGGTGGCTGAGTTTCAGATCTGCAAAAGTCTAAAGGCAAAGGGCCAGCCAGTTGCGCAGATGGCAAAACATGGAGAAAGGACTAGTGTAAAACGGAGAGGTGTTTCCCTGCCAGTGGGGCAAATATGTCTACGTCCTGTGGACCTAGAGCAAAAAGCCACATTGAGTCAGCTCAAGTCACCCCACGAACTCCATTCTGGACTCTATGCAGTCCTCTTGTGGGTTCCCCAGAGATCCCTCAGCTGGGGCCCTTTGACTACAGGGGCCTATCAAGGGTGATGCTCCTACTGTTGACCAGTGACCTCCTTCAACTTGGATTTTCTCATTAGTAAAGTGGGTAATAGTGATGTCCTATGGATTAATGAAGATAAAGATATGGAAGTGCTTTTTTATTATATATGTTTCATAGTTTAATCTTGTTGAATGGAGTAAGATGATTTATTAAATCAATCCAGACAAGTCTTTTCCAGTGTTATAAAATAGAGCAGCCAGTATGAAAAAAGCCAAAAAGTTAATCCAAAGTAATCATTCATTTTCAAAAGTCAGGTTATGGGAGTGGAAAGGGGCCATACTGAGCAATTCATATCTTCTCACCACCCACAGGCCCTCCTGTTCCGTGGGCCCATCCCACGCACAAAACCACCATCCTAAACACAGAGGATGGCACTTGACTATCCTCTACCCTTCACCACAGATGAACCTGGGACCTTTTCCCTCAAACTTTCTTAAACGTTCTTAAAGCTTCAAAAAGAAAGAGAGGGGACGGGCACCTACGTGGCTTAGTCAGTTAAGACTCTTGACTTTGGCTCAGGTCATGATCTCATGGTTCATGGGTTCAAACCCCACATCTGGCTCTGTGCTGACAGCTCAGAGCCTGGATGGATCCTTTGTCTCACTCTCTATCCCTCCCCTATTCATTCTTTCTCTCTCTCTTAAAAATAAATACACATTAAAAAAATTTTTTTTAAACAAAAAAAAACAGGGCACCTGGGTGGCTCAGTCAGTTAAGCATCTGACTTAGGCTCAGGTCACGATCTTGCCGTTTGTGACTTACAGCCCCTCTGGGTTCTGTGCTGACAGCTCAGAGCCTGGAGCCTGCTTAATTCTGTGTCTCCCTTTTTCTCTGTCCCTCCCACGCTCACATTCTCTCTGCCCTTCCCCTGCTTGTGCACACACTCTCTCCCTCTCTCCTCTCTAATAAATAAGTAAACATTAAAAAAAATTTTTAGGGGTGCCTGGGTGGCTCAGTTGGTTAAGTATCCAACTTCAGCTCAAGTCATGATCTTGCAGCTCGTGGGCTTGAGTCCTGCCCCTGACTCTGGGCTGACAGCTCAGAGCCTGAAGTCTGTTTTGGATTCTGTCTCCCTCTCTCTCTGCCCCTCCCTTGCTCACGCTGTCTCTCTCTGTTTCTCCCTCAGAAATAAACATTTAAAAAATTTTTAATAAAAAAGAAACAAAAACAAAATCCCATGAAATTAGGTCCAGCTTTTGATGACTGAAGTCAGGTTAGGATAACCTAGTGTCTCCAAAACTATCCCTGCAGAGATCACACTGTGGCTACAGGACCTGGCAGAGCCAGGATAAAACAGATAAAACGTCTTCCTCAATAGTTAACCGTACAATTGGATGTTTCTGATTTAGTTCGTGTAAATCACATTCCAGATGCTTGCTTTCTGAAAATATTCCCTGAAATCCTGAAAATGCTCCCTGGCCACATCTTCGTTTTTGTTTTCTCCCCAGAGTAAGGCTCCTAGGCAGATGACAAAGCAGACACTTACAAAAGTTTCTGGATTAAAGGAATTGATGGGAGCAGTGGGGAGGCCCGGCAGAGGGATTAGGGAGGAATCAGGATGTAAACAGAGATCCTAGCTGGAAGGGAGACAGAAACTGAATTCTGAGCAGTTGAGGAACCAGAGCTTCTTAGACAGCTCACCAACAGTTTAAAACCCCTGGATCACTTCCCCTGCTCTTAGCGTGGTCTGCAAAGCCCTGGCCCACCTGCTTCCTCCCATTCCAGCCTTAACACCACCTGCTCCACTTTACTTCAGTTGAAGCCATTAGGCCCAAGCTTAGGGTCCCAAGGTCTCTACTGGGCGGTGCATCTCTTCCAGTCCCTTACACCTAACCAGGCTCACTGCTGGCAGTTAACTTGGCTCTCACCCAGGATTGACTTACTCGGGGAAACTTCTCTGACACCCCTGTCCCGGTCCAGACCCAAGCACCCTCAAACTCCTCCAAAAACTAGGTGGGAAGGGAGCCCCACTCTCAGCGATGCCCTGGGTTCTGGAAGTCCCGGCCACACCTCCCGGGGAGCCCATAGTGAGAGGGAGTGGAGATCTCCTTGGGCGCTCCATGTGGTCCCAACCAGGAGCCTCTACACCAGCTAGGAATCTCCCCCTTCCCCACTCCATGCAAAGAGTAAAATTGTTTCTTGTAATCCTCAAAATATATATACATAATTAAATGTGAATATATGAATCATGAGGAGGGGATATGACTGAGGAGACTTGGTTTTCCTAATCTGTAAATGGTAACAATATTGAGAGAATTAGGGGAGTCACTAAATGCAAGAGTTTGATGGAGCTAGAGGCAGGTATGAAGGCCTTAATCAGCGATGGCTATTGTTAATCACCTTTGAACCAAAGGATTTCACTAGATTGGATTTTGTTCCTGTTCATCAACTCTGTTTTGTAAGCAATCCAGGCTTTCCTTGACTCTGCCCTAGATTTACCTCCTCTCCAAATCTCATCAGTGCTAATGTCTGACCTTCCCTAGGGCAGACCCCTCATAGCCATTACAATGAAAGCTGTTTTGCCTTTCTTAATGTTGTAATTTACCGTTGGTGTGGAAAACCGATCAAAAGCTTAAAACTAAAGGAGGGGAAAAGGTAGCTACCCCCAAAACAACCTTTTTTTTTTTCTTTTAATCTTCTGGTTATTCCAAAACTTTTCTTAAGAATTATCTCAAACTTTTGTGTTTGTTTTTTTTTTTTTAAGGGCTAAAAATACCTTCGGTCCCTGGTGTGCATGGAGTCCAAGGCATATTCTCAAATTCCCAGATTTTGTTACTTTGACCCAGGTTAACCTAAAGATGTTTTCTACCCTTGGAAGCACGCGCTCGGGACAAAACTTCCAGACTTTAAGTGTAAGGGCACTTTTTGTTGTCATTGTTGTTGTTTTTAATGTTTATTTATTTTGAGAGGAGAGAATCCCAAGCAGGCCCTTGGTGGTCAGTGCAGAGCCTCATGAGGGGCTGGATCTCACAAATCAGGACATCAGGCCTGGAGCCGAAGAAATCAAGAGTTCTGATGCTTAACCAACTGAGCCAACTTGCCCATAAGGGCAAGGACAGTTTTGTGTGTTTCATTCGCATTGCAGAATTTGGGTTCCCAACTCTCCAGTTTACATTTCCGCACACGTTCATTGCAAACTGATTGAAGGGTGCACTAGCCAACGGCAATTTGAGGGAACCACACCTGCTGGTCTATAAAGCAGATTCAAGACTACTAAATTCAGGAAGACTGCACCTTAACAGATCAGCAAAAAGAAAGTGTGCCAATCATCTCTGGGTAAGCTTGTGGAGAAACTGGCAATATTGCTGCTGGGGGTGAAATTACTTTACCCCTGTGGATGTCAATTTGGTAATATCTACCAAAATTACATATATTTTTTCCTCTCTGGACCAACAATTTTCCCTAGAATTTAGCCTAAAGTGTACTTGCAAACTGGCAAAACAATGACCTTCAAGTATTCACCAGACTTATGTAAAATTCAAAGATTGGGAACAACCAAAAATCTTTTGGTAGAGAACCAATTAAATGGAATAATGCCCAGGTATAAGGAATGAGGGAAATAATCTACATTTCTATTGTAATTGTATTAAAAAAACCAACACAACTCTGGGGGAGGACATAGATTTTTTATTTGGGGAGGGTAGAAATAGGTAGATAAATGGATAATAATTTTATAATCCTATAAATGATAGGAGGGAGACCTTTCTATCATTTTGGGATTCTGATCCATATGACTGTAGTACCTATTAAAAACTGGCAAGTAAGTGTTAAATATTAGTGTTACTAAATAAAATTCTGTTTATTCCAATGTAACAACCAGTACTCCCCCCTTAGTCCATAGTTCTCATTACATTGCAACCGTTCACAGGTTTTCAAAAATATCCCACCCAATGCTGTTCCATTAAAAATGTG
Organism: Proteles cristata cristata; assembly: GCA_017311185.1. Classification (NCBI taxonomy): domain Eukaryota; kingdom Metazoa; phylum Chordata; class Mammalia; order Carnivora; family Hyaenidae; genus Proteles; species Proteles cristata. The sequence goes on along the minus strand of JAESUZ010004405.1, from coordinate 1,200,204 downwards.
CCCAAAGCCATAGAGAACCACCATGAGGTGACCAGGATCCACTGGCTGCTCCTCCCCAGAGCCTGAGATGCCACTTGCTCACAGCCTGCCTCATCCCAAATGAGCCCCTCCCCAGTCTATGGAGGCTTGGGCCCTGGTGTTGCCTCTGGTGCTGGCAACCAATGATTCTGCCATGACAGACCATAAGCTCTCCTTGCCTACAAG